>OX422207.1:98770812-99970812 GCA_949130495.1 Sambucus nigra | reverse complement strand
TCTTAGTATGTTTAGAAAGGAAAAAAGTAAAATTAATTAGAGGTTTGAGATTATTTTGAAGTGCAGAAAAAAAATCACATTCTGCAATGTTAACTCCATAAACTATCATTTTTACATTGTTAAAACTTCGCTATATCATCGTTAAAAAAATATGACAGATCGGGTGATTAGGCATCCTATGTGGTAAAATTCAGTAAGTTATCCCATTTTGAGTAACATGTGTGGTTTAAAAAAGAAAATATATATTTTAAAAATAAAAAAATAAAATACATAATTTTAAAAAATAATATAAAAATTAATCATAAGATAATTATTAAACAATTAATACACACATATATATATATATATATATATATATATATATATATATATATATATATATAGATAGACACACACACACACAAACACTAAAAACTCATACGTATTTGATCATTTTTAAAATTAATAAAAAATCATTTTGAACTGATTTTTTAGAGGTCTCCTTAAATGTTTAAATATCACATATAATAAATTTACTCAATTTTTTTTTATCATTTTGAAAAAATGATTCATTTTGTAGGGTGCGTTGGATAATGGCTCCCATATATATACACATACACACTTATATTACAAAATTGAAAAATTGAAAAATAGGGAAAACAGTAACTTCTTCAAATTAAAGCAATAAACGTCTTGAACAATCCCACCTCACAATAAGTAAGTGTCCTAAAATAAAAAATAATTCAAGATGAAAGAATTTGTTACGTGTCCCACAATACCAAAACACTTAAATAAAAAGTACAAAAAATTCTAATAATAACCTAAGGAACCAAATACAAAAGATAAAATATAACGTCTCATGAGGCATTCCACGACCTGAACAAGCAGCTACCTTTGTGCTACTACTTTACTAAACTATACATGAAAAGGATTCACGAGTGTGTATGGTGAGTAGAGACACTCGAGAGAACAAGGACTACTCAGGTAGTATGGTGAGTATTAGTATGAATTATGATATTTGAATTTTAAAAATTGGAGAGGCCCGTCTCAATTAAAAAAATCCCTTTGTAGAGGGGGCTTGAAAGTAATTTTGATATTAGAAGTAATTCCACATTAGCAATAGTGTTTTGGGATTTAGGCACCGTGGCAGCTCAGCGTGGCAGCTCAAGCGAGGCAGCTCAGCATGATAACTTGTATTTTAGCTTGTTGTATTAGTCATATTGTATCTCTGTTTATATTGATTGTAAGCTATAACAGTTGTAATCATGTAACGAGAATAATAAAGAGTTTTACAGTGAGGTTAAATAGTACTCGCGAGAGACCAGGCTTGGCAGGGCCTGAGAGAGCTTTCATGCTCTATCGAATGACCTCACCATTGGAACTTTAGAGGGACTTGGTTTGGAGGATTGAGAAGTAAGACACCGTTGGGACTGGTCCTGACCATCTTAGATACACCTGGTAAAACATCGAAGGACCCTGACTGTGGAATCTCGGACGGAGCAGCTTCGACTTCCATCGAGCATTGAGTTATGAACCAAATAACCCTCTACTTAATGTCACATCTACTGTAGGTGATGTCACTAGCCAGATAAAAAATGTCATACCTACACTTGAGTAAACCACTGTTGTATTAAGGGCTGTTAGGTAGTTGGTGAGCCACCTCTACGATAACAGCCCCCTAACACATAGTGGTTAGGAAAAAAACATGTCTTGGCATTTAATGTTTATGACGTGGAGACAACTAGTGCATCAGGCATTTAATGTTATGACATAAAGTATGAGGGTTGTCTTTCAGAGTCTTTAATGACTGAGTTGCCTTGAGGATGGTGTGGGGGGGCTATTTAAGGACCCTAACCACCCCTAAGGAGAGGACGATATTTTTGAGAGCTCGTGAGTTATTGCTAGAGAGAATACGCATCAGATAGAGTTATTGCAAACCATAGGGCTTACTCACTCACCATTGTTATTTATTACGAAGCTTTTAATACTTAAGAGAGATTCTTAAGGGTGTTTGATGTGTTTCTACCTGCCTACGAAGGTGTATCTAGGGTGCTTACTTCTCTCTCCCTCTAGCTAAGTTACTTCTAAGCTTCTTTACTACTTTCTTGAGTTATACACGAGAGATTTATGAGTTTGAACTGAGTCTTATCTTCATTAGGTTTGTATTTGCATGTTCTATCACTAATCCAAGGTTTCTGCTAATTAACTTATCATCACCATACATCAAAGGGGTTACGCCTCCATATATAATCTAAAGTACCCACTTATATTTGGCGAGTCTGCTGGGGAGGCATTCTTCTAAGTAAGTAGTATGGCGCAAGATAATACTACTCGAGGGCTCAACTTTGATGACATCCAGCATAATGAAGAACATGCTGCGAGAGAACTTGAGGCTCTAAGCGATGGGATACCTCGAATAGAGGTACCTCCGGTTCAGGCGACGACAAGCATTCCAGGGGTGACACAAGCGTCCACGAGTGTGGGGTTGGGATCCACTCAGGTGGCGCTCCCATGAGTAAGTTTTATGAGTTTTTGCAAACTCCAGTAGCTTCAACTATGCTGGGAGGATTGGAGGCTAATGCGTCCCAGGGGTAGCTTCAACGGCCCCACCAGGTATAGGTGTGGTGGTAACGGTCCCAACAAGCATGCCCTATGTTGTGAATCCAACAGTGGGAATCTCAGGAGTTTTAACGACCCCTGCTATGACATTTGTGCCAGCTGCAACGGGCGCCCATCCCATGGTGCCACCGGCTATTGTCCTAGTAGCATCACACATGGAGGAAATAATAAAGGAGATGCAGAATGAGATGTTGAAATTCATGCAAGCCTCCTCGCAATCTGCTGGCAAGGTAGCTTTGGTTTATGATGACTTTTGAACACCCTATCCTCAGGAATACAACGATGAACTCTATCCAAAGGACTATATTCCTCCTATTTTTGAAAAGTATATGGGGAAAGGTGGGAACCTGAAGGAACATATTAAGCGCTTTGTTGAAAACTTAGGAGCGCATTGCAATAATAAGAAGCTTAGGTTGAGGGAGTTTTCCAAATCCTTAACCGATAAAGTATACACCTGGTACTCCCATTTGACTCCTAACAGCGTTTTTATATAGGAGGAAATGCATGTATTATTTGTCTAGAAGTTCTTTCTGGTAAAGGATGAATTCACTTTGATCGAACTGGGCAGGGAGAAGCAAAGATCTGGGGAAGAAGTGGTAGCCTATGTTCGAAGGTTCAGGGAAAGATCCCTCGACGTGAGGAAGGAGGTAAAAAAATCAAAGTTATTGTAGATCTGCGCTGAGGGGATGCTTCCTGAGTACATCTGCCATCTTATCAATGAGATGCACGAGGGGACTTTCTCCACGTTCTTAAAGGAAGCGAGTAATATCTCCTTGGTGGTGCGGCCCAATCCGGTGGTGGTGCCCATGATGTTTAGGCAGCCGATGCAACCCGTGGGGGGGAGGTCTCAGCCTCCACGGGTAGGGTACACTGAAGGGGGAGATAAGGGCAAAGCGCCGAAGAAGGACAATAAGAGGAAGTTTGAAAGAGATAGGGAGGACCCACCACTATTGCCTTGTACAGTGGAAGAAGCTGTTAGCTGTTACAACGCGATGGTCCAGGGGGGTACAGTCTATGAGCCAAAGGGCATTCCAGTTGGGGAGCCCGATGCGATAATGAAGGCGGATCTAAAGTACTGCCAGGTGCATCAGAGAATCCAACATCCAACCGAGAGCTATTTTATACTGAGAAGAATCATCGATAAGTACGTAAAGGTAGGGACATTGCAAATCCCTCCACAGAACATCAACAACAACCCCCTACCGGCGCATGGGGCTAATCTCGTGGTGGCCTACAATGAAGAGGCTGAGAGAGGACAAAGAGAGTCTTTAATGAGGCCAGAAGAGCACGAAGAGGCTCTGGAAGATTGCATGAGTGGAATGGTTAACGTAGTGTTGGCTTATGACGAAGCAAGTGCCAAAGATGTGGAGAAAGTGTACGGTGTTAAAGGTGAAGAAGTAGACCCAGTTCTAGAATACTACGCAGTTTCAAAATCCTCGAAGTTCACCTGGTTCTTCGACTAGGTAGGGGTACCGAAGGAGAGTAAGTTAGAGATGACCCAGGCAATACTTGATATTGCGAGAAAGAATGCAGTCCCTTTGCTGAGATGGAAGGGACCCATGGCCAGGTTGGTAAGGAGGTTTTTGTCAGAGGTAACCTTTAGCGATGCAGATAGGGCTGTAAGATTCCCTCACAATAGGCCGTTGTATGTAATTACTAGTGTCAACGGAGTTAGCTTTGAACAACTCTTATGGATGGGGGAGCTTCCATTAATATCATGCTAATCAACTCCTTCTACGTAGCCAATATTCCAGAAGAAAGGTTGGTCCTAACGCCCTTGGTGATTTTGGGGTATGATAACCAATCTTCCAAATTCATTAGGTACGTTAATGTTGGGATCGTAATGGGAAATTTGAGCTCCCATATCAAGTTCCACATAATATAGAGTGAAACTTCCTATCATATGCTAATAGGAAGGGTGTGGATGCACAAACAAGGCCTAGTTCCTTCTACATATCACGAATGTGCTAAAGCGAATGTCAAGGGGACAGAGGTGACCATTAGGGCTACGAAGAGGCCCTTCACCATTGTGGAGGATCACTTGGTGGATGCAGTGTTTTACATAGAGTTAGAGGAAGATGTCCGGGTCCTAACCAGAAGAATGGAGGGGGCATGGGTTCCCTCGATCAGGGAAAGAATGGTGAGAGTGCAGCTACAGCGGAAATATTGCGACTTCTCAAATAAAAAAAAAAACAATTTTAATTAATCCCAAATTTTAGTTAAACCCTAAGACATGCATCTAGATGATTTATCAAATAAAATATATCATGCAGGATAAAAATAAACAATTTCAGAAAAAATCCCCTAAAGGGGCAAAACCTTTTATTTCACTATAATTTGTAAGAGAACGGCTTACAATCGGATTACAATGAAATACAGTTTGACTAAGAATTACCCCCAGGTATCGGATTCTGTAGTCGGCGGCTGGAAATATCCCTTTCCAGGAGGGCTGCAATGAAGAAGAGAAACGGCTTCTCCACAAGTGTGTGACACAGAAATACCCGCAGGTGTCGGTTCCTATGTCGGCGGCTGGAATTTTCCTTTTCGAGGAGGGATGCAATGAAGAAGAGAACGACTTCTCCACAAGGGTTGAACAATAGCAAAGCTTGTGTTCTAGGGTTCCAAAAGATTCACAAAAGTAATTGGGATTTTTGGTGTGAATCAAAAAGAGTCTTGGGACTCAAAAAAGGTGAAGACTTAGAGTATTTAGGACTCTGAAAATCGTCTTGAAAAGTCTTAAAAAATAACTCCCCGAAGATGGCTTTAAATAGGAAAACTTTGAGCCTAAAAAATCTCCAGCGAATCTGTCCGAATTTATCCCAGAAGGACCGGTCCGGTTCTGAGGCGGATCGGTTCTTTTATTTTGGCCTTCATCGGTTCGCTTGCGGTCCGGGGTATACTGGATCTGCAGCAAGCGGATCGGTCCGGTTTTCCCAGAAAAATAAAATCCTCTTAAAAGCCTCATTTTTCTTTAAAAAACTTACTTCTTATTTTTATAAAAAACATTTTATAAAAGTTTCCCAATACTAAATACGAACTTTAAGGAACGTAAAAACAAAATTTTGCTAAGTTCATTCTCGCAGAGGCTATGATGTTGAAGACACTTTGATATTCGGATCCGTTGATGTAGATGTGATCTAGAGTTTCTTCAACGGTGTAACGGCGTACGACATGCAAATTGATAATGGACAAAAATGTCCTTACAAATGGGGCCCTTAAATGAATAGAAGAAGAAGGTTGCGAATAACACAAGGCAAATAGCTGAAGAAGCTCACCAGGTGGTCCCTCGGCCCCAAGGCATATCGAAGTAGCTCAAAGATAGAATGAGGCTCAGGGTGGACCCGATGGAGCGTGCGGTTCAATGGCAGAGGGTGATGAGTCGGTTCTCAGGGGAAAGAGTGGCCGAAGCTTCTAGAGAGAAGAAGAGGAAGGTGATAGGTAATGCAAGAAGGGTCATTACCGAGGAAGGAAAGGTGGTGTATCGATTGTAACGGTGTGATTGAGTGGTCGAGGAAGCTGACAATGAGGTTAAACCGATATATGAAAGTTTTCTGGTACATCAATGGGGGCAGTGCATGGTGATAGATAATTCTAGCATACAAGAATTTATGAAAAAAGTCACCGAGGAACCAGATTACATGGAAAATCAGCCAAAGCCCCAGGCACAAGAGTTGGAGCAATTGAACCTGGCGAAAGGAAGAGAAGATCCAAAGCCTATCTTCATCTCGAAGGATCTCAGTAACGAGAAATGAGAGGCCTTAGTTGAGTTAATTCAGGAATTTATAGACGTCTTTACGTGGAAATACACAGAGATAAAAGGGCTGGATGAGGAAGTAAGTTGCCACAAATTGAACATAATGCCTTCGGCCATTCCAGTGAAAAAAGCGATGAGAACGTACAAGCCTGAGATAGATTTGAAGATCAAAGAGGAGGTTCAATGCTTACTAATGGCAGGGTTCATCACACCGATACATCACCCACTTTGGATCTCTAGTATTATCCCGATGGGGAAGAAAAAAAAACCAAATAAGGATCCGGGTGGACTTCAGAGATTTGAATAGAGCTTGTACCAAAGATGAGTTCCCTCTGCCCTCCATTGATATCTTGATAGATGCAACGGAATGTCATGAAATGTATAGCATCATGGATGGGTATGTAGGGTATAACCAAATCAAGATGGACCCCGTGGATGTAGAGAAAACAACGTTCAGAACCCCATTGGGCAACTTTATGTATAAGGTGATGCTATTTGGACTCAAGAACGCTGGGCCAACCTATCAGAGAACAATGATGGCCATTTTCCATGACTTTTTTCACAAATTTATGGAATTTTATGTGGATGATTTGGTCATCAATTCGAGGAAGGAGGAGTCCAATCTGAGCGATTTGAGGAAGGTATTCTCCCATTGTAGGAAGTTCAAATTAAAGATGAATCCATTGAAGTGTGTTTTGGGGGTGACAAGTGGGAAGTTCTTAGGCTTCGTGGTTGATCGACAAGGGGTGCAGATGGGCCAGGACAAATAACGGGCGATCTTAAAAATTCCATATCTAAGAACGACGAAGAAATTGAAGAGTTTCCTCAGTAAAGTCTCCTACCTTAGGAGATTCGTGCCTAGGTTAGTCGAGGTAACACATCCGTTGATGCAGCTGTTATGAAAGAACATGAAGTTCAAATGGGAGGTGGTTGACCAGTAGTCCCTCGATGGGCGGAAGAAACTGCTCGTTTCACCACAGACTATGGTTCCCCCAAAAGCAGGAATACCGTTGCAGCTGTATCTCACGTCCACCACAAGGTCTTTGGGAGCTTTGCTGGCACAAGAGATCGACATGAAATAATGGCCAGTCTACTACCTCAATAGGATCATCCATGGACTAGAAGTAAGATACAGTAGCTTAGAAAGGCATTGTTTAGCCTTCGTCTTTGTAGCGCGAAAACTTAGGCATTATATGTTGTCTTTTACAATTCATATTGTAACTAGATGTGATCCTATTAAGTATTTTCTAGCAAGAACGATTTTGATTAGTAGGGAAGCTAGGTGGTTCTTCATCCTATCAGAATATGACTTAAAGTGCATGGTTCCTCGCGCAATCAAAAGCTAGGCATACGCTGATCTGTTGGCTATCTTCCACTCAGGAACCTTCGATCCACCCAAAGAAGATATTCCAGGAGACGATTTGCAGGCCAACCATCTAGACGCAACGGATGAGGAATAGACCATGCAGTTCGATGGGTCATCGGCAGAAAAGAAAGGAGGAGCAGTGGTTATTCTTTCGAAGGGAATGGAGGAGATTTGCCTTTCCTACAAGTTAGATTTCCATTGTTCCAATAATGAAGAAAAATATGAGGCACTGGTGTTAGGATTACTAGAAGCTCTTCGAAGAGGGATTCATTCACTTTGCATTAGGGAGATTCAAACTTTGTGGTTCAGCAAGTGAATGGAGAGTACGCATTGAAATACATGAGCTTGGAACCATATAGAACAATCATTTAAAGATTTCTTTGCCAGTTCCATCGAGCCAAGATCAGGAGGCAGCCCAGAATGATGAACCGTCATCCAGATGCCTATGCCACCATTTCCCAGAAGATGGCCATGAGGAGTGAAAAAATACCGTTATGATCCAACGAAGAACAACTCATTTGGTAGTACAATTGATATTGTCGATGGAGGAGGAAGCGGACTGGAGGGGAGAGATCAAAAGACAATTATAATTTGGGGAAGGAGCGATGGGGCTGAGAGAATTATTCGAGTACTTCATGAACAAGGGAAACCTTTACTTCAGAAATATTGAAGGATGGCTGTCGATATGCATCAGACCAGAAGAGGTAGGACAAAGACTGAAGAAAATGCACGAAGCACACTACAAAATAATTGAGATACCCCTTTACCGAAGAATGCAAAGAGAGTGGTATTTTTGGCCTAAGATGAAACAGGATGCGACAGAGCTACAACGGAAGTGCGACAAATGCCAGTTATTCTTTGAAGCAGCTGAATGTTACTTCGTGGAGGCTCAATCGGACTGGAGACAACCCTATATTGATTTCATTAAAGATGAAGTTATCCCGACAAAGAAAATTAATGCGATGGGACTTCGGTAAAGGGCCCCGAGATTCTAAGTTCAAGAGGGGCAGCTTTATCGATGGGGATATTTCAACAGGCCTTTGCATTGTATCACAAGAGAAGAGGCAGCGAAAATCCTCAAGTAGGCGCACGATCCAACTCATATAGGAGGGGCCAAGTTATATGACCAATTGATGACTTTGGGATACTATTAGCCAACGAAGGAGAAAGATTCGACTGAGTTCGTTCGAAAGTGCAAGTCTTGCCAACTTCATGGAAATATGATCCATGCCCCGTTAGTGGACTTACACTCCCTGGCAACGCCTTATCCTTTTCACACTTGGGCATTCGACTTAGTAGGGGCAATACACCCTTCTTCGAGAGGGAAGATATGGATACTAGTAGCAACGGAGTGCTTCATGAAGTGGGCTGAGGCTATACCACTGAGAAGGGAAACAACATGAGTGGTGAGAAACTTCATCATGGAATACATCATTTATCATTTTGGGATCCCAAAGGTTATCCTTTCGGACAATGGAACCACTTTCCTCAATTCAGAAGTAACAATGCTCACAAATAAACATACCCAAAGGGAAACGGTCAGGCCGAAGCGATTAATAAAAATCTGATCAATATCTTAGCTAAAAAGATGGAGGACTTCCCAGGATCATGGGATGATAAGATATCAGTAGTTTTATGGGCCTATTAGACGACTAAGAGGAAACCCACAGGGTATACACCGTTCTCTCTTATTTATGGGCCCGGGGAAATTCTCCCAGTAGAGTTAGAAGTCCCCTTTGCTCGATATGCCTTGTGAAGTAGCATGCTTCCACAAAATAGACACGTGCAGTTGGAAGCATTGGACAAACATAGAGACGATGCAATGTAGCACTTTCAAATGTACACGAAGCAACTCCCCAGGGCATATGATAACTTAGTAAGACCAAGGAAGTTCGTGGAGGGAGACCTCGTATTGAAAGCGACAGTGAAACACATTAGGGGGCTTCCTCTTCCCAAGTTTGAAGCAAATTGGGAAGGACCCTTTATTATAAAAGAGGCTCATGAATAAGTTTATTGCTTAATCTCTAAGATGGAAGAGGACAACCCATTCAAGATTAACAATAAATGGTTGAAAGTCTATCATGTGTAGGCAGTTATGTTTGACCACTGATGTAATTGGCTGTTGTGAATGCACAAGTTCTTTTTTTTTATTATGATGTGTGAAAAAGTCCTTTTTACTATAACTCAAGAAACGATAAAATTATTATTGAACTTCACAATCAAAGTAAACAGTTGTAACACATAAATGGCATAATAAAATAAGTATCTTTTCCATTCATGAACTTTGGTGCATTACAAAATTGGGAGCTATTGCCCAAGAATTACATAAGAAGAAAAAAAATACACATATACAAAAACTCATTGGACTAAGAGAAACCATAGATCCGGAGAAGAGAAAAAATCTCCAAATAGGCCCGAAGAAGCCACTTGGCAGGACCGTTGGGCATTGACAGAAACCTCCAACCTTGTCTGCGCCTGTGTGCGATCAATCAAGAGTTTCTCTCGTTTTGACTTTGCCGCACGTAGAGCCTCTTTAAGGTCCTCCACCTCTTTGTCAATGGTTTCAAGAAGAGGTACAAGCTCGGCTTACTTGGCTTACTCGGCCCTCTGATCCTCCTGATGTTTTTGTAAGAGCTCCCTCTAGCTGTCCAACCGCTATCTCTTCAAAGTCTTCAAATATGTGATGAGCCAGTCAAAAGGGAACTCGTCACGACCCAACTACCTTAGATAGCCCAAGAACTGGTTGAGGAGAGGTCTGGTCACGTTCGCAGTTGGAGTGTTGGTAATTTCAGCAAAAACAGTGGCCATGCCTTGAAGCCTATGGCTCATAATTGAGATGTTTGAATGTAGGCAG
This sequence comes from Sambucus nigra, assembly GCA_949130495.1. NCBI lineage: Eukaryota > Viridiplantae > Streptophyta > Magnoliopsida > Dipsacales > Adoxaceae > Sambucus > Sambucus nigra. The sequence goes on along the minus strand of OX422207.1, from coordinate 99,960,240 downwards.
TCCATCGTGAAGGTCTCTGGATGATAGCTCACAAGTTACTCGATGACCAAATGGTGGTTAGCAGTCATTTGGGGAAAACATTGGAGTACCATCAGGTAGAAGGCGGGAGGAGCCAAGTCAGGCAAAGGAAGCTCGCACCCAGATTCGCTTTTCGTGGCAGCACCTGTCGTGGAACCTTGATCATTATGGCAATATTCTTCGGAGGAGACAGGTTCACGATGTGGCGAGGCAATGGGCGAAGGAACTGGTGGATAATCCTCCCGAGATACCTTAGAAGAGGTAGGATAAATAATGAGTTTATGAAAAAATATTAACAAGTCTTTTCGTTGTTAAGTCACCATTATATGTGAAGTTTATGGAAAAATCTTAATAAGTATTTTCGTTGTTAAGTCACCATTGTAGGTGGAGTTTGTGAAAAAATATTAACAAGTGTTTGCATTATTAAGTTACCATTATAGGTGGGTTTATGAAAAAACCTGAACAACTATTTTCGTTGTTAAGTCACCGTTATAGGCGGAGTTTGTGAAAAAATCTTAACAAGTGTTTGCGTTGTTAAGTCACCGTTATAGGTGGCGTTTATGAAAAAATCTTAACAAGTGTTTTCTTTGTTAAGTCACAATTATAGGTGGAGTTTATGAAAAAATCTTAACAAGTGTTTTCATTGTTAAGTCACCGTTATAGGTGGAGTTTATGGAAAAATCTTAACAGGTGTTTTCGTTGTTAAGTACCCGTTATAGGTGGAGTTTAGGGAAAAATCTTAACAAGTATTTTCGTTGTTAAGTCACCTTTATAGGTGGAGTTTGTGAAAAAAAAATTTAACAAATGTTTTCGTTGTTAAGTCATCATTATAGGTGGAGTTTATGGAAAAATCTTAACAAATGTTTTCGTTGTTAAGTCACCGTTATAGGTGGAATTTATTAAAAAAACTTAACAAGTGTTTTCATTGTTAAGTCATAAATAGAGTTGAAGTTCGAGAAACTAAGAAATACAGACAAAACTAGTGAAGTAACTCAGCAGCAGTAGGAGCGAGATTGGGAGTTACCACGGGGGCCATAAGAATAGAAATTGTGGGAGGCGGGCTCAGTACCTCAGCAGCCTCAATGGGGCCCTTGGATGCATAAGCCTCAACGGTAGGCACACTCCCCTCACCAGCATATGGTACTAAGGCCAACATGGGCGCGTCATCAGAAGGAGATGTTGGACTTTCAAGAGATGCCCCAACGAGAGTAATAGCACCAACCTGGGGCTGGGAAGGGAAAAGGACACTCAAAGCAAAAGGTGGAGAAAGATTTAGAGAAAGATGCAAATATAAAGAAAGTGTTAGACATAAGGAGTAAACACAAGAATATGAGCCATAAATGCACCTAACTTACCCCCTTTATGGAACCAAAAAGAGGAATCATAATAAGGGGCCGTGTCAGTACAAGAGGAAGGAGAATATTAGTTATCAGCGATGCCACCTCCACCTAAAGAAACCCAACATATTAGAAATGATAAACAAAGTAAGGGGATAAATAAATAAAAGATGGGAGACTTGCTAAGAAATTTACCTGAGAGAAACTTTCCTCGACCACAACAAGGGGCAGAGGAACCTATGGCTCCGAGGGTAATTCAGAGGAAGCTGGAACAGTTGCCTCGGATTGGCCAGACATCTCAGCAGCACCTGTGGCGGCATCTCTGGCCCGATGGGGGGATGAACAGCGAGAATAGGTGAGGCCTATTAAGGGAGAACGTGGAAGGGCAAAAATGGATGAAGGGGCACTACAACGTACCCCCACGAAACGGCTCACTGAGGGACTGGGGGGACTAGGAGGACTAGCCCTCGCTTTTTCAACCCCCTACACCAAAGTTATCGGGCAATAAGTAAAGGCGCTACCTTAAGAAAAGAGGAATGAGAACAAAACTAACACAAATACCTAAGATCCAGAGGGAGAACGAGAGGGTATAACCACTGGTGAAGGTGGTGAAGAAGCAGTAGCCGAAGGAGCGGGTGATGCAGGTTTCTCACGTGTTTGCTTCTTCTGGGACTTGGTACCCAGTGTTTTTTTCCTTGAGATCGTTGCCCGACCACTTTCAGTCACCCTCGACCTTCTTCTCCTTTTTACTGGTGGCTCACTGGGATCAACCACGATCGTGGGAAACTCACCTGGAGGAGGAACAACGATAGCGCGTCGTTGGAACTCGACCTGTATTCTGCTAACTTCAGCTTGCACCCGCCTCCTCAGCTTTTCAGCTACTTCTAGAGATATGGGAGGGGTAACGAAGGCAATAGGGAATGCCTCCAATGGAGTTTTCATTTTACCTTGGGCCTTGGACTTCTTGGACTTGGATTTCTTGGCCTTCTTAGCAGGTGGTTGAGAAGTCCCTTCTCCCGTGGAAGCTTCAGCAGTGGGGGTAGATGGTTTGGGGGTCGCAGCGGCCTTGGGTTTGGGGGTGGCAACCGGGATCATGGGGTAGTACGGAGGAAGTTCACTGGGAGGCTCTTTGGGGGTCTGTCTTAGAGGGAACTCAACCCCAAGCACGGAGTTCCCCTTTAGACCCAGTTCAGAAGAAGAGAAGGAAAGGATTGAGGATATTGAGGGGGGAAATGGATGTACTGACGGATCATGCCCAATATCTCCAAGTGGAACTTAGTGGAAAAATAAGTGAATATGTCTCCCTTTCTATTACCACTAGGAAGGGTGACATGCTTATCAATGGTGGATGTCACACCAAGCACCGCGGCCGCAGTGTAGAAAGTGTAGGCTTCAGTAAAGGTGGCCTTTGGGTGGTTATCCTGGAGCACAGGTCGAGGGGCCCCCTGATCAGACCCGAACTGCCTCCTGCATCTATCAGGGTTATAAGTCTCTGAAGCGTATCCCCATTCAGTGTAGGAGGGGATAAACTCTCGAGTGAAAAGAATCACTACGGCTTTTGAGGGATCTTCTACAACGGGATTGAACCTCACCGTTGTGGCTTCAGTAGGAAAGAAGTCCTAACTATGGTCAAAGGTAGACCCACTATATGGCCTCATCACGAAGGAGTCTAAGCGATCAAAAACCTCCATTATCTCCTTTTGACTCTGCTTCTTGTGGAAACATAGGAGGCGTGTGGGCTTGATACCTTCACTTATGGGCAGAGAAACTGACTTCACAATAATAATAGGAATGCGGGTGTAAAGGAAGCCCATTAGGATAATGGTGTTGGCAAAGTTAGCCAAGTTGTAACGACCAAGTGATTGTTCTATGTCAATGTGGGCACGATCCAACCAGGTGTAGAGGGACCCCAAGGCAATGGCGGCCAGAGGAAGGTTGAACCCCCTGGCCAAACGGATAGAGATATTTATCAGGTCCCTCCTGGGTTGATCATTGGGCTTCTCGGTTAGGAAGAACCATGATATCAACACAAGTATAGAGGTCGGTAATTCCAGAGATGTACCTCTACCTGGGCCCATTGCGGTATTAGCATCCTTTGGAGTGGGAGCTTCAAAAAAGTAATTAATAAGGGGAGTGAATGTAGCTTTATTCGATGAACCAGTGCAACTACGGTAGATCCGATCCAACTCAGCTCGATCAGAAGCCTATTCGGCATCCAGAGCCTCATCATGGTAAGTTAACTCACCCATGGGTTCAAACCTAAGGATTTCACAGACGTCCTCTAGTGTAACAGTAAACTCCCCCCACACAGGGAAAAAGGTGTGGGTTGTGATGTTCCACCTGGAGACTAACACTTGTAACGCCGCGTTATGCTTTGAGAGGGTGAACTCCCCGAACTAGAATGCATGATGAAGCCCAACTTTGGTAAGAGCAGTAGCGTGAGAAATTTGCATATGTGTGTGCTAGGTACGAAAATGAGCTGGTGACCCCTCAGGTGACTCGAAGTCAATTTGAGAATAGGGGAAGTCACTATGGTCTAAATGGAAACACAGAGTCCCCTATGGGGGTAGATAGCCTCACTTCGATGAATCTATTTCCTCATCACCCAGCAGTAAAGGGTCGAACTTATAATAAAGTTTTACATGTGTCAAAAAACTTATCGTCTTCACCAAAGATAGGCGCCCGATGATAGAAACACAGTTGCTCCTGACGAGCAACACTCAGGGCACAGACGCTTGAGGTGACAGTAGCGCCAGAGATGATAGGTGGTGCGCTGGTGGCAGGCATGGTAGTATTGCTTGAAGAAGCCATCGTAGACAACATAAGTAGGAAAAAGAAGGTTTGGGAATGAAGGTAGAGGAGCACACCGCAGGTGGTGGCATAAAAGATGAGATAAGGAAGGGACTGAGTAAAGAATGGGGAAATAATGAAGGTCGCATAGAGTTAGCACAGAGTTTCTCTCTCTAAGGGGATATGGGAGCTTGAAGAAGATGACGAAACGATAAGGGTTTTAAAAAAGGGACGTTTGAAACCTTTTAAACCTCTTAAACATGTCATTTGAGTTTCCCACCATCGAACGTGCAAGGCCGCCTATAATCATTTCAAATAAACACGTGTCACTTCAAAAACTATTTTGACAGCTGAAAAGACAGCGCTACGTCATTTACGAAGCGACGCCTAGGGAACAGAAGGGGTTTCCTTCTCCAGCAAGTTTGAGTGTTGGCATCAGAATTTTTTTCAAACATATCCAATAACTCCCAACGGAAAATATGTCCCAACGATTTAAAAAAGCTACGATGTCCCCTCGCCACAAGTCCAAACGTTGTTTAATTTGTGACTCAGCTACGTCGGGGAGAATTTCTACTTTTTCGAACATAGCGAAGAATTATAAGGGAGAATTTCACTTAACAAGAATTAGAACTAGTATTTGAGAAGGTTGGAAGGCCTTTCGGGAGAAGTTCGAATAATCAAGATAAAACGGTTGAAGCGTGTAGTATAAGGACAAAGTGGTGATGTCCCTTCGTCAAATCTCCAACGAGCCGTAATGCTTCAGTTCAGGTACATCGGGGAGAATTTTACTTTTTCCTGGAGATTATACTATTGTTGTTCTAATGAAGGAAAGGAGGCCATAATTTTTACACACAAAGAAGGTTCATTGGTTTGAGAAGTTTCGTGTAGACATTTATTGGTCCAACAAATCTCTACACGAAGGGGAAAATGTAGAGGGGTCTTGAAGGTAATTTTGATATTAGAAGTAATTCCACAGTAGCAACAGTATTTTGGGATTTAGGCACCGCGGCAACTCAGCGTAGCAGCTCAAGTGAGGCAGCTCAGCGTGACAACTTATATTTTAGCATGTTGTATTAGTCACATTGTATCTCTGTTTATATTGACTGTAAGCTATAACGGTTGTAATCATATAACGAGAATAATAAAGAGTTTTAGTGTGAGGTCAAATGGTACTCGCGAGAGACCAGGCTTGGCAGGGCCTGGGAGAGATTTCATGCTCAATCAAATGACCTCACCGTAGGAACTTTAAAGGGACTTGGTTTGGAGGATTAAGAAGTAAGACACCGTTGGGACTGGTCCTGTCCATCTTAGATACACCTGGTAAAACATCGAAGGACCCTGACCGTGGAACCTCGGATGGAGCAGCTTCAAGTTCCATCGAGCATTGAGTTATGAACCAAATAACCCTCTACTTAATGTCACATCTACTGTAGGTGATGTCACTAGCCAGCTAAACAATGTCAGACCGACACTTGAGTAAACCACCATGGTATTTGGGGCTTTCAAGCAGTTGATGAGCCACCTCAGCGACAATACCCCCCTGGCACATAGTGGTTAGGCAAAATTCATGTCTTGGCATTTAATGTTTATGACGTGGATACAACTAGTGCATCGAGCATTTAATGTTGTGACATAAAGTATGAGGGTTGTCTTTCACAGTCTTTAATGAATGAGTTGCCTCGGGGATGGCGTGTGTGGCTATTTAAGGACCCCAACCACCCCTAAGGAGAGGAAGATCTTTTTGAGAGCTTATGAGTTATTACTAGAGAGAATACGCATCAGAAAGAGTTATTGCAAACCAGAGGGTTTACTCACTCACCGTTGTTATTTATTACGAAGCTTTTAATACTTAACAACAATTCTTGATGATGTTTGGTGTGTTTCTACCTACCTACCAAGGTGTATCTAGGGTGCTTACTTCTCTCTCCCTCTAGCTAAGTTACTTCTAAGTTTCTTTACTACTATCCTGAGTTATACACGCGAGATTTGTGAGTTTGAACTAAGTCCTATCTTCATTAGGTTTGTATTTGCATGTTTTATCACTAATCCAAGGTTTGGCTAATTAACTTATCATCACCATACTTCAAAGGGATTATCGTTCCATCTATAATCTAAAGTACCATTATGCAATATGTGTGGAAGGCTTACTCGAGCAGTACAACGTCCATTTGATCAATAATACCCGAGAGGGAACCTTCGGAGAGTTCACTCGAGTAGAGAGGAATATAACTATGAATATCAATATAAAACACCAAGGTTGGAGAATAGAAACGATGCTTCCAGCAAGAAAATTTCAAGTCTCGCAACGAAAGGCGTTAAATTATGTGGAAGGAAACCCCAAAGGAAAGAAAGGTGGTCAAGGACCCAAGAATAATGTTACATGGAAAAGAAAGTTCGGAAGTGATGTTCAGCCACCATTGCCATGCAACATTGTAAATGCCACAGATTATTACCACATGTTAGTACGTGAGGGGATGACTATTCCTCCTCACCCTAATAGTCAAGTACAAATAACTGCTGAGATGACAAATGTAAAATTTTACGAGTTGTACCATAGAGTTCAACATCCTATGAAATATTGTTAATATCTGCCTAGGATAATAATTGAGCAAGTCACAAATGGCACTTTGTAAATCCATCCCATGAATATCAATGAGAACCCATTGTTAACTCATCGATAGGATTATGCAAACATGGTGATAGCGTACGAGTAGGACGAGATAGTTGAGTCTGAGGAATGGCTAAAAAATGATAAAGCATGCAGCGAGTGGCTGCTTGATTTGGCCAATGAGTATTCGAAGAGCGATTGGGATAAAGAATTGGAAATTAAAAAAAGCAATGTCAGTGTGGTTCTTGATCTTAATGAAGGAGGAACGTCTGAGGCCTAAAACGTTTGTAATGCTCAGACTTATGAGGAACATATCGATTCAGAATGAGCAACGATTGAAAATAGACCAAAATAGAAATGGTTCTTTGATCATATTAAAATCGAATATAAAACACAAGTGGCAGTTACTAAGAAGATCCTTGAGGCGGTGCAAGATTGAGGGGATCCATCATTAATTGGCATGGTCCCATTGAAAGATTGATCAAAAGATAAACATAGGAGGTGGTGTTTTTAGAAGCGGATAGACAAGTGCCCTTCTTCAATAATAAACACATGCATGTTATTGGTCTAGTAAATGGGATTAGTTTCCCAAAGTCATTATTGGAAAGTAGGGCATCAATCAACATCATGCCGATAAGTACTCTCTACAAAATGATAATTTTGCAAGAGAAAATTATGCTCGCGCGCCTCATGATTTCAAGCTTTAACAACGAGATGTAATTACTTGGATATAATGTGGGGATCAGGTGAGGCAATTTCACATCCCACATCAAATTCCATGTCATTAATGGCAATACAAATTATCAGTTACTAATAGGATGAGGATGGATGGATACACATGGGATTGTTCCCTCTACGTTCCACCAATGTGGAAAGGCCAACATTCGTGGGACGGAGATAGTGATCAAAGCTAGGGAAAGACCTGTATTAGTGGAAGAGGCTCATTTAGTTGATGCAGCATTCTACATGGAACTAGATGAAGAGAGGAAGTTTTTAATCAAAGGAGTAGATGATTCCCGAGCGGTACAAGAAGGACGTAAAGCCAAGAAGTTTGTTCATGAAAGGTTAGGTCCACGAGTGGTACCTCCTGAGAATAGGGGCAAAGAAAAAGTAAATCTAAAAAAATAGGCAAGACCTATATGGTCTGGCAAGAAAATTGTTTTGCCCAATGGCAAAGTCATTTACTGTCTATAATAATTTATGCGGGTAACATTTTGGGATAAGAGAGACAACTCAATGCTGAGTGCTTTGTGATGGACGATTCTCACATAGTGGAACATATCAAATAACCGTAGGAGGAACCTGAGTGTCTGAGGATGATTCCTGAGAGAAACTTCAAGATCGAGTTAAACTTGGGAGAAAAGGCAACAATGAGAGGCCTATCTTTATTTCTATGGGCTTAAGTTCAAAGTGACGAGAATAAATTATCAGCCTACTTAAATAAGTCACGAACGTGTTTGCATAGAAGTACACCAAGATGTCTGGCGTAGATCCTAAAGTAATCTCTCATAAGTTGAATATTTCTCCTAATTCCTTACAAATGAGATTGGCCACGCGCACTTACACGGCTGAGATGGACTTAAAGATCAAGTCAGCAGTGGAGAAGGTACTCATTGTCGGGTTTATTAGACCCATTCAACATCTAATGTGGTTGTCGAATATTGTGCGCATTACTAGGAAAGTTAAGAAAAAAATCCAATTATATATGGATTTTAGAGATTTAAATCACCCCAATCCAAAGGATGAATTTCCTTTGTCGAGCATTAACTGTTTGGTAGATGCCACGACCAGCCATGAAATGTATAGTTTCATGGACAGATATGTTAACTATAATCAGATTAAAATGGATCCGATGGATGTAGAGAATATAAACTTTTAGACTCCTTTAGGAAACTTTCATTACACGGTTATGCCGTTTGGTTTGAAGAATATAAGAGCGACGTACAACGAGCTATGATGACACGATTTCATGAATTGTTTCATAATATATTGGAATTCCGCATGGATAACTTAGTGATAAAATCCAAGAAGGTGATTATACACATTCAAAATATTAGAAGAGTCTTTGAGCATTATCAAAAATACAAGATGAGGATGACCCTCTAAATGTGACGTTGGGGTTACTCAAGGTAAATTCCTTAGATTTTTTATCAATAGGAAATTAATGCAAGTTGATGTGGAAAAATAAAAGGCCATTTTGCTGATGTCACTGTTGAAAAGTCATGGACAAATCAAAATCTTATTGGGATAAGTTTCCTATTTGAGAAGCTTCATACTAGCATTAGAAAAATTCACTCATCCTTTCTCTCTGTTCATGAAAGATAAGGTGAAATGGGTATGAGGGGATGAGGATAAGAAAGCATTTGAGTGATTTAAAGAAATTTTAGCTTCTCTTTCAATTATGATTCCCCCAGAGGCAGGCATCCCTTAGTTTTATAACTCACTTTTACTGAGCGGTCAATTGGGGATTTGCTCACCTAGGAGAAATAAGGGATAGAGTGCTCCCTGTATTATTCATCTCAGATAATCTCAAGGATAGAATCCAGGTATACTAGTGTAGAAAGGCATTATTTAGCCTTGTTCTTTGTGGCCCAGGAGTTGAGGCACTACTTTCTTGCATTTATTGTGCATATCATCACTAAATATGATCCTATCAAGTAACTACTCGTGAGCACATTTTGGTAGGGTGAGCAGCTATATGGTTCTTGATACTTTAAGAATATGATTTAAAACACCTTTCTCTAAAGGCCATCAAAAGAGAAGTAGTAGAGGACCTCTGAGTGAGGAGCTATTGGGGAATAACTTACAAGCTTGTTTGACTGAGCAAATGGAAGAATGGAAGAAGGAGTTTGATGGCTCGTGTGCATAAGGTAATGGTGGATTAGGAATTATACTCTCTAGTGATAAAGATAAACCCACCCTCTCTTACAAACTAGACTTCAAGTGCTCAAATAATGAAATGGAATATGAAGAGCTCATAAATGGTTTGTTGGAAGCTTTGAGAAGAGGGATCAAAGTGCTTTGTATACAGGTAGATTCTAACCTCATGGTAAAGCAAGTCAACGGGAAATTCGCGCTCAAATATGCCAACCTTGATCCCTAAAGAGCAATCATCCAAATATTTTTGAGCCAGTTCTTAGCAGTCAAAGTATAAAGACACCCAGGAAAATGAACAGACACCCTGATGCTCTGGTGACAATTGCTAAAAAATTAGAGATGGATAAGTCAGAGGCCACAATCATCGCCTGATGAAGTACAATGCTTATAATAGTGAGATATCTATTTTCAAGTGAGGAGCCTAGAGACTGGATATTCCCAATAGTGAAGTAGTTAGAAATGCATGAAGGAGAGATAAATTTGTTATATTTAATAAATTTCCATGTGCTTTAGGGTAATCTTTACTTCAAAGATTCGGTCGGTTACTTGGCACGGTGCATGGTAAAGGAAGAAGCTTGTGAGAAGTTGGTCATGATGTATACAAGACATTGTGGAGATATAGAATTTCCACTTAATAGGCATTTACAGCGAGGGGGATACTACTTGACCACCATGAGCACTGAGGATGCTCATATATAACAAAGCTGTTAGAAATGTGAGATTCAATTTAACCAACCAATCGAAGCTAATTTTGTGAAATTCCAGTAGGACTGGAGAACATCTTACATTGCTTACCTCAAAGATAGAGAGATACTTTATACGAGAGATAATGATATTTACTTAAAGAAGAGTATTTCTCGATTCTACTTGGTGAAAAGAGATATTTACAGAAAAATGATATAATAAGAGAGCCCTAAAATGTGTTGTGAGGGAAGAAATGGTCAAAGTGTTGAAAGAAGCTCACGAGCCCTCCCACATAATCAGAGCGAAGATATAAGACCAGTTGATGACCTTAGGGTACTATTGACCAATGATGGAAGATGATTTTATAGATTTTATAAAGAAATGTCGAGCGTGTCAATTTCACGCAACATGGTCCATGACCTCTCAATAAGTTTATAAAATATAATCTCTCCTTACCCATTCCATAGTTGGGCATTTGAATTGGTATGTAAGATATGCCGAACCTTATATAGGATAGCTTTCATTCTGGCTGCTACATAATTGTATACTAATTGGGCAAAGGCAATCCCCCTGAGTAGGATTACCTCTTAAAATGTAACTCAGTTTATCCGAGAGTACATAATCTATAGATTTTACATTCCAAAGGTCAAACTCACAGAAAATGGCAAGAAATATGTATGTAAGGAGAGGGTTTATACTATGGATAAGTCCAAGATCAATCACAATAGTACGACCATTTTCTATCCCAAAGTAAATGGTCAGGTAGAAGCAACTAATATAACTTTGATCAACATTTTGAAGAGAATGCTAGAAGTCCTACCAAGAATATGGGATGACAAGTTTCTAATGGTTTTGTGGTCTTATAGAATCTCCAGGAGGAAGCCAATAGTGTTTACTCCCTTCTCTCCAGTCTATAAAGCAGAGGGTGTTTTACCGGTGGAATTGGCTATACCATCAGCACGAGTGGCTCTTAGTCATGATTTGCTGCTCGATCTAAGACATTTATAGCCGGAAGTTTTATATGAGCATCATGATAAAGCAAAATAAATTTTCAAAGTCTACAAATAGCCATTATTGAGGACAGATGAGAACTTTGTCAAGCCAAGAGAATTCTAAGTGGTGGACTTAGTCCTACGAGCATCTACCCATCATCTAAGGAACATTTTTGCCTCCAAGTCTAAGCCCAACTATGAACATCCATCTTTGATACGAGGAGTAGGCAAGTCATGATACTTCTAGGTCTTAGAGCTCGAGAGTGATTGTAATCAATCAATTAATTCCAAGTGGCTCAATAAATATTATGCTCGAGGTACCCTAGTTTTTATCACTGTTGCAGTTATTGAAGAGTAAAAGTCCCTTGGGTAAGAAAAAACCTTTTTTCTTTATGTCACATTTAGTATTAGCGCTACCAGAAAATATCAATTTTGACATAATGAATACGATAGTCTGGGTTCGATTCTGGACGGTTTCCTCTCATAAATTTATAATGATAATTATAATACTTATCAATTTATATTAACCAACAAGTTTTATAATGTATCTACTTGCAAGACCGTGCGAGTGGATACATTAAAAAATATAAAGTTATAATCTACATAGTTAAATTTATTATGAACGAAATGGTTATAAGATGCCCACAATATAAGGAAAAATGTATCTTCGTTAAGGTGCATTGCTTGTCGTACTTTGAGGGGATATACCTCCAAATGACAAATTATGATGAGCTAAACACCTAAGAATTTCCAAGACAAAAGGATATACATTTTCACTTACTAATTTCACCATCACTCACAATATCTCGAGGGGATATACTTTCAAGATAGAGTCCTCAAAGAAATATAACTATCAAAGAAGTATTAAGTTTCCAAAAGTGTCGAGGAAATTAAGGAGTCCATTTATTATTTGTAACATTCGGGAGGAATATACTCCCATGTCTCATTTTTGTTTTAGAATGATACATGCATGATAGTACAAAAGGGTGTCATATATCTCTACCTGTCATATTGAGGGGATATGCTGACGTAATCATCATTGCAAAAGATCACAAGCAAAATATGGTGAGCAGAATAATAAATGTCCAAAGAACAAGGGGCAGTTTTATCCACTCAACTATCATTTACTCGTAAAAAATTATTGACACACATAATTTGTGAGAAGTAATTCCCATAGAATGCGTAAAAACTTATATCTATTACTAAAAAATTCTCGAGCAGAAGTAATTACTTGCAAAGGTTTACAATACAATATTTTCGACCAGACAGTCTTGTAGCATAAGAAAAATAAGACAAAAAGGTGTAAAGTACACGCTCAAAGATAAACGTCATTTCATTTCACAAAATGACCTGCTAAATAAAAAAGGCCACGATATTACAAATACAACAAAAAATTACATGTCTAATGATGAGTTAAAAGAAAAAGGAGATTCTCTCTTGAATAAATCCTTTCAAAAGAGGTGTAAACTTCTCTAGCAACGTCTTGTTCAATTTTGGCGATGCGAGCACCATTCTCTTCCTCGCCAGATAAGACTTTATTTATCTCAGCCTTAAGAGATTTTATTTTCTCTCTCAAGGTATCCAACCATTCCAGCTTATGATGATAGCAGTTCTCTAAGTCCTTGATAGCGGCCAAGAAATTACGAGCACCCGTAGGAGTGATTTTTTGGGGAGTAGTTGCAGTAAATCGAAGAACATGACTCGCGATCATATTCAAGTTTATGATAGACATGTTATTAAAGTTACAAATGTAGGCGCTTGAAAAGGTCTCAGGTTGATGCTAAAAAAATAAGTCCAAAATGGTACTGTCTTCCTCGGGAAATCTGCTCACATGCTCCTCGTACCACATATCCTTCATATAGGCATCAGGAGTGTCCATGTCCACTGCATCGAAACCAGTATCCATGGAACTGGCATTAGAATATGGAGAATAGTCCTCTCCAGACTACTCGCCCTCAGCCATATTAGATAGAGTGGTCTCAGAATCCCGCTCCTTCTCGCCATTAGCCTTCCCTTCCTTTCTTACTTCATCTTAGAGAATAATAAGAATAAGATCAGTGTACCAAGTAAAGAAATAAAAAGAAGTGGGGATATTAATAGGGATTAAGAGAGAAAATTCACTCACATGTTAATACTGTTAGCATACTACTCGAGATCCTGCGTTGATCTCTCTGCTAGACTTGAGGCTCCACAAGCATAAGAGGGCTCATAACACTCAACTGAAAATAAAGATATAGGATGTTATTACTTGAGCACTTGTGCAGTAAAAGCAAGTAAAATATTAAGGTATGCTAGTTTAATACCTGAGGCTTCATAGGTAGAGGAGCGCTCGTAATGCTTGCCTAGAAATAAATAAACACGAGGAGTGATTACTTGAGCACTTACATAGTAAAAGCAAGTAAAATATCTACGTATGTAAGATTAATACCCTAGGCTCCGCAGATAAAGGGGCTCTCATAATACACCTAAAAATAAATAAACATAAGGAGTTATTACTTGATCATTTGCACAACAAAAACAAGTAAAATATTAAGGTATGCCAGATTAATACCCGAGGCTCAACATGGAGATAAGCGCTCACAATTCTCACTTAAAAAAAAGAAACAAGAAGTGAATACTTGAGAAATTTCACAATAAAAGAAAGTAAAATATTAAGGTATGCCAGATTAATACCGGAGGCTCCACAAACAGAGGAGTGCTCGTAATTCTCACCTGAAAATAAAGAAACATCAAGGAGTGATTACTTAAGCACTTGCATTGTAAGAGAAAGTAAAATATCAAGGTATGTAAGATTAATACCTGATGCTCTGTAGATAAAGCGACGCTTGTAATGCTCACCCAAAAACAAAGGAGCACGAGGAGTGATTACTTGATCACTTGCATAGTAAAAGAAAGTAAAATATTAAGGTATGCTAGATTAATACCTGAGGCTCCATAGGTGAAGGAGCACTCATAATGCTCACTTTAAAATAAAGAAACAAGAGGATTGATTATTTGAGAACTTTCATAGTAAAATAAAATAAAATATCTTGGTATGTAAGATTAATACCTTAGGATCCACAGATAAAAGGGCGCTCATAATGTTCGCATGAAAATAAAGAAACAGGAGGAGTGATTACTTTATCACTTGCACAATAAAAGCAAGTAAATTAATAAGGTATGCCAGATTAATACTTGAGGGCCCGTAGGCAGAGGAGCACTCCTATTTCTTGCCAAAAAAATAAATAAAGAGGAGGAGTAGTTACTTAAGAAGTTGCACAATAAAAGTAATTAAAATATCAAGGCATGTCAGATTAATACCCGAGGTTCCACAGATAAAGGAATGCTCGCCTAAGAAAAAGAAATAGGAGGAGTTATTACTTTAGCACTTTCACACTAAAAGATAGTAAAATAATAAGGTATGCCAGATTAATACATGAGGCTTCACAAATAGAGGAATGCTCGCCTAAAAATAAAGAAAAAGGAGGAGTGGTAACTTAAGCACTTGCACAATAAAAGCAAGTAGAATATCAAGGTAGGTTAGATTAATACCTGAGGCTCCACAGATAAAGGGGAGCTCATAATGCTCATCTATAAATAAGGAAACATGACGAGTGGTTAATTACAGGTTTGTTATATATATATGACTAAAGTATGCTACATTAATACGTGAGGCTCCACAGATAGAAGAGCACCCGTAACACTTGCCTGAGAATAAGGAAGCAAGGCGAGTGGTTACTTGAACATTCATAAAATAAAATGAAAAAAATGGGTAAGTGCAAAGGTATGCCAATTCAAGTAACTAAACCCTTGATGGGGGAGAAGCGAATATATAAGAACGCTCGTTTGGAACTAAGTGGATTGAACGACATGTGTTGAAAGGTCTTTCATACTAACCTGCCAATAAATAAACATGTCAATAAAAAGTTATCAATCATGATAAAATTGTACAATTGGATACTTTTACGAACAAGTTCCATGAAAAGAAGGCCCACTCAAAGCAATACAAAAGATTAGTTGATTGGAAAGGCCCCGGACTTGGGGCCTTTTATCTATGGGAAGACAGATCCAAGGGATAGAAATCCTGTCAAAGGGAGGCAAATCTAGGATAATTACCCCCATGGGTAAAAGCATAACCCCTGCTGAAAGGGGGACGCTCGTCAAAGAACCCTATAAAGGCGAAATATGATGTTATTAATTATATAATGAGTAAGGACAAATGCCTGAAAAGAGATGTGATTGAAGAATACCCCTCTTGATCTAGTTGCAACACTAGTTGGGGGATGGCCAAACAAACTGTTCGCCCTAGAAGAAATAAGTGAAATAGAAGCTGACGTAGATATAACAAAAGATACCTATCAATGATAACACAAGTAAGTATAAAGTAAAACAACTTGATAGCTTTTACGAATTGCTACTTGAAAAGATATTATAGATATTGAAGATCTCCCAACAATTATAGGGAACACGATTGATCGATTCAAGTAAAAAATGAGTTTAATCCACGAGGACTTATGTTTGGGAACTCGCAACTAAAGATGAAAAACAAATATACGAACCTATTTCACTAAGATTAAAGAAGATACCAATATGGAGTTCCTCACACATGAAAATGGAATACGCGGGAGACGAATGGGAGAAGAGGCAGGGAAAGGAACTATGCCCACTCTGGACAATCCACTCGTTCCCACAGAGGAAATCTTCTCGAAAGGAGAAATGGATTTTAGTTGCAGAATTAATTCAAAAAAATATATAATAAATGTGAGTAAGAACAGTAGTATACACTTACAATCTCCCCACGACGAGGTTGCCCATAAGGAAAAGGCCCAGTGGTCTAGCTAGTTGAGGAGGTGGAATATATCACGGTCTTCTCATGATCATTGGCAGGTTGCTCTAAGTCCAAAATAGCATCTCTCATGGCTAATGAATAGACAAAGAATTAGACAAGTGACCTCCATTGATGCCAAGTGACTCAATATCATTTGCACAAGAACTCTGGTAATCATAGGAATGAGTACTCCATAATCAACAAGTTCCTCTTTAGATGAGCAGAGTGTAAAGTGAACACTCGTAGTTCCATTGCTTTTATTTTTGTTAAATAAGAGAGAAATAAATATAGTACCTTCCACTGATTGAGTGGAAAGTGGATCAGATGACTGAGGAAGTGTTTCTTTGAAGATCTCATAGCCTTGCTCACTAATGGTTCGAAAGGTCTCCTTAATGCCACAGGTATCGGTATTAGAGCTTGATCTACCAAAGCATCAGAATCAGTGGATTTGGTTGCACGCCTTTTTTCCCTTATCTCTTGGGTTTTGACAGAGGATGGAGGTCAAGCATCCCCATTAACCGTAGTTGGAACAAAATTGGAAAATCTTCATCTGAATGTTTCCTCTTGGAAGAAGTTTTGGATTTTCCGTTGGCTTTTGGTTGTTTGGCTTTAGTCTCAAGATGCTTTGAGTAGATACTTTCCTTACACATGGGATACTAATATAGGTGTGACTTGGTCCAATGGTGTCCTTCCAACTTGGCTATGATGACAATCCTCTTTACGAGTGCGTTTGGTCAAGAATTATTAGCAAACAGGATTCCCTTAATGAATGACTCTTGATGGACGTATTTAATGCAATTCTTAATCAGCTCTATTTGATGCTTCCATAAGGTGAACCACAAGCTACTGATAGACGTGAGGTAATCACGAATGGGGATAGGTAAATTTTTAAAGTGAGAAGTCCTACGAACCATACCTTAAGGAGTGAAGTTGGAATAATCTTCCAAGTTAAACTCATTGAAAGAGTGGGGGGAGTAAGTTCTTTACTTATAACCATACTGCCTCCTCACTTGGTCAGTATGATAATGCGCAATCCCTTGCCCTAATTCAGTAGAGGAAGGGAGAATACAACGAAGAATGAAGTCCACGATAGAAGTATGATGACAATCCCTTACAGATTCCAAATTAGCAGGAGGGTTTGAAATACTTGACAAATTAGAAAAAATTCCCAAAAAATATGCCACTCGCTCTCTTTTACTAGGTACGGAAGGAAAATTCATCAATATTATCCAAGAAAAGGCTATGTGACTACTTAGGATTCTTCCTGTGCCACCTAGTAATTCGAGAAGATTGACTGTGCAATGAGGGGGCTCTGGGGCCCAGTTTGGGAACTGCTCGAATAAAAATCCTATAAGAACTAATGAGTTAACAAAATTGAACACATCACATTACCTGTGTGACATACGTGAAATCTAGCCATGTATACATTGACCTAAATATTAAGGCAGCTAGTGGTACACTTCGCCCATGAGCAAGCCTCATAGCTGGACGAAATAGCAACTTATAAGGAGATTCATTAAGACTCCCCTTAAATAGAAATATTGAGAGGAAGGTAATAAAAAAGGCATCAAGGTGGCTTTTAGACCCCTATTTTGGGCCATCTGGACTTTTGGGCACTTTTGTCGTGGCTTCATCCTTTGACAGGGGATCAAAGTCCTTAAACTAATACCTTTTCCATTTTGCAAATGAGTGTGTGCTCTTCCCTATAAGAGTAAGCCCATAAATCAACATAAGTTCTGAGGGACTGATGTAACTCCTCACACATTTTTTTTATCATCATGTTCTTAGCCATCTATAAATATATGATTCCCCAAGATGGATAAAATCATGAACTCAAAAATGTCCTCAAGGGTAATGGAGAATCCCCCCCAACTTGTGACAAAGGTATGTGTGTCTATGATCCAATGAGACACCAAGATAATGAGGGCACTTGAACTTTTGGGAATATTACAACTCTTTAAACTATTGATAGACCCTGTCAGACTAAGCCCTTTAATAACATCACAATAAGTGGGTACATACATAACTTAGTCTAACCAAATTTCCCACTCATCAGGTGGCCCACCATAAACATCAACATTTATGTTAGAGAAAGGAAAATCACCTCTGTCCACTCTATTTCTGAGAATGCTATCAGCAAGAACAACATAAGCATATTTGGATTATGGAAATATACGAAGTGGTTGCTCGACCACCTTATCAATAAACTCATCCTCAAACTTATCGAGTGAAGGCATAAAACTACCATCGTCACCAAAAAAAGGATCCAGTAGTAAAAGAACCCTTCAATCCTCTCTAGGCATCAGATTTTTAAGCCTTGGTAATAGCACAACCTATAGCGGCAGAGGGAATGGAAGAAGTGGGTGCCAAGAAGATGATTATGGTTGAAACTCTGGCCATGGACAAAGTGGTTATAGTAATATGAATGGTCAAGGAGCCCACCAACACCTAAGTAGTGGCGGAAACGAAGGTGAAAATTTTTAAAAGAGGGGAAAGGGGTATTTATACACTAAAAAGTAGAGAAAAATAGAAGGTTCGAAAGCAGGGTAATGATTACCCAAATCAAGTAAGTCCTTCTCAAATAAACACGTGTCTCTTCAAAATACTAAAATTCTCTTTTATAAAACTAAGTTTATTAGAGCATTAATTACGCATCAAAAGTAATGGTGACAATTATCCCCTCAAATTCCCCAAAGACCTTTTTGTACAAAACTCTTCCTCTTCAATCAAAGGAAGACTTTTTCATGAGGGGGCTAATGTAGAGGGTATATACATAACTGTTAAAGATGGTTTTTTATGAGTAGTACCCAAGAAATGAGGGTGCATGAGTAACCTCATAACCTTAGAGTATTATGTAAGTAGTTATTAATAAATAATGTTGGACGAGTAAGTCCAAATCATTATAAGTCATATAAAAAGTGACTACCTAAACCTATTGGACAAGTAGGTCCAAATCACCAGTGATTCACATGAGTAGTGACTAATAAAGAAAAGAGGATGCCCAAGTACAAGTCAATATTAAGTCATGAGCAGTGACCAGCAATGGGAAGCTATAAGAGCAAGTCGAAATGACTAAAAATTTATGCAAACAATAAATAGACTTCGAGAAAACCCCAAACTCACAATGTTCTTGAGGAGGAGAAAGTACATGAGCAACAATACGTTCCTAGTAAAGGCAATATGCGAGTAGTTGATCAAGCTACGCAAAATGATGAATTTGAGAAACTCATTTATTAACACTTTGTTTTATTATTGAAACACAAGTTTACTTAGCAAGAAACCTTGGCTGGGAAAGCAGGGATCGAGAAGATTCCCATTCGAGACCTCTTGAGAGATTTGGTTTAGAGGCTGAGTGGTAAGAGATCAATCACTTCAATATCTTAGGGAAGAGAGAATACTAAAATGAGGGACCTAAGAGGTCACTCTCACTCACTCATATCACATAGTCTATAGTTGCCAATTAGCGATCAGTAAATGACTTGCTCTTAAGACATTTTATTTCACTCAACGGTGAGTGACCCTGAAGGTCACTTACGAGTTTTCAAAAGTGTCCATTAAGTAACCGTTTGCAAATAGGAAAAAAAGTAATTTTTGGCATTATGGTCGATGACATAACTTTTTATCCATTAATAAACCAAGTGTCACTCCATAATTGACAGATCACGGTAGACAGTGACAAATAGTAATAAGGACAGAATATTTTTCAAATGTTTGATACATGGGAATATCCCTTTGGTGCACATGCCACGTAAACCTTAATATTTCACTATAAATAGAGCACTTGGGGTACAGTCATTATGATCTTCTCACTAACACTTTTACTCTGCACAAACTTCCATAGATATTCTCTCCCTCCTTTCCCCTAGATATTTGAAGTGATTACCTCTTCACTCTCATCGAATAATTATTCTCAAATGGTTCATTCCTTTTATTGTTATTGTAAAGTTGTATTCAATCATTATCTTCTCCTTATTTTAACTATATATCTTTTTATTTTATTTAAAAGTTATTTTTTGGTCCTTTCTCCATTCTTGAAATATTATTGCCTTGAAGATAGTTTCCATTGGAGCGGGTCACATCTCACCCGTTTATAGTTATTCATAGACCCCAGTACCACTACCAACTTAAACATTAAATAGGGTGGGTAACTCATGTCAACATAAGGTAGTTTTCACAATCCTAAAGTTAGAACTCTTACCACATCATCACTCAAGATTTTGAAATATATAGATTTTTAACTGCAACCATGATAATAAAAATCTTTCAAGCACAAAAAGTATTAACAATGACACCCCTTTTTAAAACATGACATGAAACTTTTATTTTTATGGTTGAAGTAGAAAAAAAATCCCTTTATTATATTTTGCATGAAAAATTCTCAAGTTATAGGTCTATGTGAAGTGGATGAGTTATGAAAAATACTCTAAAATAAAAAACTTAATTAATCGAGGCATTTTAACATATTAAATTCTAAACATGGAGTATAAAATTCATTAAGAAAACCATTTGTATGATAAATAATCATGTAGATTGACATTTAAGCACATGGGATGAATCATACCTAACAAGCATAGAATTCCAATATTACACAAGGATAAAATCTAAAGGTATGAACAAAATAAAGTAAGGAGAAATCTCCGATAGGGTCAATTTATATGTATTTTAGTTTTATTACATGTTTGGACAAAACATTTAAGTCATATTTTAGGTCATGAACGTGCTACCCTTTCAAGCCTATGATGTGTTTGATTAAAGACGTAGCGTTCAAGATATCATGTTTACACCATCGTTCTTAGTTTCATGCCTTGTTTTTGTCTTCATGTTTCGAGGATATCTTAGGTATGAATGCATAAATATTTTATCCTTAGATATTTCACTTTGGTGTTATTTTATAAAAAAATTTGAAATCATTTTTAAAATGCTTTTAGAAAATTTTAAGGCCGTTATAATGACATTGGGTATGTCATTTGAATAAGCTCAAGGTCCTCATTAAAATCAATTTGCTTCCAACAAAACTTCAAACGAATCATTTTTTAGTCTACATTGAGTTGTCGTTGGACATGTCGTTTGATGTTGGTTCAAATGAAATTAGTGCTTCATTTGAACAGATTCAAATTCGTTCGAACTATCCGACGAGTTTTTCAAAAATTAGAGATCTTAGTTAAACTTTTTCATTCTCATCTCATTTTTGGAAAACATTCTATAAATAGGAGAGCAGAGAACCATTTTTAATTGAGGCTTTTTCATGCTTTTTGAGTTCCCAAACTCTTCCAAAAAGTTCTCCGCTTTTATATGATTATTGATGATCAAGTTTAAAAAACCCAAACCCTACTTTACACCCAATCGTTTAAAGATAAAAGTTTTACATATTATATACTTTGAGATCTTAGTTTTTGGGCACAATGATTTATTCTCTTCATCTTATTAAGAATCATTTCATACAGTGGACTACGTATTTGCTATTTACGTATGGTGGACTCCGTGTTGTGGTGTTTTCGTAAAGAAGTAGTGGGTTTTATATTCCAATCCATAGATGGTTGTTATGCCTGATCAGTGGATACCGAGGAAATTATGGAGTCACACGTTGTGGTAGTTTTGTGGGTAGACTCATGCATATCGCTGCGCAGAGGTTGAAGGAATGAACAACTTCAAGGATTGCGAGGGTGTCGAGTCATTATGTAAGTCTACTGCTGTTTCCCTTGTAAATCCATACATAGTGAATTTGCGTGGCTATACTGTCTGAGGTTTCCCCCATTTGGGTTTTCCTCGTACTTCAGGCATTGTGGTTTGATTTAATTATTTTATCCTTCACTCATCTGGATGCAAGTTTTAAGTCTAAATTAAAATTGGTTAATATGTTTATCATAACAATCGATTTAATCCCTCCAAAGATTTATTTGGGTTAATTTTGCATAAATTAACATTTAAAATTGATTTTTTAAATAGTTGTTTATCTGTGTTTTGGACCATCCTTCGTATATTATCACTTTTAAGTGGTATCAGAGCGGGTGTATATAATTTATTTATGCATGGATCCTGTTTATTTTTATCTAGAGGTTCACTCGCTTTAAAGGCCACCTATGTTTGATGGGTCTAATTACATATAATGGAAGGTGCATACGACATCAGTACTTAAGGCTATAGATAACGGGTTTGGTTAGCTGTTATTAAGGGTAGACCCAACCCACGACTTTTGTAGGTGAAATTCGTGTCCATAAACCCGTAAAAAGTTGGAGAGATGACGAGCACAAATTTTCTAATTATAACTCACGTGGTTTAAGGGTCTTATTTTGTGCTGTCATATTGGAGGAGTTTATTCTTATCATGACCTATGAGACATTCAAAAAAGCTTGGGATATACTCATGTAGGGGGTGTCCTACCCGATGAGTGATTAATTTAGCTAGACAGATTGATCATTCACAAAGAAAGATGTCCCACAAATACACTTCAAATATCCTCCATATAAGTGATTCACAGGACCCACCTCGAGGATCCTTCATAGTAAGTAGCTCACAGCGCCCTATCTCGAAGAGTCTCCAACGGACCTAGCTCGAAGGATCCAATTCGAAGAACAAAGTCACCTGGATGACAATAGTTTGTAATAATAAATAAAATGTTGTATTATGTATTTTATCTTATGAATATACATGTCGAGTGAGGCTGTTTGGTACCCATGAGGGGCCATGCTTAGCAGGGCATGGGAGAGACTTCATGCTCTATCAAGAAATCTCCTTTTGGGAACTTCGTAGGGACATGGTTTGGAGGTTTCAGAACAAGGAAATGTTGGGAATTATTACCAACCCTCTTGGCACACTTGGGCAAAACTTCACCCAGGACAAATGTCACTCGAGCCTACTCTTTTCTTACCTCTTCGAGTGAACCTATTCGAGGTACCCGATATCCCTCAATACATTCCCCCTCGAGGTACCTTGGGTGCCATCTCGCCTGACTGATGTGACCAGATACCTAACAATAGTCACTGTTTGAATCACTTTCTGACGTTATAATGTCTGGCATTTAGGGACTCAAGAATGTAGCACTCAAGTGGTTTTTCCTTGGATGGCAGGTCTAGTTCTCCAAAACCTGACCACCTAGCCACTCTAGAGTAAGAATCAAGCTGACGAGTCATATCCCTCATTAATGCCCATAATACTTCTAGCCAATAGAATGGTTTCCCGCTAAAACTATCAGATCCCATGCATTTAATGCAATATCTCGTGCATTTTATGCACCCTACTAGAGGGATCGAGGGCATGCTGAATCGAGTAGCCTCTCCACCATATAAATAAACCAAATAAACAAATCAGAGGGAGGGGATTCTGAGCCTAGAATTGCTGCCCAAATTTCCTTGCTCTTGAGATCCATTGTGAGAGCATTAACTCCCATACATACTTAAATACACCCATCATTGGGCATTAACTTAAATTTAAGTTCCTGCCTTGTCTTTATTGTGCCTAGAGTGGTTGTTCTTTCTCCCTCTAATCATTCCGCTTACTGGTCCCACTAATTCATTATGCTTGCCATATGTCTCCGGTGTTAATATGCTCTTTAATGCAAAACTGATTATTGAACCTCTTTGTCTCTGATTAACCTGTGGCTACTGTCTATATTGCGTACCTAACGACATTAGTCCCGATCTTGATAATGTGTTACTCCTCACTTAATACTAACTGTATTTGAAGAACCCACATCTTACAAATCCAAGTAACTCGTAAAGGTTCTAGTGATGTTAAGGTTTTCAAACTCCAAAATCTCACCATTCAATTTAAAATAATTAGAATGAAGGAGAGTGAAACCTTTGATGCTAGACTATTAGATATTATGAACTTGTCTTTTCATTTTGGAGAGAGAATACTTAAAATCCTTATAATCAAGAAAATTTTAAGGTCTTGACTTGAAAATATTAATTCAAAAGTGAAAATTTTGAATTTCTTGGGTACTTTGGACTCTACGAAACTTGAGTAACTTATAGGTGATCTTCAAACTTATAAGTTCGACATCTTTTCCTCCAAAAAGATGAAGAAAGATAAGGGATTGACTTTGAAAGGCCAGAAGGAGGAAACATTTATTTTAGATGATGAGTTTGACATCAATTCTGATGATATGGCCATATTTAAAAAAATATTTAAGAAATTTCTCAAGTTTAAAAAATAATCAAAAGATTGAGAAAAATAAATTCAACAAGGTAGAAAAATTCACTCAAAATCATAATGATAATTTTAAGAGGGATGAGTCAAATAGATGTTTTGTATATGAAGGTTATGGCCATACAATGCCATAACCTTATTGATAATGAACTGAAAGAATAAATTGATTCCTCCATTGAGTGAAATTACACTCCATTCATGGCTAGTTATGAAAGCCTTGATGAAAAGTCATCGACTGAATATAATTCTGAACATGAATCTTTTCAGGCCATTTTAGTTTGAATCCCAAGTGAGTGGTAGTGAAGAAAAAGAAGAAGACGAAGAGGAGGAGGAGAGTGAACTTTAAGTTGCCTTTCGGGAGTTATATGTAGAAAAGGAAAACTTGAAAGTGGAAGATATGTTAAAAGAATGTTCTTTAAGGGATGATAGGAGTATATTGATTGAGGACCTTAGGTTACATGAGAAGAATATTAGGGATAATCTCACGTTTATTGAGGGGGAGAGAGATAACCTTTGGATTTGATGGTGATTTTGAAGAGTTCCTTTGTTTCTGATGAGTCTTGCTATTTGCTTGAGTATAGGATTGTGGATTTAGAGGAGAGATTGAGAGACTCATGTAATATCAAATTTGATTTCAAGTCTTGGTCAAGAAAGTTTGATAAAATGTTAGTCATTATCTAAATCAAATATGACAATTGTGGTATAGACTTCGATATTCCAAATGCTTTCATTACTAAAGATAAAACCATGATTTTGAGAGAGTCAACCATTGATAGGGATGTTAGAAAAGGTCAAACCTGAAGAAACATTCATAGCGGTCTCTTCAAGTTAACATATTGCGATAGGAAAGGCCATCTCAAGCCTTTAGAAAAGTTCCTAAGAATTCCAAGACTAGAGTCAAGGAGATTCCCAAAACCCAAGAGTGTTATGTCATACCTACGTGGGGTTAGGAAATAAGATTTTGAGGATTTACATGTTAGACTTATTGATTCTTGAATCTTTGCACATGGTACTTCTCATGCTAAATCTAATGGATGATTATGTTTGCATGTTTGTTATACACTAGTTTTGTGCTACTTGTTATATGTTATTGCTAGTTTTATTATGTGTTTGTCTTTTGTATTTTCATTTTCCATTTTTTTAGGTATTATTGGGAAAAATACAAGAATATTTTCTTCGTCTTTTGAGTTTAGTTTTCAAGTGGTGTCTTTTTGAAAAAATATTTAAAAACTCAAAAAGATCTTTTTTGTTTATGTGTAGGTTAGTTTTGCACATTTTTCATGTCATATTGGTGTGTTTGGATCCACTTCATCCACTTCATCCATGTGACTAGAACATTTTATTATGATTTTCAATGATTAGATTATTTTTAATCAGGCATGAATCAAATAGTTCAAAAATTGCTTTCTTAATAGATTCACTTTGTATATGCCACCTCTCGCACATGCCCATGCTCTTTTGGATTTTAACTTCACATGTTACATTGAGTTAACTAAGTTGTTCTCCCATAAATCTTGTTATATACATAAAATTTTAACTATGGGGGATTTGAGCATATAACAACCATTGCTCATGAGTTTGATGTTTTTATTAAAATATGAGTGTGCATGGAAAAAGAGCTATGGAAGAAGAGATCCTATTTGTGTGAAAGGTTGCCATCAAAAAGAGCCAAAAATTGATGCAAAAGGAAAATAATAATTTCCAAGGACAATTTTTTTTCATTGTTTATCAATATATGTGATATCTTCAAAAGATAAGAGAAAAAATGATATATCTTTTTATTTGGAGGGTGTTATAAGTTGAAGATCAATGGATTTTCACAATAAGTACTAGTTGAGCTAAAGTGTTTTGACACTATTGATTTGAGAATCATCAATATTTTCTAGGCCATTATGTATTGTGATTATTTTTCCATTTATGAGTTCACTTTATCTGTCACCATGAGGCCAAATCTTTATTTGATAAAGTCAATCCATTAAAGTAAAACTCTTTGGACATTTTTAAGTGATTGGGTCATAATTATATTGTTTTTAGTTTATGCTTCTTCACTTCGTACCACCTTCGTTTAGACACATCGATACTATCATAGTGTAGAAAGCTTATTATCTTTTGTATCTTATTTATGGTGTATATACCAATATATATATATGACCATGTGTCATTGATATTTTTTCTATATTTACATATATGGTATCATTTTGTTTTGAGTCTTACTTTTTGCATTTAATCTGTGTACGCCACGTGTTCTATTTTAGTTTCAAGTGGTTTTAAATTTTTATGCTATATAAGCGTATTGGTATCTCTTGTTTCTTGTTTGCACTCGTATCTCATGCTTCATTTTGTATTCAAGTTGGTATCATTTTTGCATCAAAATTAGTATCAATTGATCATTGTTTGGATTATTTGTACTTATATTGACAAGTTGTTCATTGTTGCATGTTTCACTACACATCATTGCATGATAGGACTATTTTTCCTTTATGTCTACCCATGTTTCATTTAGGTAGAGTTTTGGTTATACTAGGGAGAACTGGTTTTATTATGGTTCTTTCACTTTGTTGAACAAAAAGGGGGAGAAATGGTATCTCAATCTTTATAGACCGGGGGAGAGTTTTTCCTTAGGGGACGTACTAACTTATGTGGAGATTATTAGAAAAAGGAGAGAGTTTATTCTTGTACAATTTATAATATTATATATTCAAGTTGCATTTGAAGGTGTGCTTAAGTGTGCAGGTTTGCAACAGTGCAGTAAATTATACATAAGAGCAAAGCTACTTAATGTTTAAGTCTATCAAGCATCTGTACCTTTTCATTTTGACATTAGGGGTTGATCTTTTAGATATTTTGATGGCCCATAAGTTTTTATTTTGGGTTTTGTCATGGAATAGACAAAGACGGAGATTTATAAGGACAATTTCAGTAGACTCAATTTGTATGCATTTTGTCTTTATTCCATGTTTGGGCAAAACCTTTGAGTCATAGGTTGGGTCTTGAGTGTTTTAACCTTTTAAGCCTATTTTCTGTTTGATTGAAGACTCAACAATATTATATGGAAAAATTGATTAAGATATAAAGATGACTTGGCTAGTCGTAGAGAGTTAACCATCAACGAAACCTAAACCACGTTTCTCCTTGGAGAGTGGTTCGATTCCAAAAAACATGTTATGCATTTTTTGTAACCTATATGCTAAGTATATCTTTTGAGTGGATGCAGATAGTAGTTCGATCTCAATTAAAGATCATTTATTTTCTAAGTCCATCCTTGATTTGTTACTATCATACTAGGATTTTCTAAAGAGTTCTAACTTAAGTCAAATAAAGTTGTTGATATTTTCCTCTAAACATGGTTCACTACACACCAAATATTGAGCATAAAAATCCAAAGTAATCTCACTCACCATATCCATTTCATACTCAACATTGGTTAGCATGTTTCGCCTTTTGAGTTTTATGGATTCCTCGTAAAGCTTGACATACTCAAATTGCTTATCATTTTTTTCTTCCTCAATACTACTCAAAGAGGTGTTAGAAATAACTATTTCTTCTATAATTGGTCGAGGAACATCAAAATCATCCAAATCATGTAACTCATAAAATTTTTCTTACCATAAAGCGACATATATACTTCCTTGAGAGTTATCATCCGAGTTTGAGTCATCATTAATAAATTGTCTTGATAAGTGTTCTTGACAATACTTTGATTCTGATTTTAGGGACATTGCTTCAAAATATGTTGTCTACCACCACAAGTAAAATAATTTATGGTTTTTAGAGATTCAACCTTATTATTTCCATTTTCTTGAACAATTTCAAATCTTGGCAGATAATTCTTGGGGGAGAATTTAGATTGAAATATATTTTTCCAAGTTTTGACAAATGTTTTAATGAGAAAGGACATATAATTGTCACTAACATGAAGGTAACTCAAACTAAGAGATGTCTTCTAAGCCTTAAAAGATAGATTTTTTTCTTCACGAGGAATTCCCTGGTGATATAAAAATTCATCTCGTAGGTTTGGAGAGACCCAACCAATTCATCAACAAACATTGGTTTTGAGGTAAATGTCTAACCTCATAAATGAAATCCACTTTGCTATGGAAACCACTTGGGGAGACCATTGGATTTAATCAACAATTATATCCTCTTTGATGTTCTTCACTAAAGCAAAGATAGAGGATACTATGTCGTTTAGCTTAACATTGAACTTGTTAAAGTTTCGTTATCCTTCGTGGTAAGAAATTTGAAATGGGTGGTCAACCATCGAAGCTTTGAATGTTTAACGATGGAGGTCCCATCGTAGACTGGTTGTAAGATTTCCCATGCCCACTTTGACATTGTACAAGTGGAGATACGTCTAAATTCAGTCTGGTACATGAAACCAAAAGTAGCACGAGGTTCTTTCATGTTCCACCCACTATCTTTAAAATCATTGTCATCCTAATTAAATTGAAACTTATGTATTAGGACATTATTTAAAATAACCTTGGGATAATTCCATCCTAAAATAAAACTATTCCATATTCTATTCTCCATGGACATCAAGTATGCGGACATGTGAGATTTCCAATAGGAATAATTGTTACCAGAAAATGGAGGAGGTTGGAGGATTGAAATTCCATCCATTGCACACAAAAAGATCTAAACCTAGGTTATACCACCTAAAATATTGGACACCATCTTTGATACCGGTTGAGAGTGCGCCTCTCAAGGGTAACTACCCAAATAAAAATTAATTCACCGAATTCAAGAAAACTTGAGTAAGTAAAATTAGCACAAAATTAGTTCTATGAGAGAAAAACCCACTAACGGGAAAAACTCGAGATGATTAGAATGAAAAATTTACTATGACAGAGTATTAAAACCCCAAGATGTTATAACCAACTAGAAACTCTTTCACACTATATCCTTTTATGAGAGCACCGATTGTTAAAGAGCGCTACACAACCGCCACCGTTTTTGGTCTGTGATCAATGTCATCAAATCTTACGCCAAAAAATTCATCCCTAATTTTAAAGTAACTTGTTTTAATAATGAAATCTTAAAGAAACCACAAAATTTACACCAAGTATTTTTATGGAATCCAAGAAGATTGTGTTGGTATATTACAAGGGTATGATGCTCTAAATCTCAAAAGGAATTTTC
Organism: Sambucus nigra; assembly: GCA_949130495.1. Classification (NCBI taxonomy): domain Eukaryota; kingdom Viridiplantae; phylum Streptophyta; class Magnoliopsida; order Dipsacales; family Adoxaceae; genus Sambucus; species Sambucus nigra. The sequence goes on along the minus strand of OX422207.1, from coordinate 99,930,837 downwards.
AAGCCAAGGACGATAAAATATCTAATCATGAACAAGAAGTTGAAAAAAATGAATTTTGGACACAAAGATGAGTAAATAAATCTCAAAGGTTTTCTCAAAGAGGAAAACCCAAAAGAAATGGCTTGAAGTACTTAAAGAAGAGGAATAAAAAATATTGCTCAAAATATTTGAAATGTTTTGATCAACTAAAAGATTTTTCAAACCTCTCACTATTGGTTTAGAAGAGTGTAAAATTAGATTCTTTTTTTTGAAATTTTTTAGGAGTATAATACGTTAGGTGTCACACTCCTATCGTATCAAGTAATCTTTTAAAGTTAAAGCCCACTGAAAAGGTGTATTTAGTACACACACCAAGAAGATCTTAAGGAACGATCTTGCTGAAAAAGTGTTTTAGGCACTATCAGACTAGGTCGTTAATGGCATCGATGAAACGAGTAAATTATTCACTGCGTATATCCTAAATCGATGAGGTCACAAGAACTTCCCGGAAAAAAGCATGGGACAAAAACATCCAGTGAGGTTTTTTTCTTTACAACGAAGAAATGCGTCGTTGTAGCGAAGCAACTCATGAGATTGTCTAGGGATTTTGTCTAATTTTTCCTAAAAGGATTTTGAAAATAAGTTTTGGAAAAGGCCTAAGTATGTATGTCCCAATCAAGAACATCCGTACTGAAAAAGATGTAATTTTGTAAGAAAATAGATTTTTCTATATGAAAAGTATATTTGTGTAGTGTGATTGAAAATTTATCCAAAAAAGGTTAATTCAAAATATTTTTTAATTATGAAAACAATTAACTAAGTTGTGAATTTCCCTCCACTAAATATTATACCTTTCCTAATTAGTGTACTTGAGGTTTGACATAAGTGAATCGGGGTAGACTTGATGAAGCTTTGCGATGAAATCTTGGACAAAGACTTAAACATGTCTTAGCAAGGAGTTTAGACAATATATTATTTAGAGAACATTGAGTATACTATACTTTTAAATTGACACCTCGGATTTATTGAAGACCTACCTCGGGGGGGGGGGGAGGGGGGGATGATCGTTGAGTACCACGATTGTGTATGCGTGGATACATGTCCTCAACTTTTGTGTAAATATTATGGGTGTGATTTTTAAATTCTCAATATTGGGATATTGAGACCCGATCCTTTGAACAGCCGACTTATTTAGTATATTGATCTTTGAACGTCGCTCTAACCTTCTTCATTAGAATCAAACTTTAACAGGATCAGAGCTTCCGCGAAATATATATTGAGTTATTTTAACACATGTCTGCATTTCTCTGTCCATAAGAAGGACTTCCTTAGTGATCAAGCTTAGATTCATCCATAACCTTTGTAAATTTTTTTCTAGACCCGTAGCCTTATCATGCTATTTCAAGATCATTTCATCCACTTAAACTTCCACTATCTTAACTATATAATATGCAAACATGGATTTAACTAACCATAGGTAGGTTTCCCATGCATCCTTAAACCCAAATGGCATGAATTGGCATAATATATTCCACTATAAAAAATAAACAAGGTTTTTATCCTCATTACCAGGTGCATTATTATTTGATCGTAACATAATTAATCAACCATAAGCAAGAGCATCTCGTGGCCTTCTCTGGTATCCACTAAGGCACAAATCATTAGGAGATGGTAGTAGTCCTTTATGCAAGAATTTTCTAGGTCGAAGTAATCCACACATATCCTCCACTTTCCATTTTGTTTTCTCACCATGACCAAGTTGGAGAGCCAATCGAGGTATGCGAATTTTCCCTAAAAAATGTGCATATATAAATTTTTTAACTTTAACATATGATGACTAGTTGTGTTCAGCGGTGAAGATACTTTTCTTGTACTTAATTGATTGAAAGGAAGGATCTACATTCAACCAAAGAGTCTCTACTGAGGCATCCATGTTTGTTATGTCCTTATGGATCCAAGAAATTTTTTTGTGGTGAAGCCTAAGGAAATTGAACATCTTCTCTCGTATCTTAAGATTCAATGAGAAACCCACGTACACTACGTTTGTTTTATTAATCCTCTTATAGAGGGATGGAAGCAAAATCTTTAACAACTGATCCTCTTGGCTCGTCTCTCGAATCTAACCCATCGATGTTGAAAGATTCTTTATTTTTCTAAAGTAAGGTGAACTGAAAGATCCCAGTGTGGAATTGGCTTCCCCATATAGTGTCCATTCCATCCGGTGTTAGAAAATGAAGAGTGAAGGACCTAAGAGATCAGATTGCCACTACACCAAAATGGGTAAATTGGCACCCTTCCAGCGCTTAGGCTTGTCACAGTCAATGACCGTGACAACAAATATGCATTTTGTGTCACGGTCATTGACCGTGACAAGGACGTGGCAAAGGATTGTCACGATCATTGACTGTGACAATACTTATAATGTTGTCATGGCCAATGACCATGACAAATGTCGCAGTAAAAAAACACTTTCCCTTCTTTTTCCCCCCGTCATTTCTTCCCTCCTTTTTGCGCTCTCTCTCTCTCTCTCTCTCTTTCTCCCAGGTTACTCTCTCTCTCTCTCTCTTCCATATATATATATATATATATATATATATATATATGTGTGTGTGTGTGTGTGTGTGTGTGTGTATACTAATAACATTTTTTTACAGAAAATATCTCCTTAAGGTATTAAGGCGAGGATGATGATGTTGGTTATAATGATGTCGTCTGGGCTCGGTGGTAGCGGAGGCGACGAGGGCTCCTCGACCCCTAGTCTCCCCAAATATGTCAAATTAGGGATGCCCATCGAGAACAAGTCGGGGCTATTATCGAGATCCCTCGAGCTGGTAAAGACGATCATCGGCCCAGGGTACATTAGTTGGAAGGAGGTGCCATATGAGCTCAAGTTACCTGTTTGGGTGACACTACAGGTAATATATTTATATTTATATGAATATTGCAATTTCAGTTTCAATTTCATTTTATATTTATATTTATATTTATTTGCAACTAACATTGTATTTGTTGGACAAGAACAATTCAACCTGGATCCAAAGCTATGCAATTTCGTCTTGGAGCAATTGAGGGAGCAACACAAGACGTGGAAAAAAATATGCGGACCCGGTACTTTGGGAAGACACGAGAGTCCATTATCCAAAGGAGTGAATCCCTACCGCCAAAGTAACCGATCTCATTGGCACAATGGCAAAGATTCATTGACAATGAGATCGGGGAGCGACAATTGACATCTCGCCAATCGGGAAGGGAAAATTGGGCAAAAAAGACGGACGTGCACTACTCCGGTCGGACGTCTTATACTGAAGTGGAGCATAGGATGATGGTAATATTTAATTTTTCTATAACTACATAAAATATATTATTCTTCATTATTTTACTTTGCGGGACTGATACTAATTTTACTTCATTTTATTTCAGGGGACGGGGAGTGTCCCTGGGGGTAGGCTACATAGGCTCGATACTTATGTGGATCTTAGGACAAAGAAGGGGAAGGATAAGGAGGTGTACACAAGCATCGCGGACACGATTGTAAGTAACCCGACACATTACTTTTTATTAATTACGTTATAATTTTTTAATTTACTTATTTTACTAATCAAGTGCTTTTTCTCGTTTCAGGCAAAGCTTAAGGAAGTGCATGAGTCGCAGTCTGATGCCGATAAGGCATCTTTATCCACATACACACTCAAAGAAGTTCTTGGCTCTGATCGCAAGGGGAGGATAAGGGGGGTGAGCTCGCGGGTGGCTAAATCTAGGATCATCGAAATGGAGACGAGCGACACTAGGTTGGCTCAAACGGTCGATTCACATGACACGAAGATGTCCCATTTGGAGGTGATGGTCCAGGATATGTACTCATTCATGAAGCGTTCGTTGGGAGGAAAACATACGAGTAAAGGGAAGGAGAAGGCGGTGTGGTAGGAGGTGCGGGAGGAGGAGGTGTGGGAGGACGAGGACGAGGATGTGGACCTCGCTGCTTCATCACCGAGATATGCAGACTTTGATAATCCACTTCCCTATTTGGCTCCCTTCAACAGACCGATGTCAACACTTGGTTGGACGAGCGTGTTTATACTGGACATATTTGATGGCCAGCGGATAGGGCAGGGGTTGAGGGACCCGAATATCATCCAAGGTGCAGTAGTTCATGGACGTGAGCTTCAAGACATCAAGTCCAGGATGCTCGTCATGCATGTGATGCCCTGGAAGGAGAACTCCCAATTGTGGTTGCACGAACAATGCGACACAGTGTATATTACTGGATGTGTTAATTCGTATGTCGTGTGGCCTACTCACCTCCTCAGCGTTAACCATACCCCAGACATTTAGTGACATTGATTTAAGTTTGAATTGAATTATTTTAAATCATTACATTTGAATTATATTTGGATTGTATGGTGATGCATATTCTCTCTATTTTGAATGTATATTTGCATTATCTCTATTATGTTTGGATATATGATGTTTGAACAAGTACAACGTTGCTATAATAGGTACAAATATACTACTGGGCAGTCGCAGTGGCTATACTGCCCAACATAATTTTTTTCAAATCTGCCCAGAATTGTCATGATCATTGACCGTGATAAGTCCTTGACAAAGAAACTTGTCTCGGTCAATGACCATGATAAGTTTTTAAAGAATTTCACAGGCTTGTCACGGTCCTTGATCGTGACAAATATTTTCGCGGTCAAGGATCGTGTCATGATCGTGACAATTCTAACGAACTTGTCACGATCAATGACCGTGACATGACTATGACAAAAAAAGTTATCTCATCCAGAATTGTCACGGTCATTGACCTTGACAAGTTGAAGTTGTCAAGGTCAATGACCGTGATAATTCGACAGATTTGGTATAGTGTGCATCAAGATGCCTTAGCGTCATTTGTCCAGACTATACTCTATAGGCCAAAGGGGATTTAATGATTTGTAACTCCCCATGCAACGTAAAAAAATTGGTTTCAAAATAAACTTTTTCCAATATGAACCAAAGAAAGTGTGCCCTAAATATGGCCTCAACTGGGAGCTAGTCAACTGCATTTTCATGATGAAATTGTAGTATGTAACATCTGTTGAGATGCCTATGTCGATCATTATTCACTTAGTCACCAAACATGATATAATTGCTACAATGAGAAAAGGGTCATTATGAGGGTGTTATATGGTTATACTAATCCTTAGATTCAAAGATAATTCTTTCCTAGCCTTCTTGCGGCGCCTTGGGTCCTGAATCTCAATTGCTTCTTATTTTAGTCCTTTATATGCTTTATAAGTAGAGTTTGATTCTCTAATAGTGGAAATCTATTGATATAACTCCTATCCTCCTAGTGGGATGGGTTTTATCTATGGGCTTATATTCTTATGGTTTCTTCTAAGCTTTCCCGTGCTCCCTCGATTGGCCTCTTTAGTGTTTTTATCCTCGTTTTCTCTGTCTCGTCGATCGGTCATCTGCTTGTAATTTAGTTTTATAAACTCCTTCATGTTACCTAATTTGATAAGAGGCTCTATGTCATTCTTAATTAGGAGACATTCAATGGTGTATTTATCATAATCATAGTAGAAGATGCAGTACTAGTTGGATCTTCTCTTGGGCGGATGGATCTTTAGCCTATTAAACTAATTTAACATATGGGTGATTATCATGTTTTCTACTATTCTACATATCAAGGCATTGATAAATGTGAATTGGTCATACTTGGTCGATCCCTACTATTGTGCCCGTCTGAGCCCCACTTCTTCTTGATTTGTTCTCTTGATGATATTTTGTCACGAGGGTGGAGGGGGATGTGGGGGTCCTCTCTTTCTCCCCCTCTCTCTTCTGGGAGGAGTCAAAATATGAATATTTCCTTTGCATGAATATCCTTCTCACACTTCCTTATGAGATCTTTCATATTGGTAGATGGGCTTTTAAAGAGGGGATAAATGGTATCTTTCTGTATAGCCCTCTTAATAATGTTGAGACTACCACTCATTCTTTGAAGTGGTTAATCTTCTGGATCTCATCATTGAACCTCTTAACGAACTCCCTTAGGAAATCTTATTTGGTTTATAAATTTTTGATGAGGTAGTAGATGGTCTTCTTTTTTACCTAGTCGCTACTAAATGCCGATAAAAAATATGTGTGAGCTCCCTGAAGAATGTCACAGAGTTAGGTGGAATCTGGTTGAACCAAGTACTACACGAATCCTTAAGACTGGTGGAAACTTACCATGAATTACATAAAGCCTTTATAGTCATCGATATGGTCATGAGTGTTGTACTTCCATCAAAGGCATTTATTCTTTAGAGTTTGAAGACCGATAATATTGGAAAATCTAGGATGTAAAGATTAAATGGAGGGACCTTACCTACATAGGCCATATTGAGTAGAGAGACTAGATGAATCATCCTTTTAAACATCGATTCTTGAACTGTGGACAAGAGGGATACCTGAGGTGTAGGTGGTGGGGGAATGTCCTCACTATTATAGTCAGTGATGTGTGATGATTTATGGGTAACTTGCTCCCCTTGGTTCCCCCGCTAAATATCCTTTTAAGCTTGTGCTAGTTATGAGGGTCCTACTCTAAATGGGATATAATTTTAGTTTGTTGCTCTTGAAGTACTCATTATTGATCAATAAGTTCTTTGGTAACTTGTGTTACATGGTATGAGTTCATGGCGTAAAAGTTCTTTCCCCATAGACGGTGCTAAATATGTTGGAGTATATTAGTTTTATGTTAGTTAAGTGAGAAGAGAAAGATATTAGTAACACCAAGATGCATGCGACCTGGTATTACTTTAACCTCTGTCTAAATGGAACATGATTTATATGTATTGATTGCTAGATCTTACAAGATTTATATGCAAATTAACCCATGCACCTAATTTGATTCCCCAATGGATTTATGTAGTATTCGAACACGAAAGAATCCCCTTGGTCCTATTAACTATCAAGAAGGTAATGGAGAACATGATCGTCCATACAGATACCATTAGGGTGGATAGATGTTCGTCATCGTCTTGGAAAGTGGGTGGATTGAGATCATTCTTCAGGCATTTAAGTGTTGCGTATGTGGTGGGCTGACGATATATCCTAGATATTAGATGACATGATGTACTAGGTCAAAGTTCTCTATTACCTATGGTTCCCTTTTTAGTTTTATTTGACTATGGAGGATGAGCCCGATTGGTAATATGGTGACAACTTTCGTCCTGATTCCTTATGCATATAAACGAGGCTCTTCGTCTACCTTACTCGATGTTTGACCCGTCAAGTTTAAAAATTTCCCTCATCATACCCCATTAAATTAATCCCATTACACTCAACAATTACTGAGTTGAATATCTATGGTTATATCATAGAGATATGTATCTTTCACATATTTTTAAATTTAGTTGGGTTGTCATTTGTATATCTAAAACATAGACAATAATGAATGACTTTAAAATTTAAAAGACTATTAATTTTTAATTTCATTGGGAAAATGGATTGCATTTTTAAAATTGTTTAAAAATTACAGTAATTAATGAGGACAAATAGTACGTTAGCTAAGCAATACCTCAAATGTATATTTCAAGTATTTGAACATTAGGCTTTGGTCAATTTCCCCTTTATGGTTATTTGGAAACACTATGTCATTTATGATAAAGTTTGAAAGATTATGATTATCATTCCCATGTATTTGCTTTTTCGGAATTAACCATCATCTCTTATTTTGTTCTTCTGTGCACAAATTTTAAATTATTTTTTTATATTATTAGTTTGTTTAACATGAAACTTATATATTTGGAATCTTCTCGGAGAGATCAATCAATAAATATCCACGAAGAATAAGTGATTTCAAAACTTCAATTTTACCCCCCATGTTTTTATTTTTAACATTTAAATATAATAAACTATTTTAATACAAGCTTGTTTCACACGAACTTTATACATTTGGAATTGTTTGAATGATATCTATCAATATAGATCGATGACAATTACATAATTTTAAATTTTTGCAAAATTTCAATTTTGTCTCCAAAGTTTTATTTTTTTAATTTTAAAAATCTCTAAATATATAAGTCCATTTAACATGAAATTTATACATTGGGCACCCTCTTGATGAAATTTCTATCTTTGTACAATAGTTAATTTATCTTTTCTAAATGTATCATTAATATATCTATCTTTTCGACATGTGTCAATAATAAATTATAAATTATAAATTTATCAATGATATAAATTTAGATTAAACCATTATTTCACTGTAACTTATTCATACCTTTGTTTAACCTTGTAAAATGTATAAATAATAAATTTACTTATGTATTAATGAGACCTTTCACACTACATCGAAACTATAGTTATTTGTTCATACCGTTTGAACCTTTTTTTTAATGTATCAATGTTTCATTCATGACGTGAATATATAAACAATAGTTTTATTAATGGTATATTGATAATATAATGTGTCATTGATAATTGTAACATTGATACATTTGTCATAAAATGTACCTATGCTAATGATATCATTCATACATTCATCAAAGGATGTATCAGCTTGTATCAATGATATACTAATCTCTAAAATATATCAATGATATGATTATGCCTTTAATGTATTAATAATAGTTGTATCAATGACACATTTATCATTTATAATTTTATCATTAATATGTTTATCATAGAATGTATAAATTCCAAAGATATTATTGCTATATTTGTCCCATTATATATCTCTAGTCGTTGCATCATTAATATAATTACAACAATTTGTGTCTGTTGATGCAAAAAACTAAATTGATCTAATTAATTGTTCACAGATAAATATAAGAAAAAGAGACAAAGGATTTTTAAACTGGTTCGGCTGAAAAAGGAAAGCCTACATCCACTGTTGTGTATTGCCTTGGGCTTGTTCAATTGCCTATAATCTCGTTTTTCATGTCCCTTGGATGTAGGGTTTACAATTTATTTATAGCCCCTTGAGGGTGCACAAGAGTCTTAATATTAAAGGATGGAGTGCCTTTATAACATATGCATTCACATCTACACAATGCTAATAATTTATACAACTATTGGCGATTTACTGTCATTGTTGGTCGGTCTTCTTGGTGTTGGTTGGGCTTCTTTAACTTGTTGGTCGACATTCCTTCAGTTGGCCGGTGACTTGCCCTTGCTGACTTAGATTAATGCCCAGATGGATAACACGTGTTCATATACGAATGGTCCACATGGTAGGATAATTTTTATTATCAACATATGCCCCCAATGTTTCATGCTTGAAGTTTTTACAAGAGTATGGAACATTTAGCTCTTAAAGTTGCTCAGGAAATAATTTTGAGGTTTGGTCAGTTACTGACTTCCCATACTTGTAAATTTAATGACTCTAACTATCGACACATAATGTGGATGGTACTTGTGTAATTATCCACAACTTTAGCGAATAGTTTTTAGGTAAATGTGTCTTTTCTGTCTTTAACCACCAACAATTCAATCGACGTTTCCTTTTCATCATTACCTTTCTAATTTTTTAGGCAACCTATAAAGGCAGGAAATGCCACAATCGCCTCTTACCTCAAACTTTTTGAGTTTTTTCTTCCGTCGTGTTTCCAAAATCTCTCTCTATCTCTGTCTGTCTGTCTCTCTCTCTCTCGTGCAATTATTCTCTGTACTTCTGTTCTTGCTGAATCTTTAAATTCTGTAAGGATATTTTCTTTTCTCCTTTTCTTCTTCATCGATCGTGGTTTATCCTGTTACTTCTCTTGATGAATTTAGAAATGAATGGAATATCCATTCATGGGTAGAACTAGAACATCTGAGTTTGCCCACTGATCTTTTTTCATTACCTAAGGGTCACTGGTTTCCCTCCATTTTTATTACTGAATATGAGTTTACCTTTTCCCCAAACCCATTTTGTCTTGAATTTTGCAAATATTTTGATGTCGTTCCTGCTAGGATAACCCCTAGTACCTGGAGAGTAGTTAATGGGGTATATAGTTTAAACCAACTCCATGGGACTCATCTAGGGATCCCAGAAAGTATGTTTTGCTATAAGTGGGTAACTAGTGATACCACTTTCTATTTGAAACTAGGGCTATGAAGAAAGCATTAATAGTTAATCTTCCTGACTCTAATAGAGATTACTTCGAGCATTGAGTAATTATTAAGAATTGGAAATATTCTCCTTTAACTGGGAATGCTATGTACTAGGGTCCTAGATACCCACCAAGTGGCAATCGGATAGGTGTATCTTTCCTTGCATATTATGCTAAATGATAATACTTATGTATACCTTATTAACTTTGATTGTAGTTGATCAAAAAAGAAAGTGTCCCAAAGAGAGTGATATCAACCTTAGGGAGTTGAAATTCATCTGAGGCATTCATCAGAAAGTTAGCGAGGAGCATACTACATCAGCCACTTCCTTCGTTGCTCGCCCAACTGTAGATACACTCTCTCCTTTCATCAACCTTGACCAAGACCCCATCTCTACATCCTCTACCACTACATCTGGCAGTGGTGAACCTGCTATTGTTTCCCTTTATTATTTAGATTCAGAGTTACCTCTTGTTGCTTCCATGGGGAAGAGGATGTTTTATAATATTTTAGGTGACATAGCTGCTACTGGATCCTCCAAAAATGCTGCTGATGGAGATAAAAATAAAGTGTTTGTTGGGAATAAGCCATCTTCTAATAAGGAGGATTCTAAGAATAAGCCCCCATCTAATAATGAGGATGTTGGGAAGAAGCTCCCAGTTGAGAAAGCTAATGAAAGCCACCTCAAGAGGCTAAAAAGAGGATACCATTCTAGGCTGGTAGAAGGGTATTCAATCAACACCGACCAATAAGAGTTGGTTGATTTATTTGATTTTGGTTCACCAGTGTCTGTTGGCCTTGGTTTGGCCAGACAATAAATAAAGTATGGTACATTACTAGACCATAGGGGTGCTGCAACTGCAATGCCCCAATCAAAGAGTTCTGAAAGGGCTGATCAAAGCCTAGCTCTGGTAATTTCCTTTTCCTTCTTTATTTCTTTGTTTGATATTTTTGATATTAACTCACCTTATATTCTTTTTACAGTTTCTTATTGACTTCATCAACATGTTAAAGAAGGAATATGCCTTGTGTTCTTGTTCTCATGAGGTTGAAGAAGCTTTTGATGAGCTTAAGAATTCAGTGCTTGACTCCCAATAGGCACTGGCCAATGAGCAAAAAAACGGGAGGAGAAAATAAAATTTATAGAAGAAGATTCAGTGGCTGCTCGAGGCCTAGTTTTTTAATCTGAAAAAAGACTTGGATGCTGAAAAAACCTTGGTCACTGCAGAAAGGCCTAAGATTACCAAGCTCTCGAAGGATTTGGACACCGAGAAGGCCTTGGTTGTTGTAGAGAGGGCCAAAAGAGTTAAGGCCAGGGAGGCTGGCTTTAACAAGGGCTGGGACAAATCCATTGGGGTTTCTTCTTTGCAAATTGAATTTTCAAAGAATAAATACTTCAAGGATGGTTGGTCGGCAACCTTGGTGGAGGTCAGCACTCTTCAGGATTCTGAACTCTTCCTTAGACATGACCCAAGAGTTCTTCCTAACATGGATGGGGAGATTAAAGATGATGGTGGTTCAAGTGAATTCCTTATGGTGTTCATGATGTCGACCAACACCAAGCTGTTAACTCCTCTGCTCTTCCAACTGACAACTATCCATCTCTTCCTACTCCTGTTTTTACTTCTGATGACCCTACTCTAGACATGAAGAAGGTGTAGATTTTTCTGAGTAGCCTTTTTTTTCCTTCTTTTTTCTGCACTTGTAATTATTTTCTTTTTGCTGATGTAGCTAAACTTGATAATATATCAATGAAAAGAATTCTTCTTCCTCCTTTGCTTGTCATTTTTCTATACTTTACACACTATTGTTGACTGGATATTATTCTTGCTCTTAATAATTCATGGATAAACGTAACACTTCTCCCCAACTGACTCCGAGCCACCCAAGAGATGCAAATAAAATTTTAAAATAGGTCATCTATCTCTAATCGAGGAAGAGCTACTGATGTTGCTCGGGAAAGGTGTGTCTGAGCAAGCCAAGGAAGCCTACCTTCATCTGAAATGTCTTCTCGATCGGATAGTGGCCAATAATATTGCTTATTATGAAATTATTGAAGAGATACAGGAGGACCATAAGGAGGTCAAGGGTTTGTTGCATGTTGACTATGAGAAGAAGTACCATGTCTTGAGTGAAGGATATGTCTTTGAACAAAAGTTGGAAAAATTTGTATCTCACTTTCGAAGACAGGAATGTTTGCTCAACCATGAAGTGGAGGAAGCCAGAGCCATTGCCAAACTATTGGAGGAGGAGAAAAATAATTTAAGAGATGAGCTAAATGTCTTAAAGTCTTCTTCTACTACTATTTCTACTACTGACGATGATAATTCTTTCTTGGAGGCTAAAAATGCCAGGTTAAGTGAAGAATTAGAAGCACTGGAAAATACCAAGTGTGCATCTTCATACCGAGAAATATTTATACCTCGATGAGGTACTACAGACGAGGCTAGGACTCAACAAACCATTTTTAACCAAGTTTCCCAGCTGAAGGCCAAAAACCAAGCCCTTACTGAGATGTCCCAAAAGTTTCAAACTCAATCCGAGCAACTTTCCATGTTGTCTTCTTAGTTGCAAGCTAAGGATGGAGTGCTGAAGAAATTGCATTATCAAATTGAGAGGTTGACCCTTAGTTTCATAAGTAACCTAGAGAAATATGGATAGAAGGGTATAGTGAAGCTTTGGGGAATTTTGATGCTAGGTTTAAATAGGCCCAGAATAAAGGCTACAAATGGGGTTGGACAAAATATCTAACAACAGTGAAGGTGGACCAAGATAATAAACTGTGGAAGTGGTATGATCCTGATCGACCATGAAAACCCCCCTTCAGACTAGATCTTAGTTGGATTCCTGTCAAGACAACTCTCTAGTTATGATTTCTAAATGTCAGGGAGACTATGAGCTGCACGACGAGCTAGAAATCGTTCGACCTCCTCATCTTCTAGATCGACCAAACAACAACAATAGGAGAATGCTTCAAGACTTCAATTTCATTAATTCTCCTTACACTTTTGATGATCCTCCAACTGGCATGGATCCAGTTTCAAAAGCTGAGGGGAAACACCCTTTAGAATAATGTCTTGTATTTATTTTGTAAACACAATTATGTAATAAAAAATTAGATAAAATGTATTTGATCAACTTATCTTGTTAATCATTGGATGTGACTGTTTTCTTAATGTGAATGATTTCTTCTTTTTCATTAGTTCTATTGACACACTTATATTAAAATCTAAATTTAGTATCAATTACAAATGAATACATAGGTTCTACTAGCATACTTAGATTAAAATATAAATTTGGAGCTAGTTACCCATGCGTCTCCAAAGGTTTTACTAACACACCCAAGTGTTTAGGTTTTCTATATTTGTTACCAGTGGTGTGACTAGGTGTATGAGGAATATGTGACTACATTCCTCTTGAGGAATCTTCTCAACTTTCTTCTTGCACTTTGCTCAGTAGGATAAAGATCTTATTTTATCCTTATATTTGTTGACCATCTTGAGTTCGTAATATCCTATTTGGTATGTTGCTTATAAGGATTTACATGTACCAAAAAACTTATTGTTTATGCCAACCAACCTTAGGCATGCTTTTTGGAGAAGATTCTTGTACCGAGAAACATTTTGAAGTTTTTCTAGAAACTTTCAAACTTTATTCAAGATCAGTATATAGGTAGTCCATAGCATTAGTACTCCCAATTTAAAAAAAAATAGAAATTGGAGGAAAGATAATTTTATTGATCTAAAAAATTAATATTGAATTGAGTATAGTTGATTACATCACTGGTAATATTTTCTAAGATGCTCACAGTAGCCTCTTCTCGCACTTCTTCCAGCATATCCAAATCCAATCTTCACATTAGAACACTTATAGGAGAGTTAAAATTTAAAAATCTATGGAATGGAAGGCCCAAATCAGTAGGTATGACTGCTTCAGTCCCAATAGCTAACATGTATGGGGATTCTCCAGTTACAATCCTCGAGATTATTCGGTACCCCCATAAAATAGAGTATAGCTTATTGATTTAGTTTCACTTTGCATAATCAATCCTTTGCTTCAACCCATTTAGGAGAGTTCAATTTTGTAACTTCAGTTTAATCATTACTCTGAGGGTGACCTAGAGCATAATGTAATTTTCAGATGTTGGGCTGAGCACGATAAGATGTGAATTCATCGTTGTCAAACTGCGTTCCATGGTCGGTGATGAAGGCATAAGGAAACCCATATCTATAAATGATATTCTTCCAAATGAATTGGTAGGCCTTCTCATAAGGCATGCCTATCAATGGATCTGCCTAAACCCACTTTATAAAGTAGCCCACTGCAAAAACCAAGTACTTTAATCTTCCTGGGGTGGTCGACAATGGCCCGATTAAATCTATACCCCACATGGAAAATGGCTAAGATGAAGTGACTAGTGTGAGAGAAGCCCATGGAGTCTTGCAAATGCTGGAATACCTTTGGCACTTGTCACTCTTTTTAGAAAAAGCTGTATAATCCGCTCGCATCGTTGGCCAGTAGTATCCTTGCGCACTTATTCGCTGCATGATTGTTCTTCCTGCTATGTGGTCTCCACAAGATCCTTTATGTACTTCTTGAAATTAGTCTCGAACCTCTGATGGATGAATGCAACACTTCAAATTGACTGTCAATCCTCTCCTATAAAAAACTTCTTTATGTAGCACATATCTGGTAGCTTTATACTTCAACCTTTTGGCTTCAACTATATCAACTGGCAAAGTTCCTTCTTCAATGAATGCTCTGATGGAGTCCATCCAGGATGGCCCCATGTCTACAGTGATAAATTTAATCATCAAATACTCATCTATACTTGAGAACGTGTGTGCTCGCGTTCAAATGATCAAATTATATATAAAACCCTTTTAATCCAAACAAACCCTAAACATGCAGCAGTATGTGATTGAATAAATTGATGATCTACGCAAGAACATTCAAACACATGCAATTAAGGAAAAATCCCCCTCAGGGGAAAAACCATTTATTTTCACTATAATTTGTAAGAGAACGGCTTACAATCGGATTACAATGAAAATACAAGTTGACTAAGAATTACCCTCGGGTATCGGATTCTGTAGTCGCGGCTGGAATTATCCCTTTCCAGTAGGGTTGCAATGAAGAAGAAGAACAGTCTCCTCCACAAGGGTTGAACAAACCAAAGTTGTGTTCTTGGGTTGCAAAAGGATTCACAAAGGTTTGGCAATGATGTGTGAATCAAAACATGAGTCTTGGGACTTAAAAATATGAAGAGTAGATGTATTTGGACTCTCAAATTCGTCTCCTAAAGTCTTGCAAAACAACTCCCCCAAAGTTGGTATTTATAGGAAAAAATATGAAGAGTTCCGCTTTTTTAAAACTCTAAAAATCTTATCAGCGTACAGGTACACGAAACCCCATCTGGGGTACACCGAACCGGTTCGGGTGTACCATCCTGGTATGGGGTTAAAAAAATATCATTCTTCAAGGAATTTTCTCCAACTTCAAATGGTCATAACTCCTTCACCGTAGCTCGGATTGAGGTGCCGTTTTTTCTAGTATCTTCGTTGCGGTGAGCTCTTCAACTTTCTAGTTGACCAGACCTCCAAATTATGGATGTGAAATTACGAAAATTCCCTTGAACTCTCCTATTGTGCCTTTTTCACTGTTTTGACTTCCCTTGCGTACCACTTGCATTAAGTCCCTAAAATCTTGGAACGTGAAGTCATTGAGGCAGATGTGGGACATATTAGTGGAGATAATGCATGCTTGATTCCCGGAATTCGGATAGAGGCCGTCATGTGAGATCGTGAGAAGACATGCCAAATGTAGCGGCGTACGACATAAATAAATGAAACATTTCAGACATGTGAAAAATGTCCTTACAAATCTCCCCCTATGTCTATGCCGGTACATACATAAAAAATCCAAATTATCAAATATGAAATTGCCTATACAAATCTACCCTCCCATGAACCCAAAACTGGAAAAGGTACAAATGAATAGTCTTCATCGTTTGTTCTTTAATTCTTCAGGAATCTCAAAACTTTTCTCATCAGGGTGTGCAACATATAGATCTGCAATCTTCATACCTACACACATGAGACAAAGCAAATACCACGTGATATATCGAGTTTGAAATGAGATAACATGGATATCAATATATGATAAAAATATAAGCAACAGCTCAAAAACTCCCCCAGAATTCAAACTCCCCCATAATATGATAATTCTTTCTCCCCCTTTTTATGATGTCCCCAAATGGACAAATTAGAGAAATAAATCAAATAAGCAAGTGCGGGGTGTCACTAGGATAAAAACACACCATGAATAAACAGAAAGCAACCAAGTCAATGATAGCGTAAATGAAGTGGTGTGATCAAATTCGATAGGAAAATCAATGCATACAAACATGACATATGTGCACGATGAATATTGGATATTCCTAGCGAATGAACACAAATGCTCCCTTTGGTGTAAAAGAGTGACAATATAAGATATTGACTCAATCAAATCAACAAATTAAAGCTCAAAATGATTTTCACACCAATAACGTCCAAAATGATTTTATGCTTTTTCAGGACTTTCAAGGAAGTGCAAACCCGTTTAGATTCTCCAACCAAACTCCATCAGATATTGTATTGAATAGAGGCATTCCAAATTCTCAAACTTTGGAGAATTGATGGTGAAACCTAAGTGTCCCATATTTGGCATGAATTGCTTTTTATTGCCTTTAAATTTTTTCGAGCTCTTTTAAACTCTTTGGACCTCGGATATTAAAATTCCTCCATTTTAGGTCCTTTTTAACGGTGGCTTTTACGCAAAGGATAGATGATTACCTTTCGCAGCCCCTCCCCGTTATACAAAAACACACAGTCTTACCAAAACGGTTTTTACATGCATTCCAATCTTGTCAAGTTTTATCGCATATTGTACATTGTATAGACATGATTGAGATGAAAACACGCAAGCCAACATGAGATAGACAAGTGAAATAATCAAATATAGCCGTGCATGTGTGCAATAAAGGATATAGGAGTCAAACATGTAGGAAGATATCACTAATTACATCTCAAAGACTCCAATAAATGTAAAGCACATGGATGAAATGATGTAGCCTCTCAAATCTCTATCAAACAGTCACATGGATAAATGGAATGAAGTTGTGACTTGGCTATCTTACATGCCCATCCATAAAAGAAGCAAAATACAAAAATCTTTTTGGATTTTTTCAAAAATTTGGAAAAAAATAAAAAAAATAAAATCTTTTTGTGCTTTTCTCAAAATTTTTCTTAAAGGAAAATCTTTTTGTATTTTTTTTTCAAAAGAAATATAAAAAGCTAAAGGAATAAAACAAAGCAGTACAACAAAGTAATGGTACATATAAAACAGACTAGCAATAGGAAGCATATGATATGAACATGAAGAAGCATCCTATTCTAGACATAGACCAACCCCTCAGTCAACTGTGCAAATCCCTAAAGATTTCCTAAGACTCTCAAATCTAAGGGCATCTAAAGGTTTCGTGAAAATATCGGCTAACTGATGGTCGGTAGGAACAAAACTCAGGGATACGACTTTCTCTTCAACTAACTGACGAATAAAGTGCTCATGTATCCTGATGTGTTTTGTGCGCGAATGCTGAACTGGATTGCGGGATATGTGTATCGCGCTCGTGTTATCACAGGAAATGGTCATGGTGTCATGTGATATCCCATAATCCTCCAGCATTTGCTTCATCCACAAGAGTTGTGGGCAAAATACAAAATACAAACACCCACCAGAAGTGCTCCTACATCCATCTACATCCCCAGCCCAATCGGCATCCGAGTAGGCGGACAGACGGTCATCGGTATCAAAGGAATACCAAATCCCGTATGAGAGAGTCCCACTTACGCATTTAATAATACGTTTTAGAGCAAGTAAATGTGACTCTTTTGGGGATGCCTGATAACGCGCACAGACTCCAACACTAAAGGCGATGTCGGGATGACTGGCAGTCAAATAGAGGAGACTACCTATCATACTCCGATATAAGGTTTGCTCTACGTCCTTGCCTGAAGTGTCCTTACTAAGCTTGGTAGTGGTACTCATAGGTGTACGTGCATGCTTAGCGGAGTCTATACCAAATTTCTTCACTAGGACTCTAGCATACTTGGATTGGGAGATGAACATCCCATCCTCTAGCTGACGAACCTGGAGACCAAGGAAGAATGTAAGCTCACCAACCATGCTCATCTCAAACTCACTTTTCATCTCCTCCTCAAAGTGGTGAGCATGCTGGGAGCATGTGGATCCAAAGACTATGTCGTCCACATAGACCTGGGCAACCAAAATAGCACCGTTATCTCTCCTGACAAACAACGTCATATCTACTCCCCCTCTCTTGAAGCCACGAGCTAAGAGATAGGAAGTAAGCCTCTCGTACCAAGCATGGGGTGCTTGCTTCAAACCATACAAGGCTTTCCTCAGATAGTAGACGTGCTCAGGGTGCTGAGGGTCTTCAAACCCTTTTGGTTGTTCCACATAAACCTCCTCCTGTAGAATGCCATTCAAAAAGGCACTCTTGACATCCATCTGATACACCTTGAAGCGCAGATGACATGCGATGGCGAGCAGTAGACGGACGGACTCAAGCCTCGCAACAGGAGAAAATGTCTCCCCAAAGTCTACACCCTCTATCTGTGTGTAGCCTTGAGTGACCAACCTAGCCTTATTTCGGATTATGGTACCATTTTCTTCCATTTTGTTCTTAAAAATCCACCGGGTACCTATCACATTAATCTCACTAGGTCGGGGGACAAGTTCCTAGACATCATTCTTTTTAAACTGAAGCAACTCATCCTACATAGCAGATATCCAGTGTTCATCCTTGAGTGCTTCTTTATGGTTCTTGGGCTCGACTTTGGACGTGTAGCAAAGATGGCTAACAACGTTCTCTAGCTGAGCACGAGTCTTGACCCCTAGAGTGGGATCACCAACAATGGCAGAAGGGTCATGAATCTTGCGAACCCAAGCAGGTGTGTCCCCTAACTCAGGAGTAGGGTCCACAGAGTGTGAGAGAGGAACAGGTAAATCACTGTCAGAACAATCCTCATCCTCACACTGAAGGTTAGGATCAATAACCGTCAAAGGTTCGTCATCTTGCACGGTAACGTTTATTGATTCCATAACCCTAGAGCTCTTCAGGTTAAATACCCGGTATGCTCTACTATTCGATGAATATCCTAGAAATATTCCCTCGTCGCTCCGGGAGTCGAACTTTCCTAATTGCTCTCTATCCCGTAGGATGTAGCATTTACTCCCAAAAACATGGAAATACGCCAGGTTAGGCTTCTTGCCGGTCCACAACTCATAAGGTGTCTGTAGTGTGTGTGGACGCAAATAGACCCTATTCACCGTGTGGCATGCAGTAGACACTGCCTCTGCCCAAAATCTCCTAGAAACTTTACGACCTAGAAGCATAGATCTAGCCATCTCTTGGATCGTTCTATTCTTTCTCTCAACAATCCCATTTTGCTGAGGATTTCTCACAGCAGAAAACTCATGTTTGATCCCAAGGCTATCATAATACAAATCCACCTTTGCTTCCTTGAATTCAGTGCCGTTGTCACTACGTATTCTGTTAATAGTGACACCGTGTTGATTTTCCAGGACACGGCACTTGGTCGTTAAAAATTCTACAGCATCGGATTTCTCTCTCAAAAAACCTACAATGGAGTATCTGGAGAAATCATCTACCATCACAAGGATGTACCTCTTACCACCTAGACTCTCAGTACGAGTGGGACCCATAAGATCCATGTGAATCAACTCCAGAACACGAGAGGTGGTAATGGAATGTAACTTCCTATGAGGACTACGAATTTGTTTTCCCAACTGACAGGGTCCACAAACGGCCGAAGTTGACTTTCCAAGAGATGATAAGCCACGTACTAGGTCCTTTTTAGCTAAACGATTAAGATCTCTAACGTTCACATGACCTAGACATTGGTGCCACAGATCCATAGGAGTGATCGTGCCGCTGTTGCAGACAAGTGAGGATGTGGGCTCAGTCCCACAGCAATTATCCTCGGTCCTCACCCCTTGCATCAAAAGTTTACCTGCTTGATTGTAGACTTTACACGTGTCCCGGTCAAACTTTACTGCAAAGTCTGTGTTGCACAGCTGGCTAATGCTGAGAAGGTTTGCTTTCAAACCTTTGACGTACAAAACATTTTCTAGCTTAGGAAAACTAGGTAACTCGATAGTACGTCATCCTATAATGCTAGACTTACTCGAATCTCCAAAGGTGACTCTGCCATCCTGATAATCCTCAAGAGATGTAAAAAATGAGGCATCACCTGTCATATGTCTGGAGCACCCACTGTCAAAATACCACTGTGAGGTATTATGTGCTTTGAGAGCAACATGAACAACAAAAGCCTTTTTATCTTTCTTCGGTACCCAAGCAGTGGTAACCTTTTGTTTGCCTTTGTTGTTGTTGGTTTTAGATGGAATGTGAGAAGCATTCACTAATGGCAAAGACATCCGTCTGAATTCTTCCATCAAACTCTGAGAAGTGGCAGCTAAGAACTCAACTCGCTCTCTCAGACTAGAAAACTCATCAGTATGACGTGGTGGAGCAGTAGTACATCGTGTCCGACCCATGCTATAGCAAACCTCCCTAAGGTGTCCTTTTCTTTTGCAATAGGTACAAAAGAGTGCAGTCAAAGGTGGACCTTGGTTTGCTTTTCTTGGTCGAACTCTCCTACGAGGTTTTTGACGGTGACCATAAGGGGTTGTAGTAAACTCAAGAACTGGTCCAGGTGCAATTTGGGACGTGGAGGCACCATCATAACCAATTCCTTGTCGATCACCAAAACCTAAAGCGGGGCCGAGGAGCATCTTTCCCCTCTTCCCAGATCTTTCCTCGATTTGTACCTTGACTTCCCGTGCTTTCTCAAGATCATGAGTCAGTTGGGCAATAAGGGCTTAAAGTTTCTTTCGAGTCTCCACGGAGGAATGGAGCTGACTCGTAAGACTAGCCACTTGTTTAGTCAAGTCCCCTCTCTCTTTCTCTAAAACACTATCTCTCTCTCTAAATAGGATCTCTTTCTCGGCACAGGCAGATTCTCTCTCTCTCAGTACGGTGCAGGTGGAGGACTCTCTTTCTCTCGCTTTTCTTAAATATTCCTCTAAGCCGGTGGTCTTAAGAACTAACGCTTTATTTTTCTTTTTAGTTTTAAAAGACTCAGAATACAACTCAGCGTAGGCACGTTGAATATCACTCTCGCTCTCACTTGAATCATCCTCCCCCTCACTCACATCGATCTCACAGTCGAGGTGTCCCTGTGAAGCATCATCCTCATCGTCGTGAGGAGAGCTAGGAGTGCTCACATGACTGGCCATGAATGCAGTGAAGTTACACTCATGCGGTGATTCATCTCCTGAATCCACCGTCTCGACCTCACTGTCGTCGCTAAGAGTAGCATTAAGGACAACTTTCCCTTTCTCTCTATTCAGACGATTGGCACACTCAAAGGCTCTATGACCCCTACCATCGCACTCAAAACATCTCTCACTTTCTTTCAGAGGAGGATTTTTGGAATCTTTTTCATTTTTCTTTTCAAACTTATTTTTCTCAAATTTCTTTTTATATTTAAAATTGCCATTTTTCTTAAATTTGAGAATCCTCTTGAAATTTTTTGCGAAAAGAACCAAATCATCTAAGTCAAAATCGCACTCAGAATCTGACGTGTCAGTCTCTCTCTTTCTAGATGACTCTACCCTCTTTCTAGCTGACCCCTCACTCCTTCTCTCTTGGGCTTTAAGAGCAATTCCCTTATCTTTAGATTTAGAATTTTTAGGGAACATATAAATTTCATAAGTTTGCAAATCTCCTACAAGTTCTTCCAATTTTAGCGTATTTAAATTACCCATAGAATTTAGCACAGTGACTTTAGGGATAAAACGCTTAGGCAAAGAACGAAGAATCTTTTTAACAACTCTAGCATTCGGAATATGTTCACCAAGATTAAGACTAGTATTCACAATGTCAGAAAGTCTAGCATAAAATTCATCAAAGCATTCAGAATCATGCATGGTGATTATTTCAAATTGAGTTGTCAAGTTTTGCAACTTAGACTCTCTCACAGCATTAGTTCCTTCATGGGTGAGTTGTAAAACATCCCATGCCTCTTTTGACGTGGTACACGTCATTATGCGTTTGAAATCATCAGGAGTGATAGACCCAGAAATAGCACTTAGACCTTTAGAATTAAAAGATGACCATTTAATTTCTTCATCAGACCAAGAAATGTCAGGTTTCAAGTTGGTCACATTATCAACAGTCACGGTGGGAGGAGTCCACCCTCGTTCAACCAAAATCCAGACACGTTCATCAATGGCTTTTAAAGCCGACCTCATACGGGCTTTCCAATAAGCATAATTTATCCCGTCAAAAATAGGCATTTTATAATATGATTTCTCCATTTGAACACGCACTTTTTCAAAAATCAATTTTTTCAGAAAATTGATATCTTAGAAAAAATTTTGCGGAAAAAGGAATACGCGATAGATTAGCGTAACCTACTCTGATACCAATTTGAGAACGTGTGTGCTCGCGTTCAAATGATCAAATTATATATAAAACCCTTTTAATCCAAACAAACCCTAAACATGCAACAGTATGTGATTGAATAAATTGATAATCTACGCAAGAACATTCAAACACATGCAATTAAGGAAAAATCCCCCTCAGGGGAAAAACCATTTATTTTCACTATAATTTGTAAGAGAACGGCTTACAATCGGATTACAATGAAAATACAAGTTGACTAAGAATTACCCTCGGGTATCGGATTCTGTAGTCGCGGCTGGAATTATCCCTTTCCAGTAGGGCTGTAATGAAGAAGAAGAACAGTCTCCTCCAAAAGGGTTGAACAAACCAAAGTTGTGTTCTTGGGTTGCAAAAGGATTCACAAAGGTTTGGCAATGATGTGTGAATCAAAACATGAGTCTTGGGACTCAAAAATATGAAGACTAGATGTATTTGGACTCTTAAATTCGTCTCCTAAAGTCTTGAAAAACAACTCCCCCGAAGTTGATATTTATAGGAAAAAATATGAAGAGTTCCACTTTTTTAAAACTCTAAAAATCTTATCAGCGTACAGGTACACCGAACCCCATCTGGGGTACACCGAACCGGTTCGGGTGTACCATCCTGGTATGGGGTTAAAAAAACAGCATTCTTCAAGGAATTTTCTCCAACTTCAAATGGTCATAACTCCTTCACCGTAGCTCGGATTGAGGTGCTGTTTTTTCCAGTATCTTCGTTGCGGCGAGCTCTTCAACTTTCTAGTTGACCAGACCTCCGAACTATGGATGTGAAATTACGAAAATTCCCTTGAACTCTCCTATTGTGCCTTTTTTTCACTGTTTTGACTTCCCTTGCGTACCACTTGCATTAAGTCCCTAAAATATTGGAACGTGAAGTCATTGAGGCAGATGTGGGACATATTAGTGGAGATAATGCATGCTTGATTCCCAGAATTATGATAGAGGCCGTCATGTGAGATCGTGAGGAGACGTGCCAAATGTAGCGGCGTACGACATAAATAAATGAAACATTTCGGACATGTGAAAAATGTCCTTACAATACTCCTATTGGCCAAAATCTTAATATGAATATTTCATCAGAGTTCAACTCTGGTAGCTGAAGCTAGCCGAGCAAGATCATCTGCTCGGCATTTTTCACTCTTAGGATTCTATTTATTCAAACAGTTGGTAATTTTGCTATTATCTCCATTGCTTTGGATAGGTATCTGGATGTTAATTCCCCTTTATATCCATACAAGATCAATATTTGATTTATTACTAACTAGGAATCACTATGTGCCACAACTTGCTCGACATTTAGTTATTAGGCTAGGCTTAAGCCCACAATGAGATCTTCGTATTCTACTTTGTTATTTGAGACTTGGAATTGAAATCACATGGAATATTCAATATCAATATTATTAGGAGTGTTAAGTATTATATTTTCTCCACTTCTTGTTGCATAAGATGACCCATCAATGAACAAGTTCCACATTGGGAGATCATCGTCAAATGCTGGGTCTGTCAACATCCCATAGTGGAATGTTTTTATCCTTGCTTCCTCACACTTCTTAGACCTCTCCTGTGTTTGGGAAGAGGAATCCGTTAGGCCAATGACGTATTCTTCTGGTAAAATTTCTTTGGGAGCTTGTCTGCTAGAAACTTATTTCTCTTTATTTTCTTCGGATCCTTGCTCGGTCTACTAATTTTATTGCTCAAAAACCTCGGGATAAGTGAATTCAGCTATGAAATCCACTACTTCTTGGAATTTTAGAGAAGACCTTGGTTAATAGACAATATAATACTCCCCCAATTCCACGGCCCAATACATTAATCTACCAGAATATTCTGGCTTGTGCAAAGCCTGAGTTGGTGGCATATCGGCATACACTACTATCGTTTGGCCTTGAAAATAAGGCTTCATGCGTCTAGATGCTTCAATCAGCACCAGTGCCAACTTTTCTAAGTGAAGGTACCTGATTTCTACTCCTCAAAAAGCTTTACTGGTGTAGTAAACAAGCTTTTTAACTCCATTCTCCACTTTGATCAAAGAAGAGCTCACGACTGATTCATAAACAGCTAAATACAGGTACAATCCCCCCCCCCCATAATTCGTCGGGAAAGCAGTGGAGGTGACCCTAAATACTTTTTCAACTCCAAAAAATCTTTCTCACACTCTTCGTTCCATTCAAAACTCTTTCTGAGTACTTTGAAAAATTGTAGGCAGTTATCTATAGGTCGGGACATAAATCTGTTTAGAGCTACTACTCGCCCGGTTAGCCTTTGCACATCCTTCTTGCAAGTCGGGGACTGCATCTCAAGTAATACCTTAATCTTGTCTGGGTTTGCTTCAATTCCCCACTGATTTACTTTATACCCAAGGAACATCCCTTTCCGCACTACAAAGACGCATTTGGTTGGGTTTATTCTAATCTGGTGCTTCTCAAGTTGATCAAAAGTCTGGCTGAGGTCGGAAGCTTTTTTGCTCTTTGTAAGCATATCATCCACGTATACATCCATGTCTTTGCCTATTTGCTCCTCAAAGACCTTGTTCACCAGCCTTTGATATGCAACACTTGCATTTATTAAACCAAAAGGTATAACATTATAACACTAATTTCCTCAGGGAGTAATGAAAGACGTGCTCTATAATATCCCGTATTTTTATGGCTTTTAATTTGGGGATTTATTAAATTTAATTGAGATAAATTAATTTAATATTAATCTATATTTTATTATAAATAATTACTAGCATGGCGAGAGTTTGTAATTATATGTTGAATATTACTAGATGAGTAAAGTAATATATAAGGTTGAATTTATTAATATTGCCGCGAGTGGATAACACGACAATTATAGAATTTAATTTGGGACGCGCTTGTGTTGTGTTGGGACTAAATTAATGGAATATAAAGTAATTAAATCATAAGTCGCCCGTATGTTCATTTTTAGTATGCCAACGTGTCCGTAAGGGTCGAGATAGTCAGAAAATGTACCCAGGGGTTTAGTTTGGGTCTTGAGACATTATTAGGCCTAACCAATAACCCGACAGGGCATTTTAGTAATTTTCCCTTTTAAGGCTTAATTATGGACGAAAATTAAAGGGGTATATCTGATGGGGGTTAGAGTTTTCATTTATTAGAATTAGTAGAGCTGCAAAGAGGCTAAGGAAGGGAGAAGAGAGAAGACTCCAAAGGAGAGAACCACCCTACCTACACAACCTTTGCTATCTTTCACCACCAACGCGTAGATCGGGAAATGAGGGATGCAATCATACCCGTTAACACCTGAGAATCAGACCTTCATATCTGAGGCAAGTATCTATCTTGCTGTTATTTTGGTTGATATCATACGCATGCTAGTGTAAGAGAATAATATTGATGTTTTATAAAAAGATAATTGAGGTTTGGGACAAATTGTAGAATAAAAATCATGTTAGGAAGATTCCCTGTTGAAGTTAGATTGGTGAAAACGAAATTGATGTCCATTAGAGATAGGGATCTGTTATTCAATGAATTCCCTGAGAAATTAAATAAACTAGGGTTAAAGATATATTTTGAATTTAATTCAGTTGATGATGATTATTGATGATTCAAGGGGAAATTTACGTTAGAAATCAACTATTATTGTTTATATAATGTTCCTTATGGTTGGTTGGGAGTTTGGGACTCACTAATGGCATTTTGGTGAAGTTTTATGCTGGAAACCCGTAGGTTGGAATAACAGAATCTGCGCAAGAACTACTCGATCGATTGATCGACCTTAGAATGTTGACCGATTGAAGGCTCGATCGATCGACCCCTTTCCATTGGTCGATCGACCCCTCCTAAAAATTGAATATTTTCCATTTTTTTAATTCGATTAAAATACATAGGGACCCTTGGGAATAATTTAAAGATCATGAGGGGACATGGGAAGGACTAGTAGGGTCTTAAGTAGGGTCCAGGAAATGAAATTTAATATGAGATTTAATTATTATTGGGAGACTCAAGAAAGACTTAGACTAATATGTTAGTGAGGGTACACCTACTGAATTTACATCTATTATACGAAAAAACTTCGAGGGGTGAGAAGTGCTTATGAAATGGAGACAATTGAGAATGAAGAGAAATGGGTGAATTATACGTAGGACTTGGGTAGTTGTACTATGTATGGTTTAATTATTATGGGTAATGGGTGAACGTAATTGTAATACATGGAAATATATATATATATATATATATATATATATATAACCAAGTACATGTGTATATATATGATGATATTGATCTGTGTACAATCATACCCGCGCTACTTGCTATCACGGAGGTTCTCGTGTCGGGATAGTCTTATCTCGATGGGACATTTATAGGGAATATTGACTCCTACCCTAGAACATAGAATTCCTTGGTATAGGCTATCTGAGAACGATAGTCAGATGATCCTAAGAGACGTGAGGGTATGTGCTGACCTCTTAGTGACTTGGAACTATGCTTCGCCTCCATTATGTGTGTATTGTGTTAATACAGTTCGAGAGTGAATCCGAACTAGTATTTCCCTTTCCACGAAAGATATGGGGACTTGATAGAAGAGTATGCCAAAGCCATAAATTTTATGTGGGGTGCCGATTAATATATATATTGTATGAGTAATTTATATATATACTTACACCTGAAATTCTTCTACTGTGGGCATAAGTAGATAAATGTTGAATAAATGCTTTTCATTATAGTAAGTAATTGACACTTCCCAGCGGTATTAAGAAATATATAATTGACTTAAATAATCCTTAAGAAGACAGTGTCTTAAATAAATTATAGATGTACGATCTCGCGAATGAGAATTTATAGGGGGAGAATTGGGTTAGACTTATGAGTCATTTTAGTAGTACGATAGGCATGCACACTAGATGGGAGGTGAGAATTCTCAAGAGAGTGTCGCGTATTAACATGTGTGTTAACTAAGCTAGTAAGCATTTTAAATACTTGCTAAACCATTTTTAAAGTTGTTTTACACTCAGGCTCTAACCCGTTTCTTATCATTTTTCCTTCTCTTATATATATATATATATATTACAGGTGCCCAGCCACAGGGGCGTCTGGCGTAGGTTCATTGGATTGGACGTGCTGTGGCTTTTGTGGGAGTTGCAGGTCCTTGCAGTAGACGATTCTTCCTTTGAATCCTCATCTTCTGATTTAATTCTATTTAGTTAGGGCATGTGTCACCCATTTCTAGATTTCAGTTTAGATTTGTTAGAGATTTTGTACTCCCTTATGGTTTCATTATTCTATTTTATTTGGGATTGTTTGATCTATTATGTTGACGGTAGTATTGGATATTTATTTGGATTGAGTAATCTAGTTGGCATAACTCATTTGAATGGTTTGTTTTATTTATCATTATTACTATTCATACTGGTTTATATACATAAGACCTTTATAAAGGAATTTAAAGTAAACAAAATTAAATGTTTTGACACTTAGCTTAATTATTTACTAGGGTTTTAATAAAGAAAAATGTTTTACGACGGTGATGCTAAGAATGAACCAACCGAACACTTTGAATTAATTTAATAAAGGACTGATCACCTGATATTTAATTTGATGGGGTGTCACATTCTCTCCCTATCTTCAGGCTTCATTTTGATCTGATTATAAACAAAATAAGCATAAATAAAATTGAGTAACTCATGTCCTGAGGTAGCATCCACAAGCTGATATTTTTGGGGAAAAGGAAGGTGATACTTTGGTCATGCTTTGTTAAGATCTATGAAGTATATGCACATCCTCCACTTGTTATTTTTCTTCTTGACCATAATTACATTGGCCAACCAATCTAAATATTTCACCTCATCAATAAAAGTTGCTTTTTGAAGATTTTAAACTTCCTCCTGTATGGCTTGGTTCTTCTCGGGGCTGAACACTCTTCTCCTTTGCTTTACTGGCTTGATTTATTTATTAATGTTTAGCTAACTACCAAGGAAGCTAGGATAAATTCCTGGAATATCTCCGTGACCCCAGGCGAACACATGTTTCCTTGTCTAAGGAAGCTCACTAGTTCCTATTTAAGAACATGATCCAACGTTATTCCAACTTGAGTAGTGCGCTCTGGTTTATCATCATCTAACACAATAATTTCTATTGGCTCTACAATCTGGACCTTTACCATCTCTTTTTCCTCCCTTGGATTTAATGTTTCAACCTCAGATTCTTCATCATGTTTATAGGTATCCACTTGGTAAGTGGTGGTTTTCCTCTTTATTTCTTATAGATCTTCTTGCTCGGCATATGAGCTATATCATTCCCAAGATAATTTTTGGTCACCCTTCACAACTCCTACGCCAAAGTTAGTTGGTAATTTCAAGCATTGATGAACAGTAGAGAGCACTGCCTCAAACTTCCTTAGCCCAACTCTTCCCATAATTCTAGTGTAAGCTGAATGGACATTTTTATCGATTACAAAGAAACAAATTTTCTCTATTCGGATGGCTGTCCATGTTCCAATAATCACTTCCATCTTAATGGTTCCCAAAGGGAAGAATTTCTCACATGTAAAACCTATTAGTGGTCGATTATAGGGATCTAACTGCCCGAGCTTAAAGTTTAAGCTACTAAAACAAGGATATAACATGATATCTACCGAGTTGCCATTATCTACTAACACTCTATAGACAATGATATATTCCTTTATAATTTTGATTACCAGAGGGTCATCATGAGGGTATAGTACTCCTGATAGGTCATTTTTAGAAAATCCTATCACCAGCTTAACTTTATTAACCTTTCTTGGTCTGTCTTCCTCGATAAGATTAATAGTCTATATGTACGAGCAAGATTGAGCCTCATTGAGTTAAGATTTTTGTTATGTTGTATGATCTCCTCCTCTCGCATCTCCACTTGTAATCATTTGGCAATCAAAAGAACCAAAACTGAGTGTGAATAGCTCACATTTTGATTGTCGGGGCGTTTTGGGTAAAGTAGGGATCATTATCCTGGTCATCTTCATGATCTCTTTTCTTCTCATCTATAGGTCTATAAGGAGATTTTGATCTGTGCCGAGCTCCTTCGTTGTTATACCAATCAACAACTTAATTCAATTTTCCGCTTCGGATGAGAGTTTAAATCTCATTTTAAAGGGTAATGTAACAGTTCATCGTGTGATTATGGTCTCTATGGAACTCATAGTACTTAGTTTTGTACCTCTTCGTAGGGGAAATCCTAAACTTATCAGGTCAACAAACATATTTATTGTGCTTGATCTCCTCCAAGACATGATGAATGCCCATGATTAGTGGAGTGTAACTGTTATACTTCTTGAGCCTTTCTATAATTTCTTTCTATTTTGATTCCTTGTGCTCCTTATAATATTTTTGATACTTCTTATCATTTTTTCCTTCATCTTTTACTCCCGAGCTCCACCTTGCTGCCATTGCTTCCTCGGTATTTATGATTTTGGCTTCTTTGGCCATCAATACTTCCATGGTCTTTGGGGTATCCTTAACAAGTGTATAATAGAGCTTCTTGGGGATAAATCTACTCATAAGGACTGTGATAATAGTTTTTTCCTCATAATCCACAACCTCCAACTTCTCATTATTGACTTGAGTGATGTAGTCCCGGTGCCCTCTCCTTCTTTCTGTCGTACACTGAGCAGATGTGCTACCCTTTTTACATGTTTGGCTCTAAAATAAAATTTGCTAATAAATAGTTCGACCTACTGGTTGAAGATAGAAATCTATCCCCGGGGAAGGATATTGTACCATATTTGGGTAGACCCAGTAATTGTTCCAAAAAGTGCTCTACACCTTATATCATCAAGAATTGCATAAATATCGATGACTTCTTAGTATTGCTCTATATGGAGGGCTGGGTGAATTTTCCCATCGTATTTGGGTGTAACCACGGGAGCTTTGAACTTTGCTAGAGTGGTGAAATCCAAAATTGCTTGTACGAAGGCAAATCCTTTTACAAAGATTCTTTGTAGTGAGTTTTTAGCCTTAGCCATCTCTCTAGCCTGTCCTCCAATCTCTAGATAGAACTTTTCCAAGCATTATTACCAACATCATACTTATGCGTTGTTGTTCTATTTTCGCTAAACTCTCTTATTGGGATTATTTCTTGGCCTGAATAGTACAGTAGGCATCTAATTTAGACTGGGCAGAGCCTTCCCTTTGATCAGATGGTCGTTGAGTGTTTCTCAAAATTTCCTTAGGAACATTTTTGTTCCCCTTGGGTCCCAAACAATCGAAGGGAGAAGCCTGTCTTAGCCTTTCTAAGTAACTTATCCTTTATGGAGAGTAGGACTATGTATTAAAGGATTATAACCCCCCTGAGTAACGAATTTGACCCTGGACGATAGGAAGTATCCCATATGGTTCTTGACTGACATCGCTTTCCACCTTTTGGTGGTGATGGTGGTGGCATATGTCCATGGGCAGATAGATCAAGTTCTCCTGCTTAAAGAGTTTGCACGAGTTGCCTAGTTTCCTGCATAGCCTCTTGCAAGACGAGACATAATTCTATTTAATTCATTCGCTACTGGTGGGGCAGAAGGGACACGAAGAATTCCATAGTTCCTAAGACTTGATTCATGAATGTCTGCCATATAAGTGTTTGAATGAATGAGAATGATTAGAAATATGTTTCCACATACGGTGCCAACCTGTTGATGTAAAAAACTTGATTGATCTAATTAATTGTTCACAGATAAATATAAGATAAAAAGACAAATGATTTTAAAGTGGTTCGGCTGAAAATGGAAACCCTACATCCATTGTTGTGTATTACCTTGGGATTGTTCAATTACCTCTTATCCTATTTTTCATGTCCCTTATATGTAAGGTTTGCAATGTATTTATAACCCCTTGAGGGTGTACAAGAGTCCGAATATTAAAGGATGGAATGCCTTTATAACATATGCATTTACATATATACAATGTTAATAATGTATACAACTCTTGGAGATTTACTGTCATTGTTGGTCGGTCTTCCTGGTGTTGGTTCGGCTTCTTTAACCTATTGGTCGACATTCCTTTTGTTGATCGGTAACTCGCCCTTGCTGACTTGGATTAATGCCCAAATGGATAACACGTGTTCATACATGAATGGTCCACGTAGCAGGATAATTTTTCGTATCAATAGTGTCAATGGTAGTTATATTCTTGTTATATTTAGCATAGAAGTTCGAACACCACAAATATTGCTGTGAGAACCCCCGCTTTCGGCTGGTGACACATGGTCACCGCCTCCTTATCTTTTTTTTTCAAAAGAAAATGGATCCACCAGTCTATTTGACATGAAACATATAAAAGAAAAGGAAGGCCTTCGTAGAGACATTATGATGGAATGCGATATGCTTGTTTAACCAGAGAGTCAAAGGTTTGGGGACTGGGTTACGAATTAATAAGGTGTTAGGCATCCGTTCCTCCCTTTCGGTCTCAAATGTAGATAAAAATATTTATTTTAGCATGTTATGGTGTGAAAAAAGTAATAAAATGAAAATAACTAATATGTAAATAGACTATACAGTGTAGTGTGGACTGTATGTGTAGATAATATAGAGAAAGGATAAATATGTACAAAGTTGGACTTGTTCACTCAGACGATAGTCTAAGTGAGTCAACGTACTTGCATGGAGAGATCCAAAGTCCACGTAGTTTATGTGGAAACATAAGGGATTTTACCTATTATTGAGGCTCGATGTGAGAGATCTAGACTTTATTTGATCTTTAAAGGTGTTTTGCAGTGAAACAAGACCAAACCTAAAGATATAAACGATTTGTGTTCATGTAAGAATTTGAATGAGATTGATTCACTCATATTCACTATGGTGATGAAAGAAAGACTAAACATCAAACATTAAGAACACATATTTCCCATTGTATGCAGCGGTCAGGTATGCATTTTTTACTTAAAGTTTACATTATCCTTTTATTATAGTAAATGTATTGATGGCATGTTTATTTTTGTTTAATTATTATTATTTTGCATGCATTTCTTGACATCAGCTTTAGGAGGGTAGTGCCACTAGTTTCAGGATTAAGGGTTTCCCCAAGCGAGTGGTGGATTTATGGGCTCATGAGTTCTTTCCTAACATCATTCGGGAAATGGTATGAGGTAATGGTTTCGGCCATTTCTTAGATGCGCTGGTGACTGTTTGTGGCATATATGTTATCCCGATCTTAGAGGAGAGGTGGTGGGATGTGACTTCTACCCTCCACCACCCATTGGGTGATATGACACTCACCCACTGGACTTGCATGTCTTGATCGATTTTCTTTTCGATCCAATTTTGATTATGATCCCCCACCACAGCTGTTTGATTCTAGAGGCTATTCAAGAGACAATAGGCTTCGTTCCTGCCATCCATTTTGGTGAGACATTTGCGCTTAATTCCCTCCAAGACCACATATGGGCTCATTGGAGTCACTTAGGGATGAATGAGACTCAAATCCGTTAGTTCACATGGTTTTTTTTTTGCTCTTCATGCTTGGTCACACTATCTACTTCTCCCATAGTGAGTCGGTTCATTAGGGTCTTCTCTTCCTTCTATGATAATTCATTTGCATCCACCAATATGATTGATGTAGATCTACTTTTGGGTTGCTCTTTATCAACACGATCAGACTTTATAGAGAAGTGACTAAGAGTCTCGTCGATTGCGTTATGATTTTAGAGGTACACCCTTCTCGTTTCTTCTTGGCTTTTCCTTTTTATTTGTATTAATCTTTATTTTATTATTGATATTTTGATTTGAATTTTATTTTGTGCAGCTATGGGGTTTTGGGGTCTTTGAAATTCATTATGGTTTGTTGCGATCATTAAAGGATGATTATTGGCCTCACCAAAGGAAATGAAGGGGGACAATAGGAGGGAGGGCTTCTAGGCATATAGTTAAAGAGAGATACACACTAACCTGAGTGGACTAATCACAAATAGGACATGAATTTATTTTTTAGTATATTTTCAAAATTTCTCATCTTCTTTCATTTACTTATTAGTCTTATTAGGATTGCAGGCCACCTTGTTCCCTTGAGATATTTCATGGAGATTCTGGGCCACATATAGGACAACTACCCATACCACTTCTATTTATTCCTTTGCACTAAAGGGGATGCAACCTTCCACTTTGAATAGATGTCTCCCATTCGTGGCCTATTTAGGACCAGTTGGTTCCTCTTATGGCGCCTTCATTCGGGATGAGGGACTCATATTTACTTGCTCCTGAAGACTTAGCAACGTACGCCATGAGAGTCATGATGTCTTCATAGAGAAAGGTTGATGCCCGCAGTCTTAGATTCTGAAGAGGGATAGGGCTTGAGGGAGGCAACTTCGATAACTATTTATGTTCATCCTTTCGAGGGACCTTGTATGGGGCTACTGCATCATCAGATTGGTCCCGAGGCCCTCCATTGGTGGTATGAGTCCCAAGTCTATTTTTACAGTTCGCCAGGGATAACGGGGTTATATTTTTACAGTTCGCCAGTGATAATGGGGTGCTATACGAGGATTCAGTTACTGCCTCGCATCATTTCTCCGTGCCTACAGGAGTCGAGGTATGTGACGTATTTTATATGACATCTATTTTTATCTTCTTTATTTCATTTTAGATTGAATTATGATACATTGATATTTTAGTGCAGGCCTTTATCGTCCCTCGATCGGTATTGGAGCAGATGTCCCAGATGATGGGCTTATACATGGCCTTCATTCGAAGGACGATGAGGGACTTGGATAAGCGAGGCCCTATGATAGAGGATGCTTCGTACCTTTTTACTTGTGATGGTGTTGGCATTTGTGAGATTGATGTTATTGAGTCTTTTCGTATCCTACCTCTCTCGTATCTCTCGGGGGAGCTTCGGTGATTTGGGAGGGTGCTGCGATGCCAGTGGCTATATCCGATTCCAACGATGACAAGGTGGAAGACGATGATTATTCCATTGTAGGATCCCGGGACAGTTTCTAGCTTATGTATCTTTTGTATTTTTTTTTGTATTTATGGATTAAAGGGGATTGTCCTTTATTCCCAAAACATGAAGAGTGAGACTGTGTGATAATTGATTAAATTCGCAAATATCTAATTTTGCACACTTATTTAATTAGAGTCTATTTTTAAACAAACTAATTCATCCCCTACACATGCATCTAAACATCATAAGAAATTCAACCCATGCATGAAAAATAAAGACGACCGATATAGAAAAAAACCCCTTTCGGGTAAAAACCTTTTATAAGCACTTTGAAAAAATCCACAAGACCTTTGACTTATATACAACCTGATAATCTCCCACAAATGTTTAATGCACGGTGCCTTCAGCAAATCTTCAAAGATACGAGAGACAACGAAATACCCTCCAGGCGTTGGTTCGTCGTCTTCGGCTCGTCCACACGCAGAATGACTACGCTCGTTATCCACCGATCAAATATGGAGATCCCATCTCCATAGAGGATGAACAAAAGCAAAGTTGTTCTTAAACACCAAACAATTCACTAAAGCATATGTGAGTTTTGTGAATTGAAAACAAAAGGGATTAAAACCCTAAAGGAAGAAGCCAAAAAAGGATTCTGCTTTTGGAGTTCACTTTCATCTCCACTCTCCTCCTCGCTTTCTTCCTCACTCGATGAACATAAATCACAATAATTGCTCTCGTGTGCACTCTCGTGAGACAAAATGGGTGTGCTCACATGACTAGAAAAAGCGACAACCATCCCGTGTCCTAAACCTTTATCGGACTCATCTCCCTCATCACCCTCACTATCACTAAGAGTGGCGAGCAAAGCAGTTGCTTTTCGCTTTCTCCTTATCCTAGTAGGACACTCTTTAGCTATGTGCCCTTTGCCCTCACACTCAAAGAACCTGATCTCATCCTCCTTGTCATTATCTATGGCCTCCACTTTCTTTTTATTTGACTCAAAAGTTCTCTTTTTGTTGGAAAAATATTCTTTATTCATTTTGAGAAACTTTTTAAAATTTTTTGCCAACAAGGTCATATCAAAATATTCTTCAGAATCAGACTCACAAACATTTTCATTCTTTTTCTTAAAATGAGTCTTTAAAGAAATGACATTATCCTTAGCATTAATGGTTTTGGGAAACATGTCAATCTCATATGTTTGAAGATCTCCTACAAGTTCTTCCAACTTAAGTAATTTCAAATTTCCCAAAGAGTTCAAAATAGTGACTTTAGGAATAAAACGTTTTGGAAGAGATCTCAAAATATTTTTAACGATACGCGTGTTATAAATCACCTCACCCAAATTAAAACTGGTGTTAATAATGTCCGAAAAACGTGCATAAAAATCATCAAAGCATTCAGACTCAGACATGGTGATAGTCTCAAATTAGGTGGCCAAATTTTGTAACTTAGATTCTTTATCCATGTTCTTACCCTCATGTGTTAATTTCAAAACATCCCATTCCTCTTTAGACGTGGTGCACGTCATAATTCGGCAGAACTCGTCGGGAGTGACTGCTCTAGAAATATTGCTCAAGCCACGGGAATTAAAATTAGACATTTTATAATCATCTTCTGTCCAGGATGACATGGGCTTTAAAGAGGTGATATTATCAACGGTGATTGGGGGGGGGGGGGGGGTTCCATCCATTTTCACAAAGCAACCAAACACGCTCGTCAATATATTTTAAAATATATTTCATACGAGCTTTCCTGTAGGCATAATTAGACCCGTCAAACATAGGCATTTGATTATATAAGTGCTCCATGAGAAAAATTGGGAATTTTCACAAACTTGATTTTAAAAAATCAATATCACACAATTTTGCAGAAAATAGGAATACGCGACAAATTAGCGTAACCTGCTCTGATACCAATTTGAAGAGTGCGAATGTGTGATAATTGTTTAAATTCGCAAATATCTAATTTGGCACACTTATTTAATTAAAGTCTATTTTTAAACAAACTAATTCATCCCCTACACATGCATCTAAACATCATAAGAAATTCAACCCATGCATGAAAAATAAAGACGACCGATATAGAAAAAAACCCCTTTTGGGTAAAAACCTTTTATAAACACTTTGAAAAAATTCACAAGGCCTTTGACTTACATATAACCTGATAATCTCCCACAAATGTGTAATGCACGGTGCCTTCAGCAAATCTTCAAAGATACGAGAGACAACGAAATACCCTCCAGGCGTTGGTTCGTCGTCTTGGGCTTGTCCTCACGCAGAATGACTACGCTCGGTATCCACCGATCAAATATGGAGATACCTTCTCCACAGAGGATGAACAAAAGCAAAGTTGTTCTTAAACCCCAAACAATTCACTAAAGCATATGTGAGTTTTTTGAATTGAAAACAAAAGGGATTAAAACCCTAAAGGAAGAAGCCAAAAAAGGATTATGCTTTCGCAGTATTTCTGTTCGTTAAAACGCTGTGACTTCTTAATGAAAATGTTACCATTTAATGAGTATTTATACAAAAAACACACCGCCTCGAAATCCAAGCTCATTCGAACGAGAAGCATATATCGCTCAAACGAAGGATGCATGTCGTTCAAACGACATCGTGCGACGTCCACCCTCGTTCTAACGAGATGCTTATCTCACGCGAATGACCTGGGCGTCAAAATCGAGGTCCGCTTCAAAACTTAGAAAAAATACTCATTCTCAATATTTGACGTAAAAGTCCGCTCCAACACTTAGAAAATATTTTGTAAAAATATCCCAACAGCTCTAAGTGAAAAGTTAAGGTATTTAAAACATAACCTTACCAAAGTAAACTTCGTGGAGTCTTGAATGATGAAGAACTTGAGTAATTCGGATCCGTCTTTGATGTAGATGTATCTTGAATTCTCTTCGACGGTGAAGCAGTATATGACATAATAAATTGATAACAGACCTATGAAAATATGTCCTTACAAATCTCCCCCTATGTGTATGCCGGTAGATACATAAAAAATACAAATTATCAAAAAACAAATTGCGTATACAAATATACCCTCTTATGAATAAATTTGCAAGACGTCAAAACTGTTCTTCAATCATCTTTATCAAATCTCAATGCTTTTCTCATCAGGGTGTGCAACATCATGATCTTTAATATTTGTACCTACACATATGAGAAAAATAAAAATACCTTCGTGACGCATCGAGTTTGAAATGATATAAGAAGAAAGCATTAATAAATCAAATCTTCCCCATAATGGAAAAAATCCCCCATAACTAATAATTCTTTATCCCCCTTTTTATGATGTCCCCAAATAGGCAGATAAGAAGAAAAAATCAAAACATGGAGTGTCACAATAAAAATACATAGAAAACAAGGATCAAACTACGCGCATGCAAAGGAGTATCTCAAAAATTTCACAAACTATTTTTGGATTTTTTAATTTTTCATACAAAAATAAGATACTAAAAATCACACCATGGATTTAACCTAAAACAACTAAGTCATGGAAATGGAATCAATGGTTGTGAACACATTCGATAGGTAAATTAACTCAATCAATCATGTGTGCACGATGCATATGTGTACCCCTAACGAATGAAAATAAAAAGTATCCTTAGGTGTAAAAATTTGTTGAATTTAAATGACATCATCTTATGAAAATCAACAAGTCAAAGTCTAAATGATTTCTACACCAATAACGTCCAAAACTATTTATCGATTTTTCAAGATTTCCAAGGATGTGCAAACCCGTTTAAAATCTCCAACCAAACATTCTCATTTATATTTTCTTTTTAGAGGTAATCTAAATTCTCAAACTTTGGAGAATTGGTGCAAAAACCTAAATGGCCCATAATTGGCATGAATTTCTTTTTATTGCCTTTAAATTTTTTTTCGGCCACTTTTAAACCTCTTTGGACCCCGGATAATAAAATTCCTCCATTTTTAGGCCCAATTTAACAGTGGTTTAGTATTCGCAAAGGAAAAATGAACCTTTTGCACCCCTTCCCGTTTTTAAACAAAGCACACAGACTCACAAAACGGTTCTTATATGCACAATTTCCTTATCAAAATTTATCGCACTTGGATCATTTTAAAGGATATGATTGAAGTGAAAACACCCAACCAACATGTGATAATACAAGAAAAATAATCAAACAAATCCGTTCATGTGTGCAATAAAGGAAATCATGAGTCAAACATTTAGGAAGTAACACTTAATTACATCTCAATGATTTCAAACATTGTAAAGCACATGGATGAATTAACCTATTGTCTCAAAACACTATCAAATAGTCACATGAAGAATGGAATGATGTTGTGACTTGGTCATCCTAAGTGTCTATCCATAAAAGGTGTAAAAAAAATACAAAAATCTTTTTGGATTTTCAAATTTGACCAAAAAAATATATGAATGGACACTCAAAACATATAAAATCTTTTTGTATTTTTCAAATTTTTTCCTAAAACAATAAAACATACAAAATGATACATACTAGAAATATGCAAAAAATGTTATCATGAAAATTATTCTATGCTAGTAAACAAGTCAAACCTCAATCATTAGGTACAGAGGGGTTTTCCAAAGGTGGTGACAACTTATGAAAAACCCTCATAAATTCTTGTGAAGTTTTGACTCAAAACTTAACTTGCTCACCTAAATGTGAAAACTCTCTCATGTAGTCTCCGGGAGCATGTAAAGAATCATGTGTGGGTTCATGTGTATCAGAAACACGTGTAAAAGCAAAACATGACACATATGCCAACTTAAAGAAAAATTCCCTAAGGTGTCCTCTCCTTTTACAATGTGAGCAAACATAAATAGGCCTCGAAACACCTCTCTCAAAAGCTCTAGGACGCACTTTCCTAATAGGAATGGGATTCCTAGGTGGGTGAGGGTGAGACTCATGTGAATATGTCACTAAACTGGGAACCGACTCGGGTGCTAATTTGGAAGAAGAAGCACCGTCATGACTTATTCCTAAATTCTCACCGTTACCCTCGAGAACAACCTTTTCAACCTTCTTATGTGTGTTCTAAAACATTGCTTTGACCTCCCTGGCACGTTCGAGATCACTCTCGAGTTGGGATACACGTGTCGTCAGACTAGACAACGTGTCAGTCAAATCACAGTTCTCCTTTCTCAAAACCTCCTTCTCTCTCTCCTATTCTAAAACCCGATGACCTAAATCTCTATTATACTTCCTTGTTTTCAAGGTCTCGGAGTAAAAACCTCTAAAATCTTTTTGGAGTTCACTTTCATCTCCACTCTCCTCCTCGCTTTCTTCCTCACTCGATGAACACAAATCACTATCATTGCTCTCGTGTGCACTCTCGTGAGACAAAATGGGTGTGCTCACATGACTAGAAAAAGCGACAACCATCCCGTGTCCTAAACCTTTATCGGACTCATCTCCCTCATCACCCTCACTATCACTAAGAGTGGCGAGCAAAGCAGTTGCTTTTCGCTTTCTCCTTATCCTGGTAGGACACTCTTTAGCTATGTGCCCTTTGCCCTCACACTCAAAGCACCTGATCTCATCCTCCTTGTCATTATCTTTGGTCTCCACTTTCTTTTTATTTGACTCAAAAGTTCTCTTTTTTTTGGAAGAATTTTCTTTATTCATTTTGAGAAACTTTTTAAAATTTTTCGCCAACAGGGCCATATCAAAATCTTCCTCAGAATCAGACTCATAAACATTTTCTTTCTTTTTCTTAAAATGAGTCTCTAAAGCAACGCCATTATCCTTAGCCTTAATGGTTTTGGGAAACATGTCAATCTCATATGTTTGAAGATCTCCTACAAGTTCTTCCAACTTAAGTGATTTCAAATTTCCCAATGAGTTCAAAATAGTGACTTTAGGAATAAAACGTTTTGGAAGAGATCTCAAAATATTTTTAACGATACGCATGTTATCAATCACCTTACCCAAATTAAAACTGGTGTTAATAATGTCCGAAAAACGTGCATAAAAATCATCAAAGCATTCAGACTCAGACATGGTGATAGTCTTAAATTAGGTGGCCAAATTTTGTAACTTAGATTCTTTATCCATGCTCGTACCCTCATGTGTTAATTTCAAAACATCCCATGCCTCTTTAGACATGGTGCACGTCATAATTTGGCGGAACTCGTCGGGAGTGACTGCTCCAGAAATATTTGTCAAACCACGAGAATTAAAATTTGACATTTTATAATCATCTTCTGTCCAGGCTGACATGGGCTTTAAAGAGGTGGTATTATCAACGGTGATGTGGGGGGGGGGGGGGGTCCATCCATTTTCACAAAGCAACCAAACAGGCTCGTCAATAGATTTTAAAATATATTTCATACGAGCTTTCCAGTAGGCATAATTAGATCCGTCAAACATAGGCATCTGCTTATATATGTTCTCCGTGAGAAAAATTGTGAATTTTCACAAACTTGATTTTAAAAAATCAATATCAAACAATTTTTCGGAAAATAGGAATACGCGACAAATTAGTGTAACCTGCTCTGATACCAATTTGAAGAGTGCGAATGTGTGATAATTGATTAAATTCGCAAATATTTAATTTGGCACACTTATTTAATTAGAGTCTATTTTTAAACAAACTAATTCATCCCCTACACATGCATCTAAACATCATAAGAAATTCAACCCATGCATGAAAAATAAAGACGACCGATATTGAAAAAAAACCTTTTCGGGTAAAAACCTTTTATAAACACTTTGAAAAAATTCACAAGACCTTTGACTTACATACAACCTGATAATATCCCACAAATGTGTAATGCACGGTGCCTTCAGCAAATCTTCAAAGATACGAGAGACAACGAAATACCCTCCAGGCGTCGGTTCGTCGTCTTCGGCTCGTCCACATGCAGAATGACTACATTCGGTATCCACCGATCAGATATGGAGATCCCTTATCCACAGAGATTGAACACAAGCAAAGTTGTTCTTAAACACCAAACAATTCACTAAAGCATATGGGAGTTTTGTGAATTGAAAATAAAAGGGATTAAAACCCTAAAGGAAGAAGCCAAAAAAGGATTCTGCTTTCGCAGTATTTCTGTTTGTTAAAACGCTGTGACTTTTTAATGAAAATGTTACCATTTAATGAGTATTTATAAAAAAATGCACCGCCTCGAAATCCGAGCTCGTTCGAACGAGAAGTGTATGTCGCTCGAACGAAGGATGCATGTCGTACAAACGACATCTCATGACTTCCAATCTCTTTTGAACGAGATGCTTATCTCGCGCGAACGTCCTGGGCGTCAAAATTGAGCTCCGCTTCAAAACTTAGAAAAAAATACTCATTCTCAGTATTTGACGTAAAAGTACGTTCCAACACTTAGAAAATATTTTGTAAAAATATCCCAAAAGCTCTAAGTGAAAAGTTAAGGTATTTAAAACATAACCTTACCAAAGTAAACTTCGCGGAGTCTTGAATGATGAAAAACTTGAGTAATTCGGATCCGTCTTCGATGTGGATGTCTCTTGAATGCTCTTCGACGGTGAAGCGGTATATGACATAATAAATTGATAACGGACCTATGAAAATATGTCCTTATAAAACATTATGAATGAATAATGTTTTTATTATGAGAAATGCTACTTATTTATGAGTTTTTAATTTATTTCAAGATAATGATGATATGCACATGAGGTAGATATACAAAAACTAAAGCTAAGGTTTAAGAATGGAAAAAATCTTATTTTAAAATTTTCATATCTGTGACAGTTTTCATTATTGTCACACATCTTTTCAAATGTATTTTTATTCTGTCGATCTTTAGGGACAATAAAATTTTGATTTTAACCTCAGGACCGATCGGTATAAGGGTCTTCTCAGAGGGACTGGTCGACAACTCTTTTTCACTGTAATTGGAGATAAAGTTTTTGCCTAGAATCTCACACCTTTTGCACTTCTTTCTCATTGTCTAGATACAATATTCTTTTCTTTATTTCTTAGCATCTTGAGATCAATCTCCCACATTATGACTATCGAACGACAATGAGTCACTAAATAGAATACTTTATCCGCAACATTGAAGACTGGTCTCTCTCGGGTTTGGTTCATTATGGTCTAGTTCTCTTGCTATCTTGGATAAATATCACAGTTGACTAGTTCTTTTTGCAGACCATTGGGCCTTTTAGTAATTAGAGGATCACCTTTTGTATTTTTCTTTAAAGAATTATTTTCCAACCTTTGAGGATTATTTCTTCTTGATAGGGTACGATCTAGACCAACCCATCATAAAGTCATATTTGGGCCAAGGAGGAATCTTTTATCTTATGGATCTATTAGAGGTGGACCATCTCATCGCCCACAAATATCTTTCTGAAGAAGGAATCGATATTATGGCTGTAATTACTTTATTCCTTCATGACATCTGGGATAGAAGGTACACGGGAGGACGAAAAGGTTCCCTAGCTTTGTTAATGGTGTCCCAATATTTTTTAATTATGGGCACCACGTGTGTTGATATTCGTCTGATAGATGTCGTCCTACAAATTAAAGAAGATAACAGTATAATACCCTTGATTTTAGGGGATACCATCATTGGTGTTTCTTCTTATCGTTCTCATGAATGCCCTTATCTTCGAAAAAATCCCCTTGCTACTGTACACGTGGCTTTTAAAGAGACTTAGCATGATCGAGGACCCTATGTCCCTTCCTTTTCAACCGTTTGACTATGTATTTTGTGAGAAGCTTATCCATTTTAGGGAGATTAAAGTATAATGGGTTTAATAGTTATTCGATTCTGGGTAATATTACACTCGTTAGTATTTCCCTTATAGACAGATTGTAGTGCCTTGCCTGTCCATAGGGTCGTTCCTCAACATTCATTTATTTCCTCTATGTTATATTTCCTACTATTTTTCGTGGTGAGTGATGCATCAGTATGGAAGAAGGAAATATAATCCTCTTCCTCTAGGTCGGCTACATCAAATTTAGCCTTTATCCCTATACTTAGTGAGCCCAATTTTTGACCTCTAGAGAAATAACATTCCATTATTCCTTCTGGTTCCCCCTGGATTGTCTAGAGTTATGGAGATTCACTTACTTGAGGAATACCTTCCGTGGATTTGGGAGAAGAATTAGAGATGCACTAGTGTTGAGGGTGACATGACTTTCTAGATTTTTATATTGACTCTTTTTTTTTTCTAAGGAAGTTCATAGAATTTCTCTAATGAAAGGTTTGGATACAAATTCCTTTAAAGAAATAGAGACGAGTAGTAACAGTGGTTCACTGAAAATGAGCATCTTGGGGGAAGAGTTATACAACTTTGAATTTTTTAACAGCGTGGGTAGCAATTACCTTTAATTATATTCTTGGAACTTGTTATTTTCTGATGATGATGAATGTGTATTATGTGATGAAAATAATTTACTTTTAATGAAAATTGAGTCCCCTTGCGGGCTTTAAACCTTTCTTTGTCATCGTAATGACTCTACACATTTTTTCAGAATCTAAAAGATGAGATCAAATAAAAAATAGAAAGGTATCATCACTCAAAGGGGTGTGATTTTATTGACCGAACCCCTAATGGTTGCCTATGTACCTCTATTATGCAGTGAAACTGGCTTGGTGATGATTTGACAGATCTTCTTTCATTTATGGAGGATCAAGTCGTACATATTTCTTT
Organism: Sambucus nigra; assembly: GCA_949130495.1. Taxonomy (NCBI): domain Eukaryota; kingdom Viridiplantae; phylum Streptophyta; class Magnoliopsida; order Dipsacales; family Adoxaceae; genus Sambucus; species Sambucus nigra. The sequence goes on along the minus strand of OX422207.1, from coordinate 99,886,696 downwards.
TCAGTTTCTTTTTTTCTGCATGTAATATTTATTGAGACGATCTAAATTTATTGATTTGGATAATTATGTTTTGTCGGATTAATAAGAGAGTGACGCCTCACGAAAGGATCTTCTTCACCACATATGGCCCCATCCAGTTGGGAAAAACTTGCCTCTAGACCCCTTATGGGTTCTATGACTTGACTCCTCTATTTTTGACTTTCTAATTGAATGCCGTTGTAATTCACCTGTGGTAAACTTGTATATAATAATATGATATCAGTTATCGTTTGTCTAATAATGCGAGCTATTCGTATATGTTCTTTAACCAGTTGGATTTATAGATTTCATTATCTCATAGTATCATTGAGGGGGGATTTTGATTAGAAACATTTATTTCATCCATATACTACTAAGAATGGCCTTGCTCTAGTAGGCATTCTCTCAGTAGTTTGATATTCCTATAGCACATATGTAATTCTATCAACCCATTCTATGCATCCTTCGATCATTTTTCTTAATATCACTTTCACATTATTATTTGAAAACTATGTAGCACCATTGGTCTATAGGCAGTATGGATATGACTTGATGAATAATCTTCTTTGCTAGCATGTGGCCATTCATATAAGGACCACATTCTCCTCTGTGGATTTTTTCCATCATATTTTCTGCTTCATTCTCATCAAGACACTGCAAATGGGTGGCATCATGGTGTCTTTTATTTAAATATATAATGCATATGATGAATTGAGAATTCCATCGTCTGAGTTCCTTTTTATCCTTTTTACTGGATCCAATAGGATACTTGTCTTTTTATTGATGCTCCTTTATATCTTAATACCATGGTCCTTTATCTATGGCCTCAGACATGTATATTTCGTACATTAAACCAAGTTTCTCTTTCTTGCATACATCCACTTGTACCTTTTCCATATCCATGGGGATTTCTACCATGAAAGCCAAACTAGCCAAAGCATCACTGAAGCTATTCTGAGCTCCTATGAGATAAAATAATTGAATATCTTTGAATAGGTAAGCTCCATGTATTTCTTTGGGGAGTGTGTAACGATCTCCTCTTATTCATCCAAGGGGTATTCAACCAACTAATTTTCAATGGCTTGTCCTTTAATCGCCTTTTGATGTACGCACTCGATGCCAAATTCAGTAAGCAAGAATAACCATTTGGCCAAATTTCTTGTCAATGCATGTTATTTGAGCAAGTACTTTAAGGGATCCATTCGGGAGATCAATTTGATTTCAAAAGATACCATGTAGTGTCTCAGTTTTTGTGTCTCCCATACTAGATACATGCAAGATTCTCTAAGGCAATGTGTTGTTCTTCACAGGCGTTGAGGTTTTGACTAGCGTAGTATATTGATTGTTCTTTCCAGGATTATTTGACATATATAAACCAATATGGCTCCAGATGTGGTGTTAGTAGTTATGAGATACAAGAGAAGATGATTTACATGTTGTTGTGGAGATAATATACGCGGGTTAGTTATATCTGATTGATTCCATAAAAATCCTCTTGTCAAGTAAAGTTCCAGATTTTAGTAGAATATTTGCAAAGCAGTTTGAATATGGGATCACATATAAAGGCTATCTGAGGAATGGACCTACTGATATATTAAAGCCTTCCCAGGAACCCCTAACTTCCTTCTCAGTGAACGGGTGTGGCATCTCCATAATGGCCTTAACTTTAGCCAGGTATAAGTCCATCCCACTTTTGATGATGAGTAACCCTAGTAGTTTTTCTCTACTGACTTCGAAGATGCATTTTTAGGACTTTTGGTGCATCTAATACATAGTCTCTCAAAGATATTTATTAGTTACAGAAATTCCCATCTCGTGTCTTGAACTTTTTGATCATGTCATCCAAATATACCTCAACTTCTTTGTGGATCATGTCATGCATCAAAGTATTATCTCCTCATCGGTAAGTTTCACTGACATTATTGAGCCCGAATGATATCACTGTGTAATAAAAGGTCTCCCAAGGGGGAGTGAAAAACGTTTTACCTTGGTCTTCCAAGCTCATCTTAAATTGGTTATGGCTGATAAATCCATCAATAAAGGACTTCAAGGAATGGTCAACGGTGTGTTCGATGATCATATCTATGTTTGGCACATCCTTACTTTCCTGTTTTCTTTTGGGACAGGTACGATGTTAGATAGCCATATGGGGTATTTGACTACCCTTAAAAATCTTACATTTAGTTTTTTCATCAGATCCTATTTAACCATAAGGGACCATTTCAGTTTGAGATTTTTGAGATTTTTTTTACTCCCTTGGAGTCTGGATATGTGGATATACAGTGGGAAACAATTGCAGTGTCGATTCCTAGCATGTCAGCATAGGACCAGACGAAGACATCGATGTATTTTTTGAGGATTTGGATGATTTCATACATGTCTACATCATGTAAAGAAGAATATATTTAATTTCTTTTAACTCGTTTGAAATCCCTAAATTAACAATTGTCGTTTCACCATTAAGTTGTGTACGATTAGTTTGTTTGCCATTAAGATATTTTAGGTAGTCTTATAACTCCTCATTATGTAAATTGAATTCATTACCTTAATTAGTGCATTCATTATCATAAATGTTTTGCACATAAGGCTACTCAAAGTTACAATTTATTTCATTGATAAAAGGGTTGACATGGTTGAGTACATCAAAGTAGTATGCCTCAAGGGGATTCTCCTCAAATGGGAGGTTATAGAAAGTAGTTGGAGTTACTTAGTGGAGCATGTAGGCAATATCGTACTCAAAAGGATTCTAAGTCATTGGTAGGTGGTAGGTAGTCCAATTCTTATCGTCCTCCATCATTATCTCTTGAAAACGTTCAGTGTTCTTCAGGTCTAGAAGTGAAACCCAGTCTGCAGAGGACTTCCTAGGTTCCCAATCATGTCGTCTATTTCGTGTACCCCTTCTTTAATCCACATAGGACGGTCTCCAAAGAAAATATTGTTGTGGTTTATTTATAAAACCATGTATAAAACATTTTATTATTGATTAAGAAAGGATTTAATTATTCATTTTTAAATAAGATTTAATTTCTTTAGAATGATTTATATTTTTTAAAATATATTATTTCATATTAATGTCGCCCAATAAAGCTTAGTAGAAATTCCGGTGAGTCGAATGTGGGTTAATCACAAGGATATTGTAATTTGGGTTTTAGAACTATTGAAAAGTTCATAACCTAGATAGGGAGAACGTATACGAATGGTTGCAATGCAATCCTAGTAGTTTATTTCAAAATATAGAAACCTATACAATGATTTGAGAACTTGTACAATAGTTTAATAGAGGATTGTGATTGGTATATCGTAGGAATGTATTGAGCAGAACCACCCTGGAGATTTGAGTTTAAATACTATCTTGATTAGACTCGGACAATCTCACATCATTTACAAAAGGGTTTGACAACTTGGACTTTTTGTATAGATGTTGTTGTGGTGTTGTTGAAGCCAAGTTAATCAAAACCCTTGAATACCTACAAATATAATAAAACTAGAATTGCGGTAAGTACGGGTGTCAATCCAACTCTAAGTAGTGAAACAAATGGGAAATCATGTAATCTGCTTTTCTATTTTTTTTCTTTTTTTCTTTTTCTAATTTTTCTTTTTAAATGCTTTTATGTATTTTTCAAGGCATTATTAATTAACTAACTATACTAATTTTTAAAGTACTAACTAAGATGTAAAAGCTAATTCGAGAAAAATGAGATAAATAAAATTGTGCTAACAAGTCAACTAACTAAATTGGACTCATGAGGGTTCATCCCTAGAAAAGGAGATTTTCCCTTATTAATCATCATCCAATACATAGAATATACAAATAAAAGAATGTGAGGATTCAAATAAAAGTAACTAAAGAGGAATAGATCAAACCCATTTATGCCCTGAATTGGAGTGAAATCTTAAATTACAACTAAAATTATCTCAAGTACAATCACTCACTAATATATTTTTTTTTCTAAAATAAAATCAACAAAATAAAAAAAATAAAAACTAATTACAATATTGAAAGGATGAATTCATAATGAACTCTTAAACAATGAAAGAAATTTGCTAAAATTTAAATCCTATGATTATAAAATTGTACGTTAGAATTCAACTAAAGAAATAAATTCTACATCATCACTTTATGTTCAGATATTTGCTAAAAAAGAAAATACTCACCATAAATGAATGAAGAACTTACTTCCAAAATGGATGAATTCAACCACATCGCTCTACATTGAGATAGTTGCTAAAAATATAAAAAATCACTATAGAGGGGTGGAATGAAATTCATCCATGAGATAAATTCTACCACACCATTCTATATTGAGATATTCGCTAAAAATACAAATACTCTCTATAAAGGGGTGAGGGAGAATTTATCACACAAAGTTAAAAACAAAAAATGAGGATTGTCTTCAAGTTCCACCAAGTCTTCAATTTATAGGGTGAACATGGAGAGAGGGAAAATTGGGCATGGTAATTGTGCATGAGGGGTGAGAGGCGTGAGAGGGTAATTTGGTAATGTACACACATGTGCATGTGTAACAGGTGAAAAAATATCTAATTTTCTTATGAGGGTAATTTGGGGAGTTTTAAATGTGCATGTGGGTTGAAAGGGTGAGAGGGGTATTTTTGAAAAATAAGGGGCATGAGACTTTTAACACACATGTGGGTTGTTTTGGTCTATTATCTTTAGGTTAGCAGATATAGGAAATAGGGTAAGGGGTAATGGGAATTGGGTCTTTAATTGTAAATGGGTTATTGGGTTTTTATTTAACAGAATCGGGTAAGGGATGGAGATGGGAAATAGGTTGATCTTTGGTTTGGATAAAATGGGTAAGAGTTTCGAGAAGGTGAGCAAGAACTTCGGGTGAAGGGGAACGATGGTTGGAAGGCGGAACCTGAATTTGGGGAGGATATGAGAATTGGGTCGAGGGATAGATAGGGTCGGGTAAGGCTATGAGTTTTGGGTATTTGGTAGGGGGTTCATGATGGATGTCGGGTTTGGCTGTAGGTAATGGGGTTTGGTAGTTTAGGTGTTTTTGGTAAAGTTGGGGGGATAAGGTGACGAATGGGTTAGTGAATGAAGATGGGTATCGTTTTGTTAATGGAGGTGAGGAAATAGAGTGTGTGGGGAAGATGATGGGTGAGAGGTTTAGGTGTGGTGAGGTGTATATAAGATAAGGTGTATGTGTGTGTCTAGATTGAGAATAAAACAAAAATAAAAAAATAAAATATTTACAACCTACAAATAAAATCTAAGACTACATAAAATACAGCTAATAAAACTGAAAAAACTAAAATCATAATCCATTAATAAAAAGACTCAAACTAAAATAAAAGAATATGAAATTAAAAGTAATAAGTCTGTTAAAACTAAAAATTAACTTTCCAACTTATAAACTAATAAAAGACTCAAATAAAATAAAAATAAGAATAATAAACAATACTAAAAAACTAAAGACTAAAAATCTAATAAATACGCAAACCTATTATATTCACATAAAAATATAAAAACACACGAACTTTAAAAATACATGGACCCTAATATTTACACTTTACGCACACAAATAAATCCTAAAAATATGCAACACTCAAAACAAAATATAAAATAAATTCTAAAAAATATAAATGAGTAAAATAAAAATATAAAAAAATATAAAAGGTGTAAACTAAACACATAAGGCTCGATATGGGATTAGGGAGGTTTGGGCTCGATTTGGGTTTGGTTTATGCTATAGGACTGGGTTTAGGCTTAGTTAATTACATCATTCCCACATTTGATGTACTTAACCACTTAGTTCTAGCAATTGCCTCGAATTAATCTTGTTTGATACCACAAATGCTTATTAACCTACAAAATAAACAAATACCAACATACATTCAATTTTTTTTAGAAGTAAAAAATAAAGAAATGCCTATTTAGGGTTTTATTTAAACACTTTTGGGTGCTTATCAGGGTTCACTCATTCTTAATCTCGAGAATTATGAGGATTAAAATGATTATATGATTGTCGATTTGATTACTATAGATACGATTCAATTTGAGATTGAATAAAAGGATCCCGACACATTAGTGATAGTTATCTGTGTAGGTCTGAGATCTTATTTAAAAGGAATCCGCGTCCGGGGACACCTAAGATTATGATACCCCTTAATAGGCTTATATTTTTTCCCACTAGTAAACCTAATTAATGGATTATTTATAACACTGTTGAGTATAAAAATAAGTTTATTTTGGGAATCAAAATTTTGATTCGATGTTAGTTAAATTCAATTAACCATAAATTGATTTGACCAAGCGGGTATCGAAAGCTTAACGTAGGAAATCATATTATTGACCATAATAAACTTTGCAAATAAGATCTCATCATATCCGAGTGATTTATGAGATGACTACATTAGAGTCCAATCATAATTATTTAGTGGAATTAGTTATGATTAAATAAATAAAGAAAATAAATTACGCTAATTATAATTTGGGATTTTCGAGTATTAATTTACAAGTCAATTTAATTATTTGTCTTAGGTCCCTAGTGTAGTCCATATACCATATCAATTAGGCCCATACTCTTAAAAACCTAGTTCAGCCCAAGCCCACCTTTTGTACATCTATATAAAACTAGGGAAAATAATATAATAATCAGTATTAGGATTTGAGAGGGGTGAAAGAAAATACTATTCATGTTTTTGTGAAGAGGCCTAGAGATAGACCACCACAACGAACTCATAAGGAGGATTTTTCATCTCAAATGGTTCCCACACCCCTACCTAGCTTTGGGGAGGGTTATACATTAGAAGATCCAAGATTTTTAGAAGATTTTTAAGATTAAAAGAAGGAACCCCTTCATCATCAATAAATACCATTCTCCACATCGGATAACAACTACATCTGCAAAGGTAACGTGTTTTAAACCCTAGGTTTGTTCTTCAAACCTAGTTACTCATTTTTTTCGTTTTACTATTTGATTAATCAAAATCTAAAGGCTGAATTTTTTTATCGTGCATATATCATGGTCACACATTATGTTTTTAAGATGTTATGTTTCCTTATGTTTTCACGATAAGTGATGCATCGGTATGGAAGAAGGAAATATAATCCTCCTCCTCTGGGTCGGCTACGTCTAATTGATCCTTTGTCCCTATACTTAGTGCGTATAATTTTTGACCTCTAGAGAAATGACATTCCATTATTCCTTCTGGTCCCCCCTAGTTTGTGTGGAGGTATAGCAATTCACTTACCTGAGGAGTACCTTCCATGGCTTTGGGACAAGGTTTAGAGATGCACTAGTGTCGAGTGTGACATGACTTTCTGGATTTTTAGATTCACTCTTTCCGATTCTAAGGAAGTTCATACAATTTCTCTGATGAAATGTTGGGATAAAAATTCCTTTAAATAAATGGAGACGATCAGTAGAAATGGTTCACTGAAAATGATCATCTTGGATGAAGAGTTACACAACTCTGAATATTTTGACATTGTGGGTAGCAATTCTCTTTAATTATATTCATGGAACTTGTTATTTTTCGATGATGATGAATGTGTATTTTGTAATGAAAATAATTTACTTTTAATGAAAAATGAGTTCCCTTGCGGGCTTCAAACCTTTCTTTGTCATCATAATGACTCTAAAGCTATTTTTTAGAATCTAAAAGATGAGATAAAATAAAAAATGGAAAGGTACCATACCTCGAAGGGGTGTGATTTTGTTAAACTAACCCCTAACGGTTGCCTATGTACCTTTATTATGTAGTGAAACTGGCTTGGTGATGATTTGACGAATCTTCTTTCTTTTATGGAGGATCAGGTCGTACGTATTTCTTATTGGTTTCTTTTCTTTTTAGCATGTAATATTTCTTGATATGATCTAAATTTGTTGATTTGGCTAATTATGTTCCGTTGAGATCAACTAAGAGAATGACGCCTTCCGAACGAATATTCTTCACCACATATGGCCTCATCCAGTTGGGAAAAAATTACCTCAAGACCCCTTATGGTTTCTATGACTTGACTCCTCTCTTTTTACCTTTATTATTGAATGCCCTTGTAATTTTCCCATGGTAACCTTGTATGTAATAATGTGATATCAATCATCGTTTGTTGAATAATGCGAGATTTTTATATATGTTCTTTACCCAGTTAGATTTAGAGATTTGATTTTCTAATATTACCATTTAGAAGGGGACTTTGATTTTATTTGACAACATTGATTCCATCCATATACTACTGAGAATGGCCTTGCTCCAGTAGGCATTCTGTCAATAGTATGATATCCCTATAGCGTATATGGAATTCTATCAGCTCAATCTCTTCATCCTTCGATCATTTTTCTTAATACCCCTTTCACATTCTTATTTGCTAACTCCGCAGCACCATTAGTCTATTGGCGGTATGGAGATGACAAGGTGAATAATTTTCTTTGCTAGCATGTGTCCATTCATGTAAGGACCACATTCTCCTCCGTGGATTTGTTCCATAACATTTTTTGCTTCATTCTCATCAATACATTGCAAATGGGTGACATAATGATTTCTTTTATTTAAATATACAACGCATATGATGAATTGAGCATTCCATCATTTGAATTCCATTTTAATCCTTTTTACGGGATCCAATTGGATACTTGTGTTTTTATTTAATCTCCTTTATATATTGGTACCATGGTTCTTTATCTAGGACCTTAGTCATGTATATTCCATGCATGAAACCAAGTTGCTCTTTCTTTCATACATCCACTTGTACCTTTTCCATAGCCTTGGGGATTTCTACCATGAAAGCCACACTAGCCAAAGCGTCAGTGAAGCTATTATGAGCTCGTAGGAGATAAATAATTGAACATATATGAAGAGGTTAGTGATTTCCTCCATGTATTCATGATAGGACAATATCCTTTCCTCCCTAATTTTCGATATCTAAGGATTCTAAAGAGGATGAGCGCAGAGTCTCCATATAGGTCATTTTTTTGTATTCCCTTTTTGTTTTCTATCTTAATCCCCAAAATTCAATTTTCATACTCGACAGTTTTATTGGTAAAATCAAAATTCATCTTGATGGCTATAGGATGGTGGTGTCTGGATAAATCAATAGCATTTTTATGCCAAACCCTTTCTTGCTTGCGACTATGTTGATATATAACTGCCATTTGTATTCATCTTAACTTTCGGTTACCGAATTTGTTTTCTTCGAGCAATGTTTAGAGATCTCCGCTTATTCATCTTAGGGGTATTAAAATAAGTAATCTTCTATGTCTTGTCCTTTAATAACCTTTTCATGTACGTACTTGATGCCAAATTTAGTAAGCAAGAATAACCATTTGGCAATTTTTCTTATCAATGCATGTTATTTGAGTAAGTACTTTAAGGGATCCATTCGGGAGATCAACTTGATTTCAAAAGTGACCATGTAGTGTTAAGTTTTTGTATCTCCCATACTAGATACATGCAAGATTTCTCTGAGGCTATGTATTGTTCTTCACATGGATTGAGGTTTCAACTAACGCAATATATGACTTGTTCTTTCCAGGATTACTTAAGTTATATAAACCAATATGGCTCTTGATGCGGTGTCGGTAATTAAGAGATACAAGAGAAGATTATTTACATGTCAAGGTGGAGATAATATAAGTGGGTTAATCAAATACTGCTTAATTCCATCAAAAGCCTCTTGGCAAGCAGACTTCCAGATGTTAGTAGAATATTTGCAAAGCAGTTTGAAATGGGATCATATACGATAATATCTAAGAGATGAACCTACTGATATATTAAAGCCTTCCCAGGAACCCCTGACTTTCTTCTCAGTGAATGGGGGAGGCATATCCATAATGGCCTTGACTTTGGTCGGGTCTACTTCGATCCCCTTTTTGATGATGAGGAACCCTAGTAGTTTTCATCTAGTTACTCCGAAGACACACTATTGGGATTTTATGTACATCTGATACGTCGTTAATCTCTCAAAGACATATATTAGTTATAGAAATTCCTTTCATGTATCTTGGACTTACCAATCATGTCATCCATATATAATTTGACATCTTTGTGGATCATGTCATGTGTCAAAGTATTATCTCATCGTTGGCTAATTGCAGTGACATTATTGAGCCCGAATAATATCACTGTGTAATAAATCGTCTCCCAAGGGGGAGTGAAACCCTTTTTCTCTTGGTCATCTAGGTTCATCTTAATTTTGTTGTGGCCGACAAATCCATTAATAAAGGACTTCAAGAAATGATCAATGGTGTTGTCGATGATCATATCTATATTTGGCACATACTTACTTTCCTTTCTTCTTTTGGGACACGTTCGATGTTAGTTAGCCATGTGGGGTATTTGATTACCCTTAAAAAGCCTACATTTAGTTTTTTCACAAGATCCTCTTCAACCTTGAGGGACGATTCCGGTTTGAGCTTTCTGATATTTTTTTACTCCCTTGGAGTCGGGATACATGAATATGCAATGGGCAATAATTTTGATGTTGATTCCTAGTGTGTTGGCTAGGACAAGATGAGGACATCGATGTATTTTATGAGGATTTGAATGAGTTCATACATGTCTACATCATGTAAAGAAGAACACATTTAATTTCTTTTAACTAGATTGAAATCCCTAAATTAACATTTCTCGTTTCACCATTAAGTTGGGTACGATTAGTTTGTTTGTCATTAAGATCTTTTAGGTGGTCTTGTAACTCCTCATTATGTAAATTGCATTCATTACCTTAATTAGTGCATTCGTTATCATAAATGTTTTGCACATAAGACTACTCGAAGTTAAAATTTATTTCATTGATAAAAGGGTTGACATGGTTGATTACATCAAAGTAGTTTTCCTCAAGGGACTTCTCCTCAAATGGGAGGTTATAGAAAGCAGCTGGAGGTGAGTCTTGGATCATGTAGGCGATCTCGTACTCAAAAGGATTCTCAGTCATTGGCAAGTGGAAGGTATTCCATTTCTTCTCGTCCTCCATCATTATCTCTCAAAACCTTTTTGTGTTCTTCCGGTCTTCAAGTGTTTCCCAGTCTGCAGAGGACTTCCTTAGCTTCCCAATCAAGTTGGTTATTTCGTGTACCTCTTATTTGATCCATATAGGATAGTCTCCAAAGAAAATCTTGTTGGGGTTTATTTATAAAACCATGTACAATTTTTTTATTATTGATTAATAAATGATTCCAGTATTCATTTTGAAATAAGATTTAAGTTCTTGAGAATGATTTATAATTGTTTAAATATATTATTTCATATCAATGTCGACCAATAAAATTATAGTGAGTCGAATGTGGGTTAATCACAAGTATATTGTAAATTTTGTTTTAGAACTATTGAAAGGTTCATAACCGAGATAGGGAGAACCTATGAGAATGGTTGCAATGCAATCCTAGTAGTTTATCTCAAACTATGGGAACCTGTACAATAATTTGAGAGCTTGTACGATAATTCAACAGACGATTATGAATGGTATATCTTAGGAATGCATTGAGATGGACCACCATTGAGATTTGAGTTTAAAAACTATATTGATTAGATTCAAACAATATCACATCATTTGTAAAGGGTTCATTGATTCTTAATCTTCGGAATTATGAGGATTAATTTGATTATACGATTGTCGATTTGATTGCTATAAATGCGATATAATTTTAGATTGAATAAAGGAATCCCGACACATTGGCGATAGTTATATGTTTAGGTTTGAGATCTTATTTAAAAGGAATCCGCGTCCGGGGACACCTAAGATTGTGATACCCCTTAATGGGCTTATATTTTTTTCCACTAGTAGACTTGATCAATGGATTATTTATAACACAATTGAGTAGAAAAATAAGTTTATTTTGAAAACCAAAATTTTTATTGGATGTTGGTTAAAGTCAATTAATAGTAAATTGATTTGACCAAGCGGGTATCAAAATCTTAACGTAGGGAATCATATTATTTACCATAATAAACTTTGCAAATAAGATTTCATTATATCCGAGTGATTTATGGAATAACTAAATTGGAGCGAAGTCATAATTATTTAGTGGAATTAATTATGATTAAATAAAAAAATCAAATAAATTACGCTAATTATAATTTGGCATTTTTAAGTATTAATTTAGAAGTCTATGTAATTATTTTTCTTGGATCCCTAGTGTAGTCCATATTCCTATCAGTTAGGCCCTGTGGATGCAATTATTATGCAACACAAATAAATATGAGAGAAAGATTATCAAGAAGAGGACAAGGAATACAAGATGCCAATCACACAACAAAGGATGTACGTGGTTCATCCAAGATGTGCCTACGTCCACGGTGGTGCAGTCAATATTATTTCTATATACTCCGGAGAGTGATTATAGAGTATAACTTGTCCTTTTGCCCCGGACCTAGGGTTTAATATATAAATCTGCATGTAGATGAGTGGAGGTGATGGGTTCCTCCATGTTTTCCATTTCCCCATAACTTCCCTTCATGGGATCGTGGGGGGAGACCGAATCAATTATAAAAGATGAGGGGCCTGGACTTTGGGCCTCCAGGATTGGGCTACTCGTCCAGGCCCATAGTTCTAAATTTTGGGTATCCACAATTGCCCCTAAATTTGTTGGGCCACGTTTATGGGTCCAATGGATTTAAATGATCAGCCATTGTGGCTCATTTGTGATTCTTTGAAAACTGTGAAGTTACTTTGGCGGCACTCGCTTCGCTATCTGTGCGCTATGATTAGAATTGAAGGCTTGTTGGGATAGCCACTTTTTCTTTCGTCGTTTCAGCCTTTCCAGTACTCTTCCTTCCTTTGAGAACTCTAGCGCCTCGTACCTTCTTCTCTGAATCCCCATTCCCATTGCTTCTTAGTCGTCTTGAGCTCGTGCTTCTTCATCACTCGAACCGATCTTCTGTTTTGTAAGTTTGTCGTGCCATTTCTTTGCACTTTCTCTTTGGTTTATAGAATTTCTTGAGTTTTTCAATGGCGAAGATTGGAAATAGGTCAATCTCTGAGTTCAGGAAGTTCAACAATATTCCTGAGTGGGTAGCTATTGAATGTTGTGCCTCCCCTCCTAGGAATGTTAGGGATATAGAGGATGCCCACTGGATCCATGTTTTATTGCTCTCCCAGGGGGGGACTTACTTTTCCCCCTAATGATCTATTTCTGCATTTTTTGGTTATTTCAATATTGTTCCCGCACAGTGCTCGCCCAATGTGTGAAAGATAGTAAATGGCGTCCATAGAATAAACCAGTTGTATGGTACTAGGTTAGGACTTGCCGAGATCTATTTCTGTTATTCCTTCTCTCGAACTAGCTCAGGTGTCTTATACCTCAAAGCTAGGAGTCCTGATAGGGTATTGGTAGTAAACCTACCTGATTCCCATAAGGACTACTGGCAAGAGGGTTTCCTCGTTAGGAATTGGAAGTTCCCTCCCCAGTTTAAAGGGTCGAGGTCTGAGAGGTTCACCATCCCTTTTTACGGGGAAGAATATATAGGTAGACATTGTACTGTTGTTTCAACCTTTGCTGACTTGTGACTTTTCTAACCTCTCTTTGCTTTTTATCCCACAGCAAGGACAAAGAATTTGGTGCCTGCTCTGAGCGAGGTTCATATCTCGGAGTTGGTGAAAGCTTGGAATATTAGTGAGCCTCTGGGTAACGGCAAGCATCCTAGGTCTGCTGCCTTTTTCTCGAGTACAAGAACGCAGGCTCCAGCTTCATAGCACGGCCCGTGGATAGTGTTTCAGAGTTTGATTCTTTCGGAGAGACTACTGCTGAGCCTATCCAGTTGGACGAAGAGGAGAGAAACTCTGAGAGTGAGCCTGTAGGAGCTTCGAGTAACTTGGGTGGAGGGAGCTCTGACAGTAGAAGTTCTTCTGAAGAGGATTCTGAAGTTCGAGGATCATCGAGCACTTCCAGCAGTTTAGGCGAAGAGATGCCTCCAAGGAAGAACCTGATTGGAGACGATGATGATGAGGACCATGTGCTTCTTGCACAGAGGTTAAAGAAATAAAAGTCTTCTTCTAGGGCTGTGGCTACTGGTTCTCGGTCTTCCACTCAGGAGCAAGAGAGGAAGAGGATAGAGGAAGAGCAGGTGAGAGAGAGGGAGAGAAAAAAGGAGGAGGAGAGAAAAAAGGTGGAGGAAAAGAAGAGGGTGGATGAGATGAAGAGGATGGAGAGGGAGAGAGAGGAAGAGAGGAGGAAGATGGATTCGAGAGTGAAGGCTGGGCAAGCCTTGGTCCCGGTGTCTGCTTTGCCCGAGGGGGCTTCAGTTGCCACTTCTCCTCAGCTGGCTTCTGCGCTGCTCGAGAGGGCAGTTCTTCCGGCAGATCGCCAGAGGGCGCTGGGGTCTGATCAATTATCCCTTCAAGCTAGCCAGAGACTAGCCTTGGTAAGGTTCTCTCCCTTTTTCAATTCCTTAACAAGTTTTAATTGTTTCTCCTTCTTGATTTCTTCTTTATTTTTGGCAGTTTATGACTGACTTCGCCGTGCTCTACCGTTCTCGCGATGAGTTGGTGAGAATGAATGGCGAGCTGAAGCAGCACAAGTCCGCTCTGGAAGTCAGGGGTTCTCAGTTGGAGGCTGATTTGAAGGTTGCTGATGCCGCCCGAGCTTCCTCTGATCTGGCCCTTATCAATTCTAACCGAGAGAGGGATGCGGCGATTATGGAGCTGAGCGAGCTGAGGCAGGCTTATGACCTAGTCTGCTCGAGCAAGATGGGTGTTATGGAGGAGAACAAGTCTCTAACCGAGCAGCTGAAGGAGAAGGAGTCCCAGGTAGCCACCATCAAGGAGGATTCATACAACTCCGGGTGGACTGCTGCTTATGAAGACGCCGAAGTTCAGATAGGCTATATCAGCCGTTTGAACTTCAAAAAGGGCTGGAACAAGGACCTCCTAGCTGCTGGTGTTGATGCTGAGTCTCCTCTATTCGACGAGCATGACCCGAGTCCAAGGCCAACCGTGGATGAAGAATACCCTGCCCCAGCCATCGAGGGTGTTGATCTTACCTCTCAGACAACTCTTGCCGATGCTGGTCCTGCCCAGGCGAATGAGGGAATCCCTGTAGAGGGGGATACCTCTATTGCTGCTGACAAGGGGAAGCAGCCAACCACCTCTGGGCAGCCTGAGGTTTCTAGTTAATCTTCTCTTAGGATTATTTTTGTACTTCTGCTTGTAATTTTATCATTTTCTGCTCGATGTACTTGACCTTTATTAATGAAATAAAGAGGCTTCTTTTTCCAATGCATTGATTGATTTTTCTTTCCCTTTCCCTTTTATGTCTTGTAGTTGACTGATGTAGAAGAGTATATTCCTGCCATATCTCAATTGGGCAGGAATCTTGGTCCCAATGCCAGTCCTCAGGTTCGTCAGGCCTTTGTTAGGCTTTGTAAGTCTCTTAGGTCAAGGAATCAAAAGTATACGGAGAAGTCCGAGTTAGTGGCTAGGCTGAAGGACAGGCTCCAGGATATGGAAGGCATTGGTGCCTCTATATAAGAGGAAGTCAATGTACTGAGATCTAGGTTGCTGGAGGCCACCGAGATAAATCAAGTTGGGGAATTCCTGCAGCAAGATAATGAAAACCTGAGGAGGGAAGTCCTGCAACTTAGAGAGCATGCGCTGAGCACTATTTCAGCGGTTCGGCAAGGCTCCTCGTCTTTGCGAGCTGGACATACTCCTCCTATGCCGCGAGGTTCCACTCGTCCTCCCCTCCCACGAGCTGGTAGGAGCACCAGGGGGAGGAACAGGGAAGCAGAAGAACAACGGGATACGGAGATAGAAGAGCTCCGTGATGATGTCCGCCGAGCATATGTAACTGCTGCTGGGCTTTAAAGGGATGTTTCTCGATTGCGGCATTTATTCAAGAGGGGTCCTCGACAAGCGTGGGTTGACGGTTATGATCAAGGCTGGCTAGATGCTCCCACAAGACTATCCGAGTTCGAGGAACTTTCTTTCATCAGAGGGTGGTTGAGTGCCTTGAAAGGGCTTCAGGTCCCGAGGAACTCGATGTTATGGTATCGTCACGAGATGTCCTCCTCCACTCTGATGCCTAATCCATTCAGGAGGGATGATAAATGGATCCCCATTGATGCAATTCCTCGACAACTATTAGAGTTGGACACAGATGTGGTTGTGGAAGAGCTAGTCCCTGCTCCTGATGATGGACGAAGAGCTAGAGTGGCAGACTATCTTTTTCGGAGGCTTCCACCTTCTTGAATTTTTTGCAAGTTGTTTTTCTTTTGATAATGTAAACGCTTTGGGCGAGCTTCGCCAACTAAACGTGTATTATCGTTGTTGTAAATATAACAAGTTGTTATTCTTTTATCATTTTTGATAATGCAAATGCTTTGGGCGAGCTTCGCCGACTAAACATGTATTATCACTCTTGTAAACATAAGAGATTAATGAAAAGTTCGAGTTTTGGGAAATTTTGCCGACTAAACGTGTTCATTCAATCTTTTTATATTCTCCCTGCTTCATAATTCTTTTTGTTTTGCCATGCAAGTGTCTCCCCAGTCCAGTATAATACCAAAATACCATTGTGCCCCATTTTACCTTTTAGGTTGTGTCGTCATACTCCCTTAGACCTAAGTAGGGCAATTGGCGAGGACACACCTGGTATTGGATGTCTTCATCCGGTCTGGATTTTTCTCAACCAAAGTAGGTTTGATTGCTAGTATAAAATCTGGTCTCATTGCCTAAGAATCCTCTGTAGGGCTTTATATATTTCCAGGGGCAATGCTAAGAGGTCTCTCGTTTTTAATGACGATGACCTGAGGAGGGGTATCCCCCTGCTATATTGACCATCGTGCCTGTGATTTGGAAAAATATGTGTGATAAAATCCAGTTACTGATTTCATTAGTAATAAGGGGAATGAACTGTTCCTTTCACATAACAAATACAAGAAAAAGATTCAACAATAGAATTCCTTGAGAATCTAAAAATAGAATTTCTTGAGATTAGCTGCATTCCATGCTCGTGGTATCTCTCTGCCCTCCATCGTTTCCAAATGATACGCACCTTGCAGGTCGTCCCTAGTTACTTTAAAGGGTCCTTCCCAGTTTGGGCCTACCTTGCCGTCTGATGACGTTACTGTGTTGCCCAGGACTTTCCTTAGAACATAGTCCCCAACATGGAATCTTCTCGGGTTAACCCTTTTGTGGTAATGCTTTGCGAGCTGTTGCTGATAGCTCGTAAGCTTCACCAGGGCCAGTTCTCTACGCTCTTCGACGAGGTCGAGTTCAGAGAGCAACGCCCCATGATTCCGTCCTCGATCGACAAGGTCGGATCTCATTGTTGGCAAGCCCGCTTCTAGTGGAATGACTGCTTCCATGCCATATGTTAGCGAAAATGGGGTTTCTCCTATTTCTCGCCGAGGAGTTCTTCGGTATGCCCATAGGACATGGGGTGCTCAGTTGCCCATGCACCCTTGGCTCGCTCTAGTCGCTTCTTCAATCCATCGATCACAGTTTTTTTGGAAGCTTCTGCTTTCCCATTGCTCTGAGGGTAGGCCACCGAACTAAAGTTGTGTCTGATCCCGTGTTCGTTACAGAAGTCCTGAAAGGGGCCACTCTCGAATTGTGTTCCATTATCAGTGATGATGGTTCTGGGGATTCCGAATCTAGTGATTATATTCCTCCATATAAATCTTATCATGTTAGCATATCGGATGTTTACCAATGGTTCTGCCTCGATCCATTTGGTGAAGTAGTCAGTTGCAACCAATAGGTATTTGCGATTGCCGGCAACAGTGGGTAGTGGCCCCACGATGTCCATCCCCCATTGGGTGAAGGGCCATAGGCTCATCAGGGATTTTAGGTCACTGGCTAGTTGGTGGACCATTGGAGCGTGAATCTGTCATTTCGGGCATTTGCGAACATATACTGCGGAGTCCTTTTGCACATATGGCCACCAATAGCCTTCCTTCATTGCTCGAAACGCTAAAGACCTTCCTCCGATATGAATTCCACAGATTCATTCGTGAATCTCACGCAGCACTTGCTCGACATCGCCTGGGTGGATGCGTCTAAGGTAGGGACCGGAGAAGGACTTCTTATACAAGTTGCCTCCTGTGGATAAGTGAAAGAGAGCAGCTTTGACTCTTATCTGGTGGGCGGTTTTTTTGTCCTCAAGGAGCGTGCCCTCCTTTAAATAGTCTCTTAAGGGGTCCATCCAGCTGGGAGTGGATCCCACCTGGAGTATTTGTTCCACGTTTGGCAGCTTGTTGTTGTGGTTAATGTTTGGACAGATGAGGAAATCGATGGGAATGACCCTTTTAAGGCTAGAATCAACTGCCGAGCTTAGGAATGATAAGGCGTCGGCATGACTGTTTTGCCCTCTAGGAAACTGCTGGATGTTGATCTCCTCAAAGCTCATCATTAGTTTCCTCACCAGGGCGAGGTAGGCTGCCATTATTTCATCCTTCGCGTTGTAATCTCCACTTATCTGATTGGAGACTAGTTGAGAATCGCCGAACACCTGTAAACGTTTTGCTCCTAGAGTTTGCGCCTTTTGAAGACCGGCTATTAGGGCTTCGTACTCTGCTTCGTTATTGGAGGCTACAAACCCAAGCCTGATTCCTTGCTCAAGGATGGTGCTTTCTAGGGTGATGAGAACGATGCCTATGCCTGCCCCCTTTGAGTTTGAGGCTCCATCAATGAATAGTTTCCAGGTTTCCACTGTTGCTGGGTCCTCTTTTTGCTTTGTTGGTTGAGGTTGGTTGGGGAGTTCTTCACCAGTGAATTCAGATATGAAATCAGCGAGGATCTGACCCTTGATAGCGGTCCTTGGTTGAAATTGGATGTCGAACCGGCCGAGCTTGACTGACCACTTAGACAATCTGCCCGACAAATCAGATTTCCTTAGGACCGCCTTAAGGGGGTGTGATGTAAGGACGATGATAGTATGTGCTTCGAAATAATGCTTCAGTTTCCTCGAGGCTATCACTAGTGCAAAGGCGAGCTTCTCTAATGGCAGGTACCTTTGCTCGGCGTCTAATAAGGTCTTGCTCGCGTAGTAGACGGGGTGTTGGATTCCTGCAACCTCGCATATTAACGCCGAGCTGGCAGTGTGACTGGATACTGAGAGGTACAGGTACAAAGAATCCATTTGATGTGGTATGACAATCAGCGATGGAGAGTTTAAGTAAGACTTGATCTCGTCCAAAGCTCGCGAGTAGTTCGGGCTCCATTCTATTGGTTTACTCCCTTTTAGAAGATGGAAAAAAAGCTTGCACTTCTCGGAGGATTTGGAAATGAAGCGATTTAAAGTAGCGAGCATTCCAGTGAGCTTCTACACGTCTTGGACTGTTCGAGGGGGTTGTACCCTGTTGATTGCATCGATCTGGTCCGGATTAGCTTTTATGCCTCTCTTACTGACCAAGTATCTAAGAAATTTTCCTGACTGGACACCGAAGGAACACTTGCTCACATTAAGCTTCATTCGGTACTTCCTGAGGATTTCGAAGGTCTTTGACAGGTCTAAGAGGTGATTTTCCTTCTTCTTGCTCTTAACGAGCATGTCATCGATGTAGACCTTCATTGTGTCTCCCATTTGATCCTTGAACATTTTTGTGACGAGCCGCTAGTAGGTTGCCCCTGCATTCTTGAGCCCAAATGGCATGACCTTGTAGCAATACAACCCAACCGTCGTGATAAATGCCGTTTTGTTCTGGTCTGGGGCATACAAGGGGATCTGGTGATATCCTGAGTATGTGTCCAGGAAACTCATTTGCTCGTGAGCTGCAGTGGCGTCTACTAGTTGGTCTATCTTTGGTAGGTGGAAACTATCCTTAGGGCATGCTTTGTTGAGGTCAGTGAAGTCGATGCAAACTCTCCACTTCCCATTGTTCTTCAGAACTAATACTGGGTTGGACAACCACTTGGGTAATTGTACTTCCCGTAATGATCCTGCATCCAGTAGTTTTTTGACCTCCTTTTCGACCACTTTAGCCTTCTCGGGTGCAGTTCTTCGTGCCTTCTGCATGAGTGGATTTAATGTGGGGTCGATGTGCAGCTGATGACAGACCATATCAGGATCAATGCCAGGAAGCTCGTATGGTTCCCATGCGAAAACATCTACGTTGTGTCTCAGAAAGTCATCAACTCCTTCTGTTCTTGATCGGTGAGAGATGCTCCAATCAAGAAGACTCTACTACTGTCACCAACTTCAGCTATAACTTCTACCAGGTCCTCGATGACACGCTCGGAGGGTAGGAGCCTGGTCTCCTCTAATCCTGGTCTTTCATACTTTTGTTGCTATTTGGAAGGTATCACACCCTCTTCAACGTTCTCGCTGGGTTGACCAGATTTCTTCTCTGGCTTTGGTCGGATGGCTGCTATGAAGCACTTCCTCACCATCGCTTGGTCGCCGTGGATCTCCATTACTCCTCACTCGGTTACATACTTGAGCTTCGGATGGTAGGTCGAGGAGACCGCCTTCATTTCATGAAGCCATCCTCTGCCAAGGATGGCCTGGTACGGTGATTTGATGTCAACTACCAAAAAATCAATCATCTTGGAGACATTCCCAACACGAACTGGCAGTACTATCTTGCCTAGGGGCATGGTCATTTTCCCAGCGAAGCCGACCAAAAGAACAGTATCTTTCTTTAGGTCGGCGACGCTCAACTTCAATTTCCTGAACAGGTCGAGGTACATTACTTCGAATGAGCTTCCTTGATCGACGAGCAGCTTGTCGATGTCAAAGTTGGCTATCCTGAGTGTAATGACCAGGGCATCATGATGTGGGGTCCTTACTCCCATCAAATCTTCATCCGTGAAAACAATATGCTTGTTATAGTTGACGTCCTCTGCTCGTCAACGCTTTCCTGACTGTGACTTTGCTGGATTGATTTGAAAAGCCCGCATTACCGCTGTAAGATTTTTCATCTCCATTCGAGCTGAGTTCCCTTGAATCTTCTTGACATCAGATACTCCGTGAATTACGGAGAACTCATGTCCAGCACATTGTCGGGTCTCATCTCTCTGTTGGCAGTCACTTTCTTTGCCCTTTTCTCCACAATTTGTTTCAAATGCCCGGACTGGGCCAATTCTTTGAGGTGAGACTTAAGAGCTTTGCAGTGCTTAGTCTTTTGCCATCCCTCTTTATGAAAAGCACATCTCAACACATTGTTCCTCTTCGAGGGATATCCCCCATCTTCCTGGGCCACTTGATGAATGGATCATCCTTGATTTTTGCGAGAACCTTGTAAATTGGTTCTTTGAAGATGGTGTTGACCGCCTGGAATGCTTTCGACGCGTCCTGGTTCCCTCCATTCTTTGAGCCATTTTTGCCTCCGTTCTTTCCTCCTTTCCTCTGGTTCTCAGTTTTCTCACCTACCCTGGTAGTGAGCTTAGCTCGACCATTTTCTCCTATATTAGGGTGAGTGACATCTTCCACCTTTGCGTATTTCTCGATTCGGGCCATAAGGTCGTCAATAGTCATAGCTTCCTTCTTCTTCAAGGATTGGTAGAGGAGGGAAGAAATAGGGAGCCCAATTTTGAAGGAGGCCACTGCTACCTCCTCCGCGCAGTCCTCGATCTCATTGAATTACTTCCAGTACCTCTTCGCGTATTCTCGGAGGGTCTCTTGAGGCGTTTTATTCATTGCCAGTAGAACATCTATCCTTTTGGGATGGGAGCTACTGGTAATGAATCGAGCCGTAAAGAGTTCGGCTCGGGATTTAAAATTCTTGATCAACCGGTGGGGGAGCCTTTCGAACCACTTATGTGCTACATCATGAAGGCTCGAGGGGAAAATATGGCACATCAGGGCATCCTGGTGACTCCAGAGGGTCATGGCCTGTCGGTATTGCCTGACGTGATCGATGGGATCAGTCTTTCCGTCGTAAATCTTGAACCTTGGAATGGAAAATTTCTTGGGAGCTTCCTCCTCTTCGATTTCTCTTGTGAAAGGTGACTTCATCTGGGTTTTGAGAGCTCGCCTCGCTAGCTCTCTAGTTGATCTTGTTCCGAGGTGAGCGGGATGCTGGTCCATCTCCCTGCGGACCATGTTTCGTATGTGCTCGTCGCTGCGAGCAGGGCTCTGGTGGCAGCGAGCTCTTCGCAGCTGTTCGTGGAGGTCGTCGTCTGATTCGCCTCCTTTGTCCCTTTGAGATTCTCGCCTAGGGCTCCTTCCTCGGCTGCGAGACTTGCTCGCCTGACGGCTAGGAGTGCGATATGGGCATCTCCGGTTATCAGGGCGAAGCTCCCTTTCTAGTCTTTCTAGTTTTCTTTTCAAGCGAGCATTCTCAGCCTCGTATCTGCTAGAAGACTCCCTCTGCTCGTGGAGCCTTGCCTCGTACGCATCAATCAACCTGGATATCTGCATGGACCTCGCTGGTCCCTGACTTTCTTCTGAGGCTGGTATTTCCAAGCGATCTCTCTGATCTGAACGTCGGACTTCAGACCTAATCCTGTGAGGAGCAGGTGGCTCTTGAATATCTCCTGCTTGGGGGGCATTGCTGTTGTGACCAGACATCTTAAACTCCTTTCTTGATGTGGGCTCTTCTTAGGGAAAGATGAATGCTTCCCACAGACGGTGCCAATTGTGGATGCAATTATTATGCAACACAAATAAATATGAGAGAAAGATTATCAAGAAGAGGACAAGGAATAGAAGATGCCAATCACACAACAAAGGATGTACGTGGTTCAGCCAAGATGTGCTTACGTCCATGGTGGTGGAGTCGATATTATTTCTATATACTTTGGAGAGTGATTACAGAGAATACAACTTGTCCTTTTGCCCTGGACCTAGGGTTTAATATATACATGTGCATGTAGATGAGTGGAGGTGACGGGTTCCTCCATGTTTTCCATTTCCCCCATAACTTCCCTTAATGGGATCGCGGGGGGAGACCGAATCAATTATAAAAGATGAGGGGCCTGGACTTTGGGCTGCCAGGATTGGGCTACTCATCGAGGCCCATAGTTCTAAATTTCGGGTATCCACAGGACCATACTCTAAAAAAAACTTAGTTTGGTCCAATCCCACCTTTTGTACATCTAATTAAAAGTGTGGGAAAGGGTTTTAATCATATAATAATGAGTATTAGGATTTGAGAGGGCTGAGAGAACATACTATTCATGTTTTTGTGAAGATGCCTAGAGATAAACCACCATATCCCACTCATAAGGAGGAGTTTTCATCTCAAATGGTTCCCACACAAGTACCTATCTTTGAGGAGGGTTATACATTAGAAAATTCATGATTTTTCGAAGCTTTTGAAGATTAAAAGAAAGACCCTCTTCATCTTCAATAGATACCATTCTCCAAATCGGATCATAACCATATTCTCAAAGGTACTATGTTTTAAACCCTAGGATTGTTCTTCAAACCCAGTTTCTCGTTTGTTGCTTTTTATTATTTGATTAGTTAACGATTAAAGGTTGAATTTTTTTATCGCGCATTTAGCATAGTCACACATTATGTTTTTTTTATGTTCACACATTATGTTTTTGCCATGGTCGCGCAAATATCAAAGATTAAAGGTATCCTTTTCATCATGGTTACACATTATGTTTTTGTGTGAATGTATCCTACGATAGTTTATCCACAGTTATTTTGGCTTTTTTATTCAACATGGCTGTAATAATTTTTTTTAATTATTTATATATCAATGTATTTGGAGGTGATTGTGAGGGAGTGTATAGTTCTCTTACACTAAAAATAATGTATTTTTGTGTTTGGAAAATTTCCATGGAATTTCAAGAAGGTTTGGAAGGATTACGGCCAGTTCTGCATGGCAAAAAGAAAAGATGAAGAAGGTTGGTTCCGATAGGGTTGATCAATCTCCCCTCGACTGTAAGATTTGGTTTTTTTGTACCTTTTGGGTGTTTTTCGGTGGCTTCTCATGGTGGTTTTTTCCCATATTGTTTTTGGACCACGGGGGATCAGTTTCTAGTTATTAAGACCCTAAAAAACTCTTATTTGTGATGAAGTCTACTTCAAGTTGGACTCTTTTTCAAAACGAAGTCTTTTACAGCAAGGACTATTGTGTATGAAGAGTTGTACTTTAAAAAGAAGTCTAGGCCATGATGGAAAGGGATATTTTTGTCCTTTTATTATTTGCTGCATGTATTTATTTAATTGATCACATGTTTCTTTAATTATTATGTTGCACAATTTGTGTGCTAATTAATTAGATAATTAGGAACACATGTTTTATAGACAACACGAATTATGTTTTTGAGAATGAAATAAATCAATGATTTTCTCCAAAAATTTGTATTTTGTTTATTCTTTCCTAAATTGAATTAAATCAGGTAATTAAATTTTAAGTTGAGATTTAAATTGAGGTCTCCATTTTTTTGGAGAATTTAAATAATTATTTTAATTTTAAAAAAATAAAATGCAAGACCAAGATATTTTTTTCACACAAGTAAATTTTGAAATTACCAAGGATTTTAATTCGGTGTTTTGGAATTGAAAAATTATTTTCGAAAACCTTTATGTTTTAAAATACTAACTGGGAGAGGGGTTTCAGTATAAACCCCATGGTCTTTATTGGTATTTTCATGAATCAATATGTGATTAATTCCTTGCGTCAGTTAGGCTAGCTTCCCAGCGGATGAAATTAATCAAGGCATCAGGAATTCATTAAAACTATTAAGATATAGTTCCAATAATTAGAATGTGAGTCAGTTCGATCAACCAATGGAGAATTTCATCATGAGTGGGTTCTATTTTGAGGAATGAATCGATGGTATACACTTAGACTTAATTAATAATAGCCTCTCCTATGGAGACACTGTCATTAATTAGGGAACCAAAAGAGGCTAACTATTAAACTATATATGATAGAATATCTTGAACCGTCCAGGTGCATAATTCAAAGATGAAAGTTTGTCTAGTTTAATGTGGAGTGATTTAAGCCCCCTCAAGAAATCTCACTCTATAAGGGAACAGAATGTCAGCGGGTTTTTACATTAAATGCCGATGAGAGGGCCAATTTAAAATTAAAATGCAGTTAAATTCTCACGTGTATATTTTAAAATTAATTTTCTCTTCAAAATTTATGACTCTCAAATTTTAAAATGGGATCATTATTCTAACCAATTGCTTCAATCTTATAGGATAACAAGCTAACTTCCATGAACTACATAGACTGGAAAAGAAACCTAGGCATTGTCCTAACCACTAAGGACTATAAGTTTGTCTTGATGGAGAACTACCTGTCCCTGGCACACATATGTCATGATGATGAAATAATCCTTCACGTGCTCATGAAGATCTGTTATAAAAACATGCCCAAGTGGATTAACTGTACTGGAAACTAGTGTCACACGTGGGGTAGATGTCTTCCTTGGTAGTCCTGGCCTGTCCGAGTCCGACATAGGGGATCTTTTCTATAGACAATCACAAAACTGAGTAGAATTTTAGTCTTGGTTTTCCATGATGATGCAAGGTCGAGACGAGATTTCTGAAGATGACTATGGGCCGGTTGACTGGTCTTGGATGCCTCATCTTAGCACGATGCGGAGATAATAAAATAACTGAAATGGGATTGCTGAGGATGGACTGCATTGGGGTGACCCATGACTGTCTAATTAGATGAGTGGGTGAGGTTGACTCGGACAGGTTCAAGCCTATCAAGGATGAGCATCGAATCAGTTGTTCTCACTCCTAGGTATTCTCCTGAGTTTCACCTATCAAAATCTTTCTACCACCTTCTTGACCTTTTCTAGGTACTTGGCCATTTTTTCAATCTTAACCTCGTATATGCCTAATACTTGGCTCACTATTAACTGTGAGTTGCTGTGGACGATCACTTGGCCGACGTTAAGTGCTTTTTCAAGGGAGAGGCCTGCTAGAAGAGACTCATACTACAACTCATTATTTAAATCCTTAAATCTAAATCTTAAGGCATATTCAATGTCGATTCCATCCGAAGACAATAGTATCAGGCAGATGCCACTTCCATGTTCACAAGACGATCTGTTAATAAATAAGCGATTTACCAGATATTCCCTTGAGAAGGGTGCTTCACATAAAATACCATCTTTAAATAACTAATCCTTTTCCAGGATGTCCACCTTATTAGAGTCGACGTCGATTGGTTTTTTGAAACCGTCAGTAGTCTCAGCCAATGGCTGGATAGTCTATTCCTTTTTATTCTGTATCGACTTCTGCCCATGTGAACTCTGCCACAAAATCTACTAAGTCTTGACCTTTAATTATGATCCTTATCTCATACATGATGTTAAATTCTCCCAACTATATTAACCAAGACATTAACCTGCCTGATTTCTCAAGTTTATGGATGAGTTGCCTCAATGAAGTGTCTGTAGTCACCACCATAGTATGAGCTTCAAAGAACAATTTCATTTTTCTTGATGTGTGAATGAGTGCATATGAAAACTTTTCCATTCTAAGGTATTTCAGATCGCCCCCTGTAGTACCTTGCTATTGAAGTAAATCGAATTCTGGACACCTTGATAGTCTTGTACAATTACAGTGTTGATGACTGACTCAAATATTATCAAATAAAAAAATAGCTTCTCCCCTTGAATCGGTCAACACAATAGCATAGGGGATCCTAAATAAGTTATTAGATCCTAAAAAACCTTCTCATATTCTTCGTCCTAGACGAATGCTTTTCTCTAGATCTTGAAGAATGGAAGACACTTATCTGTGGCTCTGGAGACGAAACGGTTTAGAGATGCAACTCTTCCTGTCAACTTCTAAATGTCCTTTTTAGTTTATGGCATCTCCATATCAATCGATGGTTTGATCTTCTTTGGGTTCACCTCAATACCCCTTTGCTTGACGATGAATCCTAGGAACTAACTAGTGCCAACGCCGAACACTCACTTTAATGGATTCAATTTCATCTTATATAGGTCCATGATGGTGAACGTTCTTTCAAGGTCGACCACATGATCCTTGGACTTGAGGCTCTTTGTTAGCATGTCATCCATATACACTTACATCGTCATCCCAATCTTCTCTTCATACATTTTACTGACCAACCTCTGATAGGTTGCCCCTGCATTATTTTGTCCAACAGACATGAAATTTTAATAGTAGGTTCCTTTATCATGAATAAAAAAAGTCTTGTCAACATTGTCTTCATGTATGAAGATCTGATTATACGCCGAATAAGCATCCGTGCAGTTCATCAGTCCGTGCCCAGTCATAAGATCCACTATTTAATCTATTCGGGGTAAGAGGAAGTTAGATTTAGGGAAAGCTTTATTTAAATTTATGAATTACACACACATCCTCCACATTTCTTTGGCTTTCAGCACAACCACAAAACTAGATAACCAATCTGGGTAATACACTTTGTGAATAAATTTGATTGATTAGAGCTTCTTAACCTCGTCTTGGATGACCTCCTATATGTCTCTGGTATAGGTCCTCCTTCTCTTCTTCATTGGCTTGGCACCTTCATCAATGTTTAGCCGCTGGCAAATAATCTCTGGATCAATCCCCAATATATCCCCATGGATCCATGCGAAGATGTTTTGAATCTTCCTTAGTATCTCCACTAACTTTATAAAGACATTTTTCTCATGTCCAACATGTTACATTTGTGTATGTCGTACGCCGCTACATTTGGCATGTCACCTCATGATCTCACATGACGGCCTCTATCTGAATTTTTGGAATCAAGCATTCAACATCTCCATCATGTGTCCCACATTTGCCTCAACAACTTCACATTCCATGATTATAGGGATTTTATGCAAGTGGTGCGCAAGAGAAGTCAAAACAGTGAAGGAAGGCAAGATATGAAAGTTTAAGGGAATTTTCATAAATTTACAGCCATAGTCCTAAGGTCTAGTCAACTGGAAATTTGTAGAGCTCGATGCCATGAAGATACTAGAAGAAATGGCACCCCAATCCGAGCTACGGTGAAGAAGTAATATCCTTTTGAAGATGGAGAAAATTGCTTAGAAGAATGTTGATTTTTTTTCAAACCCCAAAACAGCGAAGTACCATAAACCCATGGTGAACCGGTTTGGGGGGGCGGGGGGGGGGGGGGGGGGGGGGGACCGATTCGGGGTACACCAGAACCGGTTCGGGGTACCTGTACGGTGGCAGAGTTCTGAAATTTTAAAACTCTCTTTTGGTTTTCCTATAAAATCCAACTTCGGGGGAGTTATTTTTCAAGACTTGCAAAGATGTTTTCGAGAATTCTATCACCTCAAATCTTCATATTTTTGAGTCCCAAGACTCATGTTTTTATTCACATATCCTTGCCAAATATTTTGTGAATCTTTTGTAACCCAAGAACACAGCTCTGCTTTTGTTCAACCCTTGCGGAGATGCCGTTATTTTCTTCATTACGGCCCTCCTGGAAAGGGAAAGTTCCAGCCGACGACGTAGGAACCGACACCTGCGGGTATTTCTGTGTGTATTTCTAGCCGTTCTTTGGAGGTTTGACGAAGACACAGTGCATTACACTTGTGGGCGATTATCATGTTGTATATATGTCAATGGTCTTGTAAATTCTTTAAAGTTCTAGAAATAAAAGGTTTTACCAGAAAGGTTTTTTTCCCTTAGCTTTGTTTCACATGCTTCATCTATTTATGGTTTGACACGCACGCACACACTTTAGATGCATGATTAGGGGCTGAATTTATTTGGTTTAAAAGTAGACTCTTATTAAATAAGGGTTTATTAGAATCTTGCGAATTATTTTAAATCGATGTCACACACCGCATCATACGTTTTACAAATTGGTATCAGAGCGGGTTACGCTAATTTATTGCATATTCCTATTTTCCGCAAAATTATGTGATATTGATTATTTTTTTAAAAATCAATTTTGTGAAAAATCGCATTTTTTCGATGGAGCACTTATGTAATCGGATGCCTCCTTTTGATGGCACGAGTCAAAGTTGTGATGATATAAATCACTTGAATTTGCCGTTTGCTAAAAGAATTGATTTTTTGGAAAAAGAAAATTCTCGTTTTAAATCTGCAATGGATCTTTTGCAAACGGTTGAAAATCAATTAGATTTTTATCGTGAAAAATTTGTTTCCTTGGACCATGACTTTATTTCTTTAAAATTGTCCAAGAAGGAGAGTGATGATAGGGTCCTATTTTTAGAAGAAGAATTAGATGACCTTAAAAATTCGATAGTTTGTGATTGTGCCAAAGATGACAAAAATATTTTAATCAATGAGTTTGTGGCAATTGAAGAGACTCTTAGGGAAAAGTTTGCTTCGATTGGGGGAGATAGAGATACGCTTTTTGGAATTATTGAAAATTTGAAAAAGAAATCTTTGTCTTTGGAAGAATCTAATTTGTTTCTTGAATCAAATATTTTGAAGTTGAAAAATGATTTAAACGATTCAAGTAGGTTTGATAGTGATGGTAGTGGCTCATCTTGTTCACATGCTTCTAGTGCTAAAGCCAAAAACATTATTTGTTTTAGACGGTCAATTATTCCCAAGGACGTTAGAAAAGATCACACTTTAGGTGTCAATCCACCCGTTTACACAAGTCCATATTATGGTAGTGTTAGGACATTTTTATCCATTAGCATTCTATATGTCGTACGCCGTTACACCGTTGAGAAAATTCCGAATCAAACGCTCATCAACGGAATCCAAATATCAAAAGCAGAAAAGGAATCAGGGAAGAGACCGGACCGATCCGACTCAGATAAAAGAACCGATCTGGTTCCTCCGGACCGATCCTCCTAAAGATACCGGACCGATCTGCCTGCTAAGGTGAGGCCAGTGTACCCCGGATCCATAGCGAACCGATGAAGCCAAAATGCCGAACCGATCCGATGCCAATCGGATCGATCCGCCTTCAAATAAAAGAACTGATCCGGTTCATTCGGACCGATCTGCCTAAAGAGACCGGACCGATCCGAGGAGGATAATTCCAAACAGATCGTGTTCAGATCATGTTCCGAATTTTAGGGCTCAAGTTCTCCTATTTAATCCCACTACGGGAATTAGTTTTTTCAAGACTTCTACACACGATTTTCAGAGCAGAGAAAGCCCTAAGTCTTCACCTATTGAGAACCAATACTCTAGGTATTTTGATTCACATAAAATCCATACATTTGTGAATCCCTTTTGGTAACCCAGGAACGCAGTTTTGCAGTTCAACCCTTGTGGAGGAGACCGTTCTTCTTCTCCATTGCAGCCCTACTGGAAAGGGATAATTCCAGCCGCGACTACAGAATCCGATACCTGAGGTTAATTCTTAGTCAACTTGTATTTTCATTGTAATCCGATTGTAAGCCGTTTTCTTACAAATTATAGTTAAAATAAATGGTTTTGCCCCTGTGGGGGATTTTTCCTCAATCTTGCATGATTTCATATTGTTTCAATCACACCTAGTTGCATGTTTAGGGTTTGTTTGGGTTTAAAGGTGTTTTAAATATAATTTGATCATTTGAACGCGAGCACACACGTTCTCAAATTGGTATCAGAGCAGGTTACGCTAGTTTATAGCGTATTCCTTTTTCCGCAAAATTTTTTCTAAGATATCAATTTTCTGAAAAAATTGATTTTTGAAAAAGTGCGTGTTTAAATGGAGAAGTCATATTATAAAATGCCTATTTTTGACGGGACAAATTACGCTTATTGGAAAGCCCGTATGAGGTCGGCTTTAAAAGCCATTGATGAACGTGTCTGGATTTTGGTTGAACGAGGGTGGACTCCTCCCACCGTGACTGTTGATAATGTGACCAACTTGAAACCTGACATTTCTTGGACTGATGAAGAATTTAAATGGTCATCTTTTAATTCTAAGGGTCTAAGTGCTATTTCTGGGTCTGTCACACCTGATGAGGTCAAACGCATAATGACGTGTACCACGTCAAAAGAGGCATGGGATGTTTTACAACTCACCCATGAAGGAACTAATGCTGTGAAATAGTCTAAGTTGCAAAACTTGACAACTCAATTTGAAACAATCACCATGCATGATTCTGAATGCTTTGATGAATTTTATGCTAGACTTTCTGACATTGTGTATACTAGTTTTAATCTTGGTGCACATATTCCGAATGCTAGAGTTGTTAAAATGATTCTTCATTCTTTGCCTAAGCGTTTTATCCCTAAAGTCACTGTGCTAAATTCTATGGGTAATTTAAATATGCTAAAATTGGAAGAACTTGTAGGAGATTTGCAAACTTATAAAATTGATATGTTCACTAAAAATGCTAAATCTAAAGGTAAGGGAATTGCACTTAAAGCCCAAGATAGAAGGAGTGAGTGGTCAGCTAGAAAGAGGGTAGAGTCATCTAGAAAGAGAGAGACTGACACGTCAGATTCTGAGTGCGATTTTGACTTAGATGATTTGGCTCTTTTCGCAAAAAATTTCAAGAGGATTCTCAAATTTTAGAAAAATGGCAATTTTAAAGATAAAAAGAAATTTGAGAAAAATAAGTTTGAAAACAAAAATGAAAAAGATTCCAAAAATCCTCCTCTGAAAGAAAGTGAGAGATGTTTTGAGAGCGATGGTAGGGGTCATAGAGCCTTTGAGTGTGCCAATCGTCTGAATAGAGAGAAAGGGAAAGTTGTCCTTAATTCTACTATTAGCGACGACAGTGAGGTCGAGACGGTGGATTCAGGAGATGAATGACCGCATGAGTGTAACTTCACCGCATTCATGGCCAGTCAAGTGAGCACTCCTAGCTCTCCTTACGACGATGAGGATGATGCTTCACAGGGACACCTCGACAGTGAGATAAATATGAGGGAGGGGGAGGATGATTCAAGTGAGAGCGAGAGTGATATTCAACGCGCCTACGCTGAGTTGTATTCTGAGTCTTTTAAAACTAAAAGAGAAACAAAGCGTTAGTTATTAGATCACCGGCTTAGAGGAATATTTAAGAAAAGCGAGAGAAAGAGAGTCCTCCACCTGCACCGCACTGAGAGAGAGAGAATATGCCTGTGTTGAGAAAAAGATCCTATTTAGAGAGAGAGAGAGTGTTTTAGAGAAAGAGAGAGGGGACTTGACTAAACAAGTGGATAGTCTTACGAGTCAGCTCCATTCCTCCGTGGAGACTCGGAAGAAACTTGAAGCCCTTGTTGCCCAACTGACTCATGATCTTGAGAAAGCATGGGAAGTCAAGGTACAAATCGAGGACAGATCTGGGAAGATGGGAAAGATGCTCCTCGGCCCCACTTTAGGTTTTAGTGATCGTCAAGGAATTGGATATGATGGTACCTCCACATCCCAAATTGCACCTGGACCAGTTCCTGAGTTTACTACAACTCCTTATGGTCACCGTAAAAAACCTCGAAGGAGAGTTCGACCAAGAAAAGCAAACCAAGGTCCGCCTTTGACTGTGCTCTTTTGTACTTATTGCAAAAGAAAAGGCCACCTTAGGGAATCTTGCTATAGTATGGGTCGAACACGACGTACTACTGCTCCATCACGTCATACTGATAAATTTTCTAGTCTGAGAGAGCGAGTTGAGTTCTTAGCTGCCACGACTCAGAGTTTGATGAAATAATTCCGACGGATATCTTCGCCGTTAGTGAATGCTTCTCACATTCCAGCTAAAATCAAAAACAACAAAGGCAAACAAAAGGTCATCTCTTCTTGGGTGCCTAAGAAAGATAAAAATTCCTTTGTTGTTCATGTTGCTCTCAAAGCACATAATACCTCACAGTGGTATTTTGATAGTGGGTGCTCCAGACACATGACAGGTGATGCCTCATTTTTTACGACTCTTGAGGACTATCAGGATGGCAG
The DNA here is from genome assembly GCA_949130495.1 of Sambucus nigra. Lineage (NCBI taxonomy): Eukaryota > Viridiplantae > Streptophyta > Magnoliopsida > Dipsacales > Adoxaceae > Sambucus > Sambucus nigra. The sequence continues at coordinate 99,854,059 of OX422207.1, read as the reverse complement.
AGTGACCTTTGGAGATGGGAGCAAGTCTAGCATTATAGGACGTGGTACTGTCGAGTTACGTGGTTTTCCTAAGCTAGAAAATGTTTTGTACGTCAAAGGTTTGAAAGCAAACCTTCTCAGCATTAGCCAGTTGTGCGACACTGACCTTACAGTAAAGTTTGACCGAGACGCGTGTAAAGTCTACAATCAAACCGGTAAACTATTGATGCAAGGGTGAGGACCGAGGATAATTTCTATGGGACTGAGCCCACATCCTCACTTGTCTGCAACAGCGCCACGATCACTCCTATGGATCTGTGGCACCAACATCTAGGTCACGTAAACGTTAGAGATCTTAATTATTTATCTAAAAAGGACCTAGTACGTGGCTTACCATCTCTTGGAATGTCAACTTCAATCGTTTGTGGACCCTGTCAGTTGGGAAAACAAATTCGTAGTCCTCATAGGAAGTTGCATTCCATTACCACCTCTCATGTTCTGGAGTTGATTCACATGGATCTTATGGGTACCACTCGTACTGAGAGTCTAGGTGGTAAGAGTTACATCCTCGTGATGGTAGATGATTTCTCCAGGTACTCCATTGTAGGTTTTCTGAGAGAGAAATCCGATGCTGTAGATTTTTTAATGACTAAGTGCCGTGTCCTGCAAAATCAACACGGTGTCACTATTAACAGAATACGTAGTGATAACGGCCCTGAATTTAAGGAATCAAAGGTGGATTTGTACTGTGATAGCCTTGGGATCAAACATGAGTTTTCTGCTTTGAGAAATCCTCAGCAAAATGGGATTGTTGAGAGAAAGAATAGAACGATCCAAGAGATGGCTAGATCTATGCTTCTAGGTCGTAAAGTCTCTAGGAGATTTTGGGCAGAGGCAGTGTCTACTGCATGCCACACGGTGAATAGGGTTTATTTGCGTCCACACACACTACAGACACCTTATGAGTTGTGGACCGGCAAGAAGCCCAACCTGGCGTATTTCCGTGTTTTTGGGAGTAAATGCTACATCCTATGGGATAGAGAGAAATTAGGAAAGTTTGACTCCCGGAGAGAAGAGGGAATATTTCTAGGATATTCATCGAATAGTAGAGCATACCGGGTATTTAACTTGAAGAGATCTAGGGTTATGGAATCAATAAACGTTACCGTGCAAGATGACGAACCTTCGAGGATTATTGATCCTAACCTTAAGTGTGAGGATGCGGATTGTTCTGACAGTGATTTACCTGTTCCTCTCTCACACTCTGTGGATCCTACTCTTGTGTTAGGGGACACACCTGCTTGGGTTCGTAAGAGTCATGACCCTTCTGCCATTGTTGGTGATCCCACTCTAGGGGTCAAGACTCGTGCTCAGCTAGAGAACGTTGTTAGCCATCTTTGCTACACGTCCAAAGTCGATCCCAAGAACCATAAAGAAGCACTCAAGGATGAACACTGGATATCTGCTATGCAGGATGAGTTGCTTCATTTTAAAAAGAATGATATCTGGGAACTTGTCCCCCGACCAAGTGAGATTAATGTGATAGGTACCTGGTGGATTTTTAAGAACAAAATGGATGAAAATGGTACCATAATCCGAAATAAGGCTAGGTTGGCCGCTCAAGGCTACACACAGATAGAGGGTGTAGACTTTGGGGAAACATTTGCTCCTGTTGCGAGACTTGAGTCCGTCTGTCTTCTGCTCGCCATCGTATGTCATCTGCGCTTCAAGGTGTATCAGATGGATGTCAAGAGTGCCTTTCTGAATGGCATGCTATAGGAGGAGGTTTATGTGGAACAACCAAACGGGTTTGAAGACCCTCAGCACCCTGAGCACGTCTACTCTCTGAGGAAAGCCTTGTATGGTTTGAAGCAAGCACCCCGTGCTTGGTACGAGAGGCTTACTTCCTATCTCTTAGCTCGTGGCTTCAAGAGAGGGGGAGTAGATACGACGTTGTTGGTAAGGAGAGATGACGGTGCTATTTTGGTTGCCCAGGTCTATGTGGACGACATAGTCTTTGGATCCACATGCTACCAGCATGCTCATCACTTTGAAGAGGAGATGAAAAGTGAGTTTGAAATGAGCATGGTTGGTGAGCTTACATTCTTCCTTGGTCTCCAGGTTCGTCAGCTAGAGGATGGGATGTTCATCTCCCAATCCAAGTATGCTAGAGACCTAGTGAAGAAATTTGGTTTAGACTCCGCTAAGCATGCCCGTACACCTATGAGTACCACTACCAAGATTAGTAAGGACACTTCAGGCAAGGACGTAGAGCAAACCTTATATCGGAGTATGATAGGTAGTCTTCTCTACTTGACTGCCAATCATCCCGACATCGCCTTTAGTGTTGGAGTCTGTGCGTGATATCAGGCATCCCCAAAAGAGTCACATTTACTTGCTCTAAAACGTATTATTAAATACGTGAGTGGGACTCTCTCATATGGTATTTGGTATTCCTTTGATACTGATGACCGTTTGTCCGCCTATTCGGATGCCGATTGGGCTGGGGATGTAGATGGATGTAGGAGCACTTCTGGTGGGTGTTTCTATTTTGGTTCTGCTCTTGTCTCCTAGCTGAGCAAGAAGCAGAATTCCATCTCTTTATCCACTGCGGAGGCTGAGTACATAGCCGCCGGGAGTTGTTGCACACAACTCTTGTGGATGAAGCAAATGCTGGAGGATTATGGGATATCACAGGTCACCATGACCATTTCTTGTGATAGCACGAGCGCGATACACATATCCCGCAATCCAGTTCAGCATTCGTGTACAAAACACATCAGGATACGTGAGCACTTTATACGTCAGTTAGTTGAAGAGAAAGTCGTATCCCCGAGTTTTGTTCCCACCGACCGTTAGTTGGCCGACATTTTCACGAAACCTTTAGATGCCCTTAGATTTGAGAGTCTTAGGAAGTCTTTGGGGATTTGCACAGTTGACTGAGGGGTGGGTCTCTGTCTAGTATAGGATGCTTCTTCATGTTCATAACATATGCTTCCTATTGCTAGTCTGTTTATATGTACCATCGCTTAGTTGTACATCTTGTATTTATTCTTTTTGCTGTTTATATTTCTTTAAAAAAAAAAATTTACAAAAAGATTTTATTTTGATAAAATTTTTGAAAAAGACCAAAAACATTTTTCTGTTTTGCTTCTTTTGTGGGTGAGCATTTATGATAGCCAAGTCAACTTCATTCCATTTATCCATGTGACTGTTTATAGAGATTTGAGAGGCTACATCATTTCATCCTTGTCCTTAACATTGATTGGAGTCCTTGAGATGTAATTAGTGATATCTTCCTACATGTTTGACTCCTATATCCTTTATTGCACACATGCACGGCTATATTTGATTATTGCACTTGTCTATCACATATTGGCTTGCGTGTTTCTATCTCAATTCTGTCTATACAATGTACAATATACGATAAAACTTGACAAGATTGGATTGCATGTAAAAACTGTTTTGGTGAGACTGTGTGTATATTTTCATAATGGGGAGGGGTTGCAAAAGTTGATTCCTATCCTTTGTGCAAAATCCACCGTTAAAATGGACCTAAAATATGGAGGAATTTTAATATCCGAGGTCCTAAGAGGTTAAAAGAGCCCGAAAAAATTGATAAGGCAATAAAAAGCAATTCATGCCAAATATGGGCCATTTAGGTTTCACCCAATTCTCCAAAGTTAGAGAATTTAGTATTCCTCTCTTCAAAATATAAATCTGAGGGAGTTTGGTTGGAGATTGAAAAACGGGTTATGCACTTCCTTAAAAGTCCTGAAATAGCATGAAAATCATTTTGGACGTTATTGGTGTAGAAATCACTTTCAGCTTTCATTTGTAGATTTTATATAGTCAATGTCTTATATTTCCAATCTTTTACACCAAAGGAAGCATTTGAGTTCATTCGTTAGGAATATCCAATATTCATCGTGCACATATGTCATGTTTGTATGCTTTGATTTTCCTATCGAATTTTGATCACACCTCTTCATTTACGCTATCATCGACTTGGTTTCTTTGTGTTCATTCATGGTGTGATTTTATCCTGGTGACACCCCGCATTTGCTTATTTTATTTATTTCTCTCATTTGTCTATTGGGGACATCATAAAAAGGGGGAGAATGTATCATCTTATTATGGGGGAGATTTATTGAGTCTGTTCATAAATTTGCATATATGTTTATCTCATTTCAAACTCGATATGTCACTTGGTATTTTGCTTTATCTCATGTGTGTAGGTACTACATTGATGATCACTATATTGCACACCCTGATGAGAAAAGATTTGAGTTTCCTGAAGATTTGAAGATCAAACGATGCAGTCTTATTCACTTGTACTCTTTCAGTTTTGGGTTCATGGAAGGGTAGATTTGTATAGAAAATTTTATGATTGATATTTCGGATGTTTGTTTTTATGTATGTACCGGCATAGACATAGGGGGAGATTTGTTAAGACATTTTTGTCCATTAGCATTCTATATGTCGTACGCCGTTACACCGTTGAGAAAATTCAAAATCATACGCTCATCAACGGAATCCGAATATCAAAAGCAGAAAAGGAATCAGGGAACAGACCGGACCGATCCGGCTCAGATAAAAGAACTGATCCGGTTCCTACGGACCGATCCGCCTAAAGATACCGAACCGATACGCCTGCTGAGGTGAGGCCAGTGTACCCCGGATCCATAGCGAACCGATGATGCCAAAATGCAGAACCGATCCGATGCCAACCGGATCGATCCGCCTTCAGATAAAAGAACCGATCCGGTTCATCCGGACCGATCCGCCTAAAGAGACCAGACCGATCCAACGAGGATAATTCCAAACAGATCGTGTTTAGATCATGTTCTGAATTTTAGGGCTCAAGTTTTCCTATTTAATCCCACTACGGGAATTGGTTTTTTCAAGACTTCTACACACGATTTTCAGAGCAGAGAAAGCCCTAAGTCTTCACCTATTGAGTACCAATACTCTAGGTATTTTGATTCACACAAAATCCATACATTTGTGAATCCCTTTTGGTAACCCAGGAACGCAGTTTTGCAGTTCAAACCTTGTGGAGGAGACTGTTCTTCTTCTCCATTGCAGCCCAACTGGAAAGGGATAATTCCAGCCGTGACTACTGAATCCGATACCTGAGGGTAATTCTTTGTCAACTTGTATTTTTATTGTAATCCGATTGTAAGCCATTTGCTTACAAATTATAGTGAAAATAAATGGTTTTGCCCCTGTGGGTGATTTTTCCTCAATTATGTGTGTTTGAATAACTCTTGCAGGATTTCATATTGTTTCAATCACACCGAGTTGCATGTTTAGGGTTTGTTTGGGTTAAAAGGGGTTTTAAATATAATTTGATCATTTGAACGCGAGCACACACGTTCTCAGGTAGGAATGACCACCTTAGGCATTTTTGTTTTGATCTTGGAAAAAGTCCAAGGAAGTTTATGTCTAGTGTTTTTGTGGTTCCCAAATCCCCTACATGACATTTCACATCTATTTGGGTTAGGAAATCACTTTTGGATATGCTAGACTTTAGATAAGTTGATTATCGTTTCCTTCCACATTATTTTTCTCTTGCCATATCATATAGATGATTGTGTTTGCATGTTTGTCATACGCTAGTTATGCTTTTTGATATATTTTTGCTAGCGTTGTGACATGTACTTTTGTATTATTTTTTGAAAAATACAAAAAAAAATTATTTTGATAAATTTTTTGAAAATTCATAATGATTTTTGTATTTTGTTTACACCATTTTTGGATTAACACTTAGGATGACCGAGTCACAATATCATCCCATTTATTCATGTGAGTATTTGATAGTGTTTTGAGGCAGTAGGTCAATTCATCCTCATGGTTTATAATGTTTGGAGTCATTAAGATGTAATTAAGTGTTACTTCCTACATGTTTGACTCATGATTTCGTTTATTACACACATGCACGAATTTGTTTGATTATTGTGCTTGTCTTATCACATGTTGATTGGGTGTTTTTACTTCAATCCTATCCCTAAAACGAACCAAGCGCGATAAATTTTGATAAGGAAATTTTGAATTTAAAAACCATTTTGTGAGCTTGTTTGTTTTGTTTGAAAACGGGGAAGGGCTGCGAAAGGTTCATTTCGCCTTTGCAAATACTAAGCCACCGTTATATCGGACCTAAAAAATGGAGGAATTTAATTATCCGGGGTCCAAAGAGGTTTAAAAGAGCCCGAAAAATTTAAAGTCAATAAAAGGAAATTCATTCCAATTATGGTTCATTTAGGTGTTTGCACCAATTATCCAAAGTTTGAGAATTTAGTTTAACACCTCTAAAAGAAAATATATATGAGGGAGTTTGGTTAGAGATTTTATAACGGGTTTGCACGTCCTTGGAATTTTTGAAAATGCGCAACATAGTTTAGGACGTTATTGGTGTGGAATCATTTGACTTTGATTTGTTGATTTGCATAAGACAATGTCATTGTTGATGTTAAAAATTAGATTATCCCTAATTATTTAATCACAGATAAAAAATAAATAAGACAAAGGATTTTAAAGTGGTTCAGCCTCGAAGGAATGGCCTACGTCTACTATTTTGTTATTGATGACTGTTTGGAATTCTCGATAATAGATGTTTTACCAAGAAATTTCGAGTCCCCTGCTAATGAGGAGGTTACAATGTATTTATAGCCTTGAGGTTGTACATGCGAAAGAATATTACATAGCTGTCAAATCGGTATGTACATCTGTATGATAATAATCAACATTTAATGAGCATTCAATCCTCTTAATTATTCGGTTATAAATGCTCTGTACGAGGTGCAGCTCGGACCGCCTAAGCTTCTCGGACTGCCTAAGTATCTCGGTACAATAAAGTTTCTCGAAGAACACTTGCTGCTCGGAGCGCCTGAGTTGGTCGGGGAGGTTGAGTTCCTCGGAGTCAAGGTGTTATCAAAAATGTTCTCGGGTGCCATGTAGATTGACACGTGTCTCCACATAATTGGTCCACATCAGCAGGTTAAATTTGGTATCAATAGAAGCCCCCAATGTTTCGTGGTTTGATGTTGAAGAAAATTATGGAACATTTATGCCGCCTAAACTTTATGAATTTTAGACAATTGTTCATTGTACATAACTCCTTTCCTGAGTACATAGTATCACTCTTTTAAAGTGTTTCGAACTTGAATAATCGCTTCGTGTTTTGTGCCTTTTTCTTCTTTTTAGCCACCGGATGCGCAATCTTCCATCTTGGTAATCATTTATTTTCTCAATTCTCGAGGTAAAGTATTTAAACGCTTCAGAAAACTCGATCGTCTTTTACTTTTTCAAATCTGCATCTGTAGAATTTCTTCACTTCTTCTCTGTCTTGTGCGTTCGTTTCTTCCATTGTTCGTTGTCACCTGATTCATCTTTTTCCTGTAAGATCTTCTTCCTTCTCTTTTATTTGTTTTGTTCATGATGGTTTACGTTGTTGAATCTCTTGACAAATTTCTCTCTGATTTTTCTATTCCTTCCTGGGTTATATTGGAAGAGCACTCTGAGCCTTCTGACTATTTTCGTTTGGCTGAGGGACATTGGTTCTCCAGTCTCTTTGTAGCTGAGTGTGGCTCTTCTTTTCCTCCAAATCCCTTGTGTTTGGAATTCTGTCAATATTTTGATGTGGTACCTGCAAAAATAGCTCCTAATACTTGGAGAATAGTTAATGGAGTCCATAGGTTAAATTAGATTCATGGAACCCGTTTAGGAATTCCAGAAATTATGTTTTGCTATAGATGGGTTGTTAGTGATAACACTTTTTATTTAAAAACTACGTTTTTAAATAGGGCTTTAGTTGTCAATCTCCCCGATGCCAACACGGATTACTTCGAGCACGGGGTTGTTATGAAAAATTGGCAACATGATCTATTAAATTGAGATGATGTGTATCAGGGCCCTAGATGCCCTCCCTATGGAAATGGGATAGGTTATTTTTATTTTATTTTTGAAATTATGTTTTCTTTGTGTTTGATAAAATGCGTCTAATTGTTGTTTATTTGCAGTTGATAGCAAAAAGAAATCCCCTAATGAAACCGATGTCAATTTGAGGCATTTGAAACTTATCTGGAGTTTGCATCAAACTGTTGCTGACGAACATATCAGATCAGCCTCGTACTTGTTGCAGTATAAGAGTTACACTTCTTCTTTTACTGCTTGTCCAGTAATAAGTGACATAGAACCAGCACCAGCTTCTGAAAGTTCCTCTCCTAAATCAAATATTCCTCTCAATGATAGAATGAAGAGAAAAATAACTCCCTCATACTTTGACAAATCAGACTCTGCCAATATAGAGGCAAAGAAAGATAAGCAGGATGTCCCAAAGGAAGGGACAAGAAAAGTTGATGCACCCCCTCCTACTGCTGCTAAAAAGGTTACCAAGAAGCCCCCTGTGCCTCCGGGCAAGGTTGTTGTTGTCTCTCCTCCAAGTGAGGTTATAGTTATTGATATGCCCCAAGTGTAACCTCGTCCTAGAGACACCAACCTCGGCCGAGGTGATGGTCGAGATATTGGCCGACCCTAGACAAGCCATGAGCCCACGATATCAGCCCTCGACCTTAGTAAGGTCGGCCCAGGCCGACACTTCCACCTACATTTACAATGGACACTATGCGCATCACAGGCATCAACAACATTCTCATATACCTGGGTATGGAAACTTTGGTCGAGTGTAAGCCAAGGTGACAAGAAGCCTTGGTAACCTTTAACATGGAACCAGTCCAACCTCATCTTGGGCCGAGGTGACAAGAAGCCTTGGTAACCTTCATGGAATCATTCCAACCTCGGCTGGGGCCGACCCCAGCATAATGTCTCGGCTGAGATCAGGCCGAGACTCCCTATGGCACATCTCGACAGGCGTTTATTGAGCCTTTATAGCTCGGCCTCTCCCAGGCCTAGGTCATGCACCAATATGGCAGCCGAGCATCTGTTGACATTTGGATATGGACACATGTGAACAAATCAGTTGTAACATGATTATTCTCCACACGTGGGGAGGATATTTCATCATCATTCCTTACATGTGACAGTGACAGATGGCACTCCCACATTGGTGAGGCTACCACACACATGCTCATTACATGCATGGGGGGTAAATTACACCCCCTAGGTACTATATATAGGGGTCATCCCCTACCTTGCAAAAGGATCCCATATATTAAACCCTAGCAAAAACTCTGTCTAGATATACAGTAGAGAGAGAAAGCTTGAGAGGTTATATCCATGGCCATTAGTGCCTTCATTCAGTGATATTACTCACACACACTCACAGTGGACGTAGGCCAAATTGGCTGAACCACTTATATACCGGTGCCCTCTCCTCTTATCCTCACCTCATTCTCTTATCTCGTTACATAGCTGTGCTGCCATTGTTATTCTTATATTGATCTTGAAAACACCTTATCTGGTGGTGCTAAATTTTAGCATCATCATTTTGGCGCCGTCTGTGGGAACGAGAAACTATCTCTTCCTCTTTTTCTGCTTAACCTCATCGGAGACTCTAGTGGTGAACCAGGCCTCCCCCTAGCATGGAGCTGTTTCACCATTGAAAGAGGTCCTGTGAGGTGCTAAGCTCCTTTGCTACTCAAGCTCTTTATTGCTAACACATGGCACCAGAGTTACCACCGCCTCTTCCCCCGCCCGGAGGTGGAGGGCCTAGTTCCAGTTAGGCGCCCCCCAGTCTGAAATGGCGGAGGTAGCAGTGGCCTTGAAATCTTTAGCTGCAACACAACAAGCTATGAAGGAGCAATTTGCTCAGCCCAATCAAACTATGATGAGGCCACCTGGAGTCTCACCGGATATGATCACTCCGGCGGAAGTTCAGCCTCATCCTGACGCCAGGGGACCACCTCAGGTGCCAATGAAGGACTAGCCTGCACCCCAGCGGAGAAGGGACGTTGCTGACCCTAGGCGCTTGTGCCTGGGGAGGCAGGGAAACCCTTGCCCAGAGGACATGTATGATGACCTAGACGCTGAAGAAGCCCCAGAGGACTGCTGGGAGCCGTATGAGGTGTCAAATAACACTATACGACCTCTTAGGCAGAGTGAAGGATGTGTCGGCCGAATAAGAGAAGAGGCCCAACAAAGAGGGTCGGCCTTTGATAGGTTGAGCAGAGGGTCAGCCTTCGAGAGGATGGGCCCGGTTAATGACCTAAGACAGAGGCTGTCGAGGTCAAGGAGCGCAGAAGGCTCTCAGAGAGGGGGTAGGCAGGGTCGGCCAGACCAAGGCCGAACCTGTGAAAGAATAGGTAGAGAACAGGAAGAGGTCAACAGCCAACGTGTCGCGGTTGGGGAACCCTCTGCCCATCACAGGGAGGTGGCAGGGGATAACCTCGGCCAAGTTGATAACAGAAGACCCTGGAATGATTCTATCCAACGCCTTGAGGAGAAGATAGGAGACCTCATTAAAAGCAGGGACCCATTACAGAGGGCTTACTTAGAGGGCTCCCCATTTGTGGCTAGGATAGTGGGGTTCCCAACCCCAGCCAAGTTCAAGCCTCCTACAGTGACTCCCAAGTATGATGGCAGCACTAACCCTCTACACCATATCGAGATGTATCAGTCGGCAGCAGACATTTACTCGATACCTGATGAGATGAAGTGTAGGGCCTTCTCAGGGACCTTGACAGGGGCAGCTCATAGTTGGTTCACCTCCCTTCCGAAGAACTCAATTGAGAGCTTCAAAGGCTTGGCTGAGCAGTTCATCCACAACTTCTGCTTTGGGGTAAGACCTCAAAATAAGACTACCCACCTGCTGTATGTCAAACAGGCCAAGGGTGAGAGCCTAAGAGACTACATAGCAAGATTCAACAAAGAGAAATTGGAGGTGGAAGATTATGAAGAGAGCATAGCCATGACCACCCTTATAGGAGGCCTCCAGAAGGGGAATCTATTGTGGAAACTGGCGGAAGACCCCCTAGGTCCATGGATGAGCTTCTGGAAACCATAGGGAAAGTGATGAATGCGGAAGAGTCAATGGCCGCCAAGTATGAGGAGGAGAACCGCGGTAGCACGGGAAAGTCCCAAGGTAAGAAAGAGGGGAAGAAGAGGTCAGGAGATGACAAGTTCTCTCATTACACTCCTCTGACTGTGAGCTGGGAGCACATCCTCAATGAGATTAAGACTGACTGGACTCTGAGGTGGCCAGAGAAACTGAAGGCCCCGCCACATAAGAGGAACAAAAACCTATGGTGCGAATTCCATCAGGATCATGGCCATGTAACATATAGATGCTTCGCTTTAAAGGATGAGATTCAGAAGATGCTGAAATCTGGAAAGCTGAGGAAGTATGTGGATGGTAAGGCTACAAAGGGTGGAAGAGATGACCCTAAGAAAAGAAGAGATGACAGATGCCGTGGCAATGTCCCAACCAGAAGGGACGATGATTCAGAAGGAGATGATGAAGACGACCCGGATCTTCCACCAAAGGATGACAATACCCCGGTGAAGAGGGTCGATATGATCTCCTTTGGTGTTAGCACCGTATATGGGGGGTTTGCAGGGGGTGGCTCTGAGGTAGCCGACATGAAGGCTCATGTAGCAGAGGCCAGGTCATTGTCCAAGATCGAAGTTGTGAATCTAATGTCTTCTGATGCAGTGCATAAGAGGAAGAAGGTAGACATGGACACCCTCGTAGTGGGGTTCTCCACACTCTACTTCAAGGGTATCTTAGCTCCCCATGATGACCCTTTGGTCATAACAACAAGGGTACATGGGTGCGAGGCAAGGAGGATCCTCATAGATGGGGGAAGCTCAGCAGACGTGATGTTCTGGCCTTGCTTCAAGATCTTGGGTCTTAGAAGGGCAAGGCTGGTGCCCTATCATCACCCATTGATAGGCTTTAGTGGCGAAAAGGTCCACCCATTGGGCATGTATGAGATGGATGTACGGATGGGGGATGAGTGGCCTAAGAGGCTGACCAAGAAGATAAACTTTTTCATTATGGATGAAAACATCTTCTCGGCCTACAACCTCATCATAGGAAGGGTGGCCCTCAAAGAGTTTGAAGTTATGCCGTCGATGGTCCATCAGATGCTAAAATTCCCGACTCCTTATGGAGTAGGGGAAGTGCAAGGGTACCAAACCACGGCACGAGAGTGTTACTTCAACTCGGTCAAAGAGAGAGAAGTCCATAAGAGAGCAACCACCACTTACAGCATTGACACTCTTGACCCAAGAGACGAAACAAAATTGAAGAAGGGTGAGGTCGCGGAAGAGGTAGAATCCATCGTCCTCAATGAGGACGAGCCGGAAAAAACCGTCCAGGTCGGTAAGGCCCTAGAACCAGGAATCAAGGAAGAGCTGATAAACTTCCTCAGGAGGAGACAAAGTGTCTTCGCATGGAGTCACGCAGACATGCCTGGCATCGACCCTGAGGTCATGAGCCACAAGCTCAACGTGGACAAAGATGCCAAGCCAATCAAGAAGAGACGAAGAGTCTACTCCAGGGATAAGTACGATGTCATCCGGGAAGAGGTAAAAAAGTTAGAAGAGGACGAGTTCATAAGAGAGGTTACCTACCCGGAGTGGCTCTCAAATGCAGTCATCGTGCCTAAGGCCAATGGGAAGTGGCGAATGTGTGTAGATTTCACTGACCTGAACAGGTCTTGCCCGAAAGACAGCTATCCCTTACCTAGGATAGACCAGATGGTGGACGCAACGGTAGGGCACGAGCTCATGAGCTTCATGGACGCTTACTCAGGCTACAACCAAATCTTCATGGATGCTGAAGACTCTGAGAAAACAGCCTTCGTTACTAACGAAGGGACGTACTTCTACAAGGTGATTCCCTTCGGCCTGAAAAATACGGGGGCAACGTATCAACGTCTTGTCAATAAGATGTTCTAAGAGCAAATAGGTAAGACCATGGAGGTATATGTTGACGATATGCTAACGAAGAGCCTGAAAGCATGTACTCACGTAGCAGACCTTGAGAAGACCTTCGATGTCATGGACTCATATAGAATGAAACTCAACCCAGCAAAGTGTGTCTTCGGAGTAGGAGCTGGGAAGTTCTTGGGATTCATCGTTAATCAGAGGGGGATTGAAGCGAACCCTGAGAAAATTAAGGCATTGCTCGACATGAAGACTCCTAGGAGTATCAAGGATGTCTAGAGACTCACAGGAAGAGTGGATGCCCTAAATAGGTTTGTTTCTAGGGCAATGGAAAAGTGTCTTTCATTCTTTAAAGTTCTAAGAAAGGCCTTCCAATGGGACGAAGAGTGTGAAAAAGCCTTCAACCAACTCAAGTCCCACTTGGGATCTCCCTTACTGCTGTCTCGGCCCATCACGGGGGAAAGGTTGTTTATGTATCTGGCAGTCTCTGAATCAGCCATCAACGCGACCATCATACAGGAAGAGGATGGGGTCCAGAGGCCTGTGTACTTCAACAGTAAGGCCCTTCAAGGGTCTGAACAAAATTATCCCCGAATGGAGAAGTTGGCTTATGCCCTAATACATGCCTCAAGGAAAATGAAGCCTTACTTCCAAGATCACTCCATGGTAGTCCTCACTGACTCCCCACTAAGGCAGGTTCTGCACAAGCCTGAGAAGTCCGGAAGATTGATGACCTGGGCCATCAAACTAGGAGAATATGATCTTACCTACCATCCTAGGACAGCCATCAAGGGGTAGGCCCTCGCAGACTTTGTCGCAGAATTCACCTGGGAAGAAGCCAATAGAAGTTTGGAAAAGGCCGAGATAGTGAAAGGCTTAGATGACGGCGAAGAGATGAACCCTAGTGTCTTTCGAGATTCAGAAGAGACGAACCGTAGTGTCTTCCAAGATTCAGAAGAGACAAATCGTAGTGTCTTCGGAGATTCGGAAGAGACGGCACCAAACATCTTCCGAGATCGGGAAGAGGTCATCTCAGGCAAAACTCGGAGCAAAATAAAAGAGAACGAAGAGGATTGATACCTCTTCAAGAAGGGGGTTATGAGAGAAGGGGTCTTCTCATCAGATACAGACGTCTATAGCCTCTTCGTTGATGTCTCTTCCTGTGACAGTGGAAGAGGGGCGGGACTAATACTCTCGGCTCCAGATAGCGCCAACATTGAATACGCCTTGAGATTCAACTTCCAGGCCTCAAACAACAAGTCCGAGTATGAGCCCATGATAGAAGGTCTCTTATTGGAAACAACTCTTCGAGTAAAGCGATTCCTTCTCCATAGCGACTCAAGGTTGGTTGTCAATTAAGTATTGGGGGTATACGAAGCCAAAGACGAAAGGATGGCCAAGTACTTGAAGAAGGTAAGAAGGTTGTTAGAATATTTTGAAGAGGCAAAACTGAAGAGAGTGCCTCGACTGAGCAACAATCACGCTAATGCATTGGCAAGTCTGGCCTCAGCAGTAAAGACAGATATGGGAAGGACCATTCCAATCGAGGTCTTACGAAAGGCAACCATCGAGGAGGACGAGGTGTGTAGCCCTTGTCACAATGTGAACCTAGGAGACTCATGGATCGACCCGCTCGTCAGATACCTAAGAGAGGGAGAGCTGTCTGAGTCCAAGCTAGAAAAGGAGAAAATTGAGGTACATGGCTGCCAAGTTCTCAATGATAGGAGACGTCTTGTAAAAAAAGGGGTTTCTATTGCCTCTCCTCAGATGTGTGCATCCCATGGAAGTACCCCGGGTCTTACAGGAGGTTCATGAGGGTTCTTGATCTAGCCACATAGGGGGAAGGCCCTTAGCCAAGATGATCATCACTCAGGGATACCGGTGGCCTACCTTGTCTAAGGACGCTGCAGACTATGTGAAGAGGTGCGACAAATGTCAAAGGTTTTCCACTATCCCTCATCAACCCCATCAGCCTATGATGTCAATATCTTCTCCATGGCCATTTGCAGTATGGGGAATTGACTTGGTAGGACCTTTGCCAAGAGATGTCAACAACTATAGATTCTTGATAGTTGCCGTTGAGTACTTTTCAAAGTGGGTGGAGGCATAACCGATGATAACAATTATAGAGCAGAAGACCTTCCAGTTCATTTGGAGGAACATCATATGCAGATATGGCCTCCCAAACACTCTCATCTCGGATAATGGGACCCAATTCAAGAACTCCTCCTTTGAAAAGTATTGCCTAACAGTGGGGATTAAACAATTCTTCTCATCTCCTGGTCGACCTCAGGCAAATGGCCAGACCGAGGTCACAAACAGAACCATCTTGGACGGAATCAAGAAGAGGTTAGAAGATTCAAAGGGGAGATGGACAGAAGAGGTCTACGCTGTGTTATGGGCCTACAGAACCACGACAAGGACACCAACAGGAGAAACCCCATTCATGCTGGCACATGGCTCAGAGGTCGTCATACCAACCGAAGTAGGACTACCAACTCATCGGATCCAGACCTACGACCCAGACAAAAATGGGGAAGAGAGGAGGCTAGACCTGGACCTTATCGAAAAAAGAAGAGAAGACACAAAGGTCAGAAAAGCAGACTACCAGCAGCGGGCAGCAAAATTCTACAATCAAAGGGTGAAGTCAAGACCCATTGCAGTAGGAGACCTAGTGCTAAAGAAGACCCTACAAAAGGCAAATAAGCTACACCCAAACTGGCATGGCCCCTACAAAGTAACATAAGAGGTTGTGCCTGGCACTTACAGGCTAGAAACCTAGAAGGAGAACCTTTCACCAACCTATGGAATGCTGACCACCTAAAGAGATATTACATACGATGTTGCATAGAATTTTATGTAAATGTACCATCTTACTAAGAAGAGGTTCTTAATAAAGATCAGTTTCCATAACAGTTCTTGCTTCATTCTTAGACCAGAGATTAATTATGAGGATAACATCTTAGGTGATGACCTCAGACCTTCATAACATCACTCGGTGGTGATGAGGTCTGAGCTCAGACACCTTAACAGATGACCTCAGATCCTTAACATCATTAATTTGGTGAGATTAATGATGAGGATAACGTCTTAGGTGATGACCTCAGACCTTCATAAACATCACTCGGTGGTGACGAGGTCTGGGGTCAGACACCTTAGCAGATGACCTCAGACTCTTAACATCATTAATTTGGTGAGATTCATTATGAGGATAACGTCTTAGGTGACGACCTCAGACCTTCATAACATCACTCGGTGGTGACGAGGTGTGAGGTCAGACACCTTAGCAGATGACCTCAGACTCTTAACATCATTAATTTGGTGAGATTAATTATAAGGATAACGTCTTAGGTGACGACCTCAGACCTTCATAACATCACTCGGTGGTGACGAGGTTTGAGGTCAGACACCTTAGCAGATGACCTCAGACTCTTAACATCATTAATTTTGTGAGATTAATTATGAGGATAACGTCTTAGGTGACGACCTCAGACCTTCATAACATCACTCGGTGGTGATGAGGTTTGAGCTCAGACACCTTAACAGATGACCTCAGACCCTTAACATCATTAATTTGGTGAGATTAATTATGAGGATAACGTCTTAGGTGATGACCTCAGACCTTCATAACATCACTCGGTGGTGACGAGGTCTGAGCTCAGACACCTTACCAGATGACCTCAGACTCTTAACATCATTAATTTCTTGAGATTAATTATGAGGATAACGTCTTAGGTGACGACCTCAGACCTTCATAACATCACTCGGTGGTGACGAGGTCTGGGGTCAGATACCTTAACAGATGACCTCAGACCCTTAACATCATTAATTTGGTGAGATTAATACTGAGGTTAATGTCTTAGGTGACGACCTCAGAGCCTAATAACAATTCAGTGGTGAAGAGGTCTGAGGTCAGAATTATTGACTCAGTGTAAATAAGACATCACTGCAACAAAATAATAGAAGAGATTACGTGACATTCAGTAAAGGGAAGAGATCATATAGCATTTAGAGGCATTGTTACAAATATTCCTTGAATACAAAATACCATGGTGTTACAAGTTACGAGTTACGAACTAAAAATTATTTGTTACAAGTTACAAATACTAAAGGTTTTGGGGGGGGGGGGGGAACATTAATAGCCTCGGCCTGATTGGCTTGATCAACATTAGTCACCTCGGCCACATCATCAGTCTGGTCTGCCCCTCCGACCTCGGTCCCTCCCAGAGTTGCAGTCTCAGCAGGAGCAGCAGCCTCGTCCTCCACCTCTTGAAGCGCCTGAGCAAACTGATGGTTAGCAAAGCCGAGACCCACAAAGTCAGAGGCCTTTAGAGTATCGACCTCCTTCTATCTGACTTCAGCTATTTGGTAGTAGCCTTGATACCTCTTTCAAGATATTCAAAGCCAAAAACCATGAATTCGTCCGAGGCTTTGTAGTCAGAAATTATTTTGTCTGAGGCATCTTCGAGGGTAGCCTGGACAGCCGAGATGACCTTCTGCTGCAAAACGTCATCTTTTGCCTTCAGGGCCTTGGCGTGATCTTTGACGAGCAGAGAAATGTCTTTCTTCAACCCCTTAACCTTATTTTCAGAGTTCTGCAGCTCTGATTTCAGACGGTCGACCTCAGCATTTAGGGCGCTTTGAACCTTCTCGGCCTCTTGCCCCTTCTGGATGAGGGGCAATTTCCTCAGAGTCCAGTTTGATAGGTGGTGTATAGCAGTCACTCCCTTCACATTTAATGAAGAGGTTAAGCTAGAGAAAAGTCAGATGTTGCACTTATAAAATTTTAACGAGGGGACAAGTCATACCTGGATGGCTCTATGAAGGCCAAACTCAATCAGCAGGGGGTGTCCATAGCCCTGTAAAAGCGCTTATCAGCCTCGGTCATTATAGAGTCGATGGCATCCACGGCCTGTATGATGTGGTCGACCACACTATCGGTTAACTTCAGCTGATCCAGACATGCCGTCAGGCTGTCGGCCGAGGAGATTGGAATTGCAGCTTCAGAGGCCTTCTTCTGTCTCAAGGTCGGCCTCTGATCCTCAGAGGCATGGGATTTTGGGGCCCTCTTCTTTGAGGCCTAAGATTTGGATGTAGAGGGAGCTGGGGGAGGAACGTTCAGACCAGCTTTTTTGGCAAGTCTTGCTAAGCTCGGTGCAACCATTTCCCATAGTTCGTCTATAATGCCTTGTGGTCGCTTTGCAAAAGTTAAAAGATATGGGTTGGAGATCAGATATGAATGAGTTCAGAGGTTAAACTTAAAAAAGAAAAATACTTACCAAAGTCAATAAGGGGACTTCCACCTAGGCCCGTCCCCGAGAGATAATGGGGGGTCAGCAAATGTTCGAACTTAACAAAAAGACCATGTGCCCCTTGGTCTTGCAGGGCCTGCACCTTCTAGATATTCTGAAGACTTAGACCAGGTTCGGCCCTGGCAGACATGGAGACCTTACCCCATTTGAGGGGTATCCTCGGCTCAAGTGTGGAAGAGGGAACGCATGGGCCAAATTCCCATGGTCCAAAGGCAAAAAAATAGCGGGGCTTCCAATTATGGTTTGAGGTCTGAGTCACCTAGAGTATTTTCTTCTCAGGCCTCCGAGCCACAAAATGATAGTAGCTCGGATGTTTTTTGGCCGAGGTTTGGACATAACAACCAGTAAAGACCTGAACTGGGAGGTCAGAGTGGTGGACTGCCCTCCATAAGATAATGGCCCCTATGATGACTCTCCAAGCGTTGGGGGACAGCTGTGAGGGAGCCAAATTGATATAGGAGAGTATGGATTTGACGATGGTATAAATGGGTAGGCGAAACCCTAACTTAAACATCTGCTCATACAGGAAGATTTCTCCATCTCGGCTGTGATAGGCCCTCTCTTCCCTCATAGGTCTCCTTAATTTTATGGAGGGACTAATGGAGTATAAATATCTGAAGCATAGTAGATCCACCTCAGTTACCGTTCTCTTGAACTCGACCACCTCAGAGACGTCCACATCGCTTTAAGCATCTTCATCATCATCAAGCTCAATGTCGGCCGGAGCAGATGTAGATGGGTTACTATCAAATCTCTGTACGAACTCCGCCCCTGTGATGGCCGACAGGGGGATGGCATCAAGAATGGGTGGCACAGCCACACTCGACTCAACAATTTCAACCTCTAAAGAAGAGGCTGAGGCGCTTGATCCATTATGGGATGAGGCTCGGCTAGAGACCTCGGCCAGATCAGGGTCCTGACCAGGCCGAGGTGTGAAATCCATTGCTTCCTGAAATGAGTCCATAGACATAGGGTCTGAGGTAGAAGATTCAGACTCAGACATAGGTGTTGGATCAGCAGGAACCCCTGTCTGATAGAAGTTCTCCGGGGGGTCAGGATATATCAGTTATATCACCAACCAAGACCACATCCTTGGTGAAAAATGTTCCTTCTCCCACAAGGAAGTTGTAGAAAATCTCCTCGGATAAAGTGGTTGAATCCATCTCTCAACCTCTAACTGTTGGAAGTGGTGTTCCCATTTTTGTTGCTCCGAGCTCTGCCATGAGCTTTGTGGAGTCTTGGATTATCCCTGAAATCCAAGGTCTTGAAGACACTCTTTCTTGGGATAGGGTTACCACCTTGGCAGCTCAACATATTGCCTCAGTAAGTATTACTAATCTAAACTTTCACTTTTCAATATTATGTACTTGCACTGACTTATAATTGTTTTCTTTTTCCAGTTGGTAACTTGTTTCAACACCATTTTGAAAAAGGATGAAGCTATTAAAGCTTCAAGATCCTCGTCAGGTGTGGAGGAAGCTCTTGTAGGTCTGACACAGTCATTAAAGGATTCTCGTCAGAAGTATGACGAAGATAAAACTGCCTGGGAAAAGCAATTAAAAACCATTGATCAAGAAAAAGAGAAAGCTGTGGAGGCCTCTCAGGAGTTGAAGAGGAAAATGAAATAATATGAGAAGAAGAATACTGAGCTTGAGGAAAAGCTCAAAAATGCTGGAGAGGTTGAGACCAAGCTTAAAACTGCTGAAGAAGAATTGGGCAAACTCCGTGAAGCTGATCGTCAGAAGGAAGAGGCAGAAAGGAAATTGAAAGTTACCTAGGAACTCTTATCTGAGAAGTTTTCCTCGGAGAAGGTGAAGAGGAAATTGGCTGTTAAAAAATCCTTCAGTGTTGGCTGGGATAAAGGTTGGAACAAAGGCCTAGCTACCATGTCCTCTTAATTGGATTTTTCTAGCCTTAAATTCTACATGGACGGATGGATTACTGCTCTGCAGGAGTTAAAGGTCTCAGAGAGTTCTGAGCTATTTCAATGTCATGTTCAAGGTCCTCCTCCTTCCCCTGGCGAAGAAGAAGAGGACGAAGCTGCCTCTGAAGAATCTTCAATGATGGTTGGGGATCAGGTCCCTACAATTTAACTTTGCTACGAGCAGCCCCAACCAACTATTACTCCTACCGAGCAGCTTCAATCTACCAGTACTTTTGTCAAGGAATTTCCAATATCCTCCAAGCAACCGACCTCCTCATCTTAGCCTTCCGAGGAAGTCGTAAAACATAAGGGGAATGTGTAAAGTTTCTCGGGCTTTAATTTTATTATTTCTTTTGAATGTAACCCTGAAACTTGAACCTATCTTTTAATGAATAAAAATTTGAGTTTTTGTTGTTCTTGTTGACTTTCTTTGTCTTGCTCTGCCTTTATTGTTTATTAATCCTATTTATGGATTCTCTTTTCTAGTTTATGGCCAGGATGGAACTCTTGTCAGCTCACGATACTGAGCTGATGAAAAAATGTAATGAATATTTCAAAGCAGTCCATACAAATTTGGATTAATCACAAATTTTTGATATCCTGGGTTCAGATGCCTCTGAGGGAGCAGTGGAAGCTTACCAATATCTGAAATGCTTACTCGACCGAGCTGTTGCCAATAACGTGGCTTATTACGAGATGATTGAAGATCTCCAGGGTATCATCAAGGAACTTGAGCAATAATACAAGGAATCTTCTTCACTTTTGCATCAGGGGTATGAGAAAAAGTATCAGTAGCTAAATGCTAACAAAGGCTATGATAAATTAGTCGCTTCTTATGATTTTAAGGAGAGGACCTTGAAGACTAAGGTCGAGAAGCATAGGCAGATCGCGAAGTTACTGGAACATGAAAAAAATAATCTACGGGGAGAGATATCTCAGCTGAAATCTGCAGCCTTCTCAACTGAAATCTGCAGCCTCTACATCAAGCGCTTTGGTCCCTATCAACAACGAGGTTTTCTCTTTCTTGGAGGTCAAAAATGACAACTTGAGAGGTGAACAGGAAACCTTAAAAAGGATTGGACCTTCTACCTCTACTCGCGGGCGAGCAAGAGCTTCTCGAGGATGAGCAAGGGATGTTCGTATTTCAATTGAGGAACAAAGAACTCAATCATCTTTGGAGAATCAGGCCTTCCAGTTGATGGCGAAGAATCAAGCATTAACTGAGATGTCTAAGAAGATTCAGACCTTTGACGAGCAACTTGCTGCCCAAAATTCTGCCTTGGAAAACAAATAAATTTGGTGAAGAATCTTCTCAAGTAGTTAGAGAGGTTGACCTACCAATTCCACAAGAAACCTAGAGAATTCTGGATAGCTGGTTATAATGAATCCCTCTATCACCTTGATGACCGGATCCAGCAGTCGAACAACGAGGGGTACAAGCAAAGATGGTTGAATGCCTTGGGAGTGCTGCAGTTGGAACAGGGTCACTATTTGTGGGACAACTGTGACCCTGGGTTGCTCTAGTTGCCATTGCCACCTTTCAAACTTGATATGAGTTGGATTCCTGCTCGGGCCATTCCTTAATGCCTGATTTCAAAGTATCTTGGTGACTACAATCTTCATTCAAATTTTGAGATATCTCAGCCAGAGCACCTTCTTGCTCGTCCTTCTGTGATGAATATTCGAATGTTAAAAGTCATAAACTTCATAAATTCCTCCTATGCCTTAGACGATCCTCCTGCCAGAATGGAACCTACTTCAAAGGCAGAGGGAAAGAAACCCATAAAATATGATTTTATGTAATGACTTGTACTTTTCTCTACTTATGTAATTCTATTTAATGAAAATTTTTGGTAATACATTTGGAATTTTATTTAGTATGAATGAAAATTTATCTTTCGTCATTTTCTTCTAAATAATTTGTAGAATGTTTTTGCTTGCTGGTTGTTTATTTCATTGCAGTGATTAATCAATTTTTGATCTTTATGTGATAAAATATCCTTTATCTCATGATCTTGTTTAATTTAAACAAATGGCGATGATTGTAATTGACTTACCGACCAACTAGAGTTTATTAAGATATTTGTTTCGACCAACCAGAGTTGGTGAATTTTTATTCCCCGACCAACCGTAGTTAGGGGATTTTATTTATTGACCAACCGTAGTTGGTAGACCGACCAATCGTAGTTGGTAGGGTTTTATTTATCGACCAACCGTAGTTAGTAGATCGACCAATTGTAGTTGGTAAGGTTTTTATTTATCGACCAACCGTAGTTGGTAGACCAACCAGCCGTTGTTGGTAGGGTTTTATATTTCTCGACCAATCGTAGCTGGTAGACCGACCAACAGTAGTTGGTGGGATTTTTATTTATCGACCAACCGGAGTTAGTAGACCAACCATAGTTGGTAGGGTTTTATATTTATCGACCAACCGTAGTTTGTAGACCGACCAACCGTAGTTTGTAGACCGACCAACCGTAGTTGGTAGGGTTTTATATTTATCGACCAACCGTAGTTGGTAGACCGACCAACCGTAGTTGCTGGGATTTTTATTTTGAACTTGATGCATAGTGTGTAGCACTAATAGTCCGAAAAAAATTTCATCAAAATGAAAGAATTGGATAAACTTCAACACTTTATTCATAGTGAAGAAAACTTCTTTACATAGGAATCCCTACTACTGATAATACTTGCGTAGATGCTCTGCATTCCATGTATTCTTAAATTCTTCCCCCTCCAAGGTTTCAATCCTGCAAGTTCTTGGGCGAACAACTTCTGCTACTTTATAGGGTCCATGCCAGTTAGCTTCCAATTTGTTGTGTTTTTGAATCACTTTTTTTATCACATAGTCCCCTTCTTTCAAATCACATTTCTTTACTCTCTTGTTGTAGAACAGAGTTGTTCGTTGCTGGTAAGCAGCATTACTGATTGTTTCTTCTTCTCTAACTTACTCGAGCATATCCAAATCTAATCTTCTCATCAAATCACTGACAAGGGAATTGAAATTCAGCACTCTGTGTGTTGGGAGGCCCAACTCGGCAGGTATAATAGCTTCACTTCCAAATGCTACCATGTACGGAGATTTTCCTATTGCTGCTCGTGGTGTAGTATGATAAGCCCATAGCACAGAATGTATCTCGTTGATCCAATTTGCCTTCGCATCATCCAGTCTTTTCTTCAAACCATTCATCAGCGTTCTATTCATCACCTCAGTTTGTCCATTGCTTTGGGGATGGCCTGGTGCCGAGTGGATTTTCAATATATTTGACTGACGATAATATGCAGCGAACTCCTCGTTATCAAATTGAGTTCCATGGTCTGTGATGAATTCATGAGGAAGACCATATCTACAAATGATGTTCTTCCATATAAATTGATACACCTTCTCATAAGTCATATCAATAAGAGGTTCAACTTCCACACATTTAGTAAAATAATCCACAATGATGAAAAGGTATTTGAACCTTCCTCTTGTCGTCGGGAGTGGCCCGACCAAGTCCATTCCCCATATGGAAAATGTCCAAGGGGATGTTATGGGTGTTAGAAATGCCTGAGTAGCTTTTCGAAGGGATGAGAAGCGCTGATATTTGTCACATTTCTTGGCATACGCTATGCAATCAACCCTCATCGTCGGCCAATAATATCCCTACGTCATTATTCTTTACAAAAGCGTCCGACCTGCTACATGAGCTTCACGGAACTCTTTATGGACTTCTTTAACCAAATCTTTCACCTCGGAAGGGTGCACACATCTTCGCAGACCTACTATAATTCCTCGTCTATATAGAATACCATTAGTCAATACATAGCGAGCAGCTTTAAACTTTAATTTCTTGGCTGCGAATTTGTCGGTTAGTAATTTTCCTTCTTCAATATATGCCCTGATGGGATCCATCCAAGATGGTCCTAACTCAAGGGTAATAAAGTTCATCATTAGATCTTTATCTATGCTTCAACTAGCCAAGACTTCTATTGGGATTGTTCTTCGTAGCTCAGTGCGTGTGGGTGAAGCTAACCGAGCGAAGGCATCCGCTCTTGCATTCTCTAATCTTGGTATTCTAATTATCTGTACTGCCATCAAGCTTGATAAAACTTCCATTGCTTTTTCATGATACCTGATCATTAATTCTCCTTTCTCTGCATATAATCCCAGCATTTGATTTACGATCAATTGCGAGTCACTGAATACGATAACCTTCTCTGACCTCATGGTTTTTGCCAAGCGAAGTCCTGCAATCATAGCTTCATATTCAGCCTCATTATTAGAAGCCTTGAATTGAAAACACAAAGCATACTCCACATTGACCTCATTCGGGCTGTTCAAAACAATCCCTGCTCTACAGCCTGTAATGCAAGATGAACCATCCACATATAGATTCCATATAGGTACCTCATCCTCAAATTTTATATCGGATAAGGATTCCTCGATGGAATATTTGTTGCTTCCTTTTATCCTTCTCTAGTACTTCTTACTTCTCTTCGACCATCTCCCCCTGATCGTCAACTGACTGAAGTTGATCGGGGTTTAAATTTGATGATCCTGTAACATCCAGAGGTTGGTCCGTATTCAGCTTTTGTTCCTCGGAGGTGTCAGGATAAGTGAATTTTACGATAAAATCGGCTACTGCTTGCCCTCTAAGTGATGACCTAGGTTCATAAATTATATCATACTCACCAAGTTCTACTTCCCAGTACATCAAGCTCCCAAATTTTTCTGGTTTATGAAGAGCTTGTCTTAGTGGCATATCGGTATACATTACTATGGTATGAGCTTGGAAGTATGGCCTCATTCTTCTACTTGCTTTGATTAACGCCAGTGACAACTTTTCTAGTGTTAGATATCTGATCCATGCTCCTCGAAAAGCCTTGCTAGTGTAATAAATTGGTTTTTGCACTCCATCCTCCATTCTTAACAATGCCGAGCTAACTGCATTCTCCGAAACTGCCAGATACAAGTACAATATTTCTCCCATCACTGGCCTGGACAATAGTGGGGGTGCTCCCAAGTATTTCTTTAACTCTTGAAAGGCCTTATCGCATTCATCATTCCATTCAAACATTTTTCGGAGTGTTTTAAAGAATGGGAGACATGTATCAGTTGCTCGTGATACAAATCTATTAAGTGCTGGAACTCGCCTTGTGAGACTTTGCACTTCCTTCTTTGTCGTTGGAGATCGTACCCCCAATAGAGCCTTGATCTTTTCTAGATTTGCTTCAATACCTCGTTGGATGACTATATACCCGAGGAACATGCCTTCTCGTACTCCGAATATGCACTTGGTAGGGTTCAACTTCATTTCATATTTATCTAATTAATCAAAGGTTTGACCTAGATCCATCAGATGGTCAGCAGCTTTCTTGCTCTTCGTCAGCATATCATCAACATAAACCTCCATATTGTGACTGATTTGCTCTACAAACACATTGTTAATCAGCCGTTGATATGTCGCACCTGCATTTTTCAAACCAAAAGGCATAACATTATAACAGTAAGTTCCCCTAGGGGTAATAAAAGAGGTACTCTCCCTGTCTTCAGGTTTCATTTTAATCTGGTTGTAACTAGAATAAGCATCTATGAAGCTCGACAACTCGTGTCCCGAGGTAGCGTCCACTAATTGATCAATTTGGGGCAAAGGAAAATGATCCTTTGGGCATACCTTATTGAGGTCGGTGAAGTATACACACATCCTCCACTTGTTGTTCTTATTCTTCACCATCACCACATTAGCTAACCAGTCTGGATATTTGACATCTTCAATAAAGCAATATTTTTGGAGCTTCTTGACCTCCTCTTGTATAGCTTGGTTCTTCTCGGGGCCGAACACTCTTCTTCGCTGTTTCACAGGTTTGATTTCCTTGTTCACATTAAGTTCATTACACAATAAATTTGGGTCTATTCCTGGCATATCTTCGGGGCTCCATGCGAAAGTTTGTTTTTTGCTTTTCAAGAAGGCTATCAATTCCTGTTTTAGTGGGGTGTCCAACGATGAACTAATTTGAGTTGTTCGTTCTGGGTGTTCGTCGTCCAGAATGACGTTTTCAGTAGCTTCCACTACCTGACTTTTTACGAGCTGCGACTCGTCTCTAGGATCCAACGTTTCAATTTCGGCCCTTTCATCCACTTGATAGGTGGTAGTATTTTTCCTAGATTCTTCCATTTCTTCTGGCTCGGCCGATGAATAGTATCATTCCCGAGCTACTTTTTTGTCACCCTTCACAATTCTTACTCCAAAGTTGGTTGGAAATTTTAGGCATTGATGTACAGTAGATGGTACTGCTTCGAACTTCTTCAATCCTACCCTTCCCATTATGATATTGTAAGATGATTGAATATTCTTATCCATCACAAAAAGAGCACTCTTTCTTTTCGACAAGCAGGCCATGTACCGATGAACATATCCAACTTAATCGTCCCAAGTGGAAAAACTTTCTCGCCAGCAAAACTGAGGAGGGGCCGATGATATGGCTCCAACTGGGATAGCTTTAGGTTTAAACTATCAAAACATGGGTATAACATAATATCTGCCGAGCTACCATTATCCGCCAAGACTCGTGAAATCACTACTTCCTTCATCCTCATTTTGATCACCAATGGGTCATCATGAGGGTATAGCACACGTGCGAGGTCATTCTTAGAGAAACCGATGACCAGTTTATCTTTGTTAACCTTCCCGGGCGATCTTCTTCATCTAGATTTATCCGTTGAATATACGAATAAGCTTGAGCCTTGTTGAGGTAAGCTTTCCTTTCTGCAGTAAGGTCTCCACCTCCTTCATCTCCACCAGTAATAACATTGCAATCAAATGACCCAAAACGGATAGAAAATACCTCACATTCTGGCTGTCTTGGTCTTTTAGGGAGACCGGGGTCGTCTTCTAGATCACCTTCATGATATATTTTCTTATTTTCTTCTGCTCGACGAGGAGATCTAGATCTCTGTCTTGCTCGGTCGTTGTTTTTTTCTTCATTCCTATGATCAACATACTTGTCCATCTTTCCTCGTCTGATGAGCGCTTCAATTTCATTCTGAAGAGCAATGCAATTTTTGGTCGTGTGACCATGGTCTTTATGGAACTCGCAATATTTAGCCTTATTCCTTTTATCAGGATCTGTCTTCACTTTCTATGACCAATTTAACTCCTCGCTGTTCTTGATCTCTTCTAGAACGTGGTTTATATCTACCATCAAAGGAGTATAGTTTCCAAATTTCCTCAACTATTCCAATGCTTGCTTTGCTTTTGCCTGCTTGTTACCACCATTATTCTTCTGATCCTTCTTCTCGACCTTTTCGGACTCAACTTTAGTTTCCTTAGTATCCATGCTCTTCTTTGCAGCCATAGCTTCCTCGGCATTCATGATTTTGGCTGCTTTTCCCATTAATTCTGACATGGTCCTAGGTGGATCTTTGGCCAAAGTATAGTACAATTTATTTGGTAACAATCCACTCATCAGAGCAGTGATTGATGTCTTTTCCTCGTAGTCAATAACTTCGAGCTTCTCATTATTGAAACGAGTAATATAATCCTTGGTGCTCTCACCTATTTTTTTTCTAACACTTAGAAAGTGTGCTACTCGCTTAACTGGTTTTGCTCCAAAACAGAAGTTTCCAATAAAGATCTCGTCTAGTTGAAAGAAAGTTTCAATCTTCTCCCGAGGAAGATTATTGTACCATATTTGAGCAGATCCAGTGAGAGTTCCTAAAAACGCCCTACATCGCATCTCGTCTGGAACAACATAGATATCAACAACTGCCTGATATTGTTCTATATGTAGAACATGATCAGTTTTTCCATCATATTTTGGTGTTACCATTGGGGCTTTGAATTTTGATGGTGTGGGAAAATCCATAGTTGCCTGGATAAAAGGTGTCCCTTGGACAAAAGTTCTTTGTAGAGGATTTTTGGCCTTAGCCATTTCCCCTAATCTATCCTCCAACCTTTGAATAGAGCCTTTCCCTGCGTCATTTGCCTCCTCGGGCCTGTTGGTCCGAGCAACTGATCGTGTTGAATTTTCCTCTTGGAATCTTTTACGACGAGCAGCTGGTCGGGATTGGGCAGAACCTTCCTTTAAATCAGAGAATCGTTGAAAGTTCCTCGACACCATCCTAGGGGGACTTTTATTCCTCCTAGGATCTAAACGATCAAAGGGAGAAACTATACTCAATCTTTCAAGAGAACTGGTCCTTTCTGGAGATAAAGTGACGTTTTGTTCAGTGTCTGTGGCTCGTACTGATGAAGTTCGGCCAGGCTGATAAGAAAAGTCATTAGATCTATCTGTGCGATATGATTCGACATGTCTAGATCGAGATTCCTCTAGGAATAATGTTCGTCTAGTTCGTGAGGAAGGAAATTGGGTATTTATCTGAATGCTTCGTTGTCCTGACTGGGCAGGTGCTCCACCCTTGATAGTTTGCATGAGTTGTCGCATGGTTTCTTGCATGGCGGTCTGCCCCTGAGCTAAATTAGCCATTATTCTAGCCAGATCTTGGACACTTGGAGGAGTGAATGGATTTTGGAGGTTTCCAGCATTTCGATTACTGGATTCAGGATAATCAACCATTGAGGATGAATTATTTTGGTGAAAAACGATAGTTTCAGTCGTTTCCCATAGACGGCGCCAATCTGTTGATATAAAAAATTAGATTATCCCTAATTATTTAATCAGAGATAAAAAATAAATAAGACAGAGGATTTTAAAGTGGTTCAGCCTCGAAGTAATGGCCTACGTCCACTATTTTGTTATTGATGACTATTTGGAATTCTCGATAATAGATGTTTTACCAAGAAATTCCGAGTCCCCTACTAATGAGGAGGTTACAATGTATTTATAGCCTTGAGGCTGTACATGTGAGAGAATATTACATAGCTGTCCAATCGCTATGTACATTTTCATGATAATAATCATCATTTAATGAGCATTCCATCCTCTTAATTATTCATTTATAAATGCTCTGTACGAGGTGCAGCTCAGACCTCCTTGAAAAACGTTGCTATTGCCGTTTAATACAAGATTAAATTGTATAAGCAACTCCGAGATGTTTGTTGAAGAAACCCTTTTCTTTTGAAAATAAAAAAAATATAAACAACAAGATGTGTTTACAAAAAAACTTATGTACGAGAGTAATCAAGACTTTGTAATCAGTTTTTAAAACCAGACAGTTTCAAAAATTCAGCACACTGTAGAATGGGATGAGTAGATGAAGATAATAAAAAACACACAGTTTTTAACGTGGTAAAACCTCTCCTAACAGAGGAAACATCCACGGTGACTTCTAAGTCACAAAAGTAAAAAATCCACTAACAACAAATAATAGTTACAAACAATCCAACATACATGCACACAAATCAACATATTCTAAGTTTAGGAATATACCCCACTTGGTGTCCTTCTAACTTCTCATAGATCTGATAGTTGATGATGTTATTCCAGTTTGATAACTTCCTTTGCTTTAGATTCCTTATGTCGACTCAATGATCTTTGATCTTATTCACAACACTTCCAGTGTTGTAGTGTGTTAAGTGTTTGTGAAGTGATTCCTATCAACATGCATGAACTCACACACACTTAGTTTTACAGACAGTCCTAGAAAAATTACATATAAAGACTATATGCTGTGATTTTGTTTTCTTTCTTTCTTACATAACTAAAAACCTTTTTGACCTTCAATATAACCCAGATTCCACGGATATCTCGCTTCTAAATCGGTCAAGATCTTAATCAGTCTAGGTTTTAAAAATATTTTTGAGATTGAAAATCTCCAAGTGTGAATCCAACTAGGTCAAGGTTAAGTTTCGTAAGAATAGAAACCATAAAACATTTTCAAAACTAAATCAGTAAATATTTTCTTAAATCAAGAAAGAAATATGCAGATTTAGTGAAATGTAACATGCAGAGTGTAGATCTATAGTTTCTATGAAAGAGAAACGCAGATCTTCACACGAATGTTTAAGTTGTAAACAAGATCATAGACAAAGAGGTTACAGCTTCAATATGAACAAACCACTCTCTCTCTCAAACACTCAAGGTTGTGTTTGGGGTGTTATAAAAACGAAGGTTTGATTCAGAGATTGAAGTGTTTAGGGTTAGGGTTAGGGTTTGGCTTACACAGTTTCTTTTCTCTCTCTTCTCTCTTCTCTCTCACTTCTCTCTTCTCTCTATTTTTTTTCTCTCAGAAATGACGAATACCCAAAAGTCTTAAAAGGCTGAGAAGTGGAGGGTTTATATAGGAGTGAGGGAAGATTCTGGAACGACGAAGGCAATCAAGGGCTGAGATCAAGTCTTTCTAACTTTGACTTGATCCAAGGGTTATGAAATAGCGGTGGTTAAGATGATTGTGATTGGTTCATAGAGATAGCACCAGGATTGATTAAAATCACATGCAGACCATCGATAAGTTTTGATCCAATGATAAGCAATGCACCATCCAACCCTCTCGCATAACAAACACAAACAGATACATCAGGCAAGTGACAAGTGTTGGCTTGTGAGTGGCTCACAAACGCGCGTCAAGCCTAATTACAGGCAGCACCCTGAAGTCTCTAGCGCATTTACATTCTACCCAAACAAACATTCCAATGAAAACTAAAGTTTTCAAAATAGAAAATTAACCCCACAAATATTATAAACACATTTTTATTAATGAAAACATTATTTTAAAATTGTTTAAAAATGTTTAAAAATTCCCCAAAAATTATTAAAACAACATTTTAAGGGGAATTTAACACACACTCAATTTAAGCAATATATACACATGTATGCACTTCTAATTGTGTGTAGTGTGATTCAATTTATACCTTCTTGGATCATTGAAGAGGATTAGAGAGAATGATTCTGAGGTTCTTTGGATTCTAGGATGGACAACCAATTTTGTCACTATTTCCAAACTAGTTGAACACTTATACAATATAGACTTAAGTAAGTCAAAGGTATAAGGTGCTTCAATCTCCCCCTTTGGAAATATGAGAAAAAATCTCCTTTGAGTTAGCTTAAACTCTTAGGGAACCAAAAAAAATAAAACCTAGTCCTATACAAAAGATACTATCTACCCCTTTCATAGAAAGTCAAAAATTAAATTACTCAACTATTTACAAATTTGTACACTCGAAATGGGAGACAATCAGTAGAAGAGATTCCTGCAAATATGCACACTAAGATCAAGCAGTTTAGATGAAATGTGAACAAAACATTGAACTCGTAAAACTCAAATTTCTCCCCCATTTTGTCTCAAATGGACAAAGGGTAAAAATTAAGGTCTTAAGAGTTTTAATCAACGCATACCATACCTATAGAATTACGTAAATACAGAAATTTGTTATAGTCTAAAGGTTTAGTGAACATGTCTGCAAGTTGCAGATTAGTAGGCAGGTAATGGATTTCTAATTCCTTAGTTTCAACAAGTTCGCGTATAAAATGATGCCTTATTTTAATATACTTAGTTCGCGAGTGTTGAACCGGGTTTTTAGATATGTTAATAGCGCTTTGATTGTCACAATACAATTGTAACTAATCTTCTTTAATCCCATATTCGCTTAACATTTGTTTTATCCATAGCAATTGAGCACAACAACTTCCTGCAGCTATATATTCGGACTCAGCCGTAGATAAAGACGTGCAATTCTGTTTTTTGCTACTCCAACCTACTAAATTATTGCCGACATAATAACAGGCACCTTATGTACTTTTACTATCATCAGTACACCCGGCCCAATCAGCATCAGTATACCCTATGATGGTGCTACAGGTATCATTACTGTACCTAAGTCCAAGATTGATAGTGCCTTTTATGTACTTTATTATACGTTTTACACACGATAAATGGCTCTCTTTAGGGTTATTCTGGTAACGAGCACACAGACATACAACATACATTATGTCTGGTCGTGAGGCAGTTAGATAGAGTAGGCTACCAATCATACCACGATAAAGTGTGGAATCAACTGCCTTTCCAGTTTCATCTTTACATAATTTAATAGTAGTACTCATAGGCGTTTTTGCAACTTTAGCATTCTCTTAACCAAATTTCTTAATAAGATCTAAGGCATACTTGGTTTGAGATACAAATAGACCATCAGAATTTTGTTTCACTTGAAATCCTAAGAAAAGTTGTAGCTCCCCCATAAGGGACATGTGAAACTCCTTATGCATTATAGCAGACAAAGATTTAACTTCAGAGTTTGAAGTAGACCCAAAAATGATGTCATCTACATAGACTTGGGCTATAATAATGTTTTTGTCAAAATGTTTGACAAAGAGAGTCTGGTCATTTCCTCCTCTCTTAAAACTCTTATCCAACAAAAAGTTGGAAAGGCGTTCATACCAAGCTCGAGGAGCTTGTTTTAAGCCATACAGAGCCTTTTTTAGACGAAAGACATGTTCAGGGTATTTAGGGTCAATGAACCCTTCGGGTTGTTTTACATACGTTTCTTCAGATAGAATTCCATTGAGGAAGGAAGACTTGACATCCATTTGATAAAGTGTAAATTTTAAGTGACAAGCTATGGCGAAAAGAAGTCGAACAGATTCAAGACGAGTGACAGGGGCAAATGTCTCGCTAAAATCTATTCCTTCTATTTGTGAGTAACCTTGAGAAACTAGTATAGCTTTGTTTCTAAGGATTATCCCATTTTCATCAGATTTGTTCTTAAAAATCCAACGTGTCCCAATAACATTTTTGTTTTGAGGCCGCAGTACAAGATACCATACATCGTGAATGACAAATTGTAAAAGTTCTTCCTGCATAGCAGAAATCCAGTGTGTGTCATTCAATGCTTCATTAACATTTTTCGGTTCCTCAAGGGAGACGAAACATGCATAATTAACATAATTTCTTAACTGGGATCTAGTACGAACTGGCTCATTAGGATTACCGACCACGTTGTCAATGGGATGATCTTTAGAGACCCAGCCAGGTACTTCTGGACTCTCAATAGGTAATGAGTCATCTATTTCTGGTGAATCAGTTTTGAAATCATTTTCAGATTCAACCACAATAGGTGATTCAGATATCTTATTTTCGACAATAGTGTCGCTTACAATTACATTTATCGATTCCATAAGGGTCTTAGTACGCAGATTGTATATACGATAAGCATGACTGTTTGGAGAGTATCCTAAGAAGATGGCTTTATCACCATGCGTTTCGAATTTAGACAAATGTTCTCTGTCTTTACAGACATAACACTGACTTCCGAAAGTTCTTAGATATTTCAGATTAGGCTTCTTACCGTACCACAACTCATAAGGGGTTTGTTTAGAGTTTTTTCTAAGGTAAACCCTATTAATGATATGACATGCAGTTCTAATAGATTCTGCCCAGAAGTATTTAGGTAGAGATTTGGCATGCAACATGACACGTGCCATCTCTTGAAGAGTTCGATTTTTCCTTTTAGCAATACCATTCTGCTGAGGAGTCTTAGGGGCACTGAATTCGTGTTTGTAACCGTTGTAGTCACAATATTCAACTATTCATGTGTTTATGAACTCTCCCCCTCTATCTCTACGAATGCGATTGACTTGTGTGTCCTTCTCATTTTCAATTCTTAGTAAAATTTTCAAAAAATTCTGAAACGTGTCAGATTTTTGTTTCAAGAAGGCAACCCAAGTGAATCGTGTGAAATCTTCAACCATGACAAGGATATAACTGTGTACACAAAGACTAACAGTTCTGGAGGGACCAATAAGGTCCATATGGATGAGATCTAGAGGTCTAGAGGTGAGAATGTCTTTAACTTTTCTATGCGAAGTCTTAACTATTTTTCCTTCCTGGCAATGACCACAGACAACACTTAAAATTGGTTTAATTTTTGAAATTCCTCTAACAATCTCTTGACTAGACAATCTACCAAGGATATCATAACTTAGGTGACCCATACGATTATGCCAGATTTCATTGTCATCCATTCTAATAATGTTACAGGTTTCACAACCAGTCTTGATTGTATAACAATTGTCAGGTGTTCTAAATCCGGTAATAATGCATTTACCTTTATCATTTAGAATTTTACAATTGTTCTTTAAAAAGGTAACTGTATGGTCAGAGTCACAAAATTGTGATATACTTAGGAGGTTGGCTTTAAGGCCTTTAACTAAAAGTACATTTTCGAGAGTAGGTATTCCCTCTTCTTTTAAGGTTCCTTTACCTATGATCTGGAATGAAACTCCGTCACCAAAAACTACTTTGCCTCCAGCAAATTTGGTTTTGTTTAAAAGTTTTGTTTCATCTCCTGTCATATGTTTGGAACATTCTGAATCTAAGTACCAACCAGATGAAGTGTGTTCAACTTTTAAGGCAGTGATAACAATGTTACACTTCATTTGGGGTAAAATATCATCTTTTCTAACCCAAATATCTCTAGTTTTAATTTTGCGCAAGTTTTCCCTCATTTGATAAAATTTTCAAGAAACAGCTTTTTGTCGAAAAACATTTGGGGCAACAACCTGATTATTGTGAAAAATTTGAGCTTTTGGTTTAGGAAAGTTTCTGGGAGCCTTTCTCTTAAATGAACTCTTAGTTTTGGTCTTTCTATTTATGTAGTTAGAGTTCTTATCAGGTTGTCTTGGAAGGACATAATGGTTACGATTTTGCTTAGAATAGTTAAAGTTCTTGTAGACAGAAGAGTTGTACACATGGGTGTTTAGACGCCTAGCATAACAACCTTCAAAGGAATGACCATAAATGTCATAGTAGGAGCAATATTGATTGCTCGAGGGATGAACTTCCTTAGGAAAACTTCTAAAGATGGGTTTAACAGCATTCTGTTCAGAAGTCCTATTCCTAGGAGGTATGGTCTTATAGGTAGAATTAGCCTTTCTGATCAAAGGACAGACGTATTTAGTCTTAAGTGCAGTGTCAGCCTTAGAATTACTAGATTCTCCAATGCCTTTATGTTGTTGCTTTTGATCAAATTCCTCTTTAATAAAATGAAAGTCTGGACATGTTTCAATTAGTCTTTTGCCCCCAGACACAAACTTAATAGGTTCAAGATTTGTAGTTTGTGGTTTGTTCTTAGGGAAAAATCCAATACCGGTTCTATCATCAGAATTGGTCTTGGAGTCAACAACAAAGTCAGTAAAACAATTTGAATTGTTTTCAAACTTAGAATTTTTTTTGAAAACAGTAGCTGTCTTTGTTTTTGCTTCCTCCAGTTCTAATAATGTTCCCTTGTATTTCATTTCGAGGGTTTAATTAGTTTTAGTCAACTCTTTTAATTTTTGATCAAAAGTTTCAATTTCAGATTGATGAGTCAGACATTGTTTAGTGTACTCTTCAGCATTCAACTTCACAATAAGACTTAGATCATCTAATTTCTTAGTCAGGTCTCTAACAGTCTTCTCCAGTCTAGTGCCCTTTTTAAGAGTTTTAGCATACAAAGTATGGATATCAGGGAGGTCATCGGTGTCTGAGTCGCTAAGTGAAGTGTGTGTAGTGACCCCTAACAATTTAGTTTTAGTACTCACGCACCCATTTACATCGTCTTTATCGAGATCACTTTGACTCACACACATGGAACTAGAACTAGCAACATTTTCAGATAATAAAGCATCTAGGCCAGTCAAAGCAATATTCACACAAGCAGGAGTAGGAGCATCATTATCACACACAGGTATATCATCATTGTTAATGATCTTAGCATAAAAGGACATGCAAGGGTCAAGTACATTTTATGACTCAAGTTCCTCTTCATCAGAGTCACTTGAATCATTCCAAGTTTTACAGACATTGGCTCTATTGTGTGTGTTGGCTTTATTCAGATTAACTCTGCAATCGTGAGCAATGTGACCTAGTTTCCCACATCTAAAACATTCAATCTTTTTAAGGTCTCTAGTGGGTCTGGAGTTGTTGTCCTTAGGATGTTTGTAAAGACCTCTCTCATGAGGTTTGGGATTAGACAGAGTAGGATAATTAGGCTTACCTTGTTTAGTTGCCTATTTTTTTCTAAATTTCACAATTTTCTTAAATTGTTTAGACATTAAGGCAATCTGATTATCTAGTTTGTCTATATCACACTCCTCATCAGAGTCAGAGTTGATCAAATTAGTCTCAAGTTTAGATATCTTAGAGGCAAAACTCAAGTTAGAGTTGGGTTGTTTTCTTTGTGAATGATTTAATTGTTTCTTAAAGTCTAATTCCATTTCCACAGTCCTAAGTTTTCTACTGAGTAACTCAGGGGTAAGGTTTTGATCTCTCATTTACTCAATAGCATACCTCTTGCTGTCAAACTTTTGTGGTAATGATCTTAGGATTTTAGAAACAATCTCATTTCTATCATAAGTAATACCATTAGCATGCAACTTAGTGACTATATCAGTTAAGTTCATGTAAAAATCATCAAAAGACTCAAAATCAGACATGATCAAAGAGTTGTACTGCTGGATAAGCATTTGAGTTTTAGCAGCTTTAACTCTTGAGTCTCCTTCATAGGCAGTGATTAATGTGTCCCAAGATTCCTTAGAAGTGGCACAAGATGAGATTCTCTTGAACTCATACTCATTAATAGACATAAAAATGGCATTCTTGCCTTTATTGTTATTTCGAGAAATGGTTTTCTCTTCTTGGGTAAACTCACTTAAGATTTTCTTTACCCACTCATCATTTCCTTCAGTGGCTGGTTTAGTAGGATAAGTATATCCATTTTCAATAATGTCCCAGACATCATCTCCTAAAGTCCCTTGGATGAAGGCAACCATTCTTACTTTTCAGTAAGCAAAGTTGTTTCCATCAAAGAGTGGAGGTCTGGACAGATTACCAAACCTTTCATTCTTCTCGTCCATAGTTAGGTTTTTCAGAAAACGATTTCAGAAACACAAGATCTTTTTGAAATAAAAGTTAACAGGGCTCTGATACCAATTGAAAAACGTTGCTAATGTCGTTTAATACAAGATTAAACTGTATAAGAAACTCCGAGATGTTTGTTGAAGAAACCCTTTTCTTTTGAAAATAAAAAAAAAATATAAACAACAAGATGTGTTTACAGAAAAACTTATGTATGAGAGTAATCAAGACTTTGTAATCAGTTTTTAAAACAAGACAGTTTCAAAAATTTAGCACACTATAGAATGGGATGAGTAGATGAAGATAATAAAAAACACACAGTTTTTAACGTGGTAAAACCTCTCCTATGAGAGGAAACATCCACGGTGACTTCTAAGTCACAAAAGTAAAAAATCCACTAACAACAAATAATAGTTACAAACAATCCAACATACATGCACACAAACCAACCTATTCTAAGTTTAGGAATATACCCCACTTGGTGTCCTTCTAACTTCTCATAGATCTGATAGTTGATGATGTTATTCCAGTTTGATAACTTCCTTTGCTTTAGCTTCCTTATGTCGACTCAATGATCTTTGATCTTATTCACAACACTTCCAGTGTTGTAGTGTGTTAAGTGTTTGT
Organism: Sambucus nigra; assembly: GCA_949130495.1. Classification (NCBI taxonomy): domain Eukaryota; kingdom Viridiplantae; phylum Streptophyta; class Magnoliopsida; order Dipsacales; family Adoxaceae; genus Sambucus; species Sambucus nigra. Next base: position 99,816,597 of record OX422207.1, on the reverse strand, counting down.
GAAGTGATTCCTATCAACATGCATGAAATCACACACACTTAGTTTTACAGACAGTCCTAGAAAAATTACATATAAAGACTATATGCTGTTATTTTGTTTTCTTTCTTTCTTACAGAACTAAAAACCTTTTTGACCTTCAATATAACCCAGATTCCACGGATATATCGCTTCCAAATCGGTCAAGATCTTAATCAATCTCGGTTTTAAAAATATTTTTGAGATTGAAAATCTCCAAGTGTGAATCCAACTAGGTCAAGGTTAAGTTTCGTAAGAATAGAAACCATAAAACATTTTCAAAACTAAATCAGTAAATATTTTCTTAAATCAAGAAAGAAATATGCAGATCTAGTGAAATGTAACATGCAGAGTGTAGATTTATAGTTTCTATGAAAGAGAAACGCAGATCTTCACACGAATGTTTAAGTTGTAAACAAGATCATAGACAAAGAGGTTACAACTTCAATATGAACAAACCACTCTCTCTCTCAAACACTCAAGGTTGTGTTTGGGGTGTTATAAAAACGAAGTTTTGATTCAGAGTTTGAAGTGTTTAGGGTTAGGGTTAGGGTTTGGCTTACACGGTTTCTTTTCTCTCACTTCTCTCTTTTCTTTTCTCTCTTATCTCTCACTTCTCTCTTCTCTCTATTTTTTTTCTCTCAGAAATGACGAATGCCCAAAAGTATTGAAAGGCTGAGAAGTGGAGGGTTTATATAGGAGTGGGGGAAGATTCTGGAACGACGAAGGCAATCAAGGGCTGAGATCAAGTCTTTCTAACTTTGACTTGATCCAAGGGTTATGAAATAGCGGTGGTTAAGATGATTGTGATTGGTTCATAGAGATAGCACCAGGATTGATTAAAAACACATGCAGACCATCGATAAGTTTTGATCCAACGATCAACAATGCACCATCCAACCCTCTCACATAACAAACACAAACAGATACATCAGGCAAGTGACAAGTGTTGGCTTGTGAGTGTCTCACAAACGCGCGTCAAACTTAATTACAGGCAGCACCCTGAAGTCTCTAGCGCATTTACATTCTACCCAAACAAACATTCCAATGAAAAATGAAGTTTTCAAAATAGAAAATTAACCCCACAAAGATTATAAACACATTTTTATTAATGAAAACATTATTTTAAAATTGTTTAAAAATTCCCAAAAAATTATTAAAACAACATTTTAAGGGGAATTTAACACACACTCAATTTAAGCAATATATACACATGTATGCACTTCTAATTGTGTGTAGTGTGATTCAATTTATACCTTCTTGGATCATTGAAGAGGATTAGAGAGAATGATTCTGAGGTTCTTTGGATTCTAGGATGGACAACCAATTTTGTCACTATTTCCAAACTAGTTGAACACTTATACAGTATAGACTTAATTAAGTAAAAGGTATAAGGTCCTTCACGCCTAAGCTGCTCCGACCGCCTAAGTAGCTCGGTACAATAAAGTTCCTCGGAGAACACTTGCTTCTCGGAGCGCCTGAGTTGGTCGGGGAGGTTGAGTTCCTCGGAGTCAAGGTGTTGTCAAAAATGTTCTCGGGTGACATGTAGATTGACACGTGTCTCCACATAATTGGTCCACGTCAGAAGGTTAAATTTGGTATCAACAGACATCTAAATTCAACAAATTTTTACACCTAAGGATACCTTTGATGTTCATTAGTTAGGAGTAGACGTATGCATCATGCACATATGAATGATTGAGTTGATTTACCTATCAAATGTGTTCACACCCATACATTCCATTTCCATGACTTGGTTGTTTAAGTTTAATTCCATGGTGTGATTTTTGTAGCATACTTTCTTCAAATTGGTATCTTATTTTTGTACGATTTTTTAAAAAAAAATCAAAAATAGTTTGTGAAGATTTTTTTGAGTATCTCTTTGCAAGAGCACATTTTCCATCTGATTGATAACTTGTTTTGAATATCGTGACACCTCAACATTTCTGGTTTAATTTATTCTTCTCATTTGTCTATTTGGGGACATCATAACAAGGGGGAGAAATATTATCATTTTATGGAGGAGTTTGAATTTTGGGCGAGTTTTGAGATTTGACTTATGCTTTCATCATAAATTGGTATCTATTTTTATCTCATTTCAAACTCGATACGCCACTTAGTATTTTCTTTATCTCATGTGTGTAGGTACTACATTGATGATCATTAAATTTCACACCCCGATAAGAAAAGCTTTGAGATTCGTGAAGATTTGAAGAACAAACGATGGAGACTTATTCATTTGTGTCTTTCCAGTTTTTGGTTCATGGGAGGGTAGATTTGTATATGCAATTTTGTTATTTGATAATTCGGATTTTTTATGTATGTACCGGCATAGACATAGGGGGAGATTTGTAAGGACATTTTTCTCATGTCCAACATGTTACATTTGTGTATGTCGTACACCGCTACATTTGGACATCACCTCACGATCTCACATGACGGCCTATATCTGAATTCTGGGAATCAACCATTCAACAACTCCATTATGTGTACCACATCTACCTCAATGACTTCACGTTCCATGAGTTTAGGGATTTTATGCAAGTGGTACGCAAGAGAAGTCAAAACAGTGAAAGAAGGCAAGATATAAAAGTTCGAGGGAATTTTTGTAATTTTACAGCCATAGTCCGGAGGCCTGGTCAACTGTAAATTTGTGGAGCTTGACGCCACGAAGATACTGGAAGAAACGGCACCCCAATTCGAGCTACGGTGAAGAAGTTATGACCTTTTGAAGATGGAGAAAATTCCTTAGAAGAATGTTGATTTTTTTCAAACCCCAAACCAGCAAAGTAACGCAAACTCATGGTGAACTTGTTTGGGGGGGATGGGGAATTGGTTCGGGGTACACCAGAACCGGTTCGGAGTACCTGTATGCTGGCAGAGTTCTGAAATTTTTAAACTCTCTTTTGGTTTTCCTATAAAAGCCAACTTCGGGGGAGTTATTTTTTAAGACTTTCAAAGACTTTTTGGAGAGTTCTATCACCTCAAGTCTTCATATTTTTGATTCCCAAGACTCATGTTTTGATTCACATATCCTTTCCAAATCTTTTGTAACCCAAGAACACAACTCTTCTTTTGTTCAACCCTTGTGGAGAAGCCGTTCTCTTCTTCATTGCTGCCCTTCTGGAAAGGGAAAGTTCTAATCGATGATAAAGGAACCGACACATGCGGGTATTTTTGTGTCACACTGTATTTCTGCCCATTGATTTGGAGGTTTGAAGAAGACACCGTGAAATACACTTGTGAGCGATTATCAGGATGTATGTAAGTCAATGGTCTTGTAAATTCTTTAAAGTTCTACAAATAAATGGTTTTACCCGAAAGGTTTTTTTTTCCTTAACTTTGTGTCACATGCTTCATCTATTTATGGTTTGACAATCACGTACACACTTTAGATGCATGATTAGGGGATGAATTTATTTGGTTTAAAAGTATACTCTAATTAAATAAGGGTTTATTGGAATCTTGCGAATTATTTTAAATCGATATCACACTCCGCATCATATGTTTTACAAACTTTTTTTTTCACCTCTTTCTTCCATGATGAGTCAATTTGTATGGTTTTTTCTAGCTCGTCCTCATTGAGAATGACGGATTCCACCTCCTTCGTGGCTTAACCTTTCTTCAACTTCCTCTCGTCCCTTGGGTCAGGAGTTTCAATGTTATAGGAGGTTGTGAGCTTATTATCGGCCTCCTTTTGTTCTGTTAAACTTATGTAACATTGTCGTGTTTCCACCTGGTCACCTTGGACTTCCCCTACCCATAAGGAGCCGATAATTTTACCACTTGGTGAATATTAGATGGGATTGCTTTGAATTCCTTGACTCTTACTCTACTGAGAATGATGTTATAGGCTGAGAATACGTTCTCATCCATTATAAAACAGCTTACTCTCTTTGTTAGGCACCTTGGCCAGGTGACCATACAGACATCCGTCTTGAATACCCCCAATACATGCACATTATCTCCATTGAAGCCGATCAACTGTTGATGATAAGGAAGTAACCTCTTTTTACTGAGTCTCAATCCTTTAAAACATAACTTCGACTGAGCCGCCGTCATCCATAAGTATTTGAGATACTTCGTACCCATGGATGCTACTGATGAACAGTGGGTCATCGTGAGGGGCGAAGATTCCCTTAAAAAATGTTCCTCGAGAAACCTACTATTTGGGTATCAATGTCCACCTTTTGAATTTCACCCGGCTTCGTCTCTGTAGAGGCAGGTTCACGTCCAAACTCTTCAGTGATGAATTTGCTTTTATAACATATGCCTCACCATTGGCCGGCTCAATTCCTCTGCTACCCAACCCTCAACTGATCATCTTCACATAAATGTCAATCATGTACATGCCTCCCTTAGGCTCAGGGATCTTAGTTGGGAGATTCGAGTCGTCTTTATCGTATTCTAATTCTTCATCATTTTTCTTTTCGACCTGTTGTTATCGACCCAACTTTTTTCCCTTTTCCCCCACCATGCTTTTTTCCCTGAATCCTCTTTGGCTCCACTCCGATCCACGTAATTCTATAGTTTCCCCTACTTCAGTATCTTTTCTATCTTGTCTTTCAAAGAAAAGCACTTGTCGGTTGTGTGCCCATGATCTTGATGGAAATCATACCATTTGACCTTATCCCTCTTGTGGGTAGGGGACTTGAGCTTTTTGGGCCACCAAAGTGCTCTGTCGTCCTTCATTTTATTCAGGATTAGGTCGGGACTCGCTGTCAATGGAGTATAACTGACAAATTTATCATCGACTAACCTTTTCTTTTCGTATTTCCCTTTTGCCTTCGGAGACATGCTCCCACTTTCTTCTTTATTGTCTTTTCCTTTAGTTGCCATGGCCTCCTTAGCATTCATGACTTTCCTGGCCATGGACATAAATTTTCCTCGACCAAATTCTAGAGTAGCTTTCTTTTCTCTAGCCCACTCATAAGGGTTGTCATAGAAATATTTTCTTTATAGTCCTCCACTTCAAGTTTTTCTTTGTTGAACCGAATAATGTACCAGTGTCTCATTTTTTCCTTATTTCAAGTACTCGAAATAGAAGTTATGAATGAATCTGTCGACTAGCTGCTCTAAGTTCTCGACTGAGTTCTTAGGTGTATACATATACCGCATATGGGTCGTGCCTCTGAGAGTGATGGAGAAGGTTTTACATCTCATATCATTCGAGACAAAATAAATATCGACCACTGATTGGTACATCTCTATAAGGTGTATTGGATTTGCACTTTCATCATCTTTCGGAGTTACAGTACGAGGTTCGAAACTAGTCGGAGTGGGGAAGTTCACTATCTTGGTTGTGAAGGGAGATTCTTCCATATAGCTCATGTGGATTAGGTCTCGACATTTTAAGAGGTAACTGATGTTATCCTCCAAACTCTGAATTTATATGTTCCATAACTTTTCTGTTGGCATGGCATTGTCTCCTCTACCTTCTTTGTCGGATGGATTAGGCACCTGCTCTCATCTAGCAGTTCCTCAATAACTATTCACTTCCTTTTTCTCTAGAGTCAGTGTTACTATGATATCGGGAGATTCGATCACGTAAATATCCCATACAGTCGAGATGATTAAATGTTAACCCTTTGCTGAGCCTGTCAAAGTCTGAACTTCTGGGTCGACCTTCTAGAGTCGACCTCGCATTATTTCTCCTATAGGTTAGTGTTAGGTGAATTATGTTGACAGAAACCTCATACAGCTCCTAGCAATCCTCCTTATCAGAATCCTGATCATTTGGACCCTCTTGCACTTATTTTACCAGGCAGAGTCATTTGGGGTCGGCCACGTCCCTCCTTTTATGGGTCCAGGGGTGGTCCCCTTATCGACGGATCGACAACCTCCCTGGCGATCGGAGTGATGATATCCATTGTTGTAATTAGAGTCCATTCCATCATGGTTTGGTATAATGCCATAAATTATTCTTGCATTTTTTTCTTGATGGATATCAACAAGCGCATCACTGCCGCCGTGTCAGCTATTTTTGACTGAGTTGATGCTTGACTGGAGCTGGGGCCAACGTCTAGAGGTGTGTCTGAAGCCATTTCTGTAATGAGAGTGTAAATTAACTAGACGAGCTAAAAAAACTTAAAGGTCCCAAGTATAACTCTTTTAATGGTTATTTAGGTCCAACAATGGTGGAGTTGGATCATCACCAGAATTTTGAGCAGGATATAAGCTGGAAATGAGAGGAAGAAGATGGAATATCTTCCCATGAACGACGCCAATATGATGATACCATGGATAGCACTACTTAAAATTATATAGAGATCAATCTAGCAATTAATAGTAGTGGAGATAGGGTGCGATAAATTAAATACATGAGAAGAAGATGCGACAAAAAAGATAACACAATTGTATAAGTGGTTCAGCCTTAGCCTACACCATTGTGCAAGGTGTTTGGTCATATTTTTATTGCAAACTGAGGCAGTAATGTAGTTAAGAATACAACTATCAATCTCTCTCTCTATTGTACATCTGGATAAAGTTTAGCTTATGTTTTTAATATTCGATTCCCCTCATGGAAGAAGTTGAAGGGTATTTATAGCCTTGGGGGTGAATTGTGCCCCCCAAGCATGTAATAAGTATACACAGGATGAAATAACCAATCAGAACTTGGCACTTATCCATGACACACATATGTTATGATGCTAAAATATTCATTCATGTGCTCATGAAGATCTGTTATAACCGCAGTCCCACACAGATTAACTGTGCCGAAACTTGGTGTCATATATGGGGTTGATGTTATCCCTGGTAGTCCCGGCCTGGCTGAGTCTGACATAGGGGACCTTCTGTATAGAAAATTGCAAAGCTGAGTAAAATTTTAGTGATGGGTTGCCATGATGATGCAAGGATGATATGAGATTACCGAAGATGACCATGGGCCGGTTGACTAGTCTTGGCCCCCTCATCTTAAAATAATGCTAAGATAATAGAAGCACCGAGACGAGAGTGCTGAGGATGGATCACCCTGGGGTGACCCATGACTGTCCAACTCAATGAGTGGGTGGGGTCATATTTATTGGGTTGAGCCCTATCAAGGAAGAGGACACACTTATATATATCATTAGGCTAGTCATCCTTACTGGAACAAAATAAACCAATATAATTTAAAGAAGAACTGCGGTAATCATAAGAAAGGGTGCTCTTATAATTAACATGTTCCTCTTCAGTTGAGTAGTGTGAGTTGCAAGTACTTGTAACTCCACCACTTACATTTGTAATAAGTAAAAAGGGAATAACTAGATTACCTTCTACTGGGTGAGAAGATGATGGAGTTGGTGGCTGAGAAATAGTGGCTTCGAGGGCATCATAGTCCTGCTTGCGAACAAATTGGTATGCCTCTTGAATCCCTAGAGTATTAGTCTCAGAACTTTGGTCTTTAATAGTAGAAGGACTATTGGGGTTGGTGGACTTCTTCTTCTATCTAGATGCTCACCTTTTGATTGGAGAGGGGGAGAAAGTTTCCCTCCAATATAAGATCGGAAAAAATTTAAAACATCAGTATCCGAATGATTCCTCTTAGAGGGGACATTAACCTTGGCATTACCCCAGACCTTCCATTTAGGTTTTTGGGGTTGAGTATCTCGATATTTTGAGTAAATGCTCTCCATATAGATAGGATTTACAAGGATGGAAAACATTTGCTTGAGTGGGGCCTTCTCAAATGTGTTGTGATGCCAAATTTCTTTCTGAGTACTCTTAGTTACTTACTTCTCATTTAGGGAATCAAGATCAATGATGGACTCATCGGAGACACTTTAAATACACTTTTTTATTGAGGAAGCTTAGCGCTGCCACAAGAAGAACCATGTGTGATTAAAAGAGGGAAGATATTCACGAACAGGTATATAAAAAATCCCCAAACAATCAGTCCTACGCACTATCCCCTCAGGGGGAAATTGGAAAATGCCTCCAAATATAATTATGGGTGCGATAGGTTGGTGGGAAAGTTTGGTGTATAAGTATCCTAGTCATAACCAAACTACCCTTGACCCACTCGGAGAGATAAAACTTCAATCCTTATCCAAGATCCGTGAAGGATGTGAGTATGAAAGGAAATACGAAGGCCATTACAGAAATATGGGGGTGGCCAATAACAGACTCAACATTTATAGGGAAAAGAAAAGTTCCAGATGAAACAGAGTGGAATTGCCAAGAAATTATTCCACTCATCTGCTTAGAGTAAGGAAGAAAAGAAAACTCATCTAAGTCATGCTTGACTGAGATGAGAGAGTGCTTGGGGGATTTCTTATGCCACTTTGCAATATAAACAACTTGTCTATGAAGCGAGTGAGGCTCAGGTGTCTAGTTAGGGAACCTCTCGAAGAGAAAACCCATCAACAAAAAGGATTTAACAAAATTTACCCATCAATGCAGCCGTTCGAGCGCTCCATGTCAATATGGGTGCGATCTAGCCAAGTATAAATGGACCCTAAAGTTTAGGCCTCAAGTTGGACATTCCTCCCACGAGTAAGCCTGGCAGGCAACGAAATAACAATTCATGAGGTGAGTCATTTGGTGTCCCCCCCCCCCAAAGAAACCTTCTCAGAAAAATGATAAGAAGGCCAGCCAAGTGGGTCCTCGAGTTGATCTTAGGACCCTCATGGCTCTTTGGTACTTTGGTTGAACTTCCTTACTTGGGAACTGACTCAAAATACCCGAACCAATATCATTTCCACTTAGCAAAAGAGTGTTTAGTTTCCCTAGTCTTGGTAAGAGAAAAATAACAAGGGCATTCCGACAGAGCCTGGTAAATTTTTTCACACATCTCCTTCTCGAGAGGGTATTCATACCCATCAGTACAAATGTGATTGCCTATGATAGGTAGGCAAATCACTCTCATGTGTCCTCCAAGGTGATTGTGAACTCCTCTCAACCATTGACAAAGGTGTGAGAGTCCACACTCCAGTGAGAGAAAAATGAAAAAAACACCCTTGTTTTTGGAGATAGTAAAATTTTCAAACTGACGATTGCTCGAATAAGTCCCAGTTTGTTAATAATTGCACTATAGTTGGGATGTTGATGACAAAATCCATTCGTTAATCCTATTCTTCTAGAGCTCCCCCCCACACATCAAGGTTTTCATTAAAATGGGGAAAATCACCCCTATCCACTCACACGCGTAATATGATGTCAACAAGAATCATGTGGGTGTCCTCAGATTTAGGAAAACCAACGAGCAGTCTCTCGCTAATCTTTTTAGAAACTCACTTCAAATTTCTTGAGCGAGGACATGAAAGAATAACCCTTACCAAAGAAAGGGGAGATACAGTAGGTAGAAAAGTCCTTCTAAGACCTGTTTTAAAGGAACTGCCTTTGCCCTTTGGGAAAAGTATGACATTCACCTGAGCTTCTCCACTAGAGGGGGTGGGAGGAACAACTATTGAGGTAGTAATGACGGTGAACCAATGGTAGTGCTAGTGTAAATAGTGACTTGGATGGGTAGAGAACCCATCAGAACTTTACTCACAGAGGTGGAAGCAGTGGATGACACCATTGGAGTTGAAAAATATGTTTTAATGATGAAAATATTGAATAGGTGGTAAAGGAGGAAGAGGGTTTTTGAAAGACGAAGAGGTTTTTCTCTCTCTAACTCTAGAAAGCTAAAGGCATATCATAAGATAAATGCTTATAATCGTTTGAAGGGTTACTTAAACCTGGTAAAAAGAAAACACCTAATTGCTTAAATTAGAGAGTAATAATTACTAAAATCATGAAAATAGAGTTACAATGAGTACACATGTCTCATAAAGACACTAAAAGAAGCCTAAGTAACGTTTTCTGACAGAAAGCATTCAACGCAGAATAAAGATAATGATTACCTTTTTGGTTCCCCTCGAATTCTTCAAGAGACTCTTTGACTAACCAGCAACCCCATAGCAGTAAGAAATTGCTCTATGAGTAACTCCAAAGTCAACGAGAGGGTGCCATTCAAATAAACCCAAGGCAATAAACAGTGTGCTCTAGGAGAAACCCCAAGCCAGTGAGGGGGTTTTCTATGAGCAACCCCAACCTAAATTTCAAAGGAATGAAAGAACAACCCCAACATCAATTAGAGGGTGCCATCACAGTGGACCCAAGCCAAACGAGGGGGTGCTCTAGGAGCAACCCCAATATAGCGAGGGGGTTCTCTACGAGAAACCCCATGACTAGGGAACATATAAGTTTATTTAAACTTTGTGAACACTTTATTATTTTTGTATATAGTAATGCTTAAAAAAAATCTTGAGTTGAGCAAGTAAGGATCTAGCAGATGACTAGTTGGGAACCCTTGGGAGTTTTGGTTTGGAGACTGAGAGGCAAGTGTTATTGGGAAAGCTAAGGCCTAACCACTTCACTACCTTAGAGATTGAGATAATACTAATAGGAGGGATGTGAGAGGTCACCCACGCACATACACAGTTCACACTTAGTCAAATAGGTGAGCAGCCAAACCACTGCCCACAAAGTATTTTCAAGATTGGCGAGTGGCCCTCAAGGCCACTTGCAAGTTTTCAAAGATTATTTACCAAGTTACTGTTTGATATAATATTTACCAAATCATACCTTTTGTCACTATGCCCGACATATTAACTTTTTGACTTTGGGTTGTGTCGGGTAGACGAAAAATCATAAAATGGGATAAAAAGTAAAACTTAGATATTATCTCAAAGAATATCTTTTTGGCACATACATAACACGTCAACCCTAGTACTTACCTATAAATAGAGCCCTTGTGCAATTTCAAATCATAGAACACAAGTAAAGCACTGTTACTCTGCTCAAATATCACCAAAAAGTATTCTCTCCCTGTTGTTCCCTTGGTACTTGAAGCGCTTGTCTCTTCATTCCCAAGAATCATCACTTCCAAGTAATCATTTTTTCTCTTTTATTGATACCGTAAAGTTTATAGCTAATTATTGTCTTCCGCACACAACAATCATAGAATCACCATTTTACCAGGGAAGTTATCTTTTATTTTCTTAATGCTATTAAAGCCTTTAACACCTTGAAAGCATCTTACACTATAGTGGGTCATGCCTCATCAGATCCAGTATATTCATAGATCCTAATACCACTACCCTCTATAGTATGAAAGTAAAAAATATAAGTTATTTGTATTTTTTTGGCATAACCAAGATTATGACCTATTTGTTATGGAATTCCTAATTCGATTTGGAGCTGTTTGCTCGAGTTCTAAGATTAATAAGTGAACTTTGAGGTACCGAGTCCTGAACTATCTCTTAGGGAACTTTCTTGAGGGTCAAAACCCATTTGAGAGACATTGCCATTTGTAGAATATCCTCGCCTTTGTTATTGTTTGGGTGTGTCATAGTAGTTCTACTATATGAGGTTATGCAAGGATTTCCACGAGGTCGAAGTACCCCTCCATTGTATATGACGCCTCACGATATGCATGGAAGTACGTGTGAGAGGAACATTTTGATATACCCACATGTACGTGAATCGAGACTACCGATATACCTTATCAGGATAATAAGTAGGAGAGTTGATTAGATATTCTCGAGATACATGAGTGATGTTCACTGAGAAGAAACCACTCTATATATGCCTCCGGTACAAAGACAATAAGAGTGGAAGATGTCTCCAGGGACCCACATTGGTAGATCCAAATCCTTTCGGTACATTTCTAAGGGTGATAGGGTATGTAGCGATATATAAATGTTGCGCAATGAAGTAGTGTGCATCTTATGTAAAGTTTTTTATTTTTGTAAATACCCAGTTTCACTTGATATTATTATGTAACTTGGCATTTATGTCATACGGTTCTAGGGATGCCTAGGGTGTAATCTTATCCCTACAGGAACATATCCAAGTATCTAAAAAAAGTAGAAAAATAATCGAATATACAGAAATAACATACTGAAGTAAATATGAATCTATATTCAAATGAGTTTAGTCCACTTTAGGAAACTCCCAATGTATTTGCCACTAGGATAACATGGACCCAATGACGCATGTCTCGTCCACACATCCATGGATATGTAGAGAATGGAGAGAAGGGGTATTTTCCAATGACATGTAGTCATTGCTTTGTTCTCTTTTGAAAAGAATGGAGTCGCCAATCTATTTTCCATAAAATAGATTGAAAAAGAGGGTAGGTATCCATGGAGACCTGGTTATGGTAAGTAATATTAGTGTTAAACCAAAAAGTCAAAGGTTCGGGGACTGGGTTACGAATTGGGAAGGTATTAAGCACCCATTCTATACTTTCGATCTCAAAAGCAGATATGAGTCATTTATTCTAATATGTTATAGTCTAAAGGAAACAATAAAATGAAAATACTTAGTATGTAAACATACTATGCATCGTAGGGTGGGATGTGTGTGTAGATAATATGGATAAAGGATAAATATATAAAAAATTGGACTTGTTCAATCGAATGACAATTTGAGTGAGTCTACATACTTGCATGAAGAGATTTAAAGTCCATGTAATTCGCAAAGTGTCTTAGAGGGATTATACCTCTCAGTTTGAATCGATGTAAGAAATCTTGACTCCTTATGCACTGAAATAGTTTTAAGATGAAAATAGTTTATATTTGAAAATGTATTAAAATGGTTTGTGTTCAACTAGAACTATTTGATGCAATTGGGTTTGATAAATGAAACTATTTTCATGAAACGAGGGAGTTAAGACTTCTCACATTAAAATTAAAGCACTAAGTTGGATCTCCGGATCAAATCATCCTCCTATATGCTATATTTAGTATTTATGATTTTGAAAACTTTATTTGGATTTTTTGTGTTAAAAAAATAAACTAGAATCAACATATATATGTACCAAGTTGAACTTGTTCACTCAGATGACAGTCGTAGTGAGCCTACTGACTCGCACATACCGATTTAAAGTCCACGTAGTTTGCAAAAGGACAATGAGAGATTCCTTTACACCCACCCCATGGTTTTACCCATGCGTATGTAATTTTGTCACTTGGTATGACCCATTTGGGCTCTGGAGTTGGTAAGGTGGATCATAACTAAAATTTGGGTGACTTAGTTGCACTAGTGCAGTAGAATTGGAGTTTTAATGCTTCAAAGTTAAAATAGGAATTTTTAACTATCGTTCGAATCAAATTCATAGTTGTTCGAACGAGTTTCGGATGACCTTTTGACGACATAGAAATGCTCGATTTCCCTCTCCCTATGGAATCTCGTTGGAAAGCTCATGTTCGAATGATGCATATTGTCATTCGAACAAGGCACATTTCTCATCCCTTTGAACCTAAGATTTTTCCTCGTTAGTACCCTATTATAACTCTCGTTTGAATGGGGGGGATCTCATTCGAACGAGGTTGAAAGTCGTTTAGAGGACCGAGAAAGTTCAGAAAAATTTACACATTTTTATGTACTGTCACAAGATGGATCGTAGGATTGGAAGATGTGTTGAGCTCTCATCGGCTCAGATTAAAACGTGTGATAAATGATTGAAAAACCATTGGATAAAGGGTTAGGTTCAGGGGCATTTTTGCTTATAAACCTTAGGGTTTTGAGAGTATTTAACGTGGTTTTTGGTCCATTTGAGTAAATCAAAATAAGATTTTCCCTCTCTCTAGCTCTTGGAGCTCTTCCTCCCCCATCCACCATAAACCACCCAAACCCCATCATTGCTGCACCTTAAACCACTATAGATTGACCCTCATCTACCATATTTAATCACAAAAAACCCAAATATACCACTCGTTTAAGCAAAATGAGTTTTTATAGAGATGTTATTGAGGATTTTTGGAGAAGAAGAACAAGAACAACAAGGGATCTAGAAGGGGGGTTTTTCTTGGAGGTTTCATGGAGCACATTGGTGGAGCTTGGTAACCTACTTACGGCCACCTTAGGAGGTGGGAGGTCTCCACGCCATCTTTTTCATCCTACCATTATTTGAACCCCTTAGCGGTGGGAAAGTCTACTCATTAAGTTTAAGAACTCCATTTTTGATAGTATTGGTGTTGTAGTTAGTGTTTGTAAGAGTAGAACGCATATATTATTTAGGAAAGTCACTTCTAAAGTTTTAGTGTAAAATGGCTTATAAATGATTCCACGAGTTTTGGAAAAAAATGATATAATTTAATACATTTTGGCATTGAAATGATAATTATCTTGTTGAAAATAATTTATAAATAAATGTCTGAAGGTTTTCTTATGAAAATTGGGATTTCTATAAAATTAAATATTTATTCTTGTTTTTGAGAAACGCAAATGTCTTTGTTTATAAAAGGTACGTTTGTGCAAATATTATGAAATATCTAGAGTGAACAATGTGTTAAAGCCATTTAATGGGATTTTAGGACTTAAAATCATTCTTCCTATGTATATGAACTTGTAGTAATTTGGCATTGATGATATAAACAAGTTTAATGAAGGTTTTATTGAATTCTATCATGAAACAAAGAAAATAAAAATTTCTTCCCTTAAAAGTGTGTTCATAAGTGTAGAAAATGAGGTTAACTGTCAACACTACATGTGAAGATAAAGGAAAAATGGTGTTTTCTTGTAAAGTAGTCTCCAAAATGCCAAAGGGTTTTCTTAATAAAGAAATTAGTGATGAAAGATATTTCCAACTTGAAAAGGGGGTTAACTCCAAAATGTGAAATGAATTAATAAGTAAAAAGGTTTGAGAAGTTGGTACATATAACTTAGTAATGTTTTTGTGAAAATAACACTTGTGAAAATGGAGGAAAATGCAAGTTTGGAAATAAATGGATAATATGATAATTTTACGTAGAGTGAAAAAGGTGTCACACATATGGTTCTTAATGAATGAGATCTTTGGGGTTAAAGCAATGCAAGTGTATAAAGGACAAGAAATGGTGATTTTCAAAGTGGAACATGAGGTGGGATGAGATCCCTGAGTTTTGACTTCAGCCGGTAAAAGTGAAATAATGTGGACATTTGATAAATTTTAAAACACATTAATATAGACTCAGATGAGATCGAAAAAGAATTAAGAAAGGATCGAATTCCTAGACTAAAAGACTACAAAACACTAGTCATAGTATATGGTCACTACACCCAAATGGTCAAATTGGAACCCTTTAAGCACTTAACCTTGTCACGGTCATTGACCGTGACAAAAAAAATACGCATTTTTTATCACGATCATTGGCCGGGACAAGTCCATGACAAAGGCTTATCACAGTTAATGACCATGACAATCGTATAAAGTTATCACGGTCATTGATCATGACACGTCCGTGATAACTCCGTATGTAAAAAAACCCTCCCTCTTCTTTTTTCCCATGATTTTTTCATTCCATTTCTCTCTCTCTCTAGCGGTTGCTCCCTATCTCTCCACAACTTTGGTATGTTTTCTCTCTCTATTTATCCTCCATTTATGTATATGTGCATGTGTTTATATAAATGTGTGTAAATGTGCATGTGTGTGGTGTATATATGCGTGTGGGGGGGGGGGGGGGGAGGCAGGAGGTGGGTAGGGGTGTATGTGCGTGTGTGTCTATTTTTGTGACAACCCGAATATAATTATGATAAATCATGTTTAAATAATGATTATCTTATGTGACATGAATAAATATTATTAGTATATATATGATGTTAAATCATTATTTTTAGTTTAATCCTATCTTCATAAAGCTTGAAATATCGAATTAGTTACAAATGTGAAATTTTGAAGTTTTCGGTAGGAATGTTCTTGTTTAAGACTAGTTTTGACCTTTATGACATAACTACTTGAGGTAAAAACTATATGTTTGTATATATATGAGTTAGGTTTGTAACACAACAAACGTTTCATCGAACGGACAACCGAGTGGGAAGATATTGTCTTTTTACGAACAGCGGGTAAAGTAGTCATTTAGCCTTAAATGATATTTTGTTTTATATGATACCACATGTTACATTTTGATTGGTTGGGAAGAGTGGTGGATTTGGCCGACTTCAAACCCTTAGAATTACCTCCTTATTAATCTAAACTCAGACATGAGAGATTATAAGCTTAAAGAAAGAGAGTTTTGAAGTTTAGGAAGAAAGTGTGAGGAGAAATTGAAATAAAATTTATGGAAAAATTACGTAAAAGCCCCTAAGGTACTTCCATTCATAAATCTTGTTTATTTTTTGTATTACTTAATTAAATGATTTAAATAATCATTTTTTTAATGAAATTCCATGTCTTGATGTGTACTTATGGATAGATGCATGTTTAAGCAAACTTGAATGTGTAAACCGTTGAGATTGTTTTTTTTAGGAACCTTGTTTATTCAAACTTCCATATATTTCTCTATACTTACTGGAATTGAGTAATTCTAATTGGAGATTAACCTTGACTAATATATTTATGACATATCCGAAAATTATGTGAGAGTTTGAAGTTCGGGTATGAAATTTGCCCTAAGCGTGAAAGTATGTCCGCCATGTGTTCGATGTTTTGCTTGGCATAGTAAATGAACTCCAAAAATTATGAAACTTTAATCTTGTATTATTAAATATGTTTACTGATGTTGGGTAAAATATCATAGAAATTGATGATGTATAAAAATTATGAAAATTCCTGGAAGTTGAATGAACGATAAAAGAGCCTATAGGGAAGATTTGTTATGTGGTAAAGAAATGGGCATATCTTGCTCTAGGAGACTTGAAATTATGTACCATGTTTTGTATTAGAATACTAATATGATAAGGATTGAATTACTGAGAATAAATGAATTTATATTTGGTCTATGATTTGGATATGTTAAATATATTAACATGGATTTGGATGGAACTTCACTTGTGATAAATAATTTGAATGGAATCATGTGATGCTTATGGATTGAATTATGTTTAAATCATTCTTCGGATTATTGATATTCTTATGATGATACTAATATTGTAAGAATGATAGGAAGGTAAGAAGAGCTGATTGAACAAATACAGGATAAAGGCAAGGAAAAAGCCAGTTAAACTGTCGAGGTGAGTGTACTTTTGATTTGTTTCATATATAAATATGAATATAGCACTAACAGTAGGATTTATTTGAATACTTTGGTATTCAGAATTTGTTTGGATATTAAAATATCCAGGATTTTTTTGGGTCTCATGATCTAGGATTGGTTTGAATACTTCGGTATTCAGGATTTGTTTGGATATTAAAATATCCAGGATTTATTTGGGTCGTATGATCCAGGATTGGAATTGGTAAAATATCCAATGATTTTTTGGAACTAATGTTCCAGGATTTGTTATTGCCAATGGGCAGAATTATTTGGATCTTATGATACAGGAATTGTTATTGCCAATGGGTAGGATTGTTCGGATTTTATATTCACATATTCGATACAGAATTGTTATTTCAGTGTAGGGAAGGAGTACCTCACTAAGCTCAATGCTTACGGTCTATATTTTAATAATTTCAGGTTTGTATGCTGCCAGCTAGGATACCATATGATCGGTAACTTTGAGAGTTGAACCGTTGGAGAGAGTTGGGGTTCAAATATGGGGATTTTATCATTGTCACACTGAATGTTTTAATATACTCACACATTGTATATATTGAGTTAGCAGGGATTGAGTTGATGATTGTAATATTTAATCATAGTATTGTATGTCTGCTTAATTATGACTATGATATTGATTTCGTTATGGTACAATAATAATATTATGTTGATTATGCACATTATGCAGTAAAATATGGATAGATGAATTATATTTCCAATGGGCTCAAGATTATGATTTAATTATTCTAATAATAAATTATTAGTATGGATATTGGGTTTGGGGTGTGACAATTAGTGGTATCAGAGCGTGGTTATTAATTCTGGACACGTGTGATGATTAGATGGCATTATTGAGTTGATTTTATATTTATTAATTGTTTATATACTAACCAATAGTGTAGTATTATAAATTGTTTATATTTGTTGTTAGAACTTTTATTTATTACAGATAATTCCAGATGGAACTTGGGAATGGACAACATAGAGAAGAGGGAGTGGCTTCTCGTATAGAGAATACTGAAGTAGGGCAAAGTGTTGCTCGAAGGGATAGAGAGCAAGAACAACCTACAGAGATGCAAATAATGGCACAGGAAATGATGAGGATGACAGAGCAATAAGAAAGAAATATGGCACAAATGGCAAAACAACAGGATAGATATCTAGAATCAAAGACTATGGCCAGGATTGAGAGAGAGGCAAGGAAAGAAATGAAAGATTCTATGCATGAGAAGTTTTTAAAGTTGAATCCTCCAGAATATTCAGGGTCAGTTGAACCTACCGAATCTAAGATGTGGGTCAGAGATCTAGAAACTATCTTTGCAGTTATGAAGGTTCCAGATGACTAGAAAGTGAATCTAGTTGTGTTTAAGCTGAAAGAAGAGGCCAAATATTGGTGGGAAGCTAGCAACCATTTGATTCCCAGGATGGAAGGTACTGATGTTATTACTTGGGTTGAATTTATTAAAGCTTTGTATGTTAAGTATTTCCCTAAAGTTTATAGGAGGGAGAAGCTGAGGGAATTTATAACTTTAACCCAAGGGAAAATGTCTGTGAGGGAGTATGATGCTAAATTTACTGCTTTGTCTGGATTTTCTACTAAGTATGTGCAAAATGAAGAAGATAAATATAGTAAGTTTCAAGATGGACTGATTTGGCCTATTCAAAATAGAGTGGCCACTTATGAGTTAGAAGATTATGCTTCTCTGGTAAACAAAGCCACGATAGCAGAAAGGCAAATGAACCAAGGGGTGGTGAGTATAGAGAGTTTTAGGAAGAGTAGATTCGATGCATTTCACTCTAAGGGAGGTGAGGGTGGAAGTGTTAAGATGGAACCTCATAAATTTCAGAGATGTGGTAGAGATAGTGGTAGAGGTCAGGGGATATTGGGAAGAGATACCAGGAGTGGAGGATCTTTTGGTTATGCCAGAAAGTCAGGGAGAAGTGAGGCCCCAATAGGAGGTGTTACATGTTTCTTTTGTAAATAGGAAGGTCATTATAAATCTGAGTGTCCTAAGCTTAAGGGATTGGAATGCTACCATTGTCATCAAATGGGGCATATTAAGAAGAATTGCCCGCAGTTGGCAGAGACTCCAGCAACACCTAGTGAAGCAGCAAGCAGAGTGTTACCTCTAGGCAGTGGAGCAAAAAGTGTGGGTAGAGGACAAGCTAGTGGTTCCAGGCCAGGGGGACGAGTCTTTACGATGAAAGAAGCTCATATTTCTCCAGATGTGGTGATAGGTACACTTCCTATTACTGATACAAGTTCTTATGTTTTGATTGATCCTGGTTCCACACATTCTTTTATGTCCTATGATTTTGCTGTATACTTTAATAGACCATGTACTCATTTAGAGGTGGGGTTACGTATTTCTATGCCTATGGGGGATATGATTGTAGTTGAATATGTTTTTCGTGATTGTGTTTTGACTGCGGGTGTTAGAGATACAGTTATAGACTTACTTCCATTGGGTATCTCTGATTTTGACATAATTTTGGGAATGGATTGGTTATCCAAATATCATGCATCCATGGATTGTTTCCGTAAGGAAGTTATTTTTAAATTACCTGGTGATTCTGAATTTAAATTTGTAGGGGAAAGGAAAATTGTTCCTAGTTGTGTTATTTCTGCTATTTAGGCAAGAAAATTATTGAGTAAGGGTTGTGAGGGTTTTATAGCATATGTTCTTGACACTATGAAGGGGTATTTACAATTAGTTGATGTTCCTATAGTACGAGATTTTCCAGAAGTGTTTCCTAGCGAATTGCCTGGATTACTACCAGAGAGAGAAGTTAAATTTAGTATTGAATTAACACCGAGAACCACCCCTATTTCTATGGCACCGTATAGAATGTCACCTGTTGAATTAAAAGAACTCAAGATTCAGTTACATGATTTAATTGATAGAGGGTTCATACAGCCAAGTGTATCTCCATGGGGTGCACCAGTCTTATTTGTGAAAAAGAAAGATGGCACTATGAGTTTGTGTGTTGACTATAAAGTTACAATTAAGAGCAAATATCCTTTACCTCGTATAGATGATTTGTTTGATCAGTTACAGGGTGCTAAAGTGTTTTCAAAGATAGAATTGCGATCAAGGTTATCATCAGTTGAGGGTGAAGGGGAGTGATTTTTCTAAAACTACTTTTCGTACTCGGTATGGTCATTTTGAATTTCTAGTGATGCCTTTTGTGGTGAATAATGCTCCAGTTGTATTTATGGATCTTATGAACCGGGTAATGCATCCTTTCGTTGATTCATTTGTGATAGTTTTTATTGATGATATTCTGATTTATTCACGGGATATGGTTGAACATGAAAAGCATCTCTGAACTATTTTGAATGTGTTGAAAGATAAGCAATTGTATGCTAAGTTTAGAAAATGTTAATTTTGGCTATCAAAAGTTGTATTTTTAGGCCATGTTATATATGGAGATGGTATATGTCTTGATCCCAAGAAGGTGGAAGCTATTGTAAAATGGGAGAGGCCCAATAATGTCACTGAGGCGAGAAGTTTTCTGGGTTTAGCTGAGTATTATAGAAGGTTTAGTAAGGGATTTTCTTTAATTGACTTGCCAATGACTAAATTAACCCGAAAAGATATTATGTTTTAATGGAATTCTGACTGTGAAAATGGTTTTGAAGAATTGAAAAAGAGATTTGTAACTACACCTGTTCTTAGTATTCCACACGGTGGAGATGGT
Organism: Sambucus nigra; assembly: GCA_949130495.1. NCBI lineage: Eukaryota > Viridiplantae > Streptophyta > Magnoliopsida > Dipsacales > Adoxaceae > Sambucus > Sambucus nigra. The sequence continues at coordinate 99,795,952 of OX422207.1, read as the reverse complement.
TTTGTTATTTATACTGATGCTTCACATCAGGGGCTAGGTTGTGTTTTTATGTAGTATGGTAAAACTATTGCTTAAGCTTCTAGGCAGTTGCGTACGCATGAACGTAATTATCCTACACATGATTTGGAACTTGCTGCTATTGTGTTTGCTTTGAAATTATTGCGTCATTATCTATATGGTGAGGTATGTGAAATTTTTACTGACCATCAAAGCCTTAAGTATTTATTTACTCAAAAGGAGTTGAATTTGAGGCATAGGCGATGGCTGGAGTTAATTAAAGACTATGATTAACAATTCACTACCACACAGGGAAGGCAAATGTAGTTGCAGATGCTCTGAGTAGAAAGGATTCGGGCAGGTTATCATGTATTCGGTGTGCTAGAGTTTCCCACATCATGGAGTTGAGATTGATGGGAGTAGAATTTAAGCAAGCCGATGGGGACAGGTTCTTTGCTCATGTAAGCGTGAGGCCTTTGTTAGCTGTAATACCCCGTGATTTTAATGACTTTTAAAATGGGTTATATTTTAAATTAATGGATTAATTGGATTTTATTATAAATTAATTCATTTGGGTTTTATCGAAATTGTAAATATTAAAATGGATGATTCTGAATATTACTTAAAGATATTTAGGTAATATATGAATGTAATGTTATTGATATTTCTGTGAGTTGTTAATTTAGTAATTTGAATTTTTAGTCGGACACGGTATGGGACGTGTCGGGACTAATTTGTTAAATTAAAAAGGAAACTTATTTTTACATCAACCTTATAGTCGTTTTGACTGCGTCGTTGCGCCCAGAAGGGTTAAAATAGTCAGAAAAGTCTATTTGGACGTTCGTTTTGGTTTTTGGGTCATTTGGAAATGAAAAGACAACCTAAAAGGGCATTTTGGTTATTTTTATAGGGGGGATGAATAGTGATTTCAAATTTTGTCTTATTGTAAATATTTAGAGATTAGTGTACATAGGTTCATTTCATCTCTTCTACACAATATTTAAAAGTCATCTTTCTAGAGAGAGTGAAAGGTTGCTAGGGAAGAAAAACGCTTGCTTGGAAAGGAGGAGAACTAAGACCAAAGGTCACCGCCATCAACCACCACCAAAAGTTGGCCGGAGAAAGGGAGAACCACATGTGTTATTCAACTCCAAAGGATCAGATCTTCATTATAGGCAAGTGTTTAATAATTGCAATCTAATTTTGTATATTGTCCATGTTAGGATAGTTATAAAAATATGAGATTTTTCATATTTGGAAGATAATGTAGAGTTGTTAATAGATTTATGAAAAATGGAAGTTTATAGGAATCAAACTCATGTTGTAGGAAGATAGTAATCCACAAAATAATCATAAATCTGTTGAAGAAATTATGAGAATCAATGGTTTGTTCTTGAAGATATCATATATATAATTTTCTAGAAAAAGAGGATAAACATATGCTTTTAATTCAAGCTCTTGATGATTCTAGGATGTTTAGAGCATTATAAATCATTCACATATGTTTCTATATCATGTAGTAACGGTTTATACGGAATTTGGGTTGTTAATATGAAGGATTTTATGATCAAAAGTGATGAAACCCGTAGTAGAAGAAATGTAGAAACCGGGTTGTTATTTGCGCGATCGATCGATCGACCCCCTGCCTTCGATCGATCGACCTCCCCAGAATTTGTGAAGTTATTTATTTTAATGCCTGATTTAATCCCAAACCTTTTGTAGATCTTTGGTGATTATTATTTGGATATTATGGGACTTAGGGAATATCAGTAAGCCCTAGTTAAGAATTGAATTGATTTGATTAGGATTTAATTGATTAGAATTATGATAATTATAGAAATTTCGGTTGCTAGATTCATGTGTTGAACTCTAATTTGTATGCATGAGGATTAAGGATAGGTCCAGTAGGGTTACAATTTGAGCATCAAGGATTGAGTTAAGCTCATTATTGATTGCACAAGGACTGAGTGTAGTACAAACGCTTAGTGGTATGGAACCTGGATAGAGATGGGAGTTTAGACCACATTTGGTTGAAAGAGGGGATGAGGTTATCCCGGTTGCGTATTTAAAGTTGACGGACCTCCATGACCAACAAAGTTAAGTAGTAGTGTATTGGAGGGGTTCCTTGTTTGGATTTCTCTTTGCGAGACGTTCTGCGCATGAACCTTAACGACGTCGGGAGTGGAGAGATGTTATAGGACGCGTGGATATTAGTTTTATTGATAAGTCATATCGTGTTAATGAAACACTATAGACCATGGGCCATGAGATGATGATATTCAATCCTAGTTGATAGAAGATGTGTCTATAAGAGATTAGAAACTGTCGGTTATAACCCTTATTAAGGGAGAGTTTAATTCGTAGTAATTCGGGAGATATGATGATATGGACTAGTAAGATATTAGTGATTTATTACGGAATATACTATCGACGAAAACCTATTTGAACCTTGAGTAATGAGTGAGGCTCGGGGAATTGAATTAAAGAAGTAAAGTCATAATATTTTAATACGTAGGATTTGAGAGATATAATGCTATGTATGGGAACTATCTTATGGTTGTGTGAGTACCTTATTTATATTATATTATATGTATTATACTGCTTTATTGATTGATTGATGACTTATGTGTATGACATACCTAACTTACATTCTATCAATGGGAGGTTTGTGCGTGAGGGTAGTCATATCCTGATGAATCCATGGGATCTTTGATTTGTCGCTCGACGACATAGGTCTATGAAAGACTTATCGGGGAGTTGATAAGTCCGTTGACTGTGGGTACGTAGGTGTGTGCATGATCCATGGATACGAGAACTATAATCGCCTCCAATTTTTGTGTTGTTGTTTGTGGTTCGAGGAATCTTTACCGAACCTTTAGTCCTCTATTCGGCGACCAGTGATATTGGGACATGATAACATAGTAAAACATTTCATAGCAGCTGTGACTTGAGGTACCATATTATATTTATATCTATATAATATGGGACAATGGTGTTAGGAATAGTAACTTATGCATGATAAACATCCATGGCATTTTATGTGTTGCATACATACACATGGATGTATGCATGGATACATATATACATTATTATCTTATTATTTTTTTTAATAATATATTTTTTTAAAATATTTTTTTAAAATATTTTTTTATAAAAAATATATTTTTTTTAAGTTTTTTTTTTTAAAAAAGGCTGGTTATTATAGGCTGGGTTTTATCACAGGGGCAAATTTATCGTCGTGCCCTCGGGCACGGGCATCCGCTAGTATATATATATATAATGAATTGTATGAATGTGTATATAGTGGTTAAATTATCTACTGTGTGATAATTGTAAATAACGGTGAATTGAGAAAATAATTGAAATAAGTTAATGAATATTTACTGAAAAGCTTAATTCATATTAATGATAATCGAATCATCTTAATGGGAAATGTATACGAATGATTATACTACGTATGGTATGGGACATACGGGAGTATAATATGGGATGGAATCATATTATGAAAACTAGTGAAGAGGAACCATTAACTAGGAGATTAATAGGAAACGGTAAGTGTGTACTCAAGATGAGAGGTGAGAATAGTAAGTGACAGTTGGATCTAACATGTACATAATAAATACATTATTGCACTTGTTAAATACTTGTTGTTTTAAAAATCATTTTCACATCGGGATCTGACCCGTTTCCTTGCATACTTTCTTTTCTATTGTATCTTCTATATCAGGTGTCCAACATTAAGGACGCCAACCATAGCGAATTATGATGAGCTATGATGCTATGGAGTATTGATTAGACTCCTATCTTCATTTGATTCCCAGAATTCTCTTAGTTAGGGCATGTCGCCCAAAGGAATTCAGTTCTCTTTTCTATCTGAGTCAAATACTCTTGTACTCATGTCATTTTAATACATTTAATATTGTTGGGATTACTGTATTGAGAAATTATTTGGTAATGTTTATTCCAATTTCATTTAAATTATTTTGTGTTATCTATTCGGTTATTAGTGTTGTAGAATAATATGTGTAGTGTTTTTCTTAAACTAAAAATGTTATTTGTTGAAATTATAATTTGGTAAGTTTTTAACGTCGGCTTAATTGGGTATTAGGTGTGTTGTAAATGTTTTCGACAGTCATGCTAAGAATGAGCCAACTGTATATTTTGTTTTAATTTGGTATGGGACTGGCCACCCAGTATTTAATTAGGCGGGGTGTTACAGGTGGTATCAGAGCATCAGGTTCTAGTGTCCTTTATGGTCTGTACGACTTATTGTGTTTCCAGCTTAGAGTTCTTTGATGTAGAGCCCTATGTTTAGGGTTGTTGATTTCCTTGGTGAGATTCATTCGCCTGCTATCGTGTATATATAAGTGAATATTATTTGCATTCAGATGTGTTCATACAAGAAGTATGGTTGATGAGGGCCATTGGACGGATAACGGAGATCGTACTTAAAAGGTTATGAAGTATGTTCGAGTATGATGACCGTAGTCAAGGTCACCCTTATTATGGAAAATTGAGGAGAGTCATCAGTAGAATTTCTTGAAATGCGGGAATTGCGTGTGTTAACTAACGAAGGCAATATATTCAAAGGCTTGGGCATATAGTGGAGTGTGGTGAACTAGAACTAAAAATTGGTATTAAAATTTTTCTTGACTCATCGGAGCAAAGTTATATTAGTGCGATTCAACAACCACCACCCGCAATTAAGGGTATGTTTTCTATCTAAGGAATTATGAGGCGTATACTAATTTTTGTAGAGATTAATATTGTATGGGCAATAGGGTTGCTAAACTTAGCCTATGGCACTTTATTTACGTAGACTCGCCGAGGGGTTGTGGGACACCTATATTTTACATGTCATCACGTGGGTCTGATTTTTATCACGGAATTACTTACTTTAGGAATGTACGATCATGATGTGACTATCTGCGTGGATTGATTTGTGGTATATGAGAGTGTATGTACTACTATAGCCATCATATTGTCTTTATTAAGAGAGTAGATGAGTAGACTTTTATTTGAAATCGATAAAACCTGTAGAGAGGTTATAAACTATTGACTAAGGACCTGAGGAGTTTCGATGACCGACTACTTTAGGTAGTAGTGTATCGGGGGGGAGTCCTTGTTTGGATTTCGCTTGCGAGACACCCCACGCATGAAACTAATAAACGTTGGGAGCCGAAATAAGTTAGGTCTTTAAGATATGAGTTTATAACCTTTGCGATAAATTCAAGTATTATGTGGGTAATCATATCCATTTTATCATGAAAGTTGTATGATAGGGTATATGAGCTCCTTGGATGGTTGGATTCTAGTAGTTTTCATAATTGTAAAATAGTAAGTAGTTATGACTTCAGGATTTATTTATTTAATAAGTGAGGATCATTTTTCCCAAACTTTGTCACGAGGATGGTATAGGGAAGATTGGGTATAGTTTAAATTTGAGTCAGTTGAAACTATATGGTGAGGCTTGGCGTATAACATCAATGGGGTTTTTATTAATGTACGGTACGACATAGATTACTTACGATGTGAGATTTATACTCATATTTGACCTTAACAGTATGATTTATCATCCGAATTTCGGGACGAAATTCTATTATAAGTGGGAAAGTATGTAATACCCCGTGATTTTAATGACTTTTAAAATGGGTTATATTTTAAATTAATGGATTAATTGGATTTTATTATAAATTAATTCATTTGGGTTTTATCCGAATTATTGATATTAAAATGGATGATTCTGAATATTACTTAAAAATTTAGGTAATATATGAATGTGATGTTATTGATATTGTTGTGAGTTGTTAATTCATTAATTTGAATTTTTAGTCGGACTCGGTATGGAACGTGTCGGGACTAATTTGTTAAATAAAAGGAAACTTATTTTTAGATCAACCTGATAGTCGTTTCGACTGCGTCGTTGCATCCGAAAGGGTTAAAATAGTCAGAAAAGTCTATCTGGACGTTGGTTTTGGGTCATTTGGAAATGAAAAGACAACCTAAAAGGGCATTTGGGTTATTTTTACAAGGGGGATGTATAGTGATTTCGGATTTTTTCTTATTATAAATATTTAGAGATTAGTGTACTTAGGTTCATTTCCTCTCTTCTACACAAAATTGAAAAGTCATCTTTCGAGAGAGAGTGAAAGGTTGCTAGGGAAGAGAAAAGCTTGCTTGGAAAGGAGGAGAACTAAGACCAAAGTTCACCACCACCAACCACCACCGAAAGTTGGCCGGAGAAAGGGAGAACCACCTGTGTTATTCAACTCCAAAGGATCAGATCTTCATTAGATGCAAGTGTTTGATAATTGCAATCTAAGTTTGTATATTGTCCATGTTAGGATAGTTATAAAAAGATGAGATTTTTCATATTTGGAAGATAATGAAGAGTTGTTAATGGATTTCTGAAAAATGGAAGTTTATAGGAATCAAACTCACGTTGTAGGAAGATAGTGGTTAAATTATCTACTGTGCGGTAATTGTATGAATGTGTATATAGTGGTTAAATTATCTACTGTGCAATAATTGAAGATAATGGTGAATTGAGAAAAGAATTGAAATAAGTTAATGAATATTTATTGAAAAGCTTAATTCATATTAATGATAATCGAATCATGTTAATGGAAAATGTATATGAATGATTATACTACGTATGGTATGGGACATACGGGAGTATAATATGAGATGGAATCATATTATGAAAACTAGTGAAGAGGTGCCATAACTAGGAGGTTAATAGGAAATGGTAAGTGTGCACTCAAGATGAGAGGTGAGAATAGCAAGTGAGAGTTGGATCTAACATGTACATAATAAATGCTTTATTGCACTTGTTAAATACTTGCTGTTTTAAAAATCATTTTCACATCGGGCTTTGACCCGTTTTCTTGCATATTTTCTTTTCTATTGTATCTTCTATATCACGTGTCCAGCAGTAAGGACGCCAACCTTAGCGAATTATGACGAGCTATGGAGTATTGCTTAGACGCCTATATTCATTTGATTCCCAGTATTCTCTTAGCTAGGGCATGTAGCCCAAAGTAATTCAGTTCTCTTTTCTATCTGAGTCAAATACTATTGTACTCATGTCATTTTAATACATTTACTATTTTTGGGATTACTGTATTGAGAATTTTTTTTGGTAATGTTTATTCCAAATGCATTTAAATTCTTTTGTGTTATCCATTCGGTTATTAGTGTTGTAGAATAAAATGTGTAGTGTTATTCTTAAACTAAAAATGATTTTTGTTGAAATTATAATTTGGTTAGTTTTTAACACCAGCTTAATTGGGTATTGGGTGAGTTGTAATTGTTTTCGACATTGATGCTAAGAATGAGCCAACATTATATTCTGTTTTAATTTGGTATGGGACTGGACACCCGGTATTTAATTAGGCGGGGTGTTTCATTAGCTACCCGTATTCGTGATTTGCAAAGATAAGATCCTTTTGTTGAGAAGAAACGACAAGATATCCAAGATGGTAAGTCAGAAGATTTTTGTACTATGAATGATGGCACTTTATTGTATAAGCAGCGATTATGCGTGCCTAATGTGTGTGGATTGAAAAAGGAAATTTTAGACGAGGCTCGTAATTCCATTTATACTATGCATCCTGGTAGTACTAAAATGTATAGGGATTTAAAGAAGAATTATTGGTGGAATAATATGAAAAATGAAATAGTTGATTTTGTTGCTAGGTGACTTATATGTCAGTAAGTGAAAGTGAAGCATCAGAAGCCTACTGGTCTGCTTCAGCCATTGCCAATACCGGAATGGAAATGGGATCATATAACGATGGATTTTGTGGTTGGACTTCCTCGATCTCAAAAGGAGTCTTATTCGATTTGGGTAGTGGTGTATCGATTGACGAACTCCGCTCATTTTCTAGCAGTCAAGACTACGTATACAGTTGATAGGTATGCTAGATTGTATGTTAATCAAATTATTCGATTGCATGGAGCACCGATATCTATTGTTTCAGATAGAGACCCCACTTTTACATCCAGATTTTAAGATAACTTGCAGTGTGCTATGGGTACTAACTTGATGTTTAGTACGGGTTTTCATCCTCAAACAGATGGGCAGTCTGAAAGGACAATACAGATTTTCGATGATATGCTTAGAGTTTGTGTGCTTAATTTCAAAGGTAATTGGGATGAATATTTGCCTTTGATAGAATTTGCATATAATAATAGTTTTCAGTCTACTATTGGTATGGCTCCTTATGAAGCATTGAACGGTAGACGATGTCGTATAGCAATATGTTGGGGTGAAGTTGGTGAAAGGAAGATGGAGGGTCCAAAATTGATTGAAGTCACCACTGAAAAAGTGAAGATTATTCAAGATAGAATGAGAACAGCTCAAAGCAGATAGAAAAGTTATGCAGATAAACGACGGAAAGATTTGGAATTCCAGAAAGGGGATTATGTGTTTCTTCGGATATCTCCATGGAAAGAAATGGAAATTAAGTCCACGCTACATTGGACCTTATGAAATCCTTGAGAAAGTAGGGATGGTTGCCTACAAGTTAGCATTACCACCAGAGTTATCTCGGTTACATGATGTTTTCCATGTTTCTATGTTAAGAAAGTATGTAGAGGATCTTTCACATGTGTTTGTGGAACAACCTATTGAGGTAAAGGAAGACTTGAGTTATGTGGAAGAACCACTTGGTATCATGGATAGGAAGGAACAAGTATTCAGATCAAAAGTAATCCCATTTGTGAAAGTTTTGTGGAGAAGACATTCCATGGAAGAGGCTACATGGGAGAGAGAGGATACCATGAAGATTAGTTATCCGTATTTGTTTGATTCGGACAACCAAAGGTATGTCAATTTCGGGGACGAAATTTCCTAACGGGGGAAGAATTGTGACAACCCGAATATAATTAAGATAAATCATGTTTAAATCATGATTAACTTATGTGATATGAATAAATATTATTAGTATATATATGATGTTAAGTCATTATGTTTAGTTTAATCCTACCTTCATAAAGCTTGAAATATCGAATTAGTTACAAATGTGAAATTTTGAAGTTTTCGGTAGGAATGTTCATGCGTAAGACTAGTTTTGACCTTTATGACATAACAATTGACTTGAGGTGAAAACTATATGTTTGTGGATATATGAGTTAGGTTTGTAACACAGTAAACTTTTCATCGAACGGACATCCGAGTGGGAAGATATTGTCTTTTTACGAACAGGGGGTATAGTTGTCATTTAGCCTTAAATGATACTCTGTTTTATATGATGCCACATGTTATATTTTGATTGGTTGGTAAGGGTGGTGGATTTGGCCGACTTCAAACCTTTATAATTACCTCCTTATTCATCTAAACTCAGCCATGAGAGATTTGAAGCTTAAAGAAAGAGAGTTTTGAAGTTTAGGAAGAAAGTGTGAGGAGAAATTGAAATAAAATTTATAGAAAAATTACGTAAAAGCCCCTAAGGTATTTCCATTCATAAATCTTGTTTATTTTTTTTATTACTTATTTGAATGATCGAAATAATCATTTGTTTACTAAAATTCCATGTCTTGATGTGTACTTAAAGATAGATGCATGTTTAAAAAAACTTGAATGTGTAAACCGTTGAGATTGTTTTGTTTAGGAACCTTGTTGATTCAAACTTCTATATATTTCTATATACTTACTGGAATTGATTTATTCCAATTGGATATTTACCTAGACTCATATATGTATGACATATCCGAAAGTTATGTGAAAATACCAATAAATGAGTCTTTTGTGAGAGTTTGAAGTTCGGGTATGAAATCTGCCCAAAAGGTGAAAGTATGCCCACCATGTGTTCGATGTTTTGCTTGACATAGCAAATGAACTCTAAAAGTTATGAATCTTTAATCTTGTATTGATCAATATGTTTAATATTTTGGGTAAAATATCATATAAATTTATGATGTATAAGAATTATGAAAATTCCTGGAAGTTGAATGAATGATAAAAGAGCCTATAGGGCAGATTTGTTATGTGGTAAAGAAATGTGCATATCTAGCTTTAGGAGAGTTGAAATGATGTACCTTCTTTTGTATTGGAAGAATAATATGATAAGGATTGAATTACCAAGAATAAATGAATTTATATTTGTTCTATGATTTGGATATGTTTAATATATTAACATGGATTTGGATGGAACTTCACTTATGATAAATAATTTGAATGGAATCATGTGATGCTTATGGATTGAATTATGTTTAAATCATTCTTTGGATTATTGATATTGTTATGAGGATACTAATATTTTAAGAATGATAGGAAGGGAAAAAGAGCTTACTGAACAAATACCAGATAAAGGCAAGGAAAAAGCCATTTAAACTGTCGAGGTGAGTGTACTTATGATTTGTTTCATATATAAATATGAATATATCTCTAAGAGAAGGATTTGTTTGAATACTTCGGTATTCAGGATTTGTTTGGATATTAAAATATATAGTATTTGTTTGGGTCTCATGATCCAGGTTTAGTTTGAATACTTCGGTATTCATGATTTTTTTGGATATTAAAATATTTAGGATTTGTTTGGGTCTTATGATCCAGGATTGGAATTGGACAAAGATCCAATGATTTATTGGAACTAATGTTCCAGGATTTGTTATTGCCAATGGGCAGGATTATTTGGATCTTATGATCCAGGAATTGTTATTGCCAATGGGCAGGATTTTTCAGATTTTATATCCACATATTCGATATAAAATTGTTATTTCATTGTAGGGAAGGACTACCTCACTAAGCTTAATACTTACGGTTTATATTTTAACAATTTCAGGTTTGTATGCTGCTAGCTAGGATACCATATTATTGGTAACTTTGAGAGTTGCACTGTTGGAGAGAGATGGAGTTCAAATGTGGGGATTTTATCATTGTCACACTGAATGTTTTAATATACTCACACATTGTATATATTGAGTTTGCAGGGATTGAGTTGATGGTTGTAATATTTAATCATAGTATTGTCTGTTCGCTTAATTATGACTTTGATATTCATTTCGTTATGGTACAATAATAATATTATGTTGATTATGCACATTATGTAGTAAAATATGGATAGATGAATTATATTTCCAATGGGCTCAAGATTATGATTTAATTATTCTAATAATAAATTATTTGTAAGGATATTGGGTTTGGGGTGTGACAATTTTTGTGTGTATATATGCGCGTGTGTGTGTATATGTGCGTGTTGTGGGTAGGGGCAGCAGGGGGGGGGGGCAGGGGGTGTATATGTGCGTGTGTGTTTTTTTTTTAATTAAATTTTTATTGGTTTATTAGATATTTCCCCTCATATTGTAGTGACATTGTAAAAGAATTTATTGATTTAATATTTATTGGTTGTTAATTTTTTTTTTGTAAATTAATAATTAGTGCCCCTTTCATATGCAAGTAGGATTGCCCCTCATTGTAGATTAGGAAATTAATAATTGTATACGTTAATTGTTAGTTTAATTATTGAAAATAATTAATTGAGTAGATGAATTATAAGGAGTACGGGATACATATTTTTTGTTGCAATGGCGGTTGGATTATAGTGGATCGATGTTGGGTTGGTCAATTTTAAAAGTGGCATGACCACTGGTTATTGTCCATATGGGGGTGGAATTTTTCAACTTTTTCTGAAAATTACTTTGTATAACGAACAATATATATATATAGTATGATAATTAAATGAAACATAATTAAAATTACATATAGTGAGCATAGATACTAGCCTTCTAGTTCTTATGCATACGCATTCAATAGCCCTTAGACCCGTTCGAGAGTCATTACCCCTGTAATGAGATCTCTCGAATTATCCCGTTTGGACAGTTTGGGACTACATAATTTATATATAATATTATTCTTAGTGACTTAAAGTTGTTACTTTTGGAGGAAGTTCTGCAGTTGTATCCTAACGTTCTCTGGGTACATACTAGATTGACAAGTGTGACTGTTATTTCAATTGATGAATTGAAATAACACTCACACTTGCCAATCTACATCGTGTACTTGGAGAACTACGGGGATATGATGCCAAATTTTTCTCAAATCATAACAATATGCATGAGCTATTAAGTACATTACAGAAAAATGCGGTCTTGAATGGGATAGGACCACTCACCCTTTAGAGGAGATGGAGGAAATATAAATTTCTATTATAAATAGAATTTGAATTTGAAATTTAAAAATCCAATATAAATAAGACATAATTAAATGAAACATACTATAAATATTTATTTTTTATACTAATCCATGAATATACGCTTCTTACCTTTAATAGGTGATTAGTTGTGGTAGATGCGATGGGCTATCCGAAATACAAAGAGTGGATGGGTGAGATAAATAGAATGGGGGATGTGTTTCGCAGAGGTGCTAATGCATTTGAGAAATACGTAAAGAGATGTCATAATGATGAAGAGTTTCCATATCCGTATGCTAGGTGTAAACATGGTAAGGTGTTTGAGAGGAAAACAGTTGAAGTACATTTGTTAAGATCGGGTATGCAAGATATTTATCGATTTTGGAGTTTTCATGGTGAATCAAAAGTTTCTTTTGTCCCCGAACAACCTTTAATAAGTAGGATAGATGTAGAAAGGGACGACGTGGATCAGAATATGTTAGAGGATTTAGTTGATGATGCGTACGGAGTTTATGAAGCAGAGGAGAATGATGTTACTGATAATGTACAAGGTTCAAGTGCTCGTGAAGATATCACGATAAACCTTGACGACGACTACCAAAGTTTAAAATTTAAGACAACTTAACCATTATACTCTAGCTGTGAGAAATATCAAACAACTTTACATGATATGGTTGGTTTGCACAATTTGAAGACACAATACGGTTTGTCTGGCAAGAGCATTATAGGAATTCTTAAATGGGTGGAGGGGTTACTACTCAAGGAGTATACGCTTCCAAATAACTATCCTATTATGAAGAACAGTTTGAAAGGTTTGGGAATGAAGTATAAATCGATTCATGCTTGTGTGTATGACTGCATACTATACCGAAAGGAGTATGAAAATATCGATCGTTGTCCGATTTGAAATGAACCTAGATATGTCCAATCTACTAGTAAAGAAGGCACATGCTCAAAAGTGCCTCAAAAAGTGTTGAAATATTTTTTCGTTGGGCCTAAATTAAAGCAATTTTTCACAGTACCTTGGATAGAGGAGGCAATGAATTGGCATTCTAGGGCATAAGTAGGGGGTAATCTCATGCGTTATCCTATTGATTTTACAACTTGGAGGAGGATGAATTATGAGTATCCCGATTTTGCTCGAGAACAACTCAACATTCGTTTGGCTATATCAATAGATGGTTTCAATCCATTTGGAAATCTAAGCACTAATAAGAGTGTAATGTTTGGCTCTATACTAGGGTATGCCCATGCCTGAAGCACGATGATAATCGCAGAACGACAAATTTTCAAAACACATAATTGCAAAAATGTACAAATTTTTGTTCACCAACAAAACAAAATGTAATTTAAAAAAAAATATCCATAATCTCCTTTGTTTTTAGGACTATCCACCCTTCTTAACAAAAAAACAAATAGTCCAACAACATTCGAATAGTCTAAATTAATCAAACAGATTCGTATATAACATGAAATATACAATATTCATCAATTGAATTCACATTGTGTCTCAAATTAACAAAATGTAAATTTAAAAAAAAAATGGGCATAGTCTCCTTTATTTATTGGACTATCCACCCTGTTTAAGGGGTAACGACCAATCATACAATATTCAAAAAGTCCAAATTCATCAAACAAATATTTCAACGAAACACCCTTCTTTAAAAATAATCACATATAATAATTGAGGTTGTCCCACGTGTTCCACTGTAATGATTGTCCATAGTTTTCAAAATCCGACCTGATACAAAATAAAAATATAGTTAGTCAATGGAAATAGCTAGTCAAATATTATATAAACCATGCTAATTATTAATTATATGCCAAATACACTGTCTCGCTAACACGATGATCGAGAGTTCCAAAAAGAGAGACTTTGTCACAAAATGCATAGTTTATGGCCGTTCGTTATGTGAGACCTTACCCACTAAGCATTTATTAAATCCCAATGATCAACATTCGAAGTAACCCATACATGTACGCACAAAATAATGACATAGCCATAGAATAACAGTTACATGGAAACATATACATATTGCGACAAAATTTTGTTTTTTAAAGTTATTATCAATGTAATGGTGGTTCGTTATTTGGACATAATTGCGTAAATATGATGGCGAACGAAGAACGTAAACAAAAATTAGAGAGAGAGAGAGAGAGTGAGAGAGAGTGAGGTACCATAATGAGAGGTGCATTGATGATTATGATCGATGTCTCCAATTATCGTTAGTCTCTCTTATGGATCTCAATAATTCCCCCCACCTAGTGGGACAATTCCTCGTCAAGTACCCAGGAATGTTTTGGGAATGCGCAAGATATATAAAGTAGTGGATAATCGTCTTTTAAAAAATATGCGCGTAGATAATTTTAAAAAGTATAATGTGGTGTATAATTGTCTTTTAAAAGGAATGATTATCAACAACTATGATAATGTCACGGCTGATTTTTTTAAAATTAGGGTGAGGTTAAAAATTTCCAACAAAAATACAATTCACACATTCATCACAAATGACAATTACTAATGCTCTTAAGTTAACTGAAAAACAGAGATTCCGTGAACAAAAATCCAACAAAGAAAATGGTAAATGAATTCTAACTTCGTTTTCAAATAATACCAAATTCGCAATTTCATATCAAGGCCAAAAGGCTTTGAAATACTGAGCATAAATCATGAAAGAACACTGAACATTGCAACAAATTCTCAACTTACATGGTGAAATAAATAGCAGAGGCACTCTGTCATAAACTGTAGGTTTGTGATCTCCTACATATAAGAAGATATAGTCCTATATACAATAGTTTATATTGTTGTGCTTCCTATTTTAAATATGGTAACCAGTATAGTGAAAGCTTTATATTGAGAAACAAATGTCGAAAATACCAAGTGAAAGTGAATTAAAACAGTATTATGAAGAGTTAATAAAAAAATCATTCGACAAATAGGAAGAAAAATAGAAAGATGTAAATGTAAATAAAAACATTGAACAAGAAACAAAGATGATTAAGAAATCATGCGTCATTATTGATTTCTGTAAAAATAGAATAAAAATAAAAACTTATAAACAAAGAACCATATTTTTGGCCTACAGATTATGGGGGAACACTCTTTGTCAAGATTGTTACCTTGAAAATAAATTTTTGTCACTTTGTCCAGTGTAAACTATATCTTCTGTTCAAACAATATCAAACACCACATAGGCGGGTATAACCTATCCAGTAGAATAAGTTAGTATACTAACAAACCATATAAAATTTAACTTGCCAAAAATTATAACAGTAACAAATGCAATTTAACTTACCAATAATTGACACGTTGGATGTGATAGCCCGAGGAAAAAAAGAATGCAGTCTTCGTGTGTCAGATTCAGAATTTTTCGTGTGTCGGACTCGTGTACACCTGTTGTATAACCATCAAAAGTAGATTTAATATGAGCATATCATTAATAATGTAATATGAGTTGTAAAATTCCATTAAAAGTAGAAGTTACCAAAAGATAAGGACTAAATAACCATTAAAGTTGAATCTTCAAACATGATATCAGAATCATGGCTGCAATATGACATATATCATAGCTGTAGTATAAGCATATCATCTACTCACCTTCAACTTCTATTTAATTAACTCGAAATATAACAAACAATTTATTCAATGCACTCGTGTGAGCATATCATCAGAATTAAATCATAAAATGGGAAGGGCACATAGTAATCAGCACAATTAACCTATTCAAAGTGATAAAGCAACAAATAAAATTGAAACCCCAAATTTAGTATCAAGCCCCTAGTTTTAAAACTCTAAAAAAAATTAAAGCAACTAACAAATAATATGGTTCGTGACGAACCTTGTGGTCAATAACTCGAGTGATATTGGTGCCAATCACACAGGCATTTCTCCAAACACCTATAATGAATTACCAAAAATCTCAAATCTGAACATATATTAATTCAAAAGTTTGAACATTTTCAAATAACATATGTGTTCCGTATATATCGATTTATAAATGCAAGAAGGACCTAAACCCAATACCTGAGATGCTTTGAACCCAAAATACATACTGAAAAACTCCTTTCTTGAACACGGGTGTGGACTCGAGACTCAAGAGTAATGTGGAATCATAAGGGGAAACTGTCGCAGAACAAGGGGCAACACCTTTCAGGATGTGCATATCATCTCCACCTTTTAAACCAATCAATCTGTCGTTGAAATTTGGAACATCAGAGTCTTTTAATCACTGAATCCTCTTATTGGGTCTACTAGCAGCATCATGACTATTATTGGATGGCCTGACAACCCAAGGCCACAACATGAGTTGCCAATGACAATTGAGCTAACTTGCTTCAGACATCATTTCTCATGAACCAAGAGAGATGCATACAAAGAAAATTCGCTGGCTCCAGCAAGCAACATTTTTAGCTTCAAAAATTACATTGTATAGCCAGTATATCATTTCATTAAACTAATAGAAAGAAAAAAATCATACTTGTTTATCTTCAATTATCCATATGATGTTCTTCTCATCATTCTCATAAACTCATTAGCATTAACTTCTACATCACGGTCATGATCTCCTTTCTCAACCATCTCTTGAATCTCTCTATCAGTAAAATTTGCCACCAACTCCTTGGAAATAATCTTAATGTCTGTAGTAGATATCTTCCCATTTTTATTTTGGTGGATGAAATTAGAGTCTTTCATGAGCTCTTCTTTAGTGCCCCTTTCACCAATATTGGATGTCATCAAGTGCCTTTCCTTGGCATAATCATAGAGAGTTGAGAAGCAAACAAAAAAGTAGATCGCAACAACTTGTACGAAATCTAGATATTTAAGCCATTTTTCCTCAATCAGTACCTTCAATTACGAACACAAAACACGCAGGGAAGCAATACAAAACACCAAGAGTCTAGCCATTACAATATTAGTCAATTTTTTTTAAAGAAAAGCGTGAAATTATTCGAAACTAGAGTTGATTCATTTTGCAAGTACGAACGTTGCCTTGAGTTCTTAAAGAAATTTTGATTATGTTCTTCCTTCACCAATGGAACAGTGATATCGTTCGGTTTTGATAGAAATAACTAAAAAAGGTGATGTAAAGTAATTTAATCAGATGTATACACAGAAAGTAATTCATGAGCTCATCTCTAGTGTCCCTATCACCAATCTTAGTTGTCGTCGTGTGAATAAATTCATAAAAATCAAATGAACCGCTGACATTACCTGCAAACTCCAACACTCCTATAGTCAAATACTCCATTATAGTTGCCATATATATAACACATGTTGCTCCTTGGCATTCTACCTGCTGAAATTTCTATTGGTCACAGTCATACTGAAAAAACTAGATGGTAAAAAGAAGAAAAAAATTAACAACCCATCTACTTCCTTTGAACTTTGACCACCATTATCGGAATCCATCTAATAAGATCGATCCACCATCGTTCGACAATTCTCCTCATGTGATGTTGAGAGCTTTATATTTTGACACATCTCAACTAATATCACAGTTGAAGTTAGAGATATGTTTGGTTAGTAGGTATTTTAACAGAGTTTTCAACTATGTAGATATAGATACCTCCAACTAATATCACTTGAACATTTTCCTTTATATCAGTTAAATATATAAATAAAAAATAAGTAAGAAATAAAATATACTTATCTGCTTTCTGGACCATTTTCTAGATATCAGAAATTCAGAGTCTCCCCTTTTCGTTGGTGATGATGATCTCATTCGTTTATCTGGTGGTCTTGTGTTTAGAAGAGAGATTTAGGATACCGTTCGCATCAATGTCGAAGCAAGTTGTTGTTCCCGGTCCAGAATGACCTCAAATTTCACCCTCGTATACCTGAATGAGCATGCTTGGCTAGTTGTCTGAGTATTTAGAGATGACACGATCTTTATTTGTGGGGATGGTTTTTTTCCTAGGGATCAATACAATCATTACCCCACCATCAGTAGTTTAAAGAGCAAGTTAAATAGGGTTCACATTCAAAAGAAGCATGTCCTGGACCTAGTTTTGTGAATTATTTTAACTGTCATAATTTAATAATAAGATAAAATACATGTGCAAACATATCTAAACATATAATTACAATCAAAACACGCACCTACAATATTACCCATAATGTATTTTCAAACAATACCAAAGAACATAAATGCGTTCTCATTGTAGAGACTGCATAATAGAAACTTGAAAAGCATTAACAAAGAGCGCAATAGAAAAAAGACAGTTTTAGTTTTGATAATAAACATCAAAAACAAAGAGAAACCAAATTTAGTACAAACTTCACCGATTGGATCTGATCATCAATGATTTTGCAAACAAAAGTATAAGAGTATTTGAATACATTCACCTATCCTGTGTAGAATAAGTTATTATTTTCCCATTTACATCATCAAGCTCAACAAAACCATGCCATTTATATTTCTCAGACTCAAAAAGAGAAAAAACTAACATCTGGTTGACCTCTCCTTATTTATCATACACAATAAAAAACATCTTTCAGCAAAAAGAAAAACATGGTACATATTATATGCAGGTAGGTTTCACCTACACAGTTGTACAATGAAGATACGTTTTACACATCACAGTAAATTAAATATTTATCCGATACATAATGTAATAAACCAACCGTTGGGTTTAACATATTTATTGTCGATAGAAACATATATGGTTGTTTTGACGAGATGACATTTCACTGAAATATATATTACGTTGAAATTAGAGATGACATTTAACTGAAATATATATAGCAGCATATATGGTTGTCTTGAGGAGACAACAATGGGATTTCAAGGTTTAGTATATACTAACAACAGTTGCAGTTTTTTTCTAGAGAAATACTAAAATTGATAACATGCTACATCTTGAATACAAAAAAGTGGGGGCGAAGGAAGCTTTAGCCCATCTTACCTGGAAAATAAGATTATGATTGACATTTTGCATCAGTATACATATAAAAAAAGATGATATCTTTAACTTAGAATAATCATTTTCAAAAATCAGTTGCACCACAATAGCGAGCCATCTGTCTTATCTTTCCATCAGGACTCGCAACACTGTCAAGGGTGTATCCATAGTTATATGTGAACTCCTATAAATATGGGATATTAAGGGAAGCAAATAGCATCACCAAAGCTATCTTAATGTTTTACAAAGATACATCTGTTACATATATAATTTCTCTATTCGATTTCGAGTAAATCATTCTTGATCTTGGAACCTATTAGTGGCGAGGCCATTTAAAATACGTGGAATTACTGTCAAAGAATTTGTGTATATGTCTGTGTTCATGACATCTGACTTGGGACCTGTTGATAAAAATTAAATCGTTTTAAGTTGGATTATTAGCTCAGATGACTAATGTGATTAAATGATGCATTGAGTTCATTCGCGCGTATGAATTTGTGTTTGCACATCCCTGTAGAATCAAGTAATTGGATATTTATTATTTTTGTGTGTGTGTGTGTGTATGTTGCTATATGATTTAACCATTTTCTTTGGGGTTGTTTCCAAAAGAGGGCATTGAAGTTAACAATGATGTGAGTATAGGTATGACTAAGACGAGATATGAATTCATAGCTATGGCTTCACCGTCGGACAAAAAAGCAGGGGTTTTTCATGTCTCTGAATAATAGTATTGGGATATATCTTTTTGATGTGGTTAAAGAGACACACAATGATTCAGAGTTAAAATTTCTTGTGCCACTTGGGAGCGGATATTGCTGGTTTTAGAATCCGGAGGACTAATCTTAGCATGATTTTTACCAATAATAAAAATTTGATCCTCTCCTCCATGGCCTGATCAAAATTACCTAAACTCATCAAGGTTTTCTTCAAAAAGTCATACATCCCCTTTCTTATCACAATTACCTATATGGATTTCCAGTGTTGTCCTACATTTTTCCAATGAACCATTACCATTAGATGAAATAATTAAAGTAACATTAAAAAAAAATGTGTCTTGGGGATAAAACAATTATAAAAATCCGAGATCATTCTATTCAACAATAAAGAACCACAAATAGGTAAATAAAAAGCAGTAACATGTAATATACCTCTAAGAAACTTGCAATAATGTTTTTGCAACATTGAGGAATAACAACTCCAAGGATTATTATAGGTATATCTCAATTACAATATTTATATATAGACCCCCAACAACAATAATTCATCGACCCCAACAACAATAAAAAAGAAACAGATGAATTGACATAAACATGTGTAAAACTCCATATAAACATGTGTAAAAATTGACATACAACTCCATATAATAAACATGTAAAACACGACATAATCCTCCATATAATAAACCTATAAAACATCATATAAATAAGTGTAAAAGGATCAACATTTTGTAAAAGAATGACAGATCTAAACAACCAACATTTTTTAAAAGGACAAACATTTTTTAGAAGGATCTCACACATGAATCGTCAAACAAATGCCTAACAACACGCACAAAATAAAACAGAGCACCGATATAACTGATATGTCAATCGATTGGACAACCAAACGTGACAGACCTGCGTTATAAAAAAATATTTGTTACCAAATTTAAACTTCAATTCATAATGAATTTCTCTTCTATTTGAAACCTAAAATCGAAACCATATGAAACTTACCTAAGAGGAGCAGCGAACTAGAAAGGAGCGGCGATGTGGAGAGGAGCGGCGTCAAGGGGTCATGTGCGGTGGTGGATGAAGCAATAGGGAGATGGGTTTTGAGGTAGGTTTTTTTTGGTCTTGCTGATGAGATAGGGGATAATGAGAGGTTTGTGAGAGATGAGAGAGGGTGGGAACAAATTGAAGAAGTGATGTTGACGAAATTAACCCCAATTTTGAATTAAAGTTTAAATTTTGTAAGTAAAAAAAGAATGGGAAATTAAAGATTTGAGGGACATAGTAGGAAGTGCAGAAAAAATTCATAAAGATGACATCACGAGCCAAACTTGTGACATACGTAAGTTTTCTACTTTATTATATAGATATGAGGTAATTATATGTCCACGTAGGTAAACGTGTTAGAGTCTCTTTTCTTCCATTTGATTCTATATTGTATCGTTATATTTTCTCACTGGGAATTCGGATCATTCCCTCCTATTTGTCACTACTGGTTGTATGTGGTTTCGTATTTTGATAGCATTACTTGGGTAAGCCTTCTTTTTATTTTACGTTAGTAGTTCTGTATGCTTGGATTCTGGGAATGCTTCTTATGGGTCCCTCACATAGCTTGCTTTTAATTGGAATCGCATGCTAAATAAGTGAAATGTTAATTAAATAAAACTAGACTAACAACATTATTTAGGTTGTCTCATCACACTTCACACCTATTGTTCAGGTTAGATCAGGTTGACCATGAGTGACACATAAATTTAGACCGGGGTGTTACAATTGGTATCAGATCTCTAGGTTCAAGGTTCCCTTCGAGAGTGACGTGGTGAGGTCAGTAGTCGATCTTTCGATGTCGGTGTTAGTTTTGGTCCGATAACGCTAGATACAAGACAGTCTCGATTCGTGTTCTTGATGATAGAGTCAAGGAGATTTTCATATCAAGAAATTTATTGCCAAGTAGCATGTGGCCAAGTTAGTGCTAGTAAAAGATATTGGCGCTTCTGATGTAGGCGTGTTAGAAAATTTTAAGTGTTTGCATAAGCCATTGGTGGTGACACTATGTTCTCTAGTGTGAGGTGCCTTTGGGTCAATCCACGAGGATGTGAGAGGCCAATTAGAATGTTAATAATGGAAAATAATGTCAATTGGGTTAGAGGCATGAATTGTGTAAACTCAATTGTGGAGATTAGGTAATGAGGGCGTCATTCCTAAGAGGTAATTATTTGTGATAAGGATGCACTAGGTTCCATGGTAAGGTACCTACTAGTAGTTAATGCTCTAGATGTGATTAGGAGAACTTGATCCTTGGGGTAACGCCATGTCGTAACCATCTGATAAGTTCGGTAGGCATGTAGACCCATGTTGATTAATATTTTAGGATATGTACTCGGTCCTTAACTGAAAGGATTCCATCATTATTGGTGATGTCCTTGGTAAGTGTTGATTGAAAGCTATATCTCACGAGCTATAATATGGTGAGCGCTTTATGTGTGTAACGATGAGAAGTTGAGGTGACATAGGATTGAACCCTAGGCAGTCCTGTATGATTTAGTTTTAAATAAAATGATGCAATATTCTAGCAATAAGATCCCATGTGATGTCGATAGTATGGAGTTTGAAGTTTTATTGGTTATACGTGACATCATATATCCTGCCCAAATCCTTAGTAGTGTTGGCTTGCAGTTTAGTACGTGGTATATGGAATTAGTTGTTTGATAGGAAGCCCTTAGAGTACCTTGGGACTTATTGCATATGGCTTCCTTGGGAATAGAAATTAACTTTTTGCGACGCCTTGAGGTTTTCAAGTGATTATAATTCACCATAAATGGAGACTTGTAGGATTGTGTCTTTGGGAACATCTTCTAGTCACAGAATGGATATTAGAAAATTGATAAAGCGTACCTATTGTGAGGAAATCATGGGTGATGAAATTTTGTCAGGTACTTGGTGAAAATTACATTGGGGTATGCTCGGTGTCCTTAAAGAGCTGGTTAATTTCAGTATTATGGAGCGTATGTGTTCTAGCGATAGTTATATTGAAGGTCATGTGGATATCCAAGGTTATAGTCTTAGAAGAGTCGAATAGTGTAAGTCCTTGGTACTATCATTAAAATTGGCATAAATATGTGATGTTACCTTCTAAGTGAAATTGGAAAGTTATGTCATGATTGGGCTTGTTGCTTGGTTGTCATGGGATGACTATTGTGGAAAGTGTAATATTTGATTTTGATGAATACTAAGAAATTCATTGGAATACTAGATTGATGATTCCATGCACAGGACTTGAGAATAGCACACCATATGGGATATCAAGTATGATTAGAGTATCGATAAGTGTGAGTAATATAAGTTAGAATAACCCTAACAGGGAAGGGGCTCGTTTTTGGCACGTCTTGCTATTTCGGTGCAAATTATAAAGTGTAGTCCTATATAGTACTTGTTATCCATAGAGTGATGAGGATAACCGGTGTCACCATCACGAGATTTAATTTAGGTAAAATTTGGATATAGGCACAATGACGAACTTGTGGTGTTGGTGGTTGTAATAAGGTAAGTGTTTCATCAAATTGGGCATTGCCTAAGGATATATTGGGATACAACCACTATGAGATGAAATAGATAATAACCTGGGTATGTTAGGTGGGTTAAGATGTCACGTTGACTGAAAAGATGGATAAATTCAGTGTTGATAAAGAGGTTTTCCATTTATCGATTGGGACAGTTCGTATTGGCCAAAAATGAAAGGGAGGAATTACTCGTAACAAGGGAAGCCCATCATGGACTTCTCATGGGATAATGGGTTCATATATTGCCTTCGTCTTGTGGGGATGAATGGTTCGTTATTTTATTCATCATGGTTGGTCACTTAAGACAGGGTATATGTCTAGGCTAGGTCCCGATGAGAACATCTGGTAAGAATCGTAGACCTTAAAATGTTTAGAGTAGGTTTGGCTTTCATAAACCACACTCCATTGCATTCGAATAGGATTCTCTCAGAATGATTGTTCATTTATGTCCCTTCAATTTTGGTAATTGAGGACTATGTCCCTTCATTTTTGATAGTTGAGTACTATGTTCCTTAAGTTGTGATAGTCGAGGACTGTGTTCCTTTAACTCTGGTAGTCAAGGACTGTGTTCCTTTAGTTTTGGTAGTCGAGGATTTTATTCCCTCGATTGTGGTAGTCGGAGAATGTATCGTGTTATCATAAAGTGCAACTTGGCTTAATAAAGTGCATTTGGACCTGGCATGGTTAATGGAACTCGAAAACTAGGTACACCCTTGTATAAATTATCCTTTTATATTGCACAAAGTTCTGTGTACCTTTAGCTGCGCGTTCGACTACAAAGTTTGCTCGTATTATTTATTTTCTTAAGATTAGCGACCTTATGGACCGGCCAATAAGGAAATTAGTGGTTCTAGATGTAAATACCAGGATGATGATTTGAGGACACTATATAGTGTTAAATCTAAAGGAAACATAGCATGTAGTGTTGTATTGCAATAACGAGTGGATTGGTATAATACCCGAGCAAGTGCTCCATAGCAGGATGCCTAGAGTGATCCTAGGCTGATAGAAGGATCCTATGGGAGATATTAGTCGGATGCATGATTTGTGACTTAGTTGGTATATCTCCGCTAGAAGTGATTAACTATCTATGCGGGGTTAGTATCAAGTTTAAGTGAATCTGTATGGTCAGGATGACCCGAGAATTCGAGGAAACTTAATATGTGTAGTCTTAAGAATTGAAATATTTTACGATGATTGATGGGACGTTGGTTATGCATCGATTTACACTTGGGTAGGGTCGATTACTTAGGATTATTGCTCTGGTAGATGTATCGGTATGCCTTGGGTGTTAACTAAAGAAAACCTTCGAACTTGATTGAGTATGATCATCGAGTAAGTGGAGACTCGGGGATTGTTATGCGACTTTGGTGACAAGCTTGATAGTGAACATTAGAATAGTTTGCATGTTGAGTTCTTTGGTGACTTCTCTGGTGAAAGAAGGTATGATGATTTCCTAGTTGTTTGGAATTTTGATAACTCAACCTTGAAAGGATCCCCATGACTTAGGGTAAGGATTAATAACCTCAAAAATTTAAGTAATTAGTTGATTAAAAAAATCGAGGGCTAAATTCCCTAAGGATGGAAGAATGTAAAACTCGCCCCGTGGTTTTAACCATGACCATGTAATTTGGCTACTTGGTATGACCCATTTGGGCTCTGGACTTGGTAAGGTGGATTATAATTCAAACTTGGGTAACTTAGTTGCCACGGTACAACTGGATTGGAGTTTTAGTGGTTTAAAGTTAAAATAGGATTTTTTGGCCATCGGTAGAACGCAAGTCATAGTCAGTCTCACAAGATAGGGTTGTTATTCGAACGTGGCTCGAATGAGCTTCTAACGATCGAAAATACACTATTTCCCATATTCTCCAAAATCTCATAAGAAAGCTCACATTCAAAGCGCACCATCGTTCGAAGGAGGGGTACTTTTCCATTCGAATAATGCACATCTCTTGTCCATTTTAGCCCTATAATTTTGCCTCGTTAGTACCTCATGAGAACTCTTGTTCAAATGAGGGGGATCTCGTTTGAACGAGGGCCAAAGTCGTTCGAATGATATGGAAAAACTAAAAAAAAATTGCATATTTTTTTATTGCTGTTACGGTGTGGGTCGCTGGAGTGAATGACATATCGAACGCTCAGTAGCTCAGAACAAATTGTGGGATAACGGCTTGATGGACCATTATATTAAGGGTTAAGTTTAGGGGAATTTTTTGGATTTAACCCTTATGTTTTTGTGAGTATTTAATTTGGATTTTGTCTTATTTTATCCTACCCAAATCAGATTTTCTCTCTCTCTATCTCTTAGAGATCCTCCTCTACCAACCACCATACACTACCCAAACACCACCATTCCTCCACCTTAAACTACCATATATTAACCCTTTTCTACCATATTTAAGCTCACAAAACCCAAATACACCACACGTTTAAGAAAGATAGGTTTTTATAAAGATGTTGTTGGAGATTTTAGAGATGAAGAAGAAGAACAACAAGGGAGCTAGAAGTGGATTTTTCCTAAAGATTTCATGGAGCACATTTGTGGAGCTGGGAAACCTCCTTGAGGCCACCTTAGGAGGTGGGAGGTTTTTATCACCATCTTCTCCATCTTACCACTATTAGAGATCCTTTGAGATGGAAAACTCTACTATTTAAGTATAATAACTCTATTTTCTATAGTATTGATATTATAGTTAGGGTTTGTGAGAGTATAACACATATATGATTTAAGAAAATCACTTCTTAAGGTTTTGTGTAAAATGGTTTATAAATGATTCCAAGAGTTTCGAAAAAATGATATATTTCAAGAGATCCTGGTATTTAAACATTTTATGGAATACAATTTTGAAATGATATTTATCCTGTTGAAACTATTTTATGAACAAATGTCCAAAGGTCTTCTTATGAAAATTGATATTTTTATATAACATTAGACATTAATTCTAGTTTTGGAGAAAGCAAAATGTATTTTATGAAATTTCTAGAGTGAACTATGTATTAAAGCTATTTAATGGGATTTTAGGACTTAAAATCACTCTTCCTATGCTTATGAACTTGTACTAATTTGGCATTGAGCATGTATACACGTTTAATGAAGGCTTTATTGGGTTTTATCATTAAACAAAGAAAATAGCAATGTCAGCCTTGAAAGTATGTTAATAATCATAGAAAATGTGGTTACCCGATATATCAAGACTACATGTGAAGATAAAGGAAAAATGGCATTTTCTTGTAAAGTAGTCTCCAAAATGCAAAAGGATTTTCTCAGTAAAGAAAGTAACAAAATAAAGATATTTCTAACTTGAAAAAAGTGTTAATTCCAACGTGTTAAATGAGTGTTAATAAGTAAAAATATTTGAGCAGTTGGTACGTATAACTTAGTAATATTTTCGAGAAAATAACACTTCTAAAAATAGAGTAAAATGCAAGTTTGGAAATAAATGGGTAAAATGGTAGTTTTACATAAAGTGTAATATTTTTGTGAAATAAAATTGTTGGGAAAAAGGTGTGATACATATGGTCCTAAATTAATGTGATTGTTGTGGTAAAATCAATGCAAGTGTATAGGACAAGAAATGGTGATTTTCAAAGTGTACCATGAGGAGGGTGAGATCCTTAGGTTTTGGCTTCGTTCGGTAAAAGTGGAATAATGTGGACACTTAATAAATGTTAAAACATATTAATATGGACTTGGATGAGATTGAAAAATAATTAATAAAGGCCCAAAGCCTAGGGTGAAAGACCGAACAACACTGGCTAGAATATATGGTAGCATAGCCGACGGTGTGGAGCCCATTAATGTACGCAATTATTTGGAGGATTCCAAGAAAAAGATAATGAAAAGAGGAACATGTCAAGAGTTGGGTTATGGGGTGAAGATTAGAAAATACAACCTAACTTGAATGGAATTAATTATTGTTGCGATTGAAAGATAACGTGGATAAGTAATGTGAAAAATTGACTAATGTCCATGAAATAAAGGAAACGATAAAGTGGAGTGATCAAATGGGTACTTAAGAAACCTAAGTAGGTCTAACCCATAAATAACACGAGAGTGTGTTTATAAATATATAAGGGTAGTGTGAATTGGGCCTGATAAGAAACTGAAATGGGTAAGGCGTGACCCACTCCAATAGACTCGGCCTTCATGGTCTTCAAGGTTTCTAGAGTAGCTTCTGCTAGAACCTTACTCTTTTGGTAAAAATGGAGTCAATAATAGAACCTATTCCTTGAAGAAGATGAAATTCACAAGTAATAATAGTAACTTAAAAATAAAAATCTCCCAATAACGATGGATGTAAAGGTGGGAGTGAAGATATAATCACTTAGTACTTGGAGATAAAGATAGATCAGGGAGAGAATAATAGGTGTGGCGTGATTTTCACTGAGTAACGGCTTAACTTAAGTTTTTGATGTCTTATTTGACCTTAGCGAGGATCCTTTTTATATGTGAATAATAGGGATGGTTTGCACCTTTTTGGTCACCAAAAATGAGAGGGAACTTGAGGGACAAGGTCTGCAATGTACCTTTTGTCCATACCTAGTCTGCAGCCACCTGTCCCCTCTGATAGACAGCATCAGGTCTAAACCAAAGTCAAAAAGCAAATATATCTCTTAATGGGGACAAAACAAATGATTTGGTATATATATTGTCAAATGGAAACCTGTTGTACAAACTTTGTAAACTTGAGAGTGAGCTTATGGGACACCCTCTCTAAATTCATTTAGTAAAAAGTATTTTTCTTGTGAGTAGCCTCTTATCTACTCACTTCAGTTATAACTATGTGTGATTTGTGTAAGGTATTGAGTGACCCCTAGGGTCCCTCTACTAGTATTCTCTCTATCTTAAAGTTCTAAATGGTTAAGCTTTCTCAACAAACCTTATCTCTCATCCACCATGTTAAAACTCCCAGGAGATCCAAACTGGCCTGCTTGAGCCCTACCTGATCAACTAGGCTACCTATATAAGAAAGGTAAATTATTAGTACTTTGTTATTCTTTGAGTAACAAAGCATGAGTATTAGGCCACTCAAGGTGGACCCCATAACCCTATGTCAATTCTACAGTATTGTGATTTGGGGCAGAGGATCCACTCTAGGCGGGACTCATTTCCATACCTCTGTTTCATGGATGTCAATTTAGGCAGATGGGGTTGTTCTTTATGATTACCCTTGCCATGTCCCTTTTTAATGGACTTAATGTTGTTTAGAAGGGTTTCTCATCATGAGTTCCCTCATCCTTGCTGTTCTCTATGGCTCCAGTCTTGGGATGAGGGGTCACTCGTGGTGAGTCCCCTCATCTTTGGCCTTAATTTGTTGCATTAGTATTGGGATAAGGGGATGATCATGGTGGGCCCCCTCGTCTTTAGCCCTTGTCTGTGGTATAGTCTTGTTTGGAGGTATTGCTCTTGATGAATCCCCATCGTTCTTGCCTCTTGTTTTGTGACTTCATTATAATGTGGAGAGGTTGCTCATGGTGAGTCCCCTCGTACAGATATCACATTTGATCATAGGGTTACTCAAGGTGGTCCCCCTCACTCTAGATATTTTCTTGCTGATTTGGGCTGAGGTAGCCCTTTAAGGCGGGCTGCTCACCCCTGGATTGTTTTGGAATAATAGATGAACACCTATCTATATGAGTCCCCTCGTACAAAAATATTTATATTAGGTTGACCAAAGGGTTTTGTAAGCAATGATTTAATTCATCATGGAATGTGAACCGTTTTATTCAGTCACATCATTATAGTGTTGCGATTAAATGACTGTCACTTCAACCCTCATTTATGGGTTTGAGGAGACACGTGTTGCACTATGAATATACATCCCATCATTTGGGTGATAATTTGTTGGTGTTTTAGACGCTCAAATTTGCGTGCCCTTTTCTAGTATAAAAAGGCCTTTTAATATTTCTCCACTTTACCTTCACTAGCTTTCAAAATTTCACAGAGCTTTAGAGAAAGAAAGTGTAAACCGCTATTAGTCCTTCATTTTTCAAGCTTCCAAAATCAACCATTCGTGGCCTCTGATTATCAAAACCCTATTTATACCGTCGCCACCACTATTAGCGAGGTGCTAGTGTGCTCCTTCCCTATTTTCATCACCTTCTCCACCATTTTGTCCACCGAAATAACCACCATCACTACTAATGTCTTGGATTCCACTGTCTCTAATTCGGGCGGTTCATCTTCTGGGGTTTCTACGAGTAGGGGACCCTTGGCCACCATCACCTATTCAAAATCTCAATGGGAATCCTTGGAAAAATGTTCAAAGAGGGCTTTTGGGTTATACCTCCTTGATCCATGTGGTTTTGAGTCAGTCTACTGACTTTCTTATTCTTTTACTTGATAGTATCCTTAGGGTTCAAGTGGATATGGGTGATTTTCTCCATTCCAACATTGAGCTTAAAGTTTGTGGAGGTTCCCCTCACGAGTTGGACCTCTGGGCATATATTTTGTGATGGCTATGAGGATGAGATCGAGGAGGGGATGGCCGGAGATCTCCACTCAGCTGTAAGTGAGTGCTCTAAATATATTCCAATAAATCTTACTAGTACCACTAAACATACCTTTATCAAATGGGAAAGGTATTTTTCAGGTTAGTGAGGTGGACATCCTAGTTCTATGGGACATGATGTGAGTGCTGTACTACACACTCCCCAGGTATTAGACTATCATACCTAGTTTATTTTTAACTATTTTCTTAGAAATTTTCATTTCTAAAAAATATGGATACCGACTTTTCCTATTTTCTATTAGGTTGGTATTTTAGGTCACGCGGTGCCTTCTCGCTTTGTCAGCAACATACTTACCCCTCCGGGCTTTGAGGTAAACTTTGTATACCTTGTTTTAATTTGAGTATAGACACTCAGCCATCTATTCCTCTTTCTTTGTGACTTATTATTTATTTTATAATTCTCCTTTTCAAGATCCGGTCAGTTAGCCTGCTAAGGCGATGATGAGGAGGAGCAGAGTTCTGAGGCTGTTCACTCAGATGGTGATGTTGACTCTGGCGAGGATTCCTTTCTTTCTCTTTCAGAGTTTGAGTCCCAGAATACGGGCTATGACGATATCGAGGTATAGGCTCCTAGGCCTTTTAATGAGTTCTCTGTGGTGCTCAAAGCTGCATTCGTGGTTCCATACTTATGAGAAAAAAGTGATAGAGATGGTCCTGGAGCACCATCTTAAGACTTTTATGTCGCAGAGTGTGCTCAACATCGATAGCCTCACGGTCTTTAATATGAAGGCTCTCACTAGTCATCTATATGATTTCCGGTCTAATCCACCTGTCGACCTGACCAGTACGAGGACTATATTATTTCTCCATGACTATATTATTTCTCCAGGCCCTTTATGATCTCTAGTGATTTTATCATTTCAAGTTGGACTAGTTTGATGCCGTGGTTCATCATTTCCTGAATGTCCCATTTAGGAAGATGATGAGACTTCACACGCCTAGGTAGTCTAGGGTTCAGTAGCGTTTGGATGGGGCTACTCAGATCAGAGGTTATATTCAGTCACCCTAGGACAAGTTGTCCAAGGTTGAGGCTGGTGATACCGAGGACAAGGAGAGGATGGCCAAGTTGGAGGAGCAATTTATTGAGGAGGGAAGCCCTTCTTATGCATACATGCACTCACGGAAGGACATTTTTTTTTTTTATCTAGTGGATAGCTTGTTTTTCTATATAGGCTTTGATTTTTATTTTCTTTTCTCTTTCATATGTAAAGGATTGATCATTTATTAATGGAATTTTTTTTTCCTTTCATTGTGCTTTTTATTCATTGCATCTATCTGTACTTTTGGCATCTGTTTACTATGGCCTACTCTAATTTTTTGTGAGCACTTGGTCCTTTTGAACTGTGTCGTAAACTGTGGGGTACTTGCATAAATCCGAGCAAGTTAAACTTTTTAGCACAACACCGTGTGACTGTGGGGCATTTTGTTATGCACATTCATTTTTTAGGGAATAACTGGGAGAGGGGCTTGGCTTTTCTCCCTCCCAAAAAATTTGAATAAAATTTCACAAATGTAAGTAAAGAAAATTATTATTTTCTTATACTAAAAAAAATTACCCCAGTTCTGCAGGGCCCTCATTCCAAACTTTTCTTAGGAACCTTTTTTGTCTTAGATAAATAATATGTTTAGAGGGGGTAGACCCCCTTCTCCACATTTTCTGAGAACTGGTAAAGTAAATTTTTTTCTTGATAATAGAGGTTAGAACTTCTTCTCTAGACTCTAAATCTGTTATGAAATAATAATAATAAAAATGTATATTGTATTATTTAATTATTATTACTAGGAGAATAACCTCTTGCTGGTTTGTTGTTAATTTTTTATGTATTTATTATGTCTGTAAGGACTTTACTCAATATACTTTTCCATTGGGATGAATGTACCCCCAAGTATAATGAGGAATGTTCCTTTTGTCATGGACCTTCTTCTAGTTTAGTTAAGAGTATTACTATTCTTACTTTTTGAGAAAGATAAAGTGTTAATCTGGTGCACCCACCTCATATAGCATGTAAATAAATGATGCAAAAGTCATCACGTAATGATCAAAATAGCTGCTATTAATTTCTTTTGTATTATATGCTGTTAACAAGACTTTTCCCTACCATCTTTACAAAAAACATATTAGAGTGGGGCATTAAAACTTTTCAGAAGAAATAAAGCCTAACAAAAAAAGAACTAGGCATAATATTTTTATCCACTTACAGTTAATAGATTGAAGATAGTCACTCTCAGGATCCGATATTTGGCATTACCCTAAATTTCCCACCCCCGTCACTATAAAGGGACCTTCCTAGTTGGGTTTGAACTTTGATGCTGACATGGAGCAGAGATGGTGAGTGGATGCGCGTAAGACGTAGTCCCGTACTTGAAACTCCCTGGGCTTGACCAAGTTCCTGTAAGCCCTAGACAGTTGCTGGGTGTAGACCTTAAAGTGATATTTAGCCTTATCTCTATGATTGTCTAGTATGTCCAGCTATACATGTCGAGGGTCTCGTATGTGGTTGTTACTTGGAGCTACCCTAGATGAGGGAACTGCCAATTCCACCAGTAGGATATCATCGGTCCCATACACCAGTGAGAACGGGGTAAACCCTGTCGATTTTATTTTTAAAATAGTGTAGGCCTATAGGACTATGGGTAACTTCTACCAAAGCCTTATTTATTGGCTCTGCTTGTCCATTTCCCTTTGGGTAGGGAATAATTAAACTGTTGTGCATGATCTTGCATTTGTCAATGAGGATTCACACCTCCTTGCATATAAATTGTTTCCTATTGTCTTTTAGGATCACCTTATGTATACTAAACCTGCATATGACATACTCTCTTATAAAATGGGTTACCACTTGGGTGTAACAACCCGCTCAATTAAATACCAGGTGATTAGTCATGTATCCAATTAAATCAGAGTATACAGTTGGTTCGTTCTTAGCATCACTGTCAAAAAATATTTTCTTTTAGTTAATCACCTAATACTTAATTAAGTTGGTGTTAAAACTTTCAAATTTTAATTTTACAATCTCATTTTATCATTACAAACAATTTCATGTAATCTATTCCACAACCATACATAATAGATAAGTCACATCATAACTAAATTAACTGAAACAGGAATAAACTCCCCAGTTTAAATATCTCAATACAACAATCCAAATAAACTAAATGTATCAAAACTGGCATAAGTAATACAAGTGTCTGAAATAAAATCCTTGGGCGACATGCCCTACATGAACTAACTACTACGAATGTATGAATAAGGAAAATGAAAGTGTGCAAGAAACATCTACAACTCCATAGCATCCATAATACGTCAAGTATCCAATCCTCTATGCCTCGCGTTCTTGTGACTCGACAGCTAATATAGAAGATATAAGAGATGTGAGAATATGCAAGAAAACAGGCTAGTGCCTGATGGTAAAATATTTTTAAAAACAACAAGTGATTAACAAGTTCAATTAAGAAATTATTATGTATATGATAGATTATCGAACTCTCTCTTGAGATTCTCACCTCTCATCTAGTATTCACGCCTAACATACCTTCAAACCATACTAGTTACTATTTCCATGCTAACTAGTTCTTTCCAGCCTAACATCTAAACATAACCCAATATCGTTCCCACGCATTTCACTCTTAATATAAGTAATATATATTGTAAGGACACAATTCTCCAATTGAGTCTTAATATAGTTTTGGCTCAATTCCAGACAAAAACTTTTATGTTATAGGATAGTGTTCAAGCGTACCTATTCAAGCCTATGATGCGTTTAATTGAAGACGTAGCAGTAAAGAGAATAAAACTTCATCAAATGTCCAGTTTATGTGCCTTGGTTCAACGTCATCAATAGTGGTTCCATTCTCCCAAGGTATGAATGCATTTTATATATATGTAGGAGCTTGGAACAAGTTTATTGGGTGTTAGGTTTTAAAAACTGTGTTTTGTTCTCAGAAAGATTTCTATTAAAACATTAAACTAAAGAATATAAAGTTTCTGGGCAAAAATAGAATTTTTCAAACTTTCGGGAAATTCGTTCGATATGTCATTCAAACGAGTTATTTTGTTCGAACCAGATGTCGTTCGAATGAGTCTGCTAACGAGTTCCCATATTGGCCAATGAAACTTCGTTAGAAGCCTCTTTGGAACGAGATGTCGTTCGAATGAGATGTCAGGCGGGAAATTTTTTTGGCAATTTTTAGCAGTTTTTACCTATGTTTTCCACTTCCTTACCCCACTAACTTTTGACATATTATTATAGTGCGGGAAATTTTTCACAATATTCTAACTCCTAGAGAGATTTTTGAGAGTTGATTCTTTCAAGAAAAAGTTTATGAGTTTGAGTGCTCATTTTATAAAGAAAAATTCTTTAAACACTTAGTTACACCCATATTTGTTTCTTCCAAGTTCATATATACATATACCTTGCTCGGAGCATTTTGGCACCGTTTTATCTCTACATTCGTTTGAAGAGAAGTTTGGGTTTTCTTCTAAATCCATCAAAGAAGAAGAAGAATTGTTTAGCTGCGGCTTTCTCACATGCTAAAAGGCACCATGTGTGGTTGACGGTGTACCTATTATCAGATCGGTGAGTCCGATGTCGTGGTGGAGCTCCGTGGTTATTCGCTAGGAAGATGTGGTTAAGGGAAGATGCGTCAAGGCTTGAGAGGGTTCGGGTTGAGGATGTAAGTCATCTTTCTTGTAAATGTAAATTTCGTACTTAGTGGATTTAAGGCTAGGGCCGTCCGAGATTGTTTTCCGTTGTGGGTTTTTCCTAACATCGCAGTGTAGTGTGACTGATTTACTCTTATCTTGCATAATAACTTAGAACGCATGCTTAGGATAATAAAA
Organism: Sambucus nigra; assembly: GCA_949130495.1. Classification (NCBI taxonomy): domain Eukaryota; kingdom Viridiplantae; phylum Streptophyta; class Magnoliopsida; order Dipsacales; family Adoxaceae; genus Sambucus; species Sambucus nigra. The sequence continues at coordinate 99,761,290 of OX422207.1, read as the reverse complement.
GATAAAATTGGTTTTAATTATCACACTTAATTTAATTTGGTGCTAAATTAAATTTGGGTAACGCTAACTTAATTCAAGTTATTTGTTAAAATCAGTTTGGCCTAACTTGATAAAATTGCAAAATATGACTTAGGCAAATTCTAGGACTTGGATTAATTATGTTTAAGTGAAAATGGTTTAATGTATTAATTTAATTTCACTTGGTTTTATTTGAATTTTGAAAGAAGTTAAAATTTGGTTAAGTTGTTTTAATTGAACCATCACCTTTACGCTTCCACATATATCTGCTGTCTTGTAAATCTAAATTCTGTACTTAGTGGATTTGTGGCTAGGACCGTCCGAGGTTGTTTCCCGTTGTGGGTTTTTCCTCGTACATCGCGGCATAATGTGACTGATTTACTCTTATCTTCCATAATAACTTAGAATGCATGCTTAGGATAATACAAGATAAAATTGGTTTTAATTGTCACACTTAATTTAATTTGGTGCTAAATTAAATTTGGGTAACGCTAACTTAATTCAAGTTATTTGTTAAAATCAGTTTGGCCTAACTTGATAAAATTGCAAAACATGACTTAGGCAAATTCTAGGACTTGGATTAATTATGTTTAAGTGAAAATGGTTTAATGTATTAATTTAATTTCACTTGGTTTTATTTTAATTTTGAAAGAAGTTAAAATTTGGTTAAGTTGTTTTAATTGAACCATCACCTTTACGCTTCCACATATATCTGCTGTCTTGTAAATCTAAATTCTGTACTTAGTGGATTTGTGGCTAGGGCCGTCCGAGGTTGTTTCCCGTTGTGGGTTTTTCCTCGTACATCGCGGCATAATGTGACTGATTTACTCTTATCTTCCATAATAACTTAGAACGCATGCTTAGGATAATACAAGATAAAATTGGTTTTAATTGTCACACTTAATTTAATTTGGTGCTAAATTAAATTTGGGTAACGCTAATTTAATTCAAGTCATTTGTTAAAATTAGTTTGTCCTAACTTGATAAAATTGCAAAATATGACTTATTGAAATTCTAGGACTTGGATTAATTATGTTTAAGTGAAAATGTTTTAATGGATTAATTTAATTTCACTTCGTTTTATTTTAATTTTGAAAGAAGTTAAAATTTGGTTAAGTTGTTTTAATTGAACCATCACCTTTACGCTTACGTATATATATTTAAAAAGGAAATTGATTTTAAGGTATAAAGGGACTTTTAAGTTTAAAATTGGGGGCCTACAGAACATTTTCATATTGGTATCAGAGCCAAAGAGATAAATTATTTCATTACGATCTTTTAAATAATTTTTGTCTAAAATGAAATTTTCACCATTCTTAAAATTTCTTATTTTCGATGGTTCTAACTACGCGTATTGGAAAGTGTGAATGAAATCGGCACTAAAATCTATCGACGAGAGAGTTTGGTCGTCTATCGTTAATGGGTGGTCCCTACCAACTCATTTAATAGAAAATGAACGTGTTCCCAAACCGTCCGATAGATGGAGTGAGGGTGAATTTAAACTTTCAAACTTTAATTACCGTGGTTTAAATGCTTTGTTTAGCACTGTCACACCGGATGAATTCCGACGTATTATGATGTGTGAGACCGCTGAAAAAGCTTGGAATATTTTACAACTCATTCATGAAGGTACAAGTTTTGTTAAAGATTCGAAACTCCAAAACCTCACCACGCAATTTGAAACTATCAAAATGAATGAAAAAGAAACTTTTGATGAATTTTATGCTAGACTTTTCGATATTGTTAATTCATCTTTTAATTTGGGAGAGAAAATACCCGACAACCGAGTTGTAAAGAAAATTTTAAGGTCCCTACCTGATAGATTTATTCTGAAAATGACCGTTTTAAATTCTTTACCAACTTTAACCTCTATGAAATTAGAAGAGGACGTAGGTGATTTACAAACCTATGACCTAGACATGTTTCCCTCTAAAACTGAAAAAGAAAATAGAAAAGGGCGTTGCTTTAAAAGCCCTAAAAGAGGTCAAACAAGTAGTAGAGAGCGAGAGTGATCGTGACTCGGAAGACATGGCCTTGTTTGCTCGGAAATTTTCTTAAATTTAACAAAGATAAATTTAAAAATGATTTTAAAAAATTTGAATCTTCTAAGTATGACAAAGCTGAAAGGATCCCTAAATCTTCTAACGAAAATTTAAATAGGGACGAGTCAAATAAGTGTTTTGGTTGTGAAGGGTATGTCCATAGGGCTTCTGAGTGCCCCACTAAACTAAGGAGAGAGGGGAAGCGACTCATTTCATATAATGAGACCCTTAGTGATAGTCATAAGGAAGAGGGACCCGATTCCCCCACTAAGCCCAACTTTGTGGCTTTTATGGCTAGTCATGTGAGTGATAGTGAGAACTCATCGATTGATGAAACTTTAACACATAACACATCCAAAGTCATAGTGTATGATACCCTTGTTCTTGATGATAGTGAGAGTGGAGAAGGAAGGTATAGTGAAAATGAAGAAGAGGTCAATGTGAGTGAACTTCAAAATGCTTTTCAAGAATTATATAAAGAATGAATTAAATTAAAAAGAGATAATTTGAAGTTAGAAGCTAGTTTAAAAGAGTGTGTCAAGGTCATTGATGATAGTATGTCGGTAGAAGGCCTTAGGACACGTTGGAGGACTTTTCGAGAGAAGATTGAATATGTAGCAGGCAAGAGAGATAGCCTTAGAGGTTTAATAGAATCCTTGAAAAGGGAGATTCTTGAGTTCGAAGAGAGAAATGTTTTATTAGAGTCTAATATCCTAGAATTATAAAATAAACTAAAAGACTCTAGTAATGTCAAATTTGATTTGAAGTGTCGTTCGAAAAAATTAGATAAAATATTTGGAACGGTCCAAATTAATTATGACACTTGTGGTTTAGGATTCAATTCTTGTAATGAATCTACTCATAAATCCAAAACCAATGTTTTAGGAGAATCTTCTAGGAAAACCGTTAGAGATCATTCCTTAGGTACCAAATTTTGACATAATTTTACTTGTACTCATTGTGGTTGAAAAGGTCATCTTAGGAAATTTTATTTTGATCTTAAACGAATTCTAAAAAAATCCCAACGTAAAGAAATCAAGGTAGTTAAACTTCCTACACCCCAAGATAGTCATTCTTCATTAATTTGGGTTAGGAAATCCGACTTGGTTGCCTTACAAAATAGGACATTTGATTCTTATTTACTTTCACATGCTTCCTCCCTTGCTAAATCGAAAGGATGCATGTGTTAGTGTTTGCATACTTTAGCTTTTGTGTTTCATGCTATGATATCATGCTAAATGTATGCTTGTTTAATCATTTTCTAGTCATTGCTTCATCACATATCTCATGCTAGAATAATGATTTCCTATTTATCTTTTTGCATCATATTTGTTTATTTTTGTTTGCATTAAATGAAAAATTCAAAAAGATTTTTGTTTATCATTTATGTTTTAATGAAAAATGACACTTGTGGTTTAGGCTTCAATTCTTGTAATGAATCTACTCATAAAGCCAAAACCAATGTTTTAGGAGAATCTTCTAGGAAAACCTTTAGAGATTATTCCTTAGGTACCAAATTTCGACGTAATTTTACTTGTACTCATTGTGGTCGAAAAGGTCATCATAGGAAATTTTGTTTTGATCTTAAACGAATTCCTAGAAAATCCCAACGTAAAGCAACCAAGGTAGTTAAACTTCCTACACCCCAAGATAGTCATTCTTCATTAAATTGGGTTAGGAAATCAGACTTGGTTGCCTTACAAAATAGGACGTCTGATTCTCATTTACTTTCACATGCTTCCTCCATTGCTAAATCGAAAGGATGAATGTGTTAGTGTTTGCATACTTTAGCTTTTTTGCTTCATGCTATGATATCATGCTAAATGTATGCTTGTTTAATCATTTTCTAGTCATTTCTTCATCACATATCTCATGCTAGAATAATGGTTTCCTGTTTATCTTTTTGTATTATATTTGTTCATTTTTGTTGTTGAATTAAATGAAAAATTCAGAAGGATTTTTGTTTATCATTTGTGTTTTAATTAAAAATGACACTTGTGGTTTAGGCTTCAATTTTTGTAATGAATCTAATCATAAAGCCAAAACCAATGTTTTAGGAGAATCTTCTAGGAAAACCTTTAGAGATCATTCCTTAGGTACCAAATTTCGAGGTAATTATACTTGTACTCATTGTGGTCGAAAAGGTCATCATAGAAAATTTTGTTTTGAGCTTAAACGAATTCCTAGAAAAGCCCAATGTAAAGCAACCAAGGTAGTTAAAATTCCTACACCCCAAGATAGCCATTCTTCATTAATTTGGGTTAGGAAATTCGACTAGGTTTCCTTGCAAAATAGGACGTTTGATTCTCATTTACTTTCACATGCTTCCTCCCTTGCTAAATTGAAAGGATGAATGTGTTAGTGTTTGCATACTTTAGCTTTTGTGCTTCATGCTATGATATCATGCTAAATGTATGCTTGTTTAATCATTTTCTAGTCATTGCTTCTTCACATATCTCATGCTAGAATAATGATTTCCTGTTTATCTTTTTGTATTATATTTGTTTATTTTTGTTTGCATTAAATGAAAAATTTAATATATTTTTGTTTATCATTTTTGTTTTATTTGTTTCATTTAAGATTAATGAAAAATACAAATGATTTTTGTGTATTCTTTTGAGTATATAATTTTTTGGTTAAAAATGTCAAAAACTCAAAAAGATTTTATTTTGTGTGTATTTTGTTTGACACACTTTATGTGGCTTATATTTGTGTATGAATCCCATATTTTACGCTTCCATATGGCTAGAACTTTTAGTTTAGATTGTCAATCCTTAAAATGTTCTTTACCATGTTTGTATGGAGTAGTTGGATTTTGTATTGATTAAATGGATTCTATTTTTATATGCCTCTATTCACACATGCACGAGCTCATTTGAAATTTTAATGTCACATGTTTTATTTGAGCTTTATGAGGTGTTCTCCTACCAATCTTGTCATCTACATATTTGTGACCTAGGAGGACTAGTGCATGTCAAAATCCGTTGCACGTGAGATTTGTGAGAAATAAAAACATGATAAATATAAATGTGCACGGGGAAGGGCTCCGAAAGGATTTATTGTCCTTTGCGAATAGTAAGCCACCGTTTGTTTGGACCTAAAAGAAATACGTGGTCCATGACCTAAAAACAGAAAATATGGAATTAAAAAGAAAATAATTGCCAAGCCCTATGTTTTATTGATATATTCATTCCAAATTAATAATATATATGCTTATTGAGGGATATTGGATGGCATATCAACGGTTTGAACAATGTCCATATATCCTAGTTGCACTTTCAATGTCATGACTCTCTTTGTTTGTAGAATCATCAACATGCTAGGCTTGTATTCATTGTGTATGTTTGTTCATTGAGTTCCATCTTTATTGTCACATGAGGTTATATTCAAATGTAAAGTTTGCAATCAAATGAGAACTCAATGAACATATTTTAAGTGATTGGGTCTAAATTTAATTGTAGCTATTTCACACCCCAACACTACAGTTTCCATATGACACATTTTTTGCCTTACGAATGCGAAAGACCCCTATTATATTTTATGTCTGTAATTTGTGTGTTTATATCTATATATGTGTACTTAAGTCTATTAGGTATATATTATGTATACGTATATTTGATATTTTTATTTAATCTTTGTTTTGTCATCTATTCCATATATGCTTTAACTCATAATTGGTATCTATCTTATTGCATTCTTTGTTGATAACACATGCTTAATACTTTACGTATCTTATTGGTATCATTTTCTTGCATCCTAGTTGGTATCCGTTATTTTTATTGGATTAGTTGTGCTCTTGTTTCCCATATGCTTTAATGTTCTCATCACTTTTGCACTTTTGCATGTTTAGCTTGTTATTCCATTTTATTTATCCCTTGTTTAGTATAAGGGTAATATGCTTTAATTGGGGGAGAAAAGTTAATGTTTGATTCTTTAGCCTTTGTCTATTCCTGAACAAAAAATGGGGAGAATGATAGGGGGAGAAATGGTATCTAATCCGATTCTAATCATATCTTACTTTGGGGGAGATTTAATTTAGGGGGAGTCTCTATCTTCTTAGGTTGATCATACTTGATAAAGGGGAGAATTAATTTTGGGGGAGTAATTATTTAATTGCATTTAATATTTTTGATATTCCCTACGCATTTAATGCGTTTGCTTAAGTGTGCAGGAATTATATTCTAAGCGGCAACTTTCACCGGCAAAGATTTTGATCCTTTGGGTTGTTTAAGTCAAGCATTATATTTTTATTTTGGGTCGGACATTTCTGTCAGTCAAGTAGAGCTTGACAGACCTTTAGGATTTTTATTTAGTTTTTGTCCTGGAATAGCCAAAGGGGGATATTTGTAAGGACACAATTCTCCAATTAGTCTTAATATAGTTTTGGCTCAATTCCGGACAAAAACGTTTATGTCATAGGATAGTGTTCAAGCGTAAAGCCTATGATGCATTTAGTATAAGACGTAGCAACAAAGAGTATAAAGCTTCATCAAATGTCGAGTTTATGTGCCTCGTTTAAACGTCATCAATAGTGGTTCCATACTCCCAAGGTATGAATGCATTTTATATATATAGGATCTTGGAACAAGTTTATTCGGTGTTAGGTTTTAAAAATTGTGTTTTGTTTTCAGAATCATTTCTATTAAAACTTTAAAATAAAGAATATAAAGTTTCTGGGCAAAAATAGAATTTTTCAAATGTTCTGGAAGTTCGTTCGATATGTCATTCGAACGAGTTTTTTCGTTTGAACCAGATGTCGTTCGAACGAGTCTGCCAACGAGTTCCCATATTGGCCACTGGAACTTCGTTCGAAATGTCGTTCTAACAAGATGGCTATTCGAACGAGATTTCTAACGAGATTTCTAATGAGTTCACACTGGAACTTTGTTAGAAGCCTCGTTCGAATGAGATGTCAGGCGGGAATTTTTTTTAGTAGTTTTTACCCATTTTTTCCACTTTCTTACACCACTAACTTTTGACAGATTATTATAGTGCGGGAAACAAAGTTTGTATCTTAACTTTTTCACAATATTCTAACTCCTAGAGAGAGTTTAGAGAGTTGATTCTTTCAAGAAAAAGTTCATGAGTTTGAGTGCTCATTTTATAAAGAAAAATTCTTTAAAAACTTAGTTACACCCATATTTGTTTCTTCCAAGTTCTTATATACATATACTTTTCTTGGAGCATTTTGGCACCGTTTTATCTCTACATTCGTTTGAAGAGAAGTTTGGGTTTTCTTCTAAATCCCTTAAAGAAGAAGAAGAAGAAGAAGAATTGTTTAGCTGCGGATTTCTCACATGCTAAAAGGCACCATGTGTGGTTGACGGTGTACCTATCATCAGATCGGTGAGTCCGAGATCGTGGTGGAGCTCCGTGGTTATCCGCTAGGAAGATGTGGTTGTAATAAGACGCATCAAGGGTTGAGAGGGTTCGAGTTGAGTAAGTAAGTCATCTGTATTGTAAATGTAAATTGCGTACTTAGTGAATTTGAGGCTACGACCGTCCGAGGTTGTTTCCCGTTGTGGGTTTTTCCTCGTACATCGCAGCGTAGTGTGACTGATTTACTCTTATCTTGCGTAATAACTTAGAACGTATGCTTAGGATAATATAAGATAAAATTTGTTTAGTTTTCACACTTGATTTAATTTGGTGCTAAATTAAATTTGGGTAACGCTAATTTAATTCAAGTCATTTATTAAAATTAGTTTGGCCTAACTTGATAAAATTGCAAAATATGACTTAGGCAAATTCCAGGACTTGGATTAATTATGTTTAAGTGAAAATGTTTTAATGGATTAATTTAATTGCACTTGTTTTTATTTTAATTTTGAAATAAGTTAAAATGTGGTTAAGTTGTTTTAATTAAACCGTCACCTTTACGCTTCCGCATATATATTTAACAAGGAAATTGATTTTAAAGTATAAAAGGACCTGTAAGTTTAAAACTAGGGGCCTACGTGACATTTTCACATATATATCCAATTTCTCTTTAACATGGATAAGCACTTTTTCAATTTAATATAATTAAGTGTTCAGTAAGTTAATTCATTTCAGATTTCATTATCATTCTTATCTACTTAATTCACATAGTAGATAATATCACAAGTGTATGTATATATATATTCACTCTATTATATATATACAACACTGCACACCGAGACTCAGCTGTGGTGCATGCATACTCTGCTATCATGTTCGGGTACATCTCGTCACTATACAAAGGACTGTCGGCTCGGTGTATTCCTCCAACCATAAATGAAAACACAAATATTGGAGGAGAACATAGTCATAAGCCTTTGGGATACGCACTTACCTATGCACCCAAATGACCGTTCAATACCATTGTTTTTACACATGGTAATCAAACCTAAGTCCTATGTTCTGAGGCACAAATCAAAAATCCCCCCTAAGGCTTATCAGGATATGACTTCCCTCAACACACAAACCTCCCTTTGATAACAAGTAAGCTAGGCATGTCATACATAAAGATCACCATATAGGTATACACTCAACTTATATATATATATATATATATATATTAAATTACAAAACTTATGTATGTCATAAGTTTATCATATGATGTCATCTATATGAGTTTTTTTTACACTACCCTTTTTGCCCTTAAAAATTTTGGATTCCCCCCTCTTTTGACACACTTTAATTTTATCCCCTTCTCTTCAAAATTCAAAAATAGGGGTATAATAATATTTTAGCATTTTGATGTCACTTTTTGTTACTCTCACTGTAGTGTGAAACACACTACTTTTGAATCAAAACCCTTTTCCCCCATCCTATTTTGACGGAAGCTTTGTATTTGAAGAAAATACACATCCGACCGGACAACAACATAGGTCTTAAACCTCATACCACATCACCAATAACCTAAATCTCCCACCACCAAACCTCTGGCCACCCATCTCCATCTCACTCTATCTCTCTCGAACTTTCCCCATCTCAGCGTCCCACCACCAAACCTCCGGCCACCCATATCCATCTCACTCTATGTCTCTCGAACTTGCCCCCTCTCAGCGTTGATGCCTCAGTTCTACCACACAAAGGGGCTTTATCTTCATTTGCTAACGCGAGATCAACTAGCCAACATGACCATCATAGTTTCCTTGAAATTTTTCGTATCGTTTTACTCTCTCTCTCTCTCTCTCTCATATTCAGGTTTGTTGAAGTTTATTTTAAGTTTATGTTTTGAACTTTATTTTGTATTTTTCCATCTAGGTTTTGGGTGGGTTTTTGCATACAAAATGTTGTTCATCTCTCTCTATCTAATTTTGGGTTTACACGTTTGTTATTTGTGAGTATAACTTGGTATGATTTTCTTTATAGCATCGACTTCAATTAGTTTTCATTTCAGGAACTGTATGAAAGATGAATGAGTTCAACAAAATTTTGCGGATGAACTATTTGGGCATGACTATGGTCTACTCAGGTACAATTTTGGATTTGCAGTTTCGCTGATCTAAAGTATTGTGACTTTTCATGAATTGTATTTTTTTTATTAATTAATGTATTGAGTAACAAAGGAGGTAATTTTTTTTGCCAAGCTAAAGTATTATACGCTGTTTGGAATGCTATGGCTTACTCAGGTACACTCATGAATATTTTTGCCAAGTTAAAGTAATTTTTTAATTTCCCCCCCAATATCCTCCTATATATATTTCCCTTTTCGAAATTTGATAATGGATGGTGAATGAGCATAGTTTAAAAAATCGGCCGTTACGTATCGTATCGGCTGATACGTAACGGTATCTTGAGAGACCATTTCCGATACACCCCGATTTATCGGACTATAAAAAAATCACACATGTATCACCTATACACTGTTACGTATCGTCGATACACACTGATGCACATTCTCCATTAAAGAGTAAAGGGGTTGTTTGGATTTTTGGGGGAAATGTAATTGAAAAACATGTGAAAAAGCTTGAAATTCAGCATTATATAATCAAAATAAAACTATCATTCCATTTAATGGGATTTGGGAGTGGTAAAAAAAATTCACGCTTAAAGTAACTGATTCCCGTTACATTACGTTCGATACTCCCGATACCGTTACACCGCGACCGCAACCGTTACGTTACCCGATACCGTTATTTGAAACCATGTGAATGAGGGTCTGTTTGAGATTCTATTTGGGATGAATATACTGGTGTTAACTATATTGATCTATTTATTGAATTTGATATAATTGAATGAACTCTCTACTTTGTTTGTGTTGTAAAATTTTCCAACCTATGGGTCATTTGTAAGGTGCCTGAATTTCTTCTTATGTTGCTAACATCTCAACATTAAATGGTCTTCTATTGTAAACATTACGCATTCATTTTATAGTGCCCACGTTGTTATTTTCTTTATCATTGTAGGAAAGTTACTTAAATTTTGTCAATCACGTCCGGCTTCCCAATTGGAGAGTAAGTAAGAATAAGGGATTAATTTTCTTGATCAGTTACAAATTCTAATATGAGGAATTATGAAACAAATGATTTTGTAAAGAAACAAAAAGTTATTTTTGTTTATTTGTTTAAGGTTTGAAAGTATCCAATTTAATTTTTTTTAGTGGTGAATGCAATGAATCCAATAACTGTCACAGACATTTAACCTATATTTTTCTTGAAAGAGAAAAAATGATATTTATTTTGACGGTATTGTCATTTGTTGCATAAACAACGATGTTGTGTCTCATAATATATGATGTATTTGCGTTGGACTCGCTTTTATAAATTTATTTGTATTTTTCAGAAAGAATAAAATGCTGATTAGAACCTAATATATGATCTATTTTGACTGTGAATGAAGATCATAACAAATACTAGAACAAGAAGTTGACTAGTAATTCTGAAATGGGAGGACAAGAAAATAGTGAATCTTTAAATGAAAATGACAAATCAGTTGATTCTTCTACTTCGAACTCCCAAGCTGAGAAAGGAGAATCTTTGAACACAAACAATAATGCTGAGGATGGATAGCACTGTCAAAATGATTCATCCAATTCTTCCGTCTCCCAAGTAGAGAAAGAAGCTCGCATTGACCTAGGAACTTTGCCAGAGAGCAAAAATGACACGAACAACCATGAAGATGCAATTGTAAAGTGACATTTCTTACATGTTGGTTTCTTTATCCATATATATTTAACAATCCTCCTTTAATGATCTAAATAAGGACTTGAAGCAATGACTACTTTTTTCACCATTAGATGCATTTGAGAATAATTTTCTCTCCTGATCATTAAATGCATCTAAAAGGTGAAAAACATGGGCAGTACTTCCAACACTTTGTAGATGCACTTAAGTAAAAAATATATGGGGTTGTTTTGCCATAAAAATAGTACTAAAGATTTTGATATTTCTTTTTTGAGCTAAGATTTTTTTTAACGGACGTGATATGTTTATGAAGTTTCAATTTTTTTTTAAAAATTCTAAAACGACCTTTTGTTCTTTTGGTGAATTAGGTATGAAACTGATTTCAATAGCCTATTCTACATCTTCAGTATTATTTCAACCAACAGAGAACTTGGGGATATCACTTGAGAAGAAAGTGAGGAAGATGAGAGCTTCTCCATTTAACAAGAAGATCGATTCTATGCTGGGAAGGATTTCGATTGAGGAGCCCTATAGTGAGGAGAAAATGGTGGGATCAGGTTCTACTATTAGCAGTGTTGAATCTGTGAATGAAGTCCTCACTAATCTAACTGCCTATAGAGAAGGGATCAAATGGTGGATAAAACAAGGCTCGAAAATAATGCTCGAAACCTTTAGCAGAATTTTTGAAGTGTATTGATATCTACAACAGACCAATTGATTACCCAATTACGACTGATAAAGCTGGTAAAGTTTATGATTTTTTTTAGAACTGTTGATGGTCCCAAGGGATTTTTTTTTGTTCTTTTCTTGAAGTGCATGTGCTTGTGGAAGTTTATCCCATTAATATGACTCTATCATCATCTTTCATTATTATATTCATTATGCAGACTTTAGTTCAAATGATATCTTGATACATCTCACTTAACCTTCATATGAAAAATGATTCAATACGAAAAATAATGCAGAAACATTTAATTGGTACTCTTTGTACATAAAAGGGGGCTGTTAGCATAACCTATGCATTGTTAGAGGGATTTTGCTTATGTTTTTTTGTTGAGTTTATGATGATTTTGAAAACTCGATACGTATGGCATACTTCTTGAGCTACATTTCTATATAACAGATAATGCTTTGCATACCAAGTAATCTGTCTAATAAGTAACACATGAATTATCACTACTCATGTGTACTACTCAGTTATATAGCATATGTCTAATAAGGAACACGCGTGAAATTATCTATTTGTCCAAAGCATATGTCCAAACTACTCAGTTAATTTTCACTACTCAGTTATAACATTAGTGCATTTTCCAATTATTCACTTCTCAGTTATAACATCAGTTAATTTTCACTACTCAGTTACGATCGAGGTTTCAAATTGTTTTCTCATATTTTTTGGATTGATGCATGATTTTAGTGGATTTTGTTATTGATTCTTGATTAATTATTGTTTTTTGTGTTAATAATATGGATGTGATGGCACTATACATCGTTGATGATCCGGTGATGCATTTATCATTGACGACAAGCACAAAGCAGCACCGATCTGAGAGTTTTGGTCCTGTTCAGTGACAAGAGCGTCAATTAATTGTTTAATAATGGATTAAAAGTAGTGATATTAGGTTCAACTGGAGGCATTGGGAATTCCAATGTGTTACTACTGATATCAGTCACATGGACAGTCACATGGACACTAGTGTTGTGGTAATTTCATTTAACTCTGCTACTTTTTATTATTTTGTTTTTCCCTTTCTTTCATTTTCATAATTGTATGGACAAAATATTGATTGAATCCAATTTTTGTATTTTATCTATAACTCTAAATAGTTATAAATAAGACAAGTAACACCACACTTCAAACTTTTTCCAGTTCTATATTTATGAAATAATTTGGAAATTCTCCTAAAAATTCATAAAATAACACCCTTCGGGTATCCTTTGAGGTACAAAGTGGGAACACCATTGACTCCGATGAACCTACTTTTTTTTACCAACCTCCGACAGTCATCCGTGATTTTCCACCCACCTCGGATTTCCAGCCTACGCTGACAGAACGTGGGGGGTTCCTATATTTGCTATTAAAAAAAAGACCTGCCTTTAGAGTTATGAGATCCTTCGCATTTGGGTATGTGCTCCTTTGCATGAAAGAAAAAAATTCAGTACCCAACATGTATATTTACATACATTAGCGTATGAATATTCTTCCTTAACCATAATTTTAAAACAATAATATTATATTGAGTGCTGGTTCTTAAATTATAAGAAATTATTATTGGACCGAATTCTTCGAAAAGCCTCAAATCGTCCGTTTATGAGGGTATTATTTATTGGAAATTATGGGTATTACTGTTGATAAGATTTGGATAAAATAACAATTAGAATCATTTTACAATAGAAAAGTAACACCACAGGCTAGGTAAGTTAACTATCGAAATCATTTTACATTTTAATAGTTGTAACTTTAATGTGAGATACTTGGTTATATGCCTAATTTAATTTCTATGTCTTAGGTGATGCTCATAAAAAATCAACCTCAATTTATTGGGTTCAGTATGAAGATGGTTGATTTCAACAAGAGCATTGTAATGTTTTGGGCAGGAAGGATAAATCTGCAAACCCTGCGCAACAAGATCTTTATTAAAGCTCTACATGGTCTGATTGAGCAGCTACAAGAATCCGTCTTTGTATTTGATAGCTCTTCAGCAACAAGTGTGGCTTCTTACAAAATGTAGTTATGTGAAAATACAGTTAAACAAAGTAAGGTAGCATTGCGAAGAAATTTCACCATTTTAGTCCTCTTGGAAATGTCATTTGAGCTCCCTAAAAGATATTCCAAATTGAAACTGCTTGGGCTATTTTCTTATTTGGTTAAAACACCGTGAAGCCTTCCGAAATCACTTAAGATAGAATCTGGCAATGCTTCCAAGTTGATGGTTTTCTCTACCTAACATGAATTGTTCGTTGAAGTCCAATATGACATCCTCTCGCCACAGAAATCAATGAATTGGAATATCAGGGAAAAATGGGCTTCCTCCAGGCTTATTGATAAGATATATTTATCAACATCTTCAAATAATATAACGTTTGTAAGCTTCTCATCGCCTTCTATATCTGCTATAGATCTGTTGCATTCTTTTATGATTCTTCAAAGGAGTTGTGATGGCTGTGATGTCAATGGATCTTTTTTTTTTGGATTTTATTTTCGTGTCTCTGTATGTTTTTCATGTATATTGGAAACGAGCACCATGTTGTTTTCCAGAAATTTTAATTCAAATGACAAGTTTTAAGAAGTATTTAAATCATGTCCTTGAAGAACCCGAATGCTGTTAAAACTAGGAATTTATTTTAACAATATCGTGAAGAATGTTAATAGAAACAATAGTGTAAATCCACAAATGAACAATGTAATCCACAATTTAGGACCCTTGGCCCCAAGTCCAAGGCTACGGTGTCCCAAGTCTTTAACTTTCTACTTCTTCCCTCTCTTTGTAGGACAATTTAAATTCAACAGTGAGGGAGCCTAAATGAGTTTTTTTGCCCTTATTGGAGGAACCGGTGCACCACAATATCAATTAGTGCAAAAATGTGATATCTGAGTCCATTAAATTCGAAATATAGGCTTTCAAAGTTCAACAAAGTCTTAAAAATCAAAATTTTGCCTAAGGGGTTCTATTTTAAAATATAAACACACATGAATTGTTAGGGAAAAGTTAGTGTTGAAAGTTTGGATCAAATTCCGGGTTGTACGACAAAATTTGAAATGTTGGTTTGATGGCATTAGAGGGGTTGAAATGGAGGTAGACGGTTCGACAGGTTTCATGAAAGTTGTGTTTCGAACCGATGTTTTGAATCGTTGTATTACTATTTGTTCAATATATACTTTCATAGCACCGTAATTGTCATTTATATATAATTTGATGTAAAATTTTCTCATGTTTCAGGAGAAATGGAGATTTATTTTTGGTATAATCATTTTGTGGAGCTGAACGAGACAGACGCGACGTGGGCGATACAAGCGGCATGGTGTAATTGATTACTGATGTATTAGTAATGTTGGAGTATTTTTTTTTATTTCTTAAACATGTTGGATAATCCTTTACACAAAGGGAACTTTGCCTAAAATTTATTTGTTGATTGATTTATTCGTGTATTTCAACAAGTTGAGTTAAATTGATAATACTATTGTTGTTTTTATTTCTAAACATAGTGGATAATCATATAATCAAAGGAAATTTTGCCCAAATTTTTTAAACTCTTTACACATGCGTTGTAAAAAAACATTACTACTTAAATTTACATGATTCAACAATTTGAAAATTTACGCGTATAATTTACAAAACATTTATTATTTACACTTATTTGTGTTGAATTTTTTTCTCTTAAATTATGATGTTTACACGAGGTCCAAGATGACTATTATTATTGTTGCGAACTAAATACGACGTATGGTCCAACCAACGACGTACACTTTCCAAAATTTGCATCGTGCCTTCAGGCACGGGCATACCCTAGTATATATATATATATATATATCAACAGTAGGGCATAAGCAGATCCCATATTACAAGTGTCATACGTCGTATATTTATATCTCGAATATCTTACGTATCATGGTATTTTAAACCTCAATTATAATGTAGGTATTCGCTCCACCTATGTATATATATCAATAAATGGGTATACTCTGTGACACCCCGCCTAATTAAATACCGAGCGATCACTCCTTTATTAAATTAAAATCAAGGTGAACAGTCGGTTCATTCTTAGCATCACTGTCGTGAAAATAACTTTTCCAATTTAAACACCCTAATTAATTAAGCTAAGTGTCAAAACCATTTTTAGACATTACTTTCAAAATTTTATTTTATAAACCAAGATTTAACTATTAACAACAATTCAACATTAAAGAATCACACCACAATTATCCTGGAACATATATTCCAAATAATTTAAACATTCAACAACTAAATCCCAACATTTAAAACTTAAAGTAAAACATCCAGAAAATAATAAATCCCAAAGTGACAATAGTAGAAATAAATGAATCACAATGTCCAATAAAACAATAGGATAATGGAAACGGGCGACACATGCCCAACTGAATAAATAAGCTAAGAGTGGAATCAAATAAATGAAGTCGTCTAAGCAAGAGGCCTGCAACTCCCACCTAAGATGCAACGCGTTCCTTCCAAAGGATCCTACACAAGACGCCCCTATGGATGGGCACCTGTAATATATACATATATATACAAGAGAGAAAGAGAAATAGAAACTGTCAGAGCCCGATAGTGTAAATGATTTAAAATTTGTTTAGCAAGTATTTAAAATGTTTACAGGCCAATGCAACAACATATTAGTGCGGCACTCTCTTCAGAAATTCTCACCTCTCTTCTAATGTGCACGCCTATCGCACTAACCTTCCCAACGGATTATCTTATCTTATATTGCACTAAACTTCCCAATGGTTTAACTTATCATAGATTAATCGTAAGATTTAAAATTGAACAATATAATTGTTTAAAAGGAAAATTTCATTTAGTAACAAAGCTCTCATTTTAACTTTATTTATTAATAAAGTTTTCTAGTATCATATTATACTTTTTCAAAACAAGTATTTCCAATTTGAGTCATTATACATGTCTTACTTACCATAACACCGTAGGCGGTTCCAAATTTCATAATTTCATATATATATTAAATACTCGTATAATAAGTATATTCTAAAAGCACCCCACATAAAAATTATGGTGCATGCATACTCTGCTATCCAATCCCCGTATCACTCGTACTAAGGGAAACACAAGTTCGGAATCACTCTCGAACTGTATTAACACATACACAAACAATATTTAGGCGAAGCATAGATTCCAAGTCTCTAAGAGGATGGTACATGCCCCACGTCTCTTAGGACCGTCTGAACTATCGATTCGATATCATGTACCAAGAATTTCTATCTTCTAGGGTACGAGTCAATATCCCCCATAAAGGTCCAATCGAGATAAGACTGTCCCAGTGCGGTAACCTCAGGGATAGCAAGTAGCGCGGGCACGATTTTCACACATAGAGAGTATATGAATAAACACATTCGTATAACTATACTATTATTACCATATCAAATTAGGTACATCTCAAATACCATAATTACGATATTTGTCCTTGTTTCTCATTATTAGTTCTCACGTATAACCGTTCATTTCTTACTTTAATTTAATGGATCATTCCAACTTATTACGTAATACACATGGACTTTAACCTCTCAAGTGTAGAATTCAGTAGGTATTCTTCTATTTTCCATCGTAACCATTTTACGTATCTCTCCCTTTAATACAAAATTCCATCGTCCCTTATATATAAATATCCCAAAAATACAACTCTCGTCTTACATTAAAGGCCCCATAATTATTTACAAGTCTTACTGGTCTTCTTTATCTCCCAAAACATTTTAATAAGGGTGTCCAAGGATTATTTCTCATTAAATTGAATTCAAATAATTTAAAAAGGAAAATATGAGTCTGCCAGAAGGGGTCGATCGATTGAGGTCTGGGGCTCGATCGAACCTTTGATCGATCGAAAATCTTGGCTCGATCGATCGATCAAGAAGGTATGGCGAATTCTGCAGTTAACCAGTTACGGGTTCTATCACACAACCTCATCCAAATCCAGATTTTTCACACCCAAACTTCCTAAAATTCGTACTATAATCAGTATACACCCATATTATTCATCTTCTACGTAAATCATGTAATTATACATCAATGACCATGGATTTATAGGCAAAAACTTCATAAAAATCTCAAGAACACTAGAATTTCTTTAACATGGTTCTAATCAATCTTTTCTAGAATTTTCTTCTTCTAAAAATGTCATAAATTCATGGTTTAATCCTCTACATGTGAAGGGGTTTCCAGATTAATATTCAAATTATTACTACGTGCGATTTCCTATCTCCAACTTGGGTTTTCTTCCATGAAACTCATCCTAATCATCCATAGACTAACATAAGTGATGCATTAACGAAAAAAAGAAAGATAAACACTTGCCTGAGATTTTCAAAATTCTGATTTGCAAACGATTTTGGGGTGGTTGCGTTCCCCGTCGCGCGATCTACGCGTTTGTGGTGGTGGCGGTGCAATCGAATGACTTTTTAACCTCGGATTACTTGGAAAGCTTCCTCCTTCCCTCTCCTATGGCCGTTATAAAGTTTTGAGTTGTTTTAACCCTAGAAGGTAACCTTAGACATCTTATATAACCCTTGAAATTTCGTGGGTTTAATTACCCAAAAATGCGAAATGTCCAAAATGCCCTCCCGAGGTGTTAAATAGGCCTAAAAACGCTCCGAGACCCAAACTAAACCCCCGAGTACATTTTTCTGACTATCTCGACCCTTCCAGACACTTTGTCGCACTGAAAACGACCATACGAGCAACTTATAATATATTCACTTTTATTCATCAATATTTAGTCCCGACGCGACACGGGCGCGTCCCGATTAAAATTTCCAAAATTGTCATTTTATTCAATCGTGACATTTAACATAACCAATATTATATATTACTTTTCTCATTAGTAATATTCAACAAATTTCCCATAATTACTAACTCTCATCACGTTAATAATTATAACATAATTACTTTTCGGATTTATTTTAAATAATTAATTCACATTAAATTTAATAAATCCCCAAATTAATATAGCATAAAAATACGGGGTATTACATACTCTCATCCCGTATACAAATTCCACATGTAGTATATTTCAAGTTTATTCCATAAACCAATAATTCACATTTTATTTCCCATTACTCCTATCATCTCTTGTTAACCTAAATGACTTAATTAATTATTTTAGTAGCTACCTTCAACCCATATTTATTGGTCCAAAACCCAGACTTATTATAATAAGCCCGGATTATATTTTAATTCTCAATAATCACTTTTCTCGATAAAGTTACATTCTATCGAGAAATATAAAATTACAATTTGAGGCTTTTCTGCTCTGATTTTGAAAAAACTTAAAACTACAATGTTGTGCAGAACGTGATTTTATACAAGAACTCGCGATCACAGTATCAATTTTCACTTAAAACATTCCTAAAATTATCATACAATATTCATCGTTTCTCTACATATATCTACCTACGGGTTGTAACATAATTCATCCTCAAAACCTCTACCAAATGATCCCAAACTCCTTATAATTCATCCCAATTGATATACCCAAGTATGTACATTATTTATAACATCAAATCATATCAAAATCATCATGGAATTTTGATTTATCATGCTAATCCCATTTCAATTCAGAAAATCTGCATTTTGTCATTCTTACTCAAGAACACGTATAAACCCCAAATTTCTTCATCAAATAAACCCAAGTTTCTTGATTTCAATTCTAATATCAACAAGGGATTAATACTACATGGTTTACATTTCAAGGATTAAATAAAAATCATCAAAATTCATCTTTGATTTATGAACTTTAAAAAAAAAATATTTTTCTATCTACCATGGATGACATACATGCTATAGATTGCAGGAGTTAAAACACTTGCCTTTCATTTTGTTGGTTTGAAACTTTGGGGAATATTATGCTATGGTGTTCCTCTCTTTTCTGGTCACTCTTCGATGGCCGTGGTGGTGGTGAATGGTGCCTTTGTCCCTTAGTTCTCCTAGAACAACCCTTCCTCTCCTAGAAAAATCTTTCCCTTTCCTCAATGGATGTCTCTTAGAGTTTTGATGAATAAACCTTTGGCTAAAATATCTTTTAACTTATAAAAAAATTCCAAATTTCATAAGTATTATTCATCTCCCAAGTAAAATGCAAAATACCTCTTTAGGGTGTCTATTCTGTTCCAAATTTCATTGAGATCCAAATCAAACCTCTGGGTAGACTTTTTGACTATTTAAAACCCTTTGAACACTTTAGTGCACTCGAAACGACCTTTTGGATGACATAAAAATAATTTGCTTTTAATTCCATTCAATTATAGTCCCGATATGACTCACACGCGTGTCCAAACTAAATTACCATATCTACTGTATTTATAAATTTCGATAATTTTTATAAAGTCATTGTTGATGTAAAAAATTAGATCGCTCTAATTATCCAATCACAGATAAATAAAATGAGACAAAGATTTTTAAAGTGGTTCAGCCTTATAAGAATGGCCTACGTCCACTGTTATGTTATTGCTGAGTGTTTGGGAATTCTCGATTACAAGTTCAGTCAAGAAATTTCGGTCCCTTTGAATGAGGGTGATACAAGGTATTTATAGCCCTTAGGTTGTACATGAATGGGTTGATACATTAAATGATATACATATGAAAGGGTAATACATTTAATGCAGCGTGTGTGTCAAGATGATAAACATTCAATGAATAGTTGAACTGTTGATATTCTGGCAATTAATACCACAACCGAGATGCAGCTCGGACCGCCTTAGTTGCTCGTTGCTCAGGAGTTCCTCGGAGTGATAGAGTACCTCGGAGCGCTGGAGTTCCTCGGTGTATCCTCATTGCTCGGAGAGAACATGAGTTGGTCGGGGAAATGAACTTCCTCGTTGTTATTGCACCACGTAGATTGACAAGTGTCTTCGTATGATTCGTCCACATCAGCATATTAATTTTGGTATCAACAGAAGCCCCCAACGTTTCATATTTCGAACTTTGAGGAGTGTGGAACATTCTTTCTCGGTTTATGGTAATATTGAATGATCTTCCTGGGTTTTAGGAGCATCGTATTTGAAGTTATTTCCAAATTCAAAGAATCCGCCATTTTTCGAACTTTGAAGAGCGCTTCGATCTTAGTGCCCTTTTTGTCCTTTTAGCCGCCAGAAGTTCAATAGTTTCTTTCGCGTAATCATTTCCTTCGCCACTTCCCTAGGTAAATTATTTAAACTTCTTAGGTAACCATACCGTCTTCTTCTTTTTCTAATTTTCTGTATTCAAGCTTTCTATTCTCTCTTTCTCTCTTGTGCGTTCATCCTTGTTTTCGTTCATTGTCAACAGACCTCCTTTCTTCCTGTAAGATCTTCTTCTTTTCTTCTATATTTCTTTTATTCAGTATGGTTTATATTATGGAGTCTGTTGAGAAATTTCGTTCCGATTTTTCCATTCCTTCCTGGGTAACTCTGGAGGTTCTTTCTGAACCTTTAGATTATTTTCGATTGGCTGAGGGACATTGGTTCCCCAGTCTATTCATTGCTGAATGTGGATTTTCTTTTTTGCCAAACCCATTGTGTCTTGAGTTTTGTCAGTATTTTGATCTTGTCCCTGCAAAAATAGCCCCCAATTCATGGAGAATAATTAATGGGGTGTACAAATTAAATCTAACTCACGGGCTCGTATAGGGATCCCTGAAATTATGTATTGCTGTAAATGGGCCACTCTAGATAATATTTATTACTTAAAAACTAGGTTTCTGAATAGAGCTCTTGTAGTTAA
Source organism: Sambucus nigra (assembly GCA_949130495.1). Classification (NCBI taxonomy): domain Eukaryota; kingdom Viridiplantae; phylum Streptophyta; class Magnoliopsida; order Dipsacales; family Adoxaceae; genus Sambucus; species Sambucus nigra. The sequence continues at coordinate 99,739,696 of OX422207.1, read as the reverse complement.
CCTCCCTGATTCAAATAGAGATTATTTTGAACATGGGTTGGTTATTAAAAATTGGCAATATGCCCCTTTAGTTGGAGATGGAGTATACAACGGTCCCAGATGCCCCCCATATGGCAATGGGATAGGTTTATTTTTCATTTTATTTTACTTATGAAATTATGCTTTCATCATGTTTGACAAAATGTATGACTGATATCTCATTATGTATTTATTTGCAGTTGATAGCAAAAGAAAAACTCCAAAAGAATAAGAGGTTAATATTAAGCATCTGAAACTTATCTGGGGTTTGCATAAGAACGTTGCAGACGAGCACATCAGGTCTGCATCATATTTGCTACAGTATAAGAGTTATACAACCTCTTATACTGCTCGCCCTGTTGAGCCAGCTTCAACTCCAGAGGATTCTTCTTCAGATTCTCATCTTCCTTTAAGCCAGAGAATGGGCAAGAAAAGAGCTCCTCCTGCTCTATTTGATAACATTACTTATGCTACTGGGGCCAAGAAAAGCAAAACTGATGTCCCAGAGGGGACTAAGAAGGTGGGTGCTGCACCTTCCAAAGCTACCGAGAAGCCCCCAGTGGCTCCGAGCAAGAAGGTTGCTCCTGTGGAAGTGATTACTATTCTCCGACCAAGAGTTCTTCCTTGGTTGATATTGCTGAAGTCCCTTTGAGGAGATTGAGGAAATCATCCCCAGTCAATTTGGCTGAAACTGCGTCCTCTCTACCAGCTGGTAGTGTTGGTGTTCCAACTATCATTCCTTCGAGCTCTGCAATGAGCTCGGTAAAAACTTGGATCATACCCGAGGTCCAAGGTATTGATTTAAAAATTTCTAGGGATATGCTGACATCCCTAGCTACTCGTCATCTTGCTTCGGTAAATTTCTCACACTCTGAATTTCCTTTCTGTCTTTGAATACTTGTATTTTTGCACTAACCTGTCATTTTTTCCTTTGTTCAGCTGGTGAATTGTTTTAATAACATTGTGAAGAAAGACAAAGCTATTAAAGCTTCCATCTCCTCGTCAGGTGTAAATATGCTTTGCTGGGTTTAACCCAATCTTTGAAGGATTCTCTTCAGCAGTATGACGAGGACAAAGCCGAATGGGAGAAAAAATTGGCTACAGTTGAGGCCGAGAAGGTGAAAATGGCTGAGATCTCCAAGAGTTTGGAGAATAAAGTAAAAAGTTTAGAGGTCGAGCATAAGAAATATGACGACAAGCTCAAGAATTTTGGAGAACTTGAGAATAAGCTGAGGAAGGCTGAGGAAGAATTGTCCGCCCTGCGAGATATCAAGGGCAAAAAAGAAGAATTGGATGCGAAGCTCTCCTCGGAGAAATTGAGAAGAAAACTCACAGTCAAAAAATCCTTCAGCGCAGGCTGGGATAAAGGATGGGACAAGGGGATTGCTGCAATGACATCCCAAGTTCAATATGAGAAGTTGAAATACTTCCGAGATGGATGGGTAGCTGCCCTATAGGAATTGAAGATCCAGGATGATTCCGAGCTATTCCAGCTACACCTCCCTGGTCCTCCCCCACCAATTGTGGAAGAAGAAGAAGATGAGCCTGTCTCTGATGAATCTTCTATGGCTATAGGTGATCAAGTCCCTGCATCTCTATCTTCTGCCAATGAGGACATTTCTTCCATGCCTCCTCCTTCTGAGAAAATTTCATCTCCTGCAGATCAAGTTGCTGTGACCACCGAGCAACCAAGCTCCTCGTCCCAGCCTCCCGAGAAAGTCTTGGGAGACAAGGAAAAGGTGTGAAGTTGTTCGGTATCGTTTCTTTCTTTCATTATTTGTAATCCAACAATGTAATCCTTTTGTGATCTAATAAAATACATTCTTGTTCATCTCCGTTGTTGATGATTTGTTTTTGTTGATTGTTGTCTTTTTCTCATCCTTAGTTTGTGGCTAGAATGGAACTGATATCTGCACATTATACAAAGCGGATGCAGCAATGTCACGAATATTATAAAGCTAGTCATACAGACCTTAGTACATCAGAGATTGCTGACATCCTTGGCCATGATGCCTCAGAACAAGCAATTGAAGCTTATCGGTACTTGAAGGATTTACTCGACCGAGCTGTGGCCAACAATGTGGCCTAGTATGACTTGATCGAGTAACTTCATTATTCCTTAGAATATCTCCAAGGTCAGCACAATGAATCAATGGCTTTGTTGCACAAGGAATATGAAAATAGATACCAACACCTTTCTTCTGAAACAGGACATAAAAAGATCCTTGTTGGATACGATGTTAGGGAAATAACTTTAAAGGGTGAAGCTGAGGCTTGCAGGCAGATTGCTGAGTTGCTGGAATAAGAGAACAATAATTTGCAGAAAAAGATGGCACAGTATGAATCTGCAGCGTCATCTTCCACTGCTTTAGTGCAAGTTACCGATGAGGGTTTCTCGTTCTTAGAAGTTGAGAATGCCAAATTAAGTCAAGAGTTGGACGTTCTGAGAAGATCTGTTATTCCTGTGACTGCTCGGGGACGAGGAAGAGGTTCTCGTGGGCGAGGAAGGGTTGTTCAAAATGTTGCCGAGGAGCAAAGTTCTCCAGTCGCTGCTCGGAGTCGATCAATAGTTCTTAACAGCAATGTTGAAGAGGCTCGTACTCAATCTACTTTGGAAACTCAAGCATACCAATTAAATGCCAAAGATCGGGCTTTATCTAAAATGTCCAAGATCAACTTACTGCAACGAAGTCGGCTTTGAATGATAAAGATGTTTTTGCCAGGAGCCTTCTCGAACAATTGGATAGATTAACCTTCCAATTCCATAAACAGCCCAGGGAATTTTGGATGGCAGGATACAATGGAGCCCTTGTTCATTTAGATGCTCGAATTGAACATGCCAATAATGAAGGTTATAAGAAGGGGTGGTTGAACGCCCTGGGTGTACTGAAATTGGATCAAGGGCATTTTTTATGGGATTATCACGCTCCAGGGTTACTAGATTTGCATGTGCCACCTTTCAAATTGGACATGGAATGGATCCCAGCTCGTTCCATTCCTCGGAGTTTAATTTCAAAATATCTCGGTGACTATAGTCTTCATTCTCAGACTGAATTATCTCGTCCAGAGCATCTCTTGGATACACCTTCTGTGATGAACGTCAGAATGCTCAGAGATATTAATTTCATCAATTCTCCTCTTTGCTTAGAAGATCCTCCTGCCGGCGAGGAACCTGTTTCAAAAGATAAAGGAAAGAAACCAATAGAATAGGTTTTTCAATGTAATAATTAGCACATATGTATAGCTTGTAATACATTTTTATCTTAATTAAAGAATTTCATTTTCTGTTTGCAAATTTGTATTGCGATTGTCTTGTGTTTATCAAACATTTTTTTTTTCTTTGTGTATATGTATCTGTTAAAAAGATAACAATATGATGATGTTTATCAACCAACTTAGTAATCAAAATTACAAGTATCAATGCTGTTTAAACTGTTTCTAAGCAACCAAGGTTGTTAAATTGAGTTTGTCGACCAACTACAGTTGATGGGTTTTTATCCCCGACCAACCATACTTGGTAATATTTTTCCTAAAATGTATCTGACCAACCGTGGTCGATAATTTATCCTTGTCGACCAAGTATAGTTGATCACCGACCAACTATACTTGGTTCAGTTTGGAATTCTTTGTATTTTCTGGAATGATTTTACCTTCCGACCAACTTGTTGGCTTATTTCAAATCATATCGTTCTTCCCTCAACCTTAGTTGATGATTGAACTATCAGGTTCCTTCGAACTATCTTGTCCACTAGTTATCTTACCAACCTTAGTTGGTCACGCTAGTGTTCGCCTCCTAACCAATGGAATATATTTTTTGGTTCTTTCGAACTTTCTGTCCACTAGTTATCTTACCAATCTTAGTTGGTCACGCTAGTGTACGCCTCCTAACCAAAGGAGTATATTTTGGTTCTTTCGAACTTTCTGTCCACTAGTTATCTTACCAACCTTAGTTGGTCACGCTAGTGTACGCCTCCTAACCAAAGGAGTATATATATATTTTTGGTTCTTTCGAACTTTCGTCTTCTTTTTGCTGTCGAGCAGCGTAGTGTACAACACTAGTATTCCCCGAAAAACTTTCAAACAAACGAGAGGAAAATGGTGAAAACATCATAGTTTTATTCATATTGATGGAACCGTTGTACATTTTACATCATTGATAATACTTGCGAAGGTGTTCAGCATTCCAAGCATTCTTGAATTCTTCTCCTTGTAGAGTTGCTATTCGGTAAGTTCCTGGTCGAATGACTTCTGTAACTCGGTAAGGTCCATGCCAATTTGCTTCCAATTTATTGTGCTTCTGAATGACCTTCTTTAGCACATAATCTCCTTCTTTTAAATCGCATTTCCTCACCCTTTTGTTGTAGAAAAGAGATGTTCGTTGTTGATAAGCAGCATTCCTAATAGCTGCCTCTTCTCTGACTTCCTCGAGCATATTCAAATCCAGTCTTCTCATCAAGTCGCTGACTGGGGAATTGAAATTCAACACTCTGTGTGTTGGGAGACCTAACTCAGCAGGTATTACAGCCTCACTTCCAAATACCAGCATATATGGTGATTCTCCAGTCGTTGCTCGGGGAGTTGTTCAGTAAGCCCACAATACTGATTGTAGCTCGTTAATCCAGTTAGCTTTAGCTTCACTTAGCCTTTTCTTCAAACCATTTAGCAGTGTTCTATTCGTTACTTCAGTCTGTCCATTTCTTTGCGGATGGCCTGGTGCTGAATGGACCTTCAAAATGTTCGACTGATGATAATAAGCAGCAAATTCCTCGTTATCAAATTGGGTTCCATGGTCTGTGATGAAGGCATGAGGGAGACCATATCGACAGATGATATTCTTCCAAACGAACTGATATACCTTCTCGTACGTCATGTCGATGAGGGCTTCAGCTTCTACCCACTTAGTAAAATAATCTACTGCGACGACGAGATACTTGAATCTTCCTCGGGTGGTCGGCAATGGTCCCACCAAATCAATTCCCCACGTGGCGAATGGCCAAGGGGAAGTTATGGGTGTCAACAATGCTTGTGGAGTTCGTCGGATAGAGGAAAAACGTTGGCACTTGTCACATTTCTTAGCATAGGCTATACAATCAGCCCTCATCGTTGGCCAGTAGTATCCTTGAGTCATTACCCTTTGTAAAAGCGTTCGACCTGCTACATGAGCTCCATAAGACCCTTCATGGATTTCTTCAATCAATTCTTTCACCTCGGAGGGATGTACACATCTCTGCAAACCTGCCATAATTCCTCGTCTATATAAAATACCATTAGTTAATACATATCGAGCAACTTTATACTTCAATTTTTTGGCAGCGAGCTTATCCTCTGGTAATCCTCCCTCTTCAATATATACCCTGATGGGATCCATCCAAGATGGTCCTAAATCAAGGGTAATAACATTCATCGTCAAGTCTTCCTCTATGCTCCGACTTTCCAGTACTTCAATCGGTATTGTTCTTCGTAGCTCGGTACGTGTAGCTGATGCTAGTCGGGACAGTGCGTCTGCTTTTGCATTTTTTATTCTGGGTATTCTGATCAACTGAATCGCATCAAATTCTACCAATAACTCCATTACCTTGGCATGATATTTGACCATTAATTCTCCTTTAACTGCATACGTTCCCATCATCTGATTCACAATCAATTGAGAATCACTGAATACCATCACTTGTTGTGCTTCCATAATCTTTGATAAATTAAGACCTGCTATCATGGACTCATACTCAGCCTCATTATTAGAGGCTTTGAATTGGAATCGCAAAGCATATTCCATGTCAATCTCATCTGGGGTGTTCAAAACAATTCCTGCCCCACAACCTGCTGTGCAGGATGAGCCATCTACATATAATCTCCATATGGGCAACCCGTCTTCAAATTTCTTATTTGATAGAGTTCCTCGGTGAAATATTTGTTGCTTCTTTTCATCCTTCCCTGACGCTTTTCGCTCCTTGTTAACCATCTCTTCTCATTCTTTTACCAACCGGAGCTGGTCTGAGTTTGAAGTTGCTGATCCTTCTACATCCACAAGTCCTTTTACCAACCGGAGTTGGTCTGGATTTATGTCCTTTGATCCTGTAACATCCACAGGTTGGTCAGCGAGCAGTTTTTGTTCCTCGGGGCTAAATACCCTTCTTCTCTGCTTTACAGGCTTGATCTCTTTATTCACATTGAGTTCGTGACATAAGAAGTTTGGATCTATTCCTGGCATGTCCTCATGACTCCATGCAAAAGTTTTCTTCCTGTTTCTTAAGAACATTATCAACTCTTGTTTTAATGAAGCATCCAACGACGAGCCTATCTGGGTTACTCGGTCAGGGTGCTCCTCGTCCAGAATAACATTTTCTGTAGATTCTACCACCTGTCCTTTTACAAGTTGGGATTCATCCCTGGGATCAAGAGTTTCAATTTCTGTACCTTCCTCCACCTGGTAGGTGATAGTATTTTTCCTTGATTCCTCAAGCTCCTCTTGCTCGGCAGATGAATAATAGCATTCCCGAGCTACTTTTTGATCACCTTTCACAACTCCTACTGCGAAGTTTGTTGGGAATTTTAAGCATTGATGCACTGTAGATGGAACTGCTTCGAACTTCTTCAAACCAACTCTTCCCATGATGATGTTGTAGGCTGACTGCACATTCTTATCCATCACAAAGAAGCGTATTCTTTCTATTCGACAAGAAGGCCAAGTTCCAATGAATATATCCAACTTGATCGTCCCAAGTGGAAAAACTTTCTCGCCAGCAAAACCCAAAAGGGGTCTGTGATAAGGTTCCAATTGAGATAATTTCAAATTCAAGCTATCAAAACATGAATAGTACATGATGTCTGCCGAACTACCATTTTCCACCAACACCCTTGAAATCACCACATCTTTCATCCTCATTTTGATCACCAAGGGATCGTCATGAGGGTAAAGAACACCGGCCAAATCGTTTTTTGAAAAACCAATAACTAGCTTCTCTTTATTTACCTTCCTCGGACGATCATCCTCGGTAAGATTTATTCGTTGAATATATGAGCAGGCTTGAGCCTCTCTGAGATAGGCCTTTCTTTCTGCAGTAAGGTCTCCCCCTCCAGCATCTCCTCCTGTAATAACATTACAATCAAATGACCCAAAACGTATGGAAAATACCTCTCGTTCAGGCTGTCTTGGCTTCTTTGGAAGATCGGGGTCTTCATCTGGATCATCTTCATGATCTCTTTTCTTTTTCTCCTCCGTCCGACGAGGAGATCTAGAACGATCTCTGGTTCTATCATCATTCTTCCTTTCACCTATGCGATCTACATACTTTGACAACTTTCCTCTTCGGATGAGCGTTTCAATCTCGTTCTGAAGGGCTATGCAATTTTTGGTCGTATGGCCATGATCTTCATGGAACTCGCAATATTTGGCCATATTCCTCAGTTCAGGATTGGTCCTCAGTTTATCTGGCCACTTGATCTCTTCGTTATTCTTGATTTCTTCTAAAACATGATTAATACCCATATTCAATGGAGTATAATTATCATATTTCTTCAGGACTTCCCATGATGTCCTATTATTCTTGGAATGCTTGTCACCACCATTACCTTTTTGTTCTTTCTTCTTAGATTTGTCAACCTCAACCTTGGTTTCTTTATCCATATTCTTCTTCTCAGCCATAGCTTCCTCGGCATTCATGATTTTGGCCGCTTTTGCCATCAACTCCGACATAGTTTTAGGTGGATCTTTGGCCAAAGTATAATATAATTTGTTAGGCAGCAATCCACTCATCAAAGCAGTGATCGCTGTCTTTTCTTCGTAATCTATGACTTCCAACTTTTCGTTATTGAAACGAGTTATGTAATCTCTAGTACTCTCACCTGATTTTTGTCTAACACTTAACAAGTGCGCTACTCACTTTGCCGGCTTTGCTCCAAAATAAAAATTTCCAATGAACAACTCGGCTAACTGAATAAAAGTCGAAATCTTACCCCGAGGAAGATTGTTGTACCATATTTGTGCAAACCCGGTAAGAGTTCCCGAGAATGCTCTACATCTCATCTCGTCGGGGACGGCATATATGTCGGTAGCAGCTTGGTATTGTTCTATATGAAGAACAGGATCTGTCTTTCCATCGTACTTAGGGGTCACTACAGGTGCTTTGAATTTCGATGGTGTAGGAAAATTCACAATGGCCTGCACAAAAGGTGTCCCTTGAACAAAAGTTCTCTGTAAGGGATTCCTTTCTTTAGCCATTTCTCCAAGTCTATCCTCCAATCGCTGAATGGAACCCTTCCATGCTTCATTTCCTTCCTCGGGCTGCTTAGTCTGAGCAATTGATTGCTCTGATGTAGCTTCCTGAGATCTATCTTGACGAGTAGCTGATCTTGATTGTGCTGATCCTTCTCTCAAACCTGATGGTGGTCGAAAGCTTCTCGATGGGGCTCTAGGTGGGCTCATATTTGTCCTTGGTCCTAACCGACTGAAAGGAGATGCCCTGCTTAATCTTTCCAAGGCGCTAGTTCTCTCCGGAGAGAGGGTGATATGTTGATCTGTATCCGTAGCCTGTATCGATGAAGTTCGCCCAGGTTGATAAGAAAAATCATTAGATTCTTCATTGCGATATGACCCGGTATGCCTGGATCGCGATTGCCCACGATCACTCCTTTGCCTTGAATGGGTAGGTACACCGCCGTGAAGAGTTTGAATGAGTTGCCTCATTGTTTCTTGCATGGCGGTTTGTCCTTCAGCCAGATTCGTCATAATTCCAGCCAGATCTGGAGGTGCAAATGGATTTGGAGGATTTCCAATATTTCTAGCATTTCGATTACTGGATTCTGGATTATCTGCCATTGATGATAAATGATTTTTGGTGAAAAACAATAGCAACAGTCGATTCCCACAGACGGCACCAATCTGTTGATGTAAAAAATTAGATCGCTCTAATTATCCAATCACAAATAAATAAAATGAGACAAAGATTTTTAAAGTGGTTCAACCTTATAAGAATGGCCTACGTCCACTGTTATGTTATTGCTGAGTGTTTGGGAATTCTCGATTACAAGTTCAGTCAAGAAATTTCGGTCCCTTTGAATGAGGGTGATACAAGGTATTTATAGCCCTTAGGCTATACATGAATGGGTTGATACATTAAATGATATACATATGAAAGGGTAATACATTTAATGCAGCGTGTGTGTCAAGATGATAAACATTCAATGAATAGTTGAACTGTTGATATTCTGGCAATTAATACCACGGCCGAGATGCAGCTCGGACCGCCTTAGTTGCTCGTTTCTTAGGAGTTCCTCGGAGTGCTAGAGTACCTCGGAGCGCTGGAGTTCCTCGGTGTATCCTCGTTGCTCGGAGAGAACATGAGTTGGTTGGGGAAATGAACTTCCTCGTTGTTATTTCACCACGTAGATTGACAAGTGTCTTCGTATGATTCGTCCACATCAGCATATTAATTTTGGTATCAACAGTCATAATCATATATTAATTTTAATCACTAAGTAATATTTGATATCAATCACATATTACTTTATTCTAGTAATATTCAATCCAGATTAATTGCAATTATTTTCACATAAATAATATCAATTAATCCCCACTGATTTAACCCATTTACTTTTAATTTATCTCATTTTAAAATCTTTAAAATACAGGGTATTACATTGGGCAGTTACTATCCTTAACAAGATTGCTTCTTCCACTTGGTATACAATTCTCTTGCAACGATGATGAAGGCATTGCCATGAGAGGCTGGGCTAGTCTTTCCCACGAAATCAAATCCCTGCGTATGGAAGGGTTAGGGAGCTGGTAGACTTAATGAGGGGGCGTGTACCATGTTTTCAACGTACTTGGCATGCCCTTTATTTCTTTACATAACTAATGGATTCAGCTTACTTGGTTGGTCAGTATTACCCCAATATCATCAATTGTTCGTTTAAATTAACACCTCCCATGTGGGAGGTCTCATGAGATTCCTTCATCACTCTCTGTACATCCCTTTTAGCTATGCACCTCAACGCTTTCTCATTGTAACCTTTCCTGTAGAGTTCCCCTTCCACTCGATAGAAGAGAACCACTCTCTTTTTGAGATAGATATCACATGCTCGCTTGGTTGTCAACTCTTCATCTTTCAAATATTCTATGTAAAGTTGCCTCCAATATCCTCAAAAGATTCTATGAAGATAGCTTTAGCTAGATGGGCAAACTGGGTCTGGCACTTTAGACAACCCTGCTAGAGACTAGCAACCTCTGTGCTCATGGTGGGCTAGTAGTATCCTCCCGCTGTAATCGACGATAAAGAGGGATATCAGTATCCCCGCAATACTTCTCATGCATTGCGACCAACCTCTATCTAGCTTCTTATTCTCCTATGCACCTCTATGAACCCCCTCCCCCCTCAAGGGGTCTTAAAATAAAGAATTCCTTATGGCAGGTGATAGTTGGCCAATTTTAACATTTTCATCTTTCCTTCTCTGGTTTTTAACTCTTTCACTACCAGGCACCTCCAATCTTTCAGTTCTTCATTTGGAAACAAAGGCTTCACTGTGATAGGCACCATCCTCCGCCATATCGTGATGGTTGCTTCTGGTTCATTTATATCCAATTTTTAAGCTATCGTAACTAGTGCAGCTGGTTGCCTATTCATTATTCGCACATGTCTCTGAATGGTTATTTTCAAGAACTGACTCAACATCCTTTGGATGATAGATCTATATGGTGCTAAATTTGCTTGATTAAGGGCTAACTCCCATGAATTTATTTTACTTACAAGTTAGAGTCCCTTCGTATACATGACACTATGATACCTTTCCACACTGCCTTTAACAATCCCAAAATAAGGGCTTCATTCTCAGCGTTATTATTTGAATATTTGAAATCCAGATTGAAGGAGAAAGTATTATTCTCCTTCCCATTCGAGAGGATGACACCTGCACCCCCTGTTCGTTGTGCACAAGAACCATTGAATTCCATCGTTCACACCTCCCTCTCCTATGCTAAGCATGCTTGGAAATTTTCTCAGGCAACTCTTCATTCGGAGGCTCAAAATTCTAGCTTAGTAAGTAGGCTAACAAATCTTCCACTGTTTGGCTATTGATAGCTTTCAGCACCACACACTTCAAATCATATTCGGATAAGATCAAAAACCACTATTCTGATCTTTCTACCAAGATCATTTGTTCTAAGAGATATTTAATAGGATCACATTTGGTGACAATGTGAACTGTAAAGGCCAACAAGTAGTATCAAAACATTTAAGGTATGAAGACCAAGGCAAGATAGTGCCTCTCAACATTGGTATATCTAGTTTCTAAGATTAAAATAACCCTTGATAAATAATACACTTGCCTCTCTACCCCTACCTTCTCTTGAGCAAGTAATGCTCCTATGGATCTCTCCATTGAGGTGAGGTAGAGAAGCATCGGTGCCCCGACTTTATACGGTACCATCGTAGACAGGGATGCTAATATTTTTTTTATTTTATCAAAGACCTTCTTCTTCTATTCTCCATAGATCCACTTACCTTTTTATTTAGTCAATGGGTGGGTCACCTCTACCAGCGCTCGTATAAATCTTCTTAGGTAGGATACCTTTCCTAAAAAGATTTTGAGTTGTCACGGAGTCTTTAGCGGAGGTATCATGACAATGGACTTCCTATTTTCCTCTTCAACATAAAACCCCTTCCAATTCACTATGGATATCAAAATATTTCCTTTAGTGACCCTAATGGTACACTTTGAGGGATTTATTCCCATCTTGTACATGCGCCATGTTTTAAACACCCACCTCAAGTTCTGGATATGCATACTTTATTTTCTTGATTTGACTACCAGGTCATCCACATAGAAATCAAATATGTTATGAAATACATCACGAAAGATGGACATCGTAGTTCGATGGCAGGTAGCCCCCGCATTCTTTAACCCGAATGGCCTGACTGTGCAGTGAAAATTTCCCAATGTCATGCGAAAGGAAGTCTTCTTCGCATCCACTGGGTCCATCTTGATCTTATTATAGGCGATGTACCCGTCCATAAAATTATACATCTCATGAACCGCGGTAATGTGTACTAGACTGTCAATATTTGTCAAGGGAAACTTATCTTTGGGGCATGTTCGGTTCAAGTCACAAAAGTCAACACAAATTAGGATTTGTCTTTTTTTTTTGCCATTGATATAATGCTAAAAAGCTATATAGGGTGTCTAATGGGTTTGATGAACCATGCATCCAATAATTTCTCCACTTCTTCTTATGTCTTAAGGTCTAGCTCATCCTTGTATGTACGAATGGCATGTCTGACTGACAAAGGATTAGGAAGAACATTTATCTTATGGGAGATCACCTACGGATCTATCCCATGAATCTCCATGAACTTCAAAGCAATCACATCAGTGAATTATTTGGGTAGAGCAATGATCTCCTCCCTTCGCTTTTGGTCCAACCCTTTAGAAATCATAATGGGTCTACGTTCTTCCCTTTTTAAGCCCAAATTTATCGCTTCCAGCTCCTGCAACTGCTCTCTTGTACCATCTTACATGCATTTTGGTGCCTCTCTGGGTTCCTCTACATGATCTATAATATATGACTCATCTACCATAAAACACTCAGGTGCTGAGTCAACGCTCTCATCCCTAAACGACGCTCGTGCAGACAGCTATAATCAATATATAACTTTCTCATCCCGAAGGATGACTTTCTTGCATGTTTAAGGGGGCTTGGATACCTCATCTACCTTCCTCTTTTATTTTTCCATCTTGGGTATCACTCTCTATCTCAAATGATCATGAATAAACATGATTTATTGGGCACTTCATACAACCACTTGCATCCTCTCTAATTTTCTCACCGAGGTCTTTCTATCTTCATTGAGCCCCTTATAAAATATGGCATCTACTAGATGGAATTCCTTAGTATAAAATGGATTTTGATTTTCTTGGATTATGATCTCAGTATCGTGAATATTGGCTTTAGCACATTGATGATACGTGGAGGGAAGTATGTCATGAATGTGCATTCGCACTCTCCCTATGAGCAGCTAGAAGCTTGTGTTGGCTTTGAGGACATGAAATTTAATGTGGTAAGTGAAGTTCCCCATCTTGATACCCACATTCACATACCCAAGTTACTACATACCTGCACTATCAAATCCTAAAATCACTAGTGGTACGGGCACTATCTTGTTTTTAGAGATCCCTATCTCATATAATGTGTTGATTGGCATTATATTGATGGATGCTCCTCCATCAATGACTTCCCTAAGGAAAGAAATACCACTGATCATGGCTATCACATAAAGTGGGCGGTTGTTAAAATACGGCACTTGTCTATCTACTTCAGAAAAGACCACCTCAGAAGTGTATCTTTTTATCATTCACCTAATAGGTCACTGCCAGTTTAGTGAGGTGTCCCCTCACTATTGTTCCTATTCTAAAATCTTTCTCGTAATGACCACCCGGGTGTCATACTTCACTCATATCTAGTCGAAGAACAATTTGAATATCGGACTCCTTACTATGTCTTAGCACTTAGAGTCCAAATCTATCTCTTAAGTTTGAGCATTATAAACATATTCTGCCTCAGATGTTCTTCCTTCATCTAAATCAAGGATAACATATACTTTACCTTTTGTGGGGTTCACTTGCTCTACCCCCTTATATTCAGCCTCTTCTTAATCTTGATTAAAGAACCATTCCTCATGCATCCTCTCATTCTCAACTTTATACTCTGTATTAAGTGCCAGTTGTTCCATCTTTTCATATATCTTGTCTCTATCTTCCTATTCCTTCAGGACTTTTAAGTGATTATGTTTAGTATAATCCTACTTTCCTAAATAATGAAATGTCGAATTATTTACAAACACAAAACTTTGTTGTTTTCGATAGAAATGTCACTGTTTAAGACTAGTTTTGAACTTTATAACATAACAATTGACTTAAGGTGAAAACTATATAATTGTATACATATGATTTGGGGTTGTAACACAATAAACAATGCATCAAACGGATGTCCAAGTAATAAGTTAGGCCGAATTTACGAACACGGGGTAAATATGTCCATTCCCTTTAAGTGGTAAATTGTCTTTTAGTAAACCAAATGTTTTAATTTGATTGTATGTCTTGGGAGGAATCCTTGGCCGATTTAAAACTCCCCCTCTAACTTATTTCTTTAGAAAATTAATCACTAGGTTCAGTTTGAAGTGTTGTTAGCTAGAGGAAGTAGAAAGTAGAAGTTTAGGAAGAAAAAGTGAGGATAAAAAGTGTAGAAAAATATGTTGAAATTAAGTAAAAGTCATGAAGGTAATTCTAATTGCAAATATTGGTATTTCTATTATATTACTGATTTATATGATAGAAATCATAATTTTTTTACTAAAATTTCAGCCCTTTATATATATGTATGGTTAGATGAAAGTATAAGGTAAATTGAATGTACAAACCCTTAAAATTGCTTTGTATTGAAACCCTTTGCATTCAAACTTGAATATATTTTTGTGTGCTTACTGGAATTCAGAAATTATAATTGTTTAAGGAATTAGACTCATATATTCATATCATATCCTATAATTAGAATTTAAATCCTTGTGGTTAGGCCGTAGTGATGGTTGCAAGTTGTTATATATTTGCTGTTTGTATATTTCATTTCGGTATGGCCTGAGTTTTATCAAGCGTTTGACATAGCAAATGAAGTCCAAAATTTATGAAACTTTAACTATGTACTATTAAATATGTTTACCAAAAATGGGTTGAAAATAATGGAAATTTATGGTGTATAAAAATTATGAAAATTCTTGGAATTCAAAGGAACAATAGAGGAGCTTGTAAGGAAGATTTCTTGTGTTGTAAAGAAATGGTCAAAACATGCTCTAGGAAGATTGAAAAATTACACCCTCACTTGTAATGGAAAATAACTTCATATATGTTATCATATTGATATGGTTGGACACCTGTATTTATACAATTTGGGAATATAGGATGGTTGAGTATAGAAGACAATAATTTGAGGCCATATTGAATACCCCATGAAATAATATAGTTATCTCCTCTTTCTAAAGAGTATTTTGAGTAAATGTTTCATGTGTATACAAATTGAGAAGTATTTTTTCATATTTACTTGGGTTTAATTATAAATCCCTTATGAGTTATTACGGTTGAATGTTCATAACGTTATCAACATGTGTACCATTGTTTTGTCTTTACTCATGTTTCATGGAATGTGACTGAAGTGGAATTATGTTGTTGTTGTATAGTCATGGAAAGTTACATAATTATGTTAGGATAATACTTATGATTGAGATTCAGTACTAATTTTTTTGGATTGACAGGGGTAAGGTCCAATCAACCTAGTTCAACTCCACCCAAAGGAAACATAAATACACTGTTGACAACCCAAGGTGAGTGTACTCACTGGAATGATGTATTTGTATACTGTTACGAATATGATCATAATGTTATGAATATAAAATTATTCATTTCGGTTTATTGAAATGGGAGGTTACTCCTCAATCCGGAATGGGGGAGATTTGTCTATTAATGACAAGGGGTTACTCCTCGACCAGGAATGGGGGAGAATTATCTACTTAGACAGGATATGTGAATCATGATTCAGAAAAGTTGGTCATTCATTATAAATGAGTGGGATAAGTTAATTATAATTAAATGGACATGATTTATTGAATTTAAATTCATGCAGTAGTATAGTAGTGATGCATTCACTCGGCTATTTTGCTCATGGTTTCTATGTTCACATTTTTTTTAGGTAACATGATGTCACTGCCAAATCTAGGAGATCGGGTTGGGTTAGACTGGAACGGGAGAAACATAGATTGGTGTAATGTAAATGATGTAATTAAGTTAACTTATCCTTCAAGCAAGTTTTATTGGCATGTCTACTTTGATGTTGTAAAAAGGGTTTTAGTTATATGGATTCACAATGATAACTCTGAAATTCAAACTCGTGTTTATGGTTTGGTTAAATTAATCATGGTATGACTCACTTTGACGTTCTAACTTAATTATAAGTAACTGGGGTTGGGGTGTGTCAGATTTTGGTATCAGAGCCTAGGTTTTAGAGGTTCTGGAGTGAGAAGAGTCTAGATTTGGTAGTGAATGTTAGAAATATAGTTTAATTGATACTAACGATTATGTTAGGAAAGATGTGTCTATATTTACATTATTATATCTTTGATTTATTTCAGATATAAAAGAATGGAAGGAGGAAATGTTAATGTGAGAATAGAAGATTAGGCTTAAAATATGGTAGCAGAAGAGGAGGTTGATCAACCTGTTTATAGAAATGTAGAACTCGAGCCAGAACAATTGACAGACATGCAAAAAATGGCACGTGCTATGACTTTATGGAAGATAAGCAAGCTAGATTTATGTCTCAGATTGAAGAACAACAGACCATGCAATTGGAGGCATAAGCATTGGCTAGGGCTGAGGAGGTGATACACCGGGAAGAAAGGAGTACTTTACATGAGAAATTCATTAAGATGAACCCACCATCGTTTGAAGGATCAGTTGATCGAGCAAAGGCAGAAGTCTGGTTTAAAGAGATTGAACTTATCTTTGGGGTAATGAGGATGCCTAAAAATCAATAAGTGACCTTGGCGGTATATATGCTTAAAGGAGAGGCTAATTACTGGTGGGATGCCACAAAACTTTTTTTGATTACCCCAAGAGGTGGGAATGTGATCTCATGCGATGCTTTTGTTAAAGCCTTATATGACAAGTATTTTCCCCCAATGTATCGAAAACAAAAGGAGAAAGAATATTTATTGTTGAATCAGGGCAGCATGACTGTTAGAGAATACGAAGCTAAGCTTACAGCCTTATCTCGATTTTCTTAGAGGTTTATACGAAATGAGGAAGATATGTACAACCAATTTCTTGATGGACTAGAGTTATTATTAAATCATGGATGTCGGCTTTAGAGACTGTTAATTATTCAGCCTTGGTGAACAAAGCCCTGCTGGTAGAAAATGACATGAATGAAGGGAGAGGAAATCGAGAATGAGGTGTAAAGAGAAGCATATTCGATCCAAGTTATCAAAAAGTTAGTGATACAAAATATTCGATACTTGGAGGGAAAAAATTCCAGCATGGTAAAGGCATGGGAGGTAGTTTGAAAAGGGGTGAAGTAAGTGGTGGAAGAGGTTCGAGAGTTTTAGCACAAGGAGATCCGAATGTGTGTTTCTTTTGTGGGACATTGGGTCATATAAAGAGAAATTACCCAAAGTTACAGAATATAGAATGTTTTAACTATCATCAGAAGGGCCATCTGAGAAAGAATTATCCTATGTTATCAAGAGCGATTTCAGTTAGTAGTGTGGGGCCTCATAAAGGATCATCTCCAGGGAATACAACCAGGGGAAGGGATATAGGACAAGAAAGTGGATCGAAGGCAGGAGGAAGAGTGTTTGCGATGCCATTGCAAGATGACCATACAACACCAGAAGTGGTTACAAGTAAACTCCCTATTATAAATAAATATTTATATGCACTCATTGATCCTGGATCTACGCATTCATTTGTGGCATTATATATTGTTTCACATTTGGGTAAACCATGTCCATTTATAAATTGTGAGTTATATATTTCTACCCCAATGGAAAGTGTAATTCTGGTGGAGCATGTTTATAAAGATTGTGTCTTACGAATGGGGGAACGAGATTCCTATGTTGATTTGATATCGTTAGCCATTTGAGATTTTGATATTATATTGGGGATGGATTGGTTATCATCGTATCATGCTTCCATTGATTATTTTCGAAAAGAAGTTACATTTCATCTTCCAGGTGAACCTGAGTTCCAGTTTATAGGAGGAAGGAATGTTGTCCCTAATTGTCTTATCTTAGCAATTAAGAGTAGAAAGTTATTGAGTAAAGGTTGTACAGGGTATTTAGATTATGTTTTTGATGTTAGTAAGGAAGTACTTAAAGTGATATACCGGTAGTTCGATAATTTTATGATGTCTTCTCGGAGGAATTTCCAGGATTGCCACCCGATAGGGAAATAAAGTTTTCCATTGAATTAATTCTAAGTACTCGTCTGATTTCCCTTGCTCCTTATAGATTGGCACAGATAGAGTTGAAAGAATTGAAAGTGCAATTACAAGATCTGATAAGTAGAGGTTTCATTCGGCCTAGTGTTTCTCCATGGGGAGCCCCACTGTTATTTGTGAAAAAGAAAGATGGGACAATGCGATTATGTATTGATTATATAGAATTGAATAAGGTGGCCATTAGAAACAAGTACCCTCTACCTCGTATCGATGATTTTTTTTACAAATTATAGGGGACCAAAGTATTTTCGAAGATTGATTTCAGATCGGGTTAGCACCAATTAAAAGTATAGGATTATGATAATTTCAAAATAGCTTTTCGGACTCGATATGGGCAGTATGAGTTTTTAGTGATGCCATTTGGATTAACTAATGCTCCAGCAATTTTTATGGATTTTTTGATGAACCGGGCATTCCACCCATTCATTCATTCATTTTGTGACACCCCGCCTAATTAAATACCGGGCGATCACTCCTTTATTAAATTAAAATCAAGGTGAACAGTTGGTTCATTCTTAGCATCACTGTCGTAAACAAAAAAATTCCAAATTTAACACCCTATTTAATTAAGTTAAGTGTCAAAACCATTTTTAAACATTACTTTCCAAATTTTATTTTGAAAATAAAGAGTTAATTATCTACAACAATTCAATATTTAAAGAATCACACCAGAATAATCTTGGAACATATAATCCAATTAATTTAAACATTCAACAACTAAATTCCAGCATTTAAAACTTAAATTAAAACATACATGCTGAATAAATCCCAAAGTAACAGTACTAGAAATAACTGAAATACAAATGTCCCAATAAAACAGATAAATAGAGGAAAGGGCGACACATGCCCCAATAACTGAGAATTATAGAAGTGGAATCAAGTAAATGAAATCGCCTAATCAAGTGGCCTGTAACTCCCACCTAAGCTGCAGCACGTTCCTTCCAAGGGATCCTAAGAAAGACTCCCCTGTGGCTGGGTACCTGTAATATATACATATATATACAAGAGAGAAAGAGGAATAGAAACGGGTCAGAGCCCGATAGTGTATATGATTTAAAAATTCGTTTCGCAAGTATTTAAATTGATACAGGCCAATTCAACAACATATTAGTGCGACACTCTCTTGATAAATTCTCACCTCTCTTCTATTGTGCACTCCTATCGCACTAACCTTCCAAATGGTCTATCTCATAATATATCACACTATCTTTCCCCAAGGATTTAACTTATCTTAGGTGACTCTCAAGATTTAAGATTTAACAACATCATGGTTTAAAAGGAAAATTTCATTTAGTACAAACGCTCATTTTAACTTTATTGATTCATAAAGTTTTTCAATATCATACTATACTTTTCAAAACAAGTATTTCCAATTTGAGTCATTATACATGTCTCACTTACCATAACACAGTAGGCAGTTTCCCAAATTTCAGAAGTTCATATATATATTAAAAACTCGTATAATATATATATATATATATATATATATATATATATATATATATATATATATTCTAACAGCACCCCACATAAAAATTATGGTGCGGGCATACTCTGCTATCCAATCCCCGTATCAATCGTACTAAATGGAATACAAGTTCGGAATCACTCTCGAACTGTATAAATACATACACAAACAATATTGAGGCGAATCATAGTTTCCAAGTTCAAGAGGTCAGTACATACCCTCACGTCTCTTAGGACCGTGTCTACCGATTCGATAGCCTCTACCTAGGATTTCTATCTTCTAGGGTACGAGTCAGTATCCCCCATAAGGCACACGAGATAAGATCGTCCCAGCGCGGTAACCTCAGGGATAGCAAGTAGCGCGAGCATGATTTTCACAAATATATAATATATGCATACACAATCATATAAATATACCACTTTTATTATATCAATTTAGTTTTATCCCATAACCCACATTGACAACATTTATCCTTATTTTCCCATTATTATTTATCAAGTATAATGGTTCGTCTCTAACTTTAATTCGAAGGGTTTTTCCAACTTACTACGTAACACTCATGGAATCTATTTTCCCAAGTATAAATTCAGTAGGACTTCATCTATTTTCCGTCGTAATCATGTTTACGTAATCTCTCCCTTTAATACAAGATTTCATCGTTCCTTATGTAATTATTCCAAAAATATAATTCTCGTCTCACATTAAAGGCCCCAACATATTCATATGTCCTACTGGTCTTCCACATCTCCCAAAATATTTTATTAAGGATGTCTAAGGAGTTTTCTTCATTTCAAATCAATTCAACTATTTTAAAAGGGGAACTTAAGTCTTCCAGGAGGGGTCGATCGATCGAGGTTAGGGGCTCGATCGATCGAACCTTCGATCGATCGAAGCTCTGGGCTCGATCAATCGATCAAACAGGTATTGCAATTTCTGCAGTTTTGCAGTTACGGGTTCTAACACATATTTTCAGCCAAATTCCAGTTTTTCATTCCCAAACGTCCAAAGATTTATACTACTAACATCCTAACATAATATTATGAATTTCCTACGTAAAACATGTCAATTTCCGTCACTAAACATGGATTAACAAGCCAAAATTCATTTAAAACTCAAGAACCCTAGAAATCTCTTAATCATGGTTCTAATCTGTTTTCCAAGAATATCCTTCTTATACAGCATCAAAATTTCATGGTTTAATTCTCAACATCACCAAAGGTTTCTAGAATATGATCACTACATGCAATTTCCCATCTCAAATTGGGTTTTTCTTCCATACAATTCATCCTAATCATTCCTAAACCAATATGAAAGATGCATCAACAAAATAGGCAAGATAAACAATTGCCTGGGATTTTCAGAAATCTGGTTTGGTGTTGAATTTGGTGTGGTTGCGTTCTCCGTCTCGCGATCTACGCGTTGGCGGTGGCGGCGGTGCAAACGGTAAAGTTTGAGCATTTGAATGCCTTGAGACCTCTCTCCTCTCTTCTCTATAGGCCGTTGTAGTGTTTTGAGATTTCTAACACTAGTTGATAACCCAGATATCTTATATAACCCTTTTAATTTTCGTGGGTTTAATTACCCAAAAAATACAAAATGACTAAAATGCCCTCCCGGAGTACTAATTAGGCCTAAAAAATCCCCGAGACCCAAATCAAACTCCGGGGTATACTTTTCTGACTATCTCGACCCTTTCGGATGCGTTGGAGCACTCAAAACGACGATACGAACAACTTATAAAATATTCACTTTTATTTAACAATATTTAGTCCCGACGCTACACGGGCGCGTCCTTACTCAAATTTCTAAAATTGTCATTTTATTCACTCGTGACATTCAATATAACCAATATTATATATTACTTTGCTCATTAGTAATATTCGACAAATTTCCCATAATTACTAACTCTCGTCACGTTACTAATTATAACATAATTAATTTTCGGATTTTATTAAATAATTAATTCACATCAAATTTAATAAATCCCCAAATTAATATAGCATAAAAATACGGGGTATTACATACTTCCCCCCTAATAACGGAATTTCGTCCCGAAATTCAAAAAATAAGGCATACCTGGTAAGAACAAATCTGGATATCTCTCGCGCATATCGGCCTCGGGCTCCCAAATGGATTCCTCCACATTATGATTCTCCCACTGGACCCGTACAAGTGGAACTATCTTCGACCTCAATATCCTCTCACTATAGTCTAGGATAGCCACTGATCTCTCATCGTAAGAGCTGTCAGGTTGCAAGTCTATCTCATCTATCATGATGTGAGTATGGGCCATATCATCCCGAAGATATCGTCTCAACGACGAGATGTGGAATACATCGTGAATGCGATGTAAATGCTCTGGTAGTCCAAATATGTATGCTACCGGCCCAATCCTCTCGTTAATGGGAAATGGTCCCACGTTCCTCGGGGCCAATTTCCCTTTCTTCCCGAACCTCATCACTCCTTTCATAGGAGATACGCGCAGTAACACTTGGTCCCCCACATTAAACTCCCGGAAGAACCGTTTCGCATCGGCATAGCTCTTCTTCCTGTCCTGGGCTACTCAAATGAGACTCCTAATCATCTCAATCCTCACGGAGGTTTCCTAAATTACCTCTGGTCCTAGCAACTTGTTATCACCCACCTCGAGCCAAAAAGTTGGAGAACAACAAGGTCGGCCATACAAAGCCTCAAATGGAGCCATACAAATCATAAACTGATAAGAGTTATTATAAGCAAACTCTACCAGTGGAAGATGTGGCGCCCAACCTCCTCCAAAATCAAGAACACACATGCGTAGCATATCCTCTAACATATCATTAGTACGCTCTTTCTGTCCATCTGTCTGTGGGTGATAAGATGAACTCAACCTTAACTCAGTACCCATAGCCTCCTGAAAGCTTTCTCAAAAATGTGATACGAAAATCTTGTCTCTATCTGACACAATATTCAGGGGCACCCCATGAAATCTGACAATCTCAATAATGAACAACTGAGCATACTGACCTGTGGTATAATCTGTCCGCACCGGATGGAAATGGTCCACCTTGGTCAAACGGTCTACAATCACTTAGATGGAGTCGTGGCCCGTTGTGATGTAGGTAACCCTGTAATAAAATCCATGGAAATACTCTCCCACTTCCACGCGGGTACTTCTGTGGTACTTCCAATGGCTTAAGTAATCCTGACGATTTCTGATGGTCCACCTTCACCAGTTGGCAGGTAAAACACTTGGACATGAACTAAACAATGTACTTCGTCCCACTCAACCAATATTACCTCACCATATCCTGGTACATTTTATCTCCTCCGGGTTGTATTACAAATCGGGACCCGTGAGATTGGGTCATCACTGCATGACGTAATTCTGCCCCTTCTGGAACCACTAACCTCCCATTAAACCTCAAGCCCCCATCAGAACTAACAGAATAGGACTCAGCACCCTCGGCTAAAAGTCGTACAATCTGTTCCTGGCAAAGCGGGTCTGTGGTTTGGGCCTGTATTACCCTCGTAACAATCTCGGGTGTGACTGTCATAACAAATATGAAGGAACGGGCTACTGCGTCCTGGTGACCCAACTCCTCCCACTTCGCTTTCCAAACGTCCGCTACCTCATTTACCGGTCTACGGCTCAACGAATCAGCAACTACGTTGGATTTCCCCGGATTATACTGTATGTCGAACTGATAGTCCTTCACAAACTCTAACCATCTGCGCTGATGCATATTCAGCTCTCGCTGAGTGAACAGGTACTGCAGTTATTTTTGGTCCGTGAACAAACATAACTTCTCCCCCAATAAATAGTGTCTCCATATCCGCAGTGCAAAAACGACCGCTGCTAACTCTAGGTCGTGGGTGGGGTAATTCTTCTCATGCGGCTTAAGCTTGCGGGAGGCAAAAGCTATAGCCTTCTCTTCCTGCTGAAGTACTCCCCCAAGTCCCTGTAAAGAGGCATCGGTGTAAACCAGGTACTACACACCCGGCTTCGGTAAAGCAAGGACTGGTGATGAAGTAAGCTTGTCTTTCAGCTCGTCGAAAGCCAATTGACAAGCATCATCCCAAACATATGGTACCCCTTTGCGAGTCAGGTTCTTCAATGGACCTGCTATTTTGGAGATTTCCCGAATGAATCTCCTGTAGTATTCGGCTAACCCCAAGAAACTACGCACTTCCATCGGTGTCGTGGGCTGTTCCCACTCCCTCACCGCTGACACTTTACTCGGGTCAACTGCTATCCCCTGTTCAGAAACAACATGCCCCAAGAAATGTACCTCTCGCAACCAGAATCCACACTTCTCGCACTTAGCATACAACTGATGCTCTCGTAAAGTCTGAAGAACCTGCCTCAAGTGCTCGGCATGCTCCTCCGCGGAGTGTGAATATATCAAAATTTCATCTATGAAGACGATGACAAAGTAATCCAAGAAATTTCTGAATACTCGGTTCATTAAGTACATGAACACGGCTGGAGCATTTGTGAGACCAAATGGCATCACTCTGAACTCGTAAGACCCATATCTCGTCAAGAAGGCAGTCTTTCAAACATCGAGCTCTCTAATACGTAGCTGATGGTACCCCGACCTCAGATCTATCTTCGAAAAGAAAGTTTCTCCCCTCAGCTGGTCGAACAGATCATCGATTCGAGGCAACGGATACTTATTCCGTATCGTGACCTTGTTCAACTCCCAGTAGTCCACACATAACCTCAGTGAACCATATCTCTTCTTCACAAACAAGACTGGAGTGCCCCAAGGTGAGGTACTCCTGCGAATGAAGCCCTGACCTAACAGCTACTCTATCTGATCTCGTAACTCTCGCATCTCCGCCGGAGCCATACGGTATGGAGCGCGTGCTATCGGTCTCGTATCTGGAAATAAATCTATGAAAAAGTCTATCTATCGACTGAGGGTAGGCCTGGTATCTCCTGGAATACATCAGAATACTCACGAACGACTGGGATCGAGTCTAAAGGAATCACAGCCTCCTTAGAGGCATCCTCCTCTATATAATAGAAATGAGCGGTTGAACCTCCCTCTGGGCGAGGCATCGCCACTACAAACATCTCTTGCCTCGGAATGACAAAAACAATGCTCCCACCGAAGCAATCAGTCATGGCTCTATAAGCTGCGAGCCAATCCATACCGATAATAACATCATGCTCATGCATAACTAAGACTAACATGTCTGCAGGTAATACCAAACTACCAATCTCTACCCCCACTCCCCGGTATATAAAAAAGATAAGCGACCCACTCCCCATTGGTGAGTCTACACACGTCACTGTGCTCTCTGCTGTGGCTAACAACCCTAAGGCCTTCGCAAAATGCGTAGCTATAAAACAATGTGTCGCCCCACTATCAAACAAAACCCGACCCATAGTACCATGGATAGGAAACATACCCTCAATCGCAGGTGGTGCCTGTGGAGCTGCTACCTGGTGGACATTATAGACACGTACGTACTATAACTTCCCCTGCTGCAATGGAGCTGCTAGAATGGCTGGTAGGGCTGGCACCTGGGCTGGAGCTGGGAGGGCAGCTAGAAAAAGTGGTCTCTATGTCTCATTACGGGCACCCTGCTGCTCTGGGGCCCTATTACCCTCTAAGTAATCCTGGTGCTTATGACCATGCTTGCCAGATACAAAACACCGGCCTCTGAAGTTACCTCCCCTCTGACCCTGCTGACCACGGCCCTGCTGGCCGTTACCTCCCCGCCACTGGCCCTGTTGGCCCTGTCTATAACCCTAAAATCTCTGTCTAGAATCACCTGAACGAAATCGCTTAGCAGGGTCCCCCTGATGGGAACTCTACTCGTGCTGACGAGTCTGTCCATGAGATGGTGACCCACTAGCACTACTACCCCCGGTCCTGCCCTGCTGGCTGGACTCTCCTGCTCTCTTGCTTCCTTGCAGATGGAAGCGGTGATCCTATCAATGTAGTAACGCAGCATTGAGTACATCAGTGAAAGTACTTAGAGATAGACTCCCTATAAGATGCTGACGGATCCTCCAAGCTAACCCGTCCACAAATAACATAATTTTCTTACTCTCAGTAGGCGCCTCATCTGGCACTATGGTGAGAAGTTTCGTGAACTCCTCCTCATACTCAGCAACGGTAGAGTTCTCCTATTTCAAATTCAGTAATTTCCGCCTCATCTCAGTCTGCACGGAGGGTGGAGAGTACTTGCGGTCAAATCTCTCCCAGAACGACTGAATAGGGATCGTGTCCCTCTCCTCCAAGGTGGTAGTGGACTCCCACCACAGCAAAGCGGCCCCCACCAGTTTAAAGGAAGCCAATAACTGCCTTTGCACGTCGGTGCACTCATACATACGAAGATGCCGCTGGATGTCTTTCTTCCATTAGCTGACAGTGACGATATCTGAGCTACCAGAGAACTCAGGGGGATGCGCCTTCTGAAAAGTGTCCCTAACCCTCTCCCATGCAGATGGAAGCTGTGCTGGTACTGGCGCTGCTACCTGAATCTTGGGTGGAGCCTGCTGAACCACCGCTAGCGCGGCATTCACCACCTGAGCAACAATGGCGGCTACTTCATTAGCATTCATAGTGCCTTGTGCCGGAGCTGCTGGCTTCTCGGCCTGGGCACGCCTATCCTTCGGTGCACGTCTCGGAGGAATCTGAAACGTGAAAAAGTTTATTAGTCTACAATCATTATCAAATCCCAAATGGCTGAAGTCGTAAACGTAAAAGAAAAAATACAACAATCCTAAAAATAGGGCTCTATTGCAAAAACGTTAAGCTGAAAGCGAAAATAAGCCGTACAGATCCTATGGACACTAGAACCTGATGCTCTAATAAAACATGTGACACCCCGCCTAATTAATACCGGGCGATCACTCCTTTATGAAATTAAAATCAAGGTGAACAGTTGGTTCATTCTTAGCATCACTGTCGTAAAAATAACTTTTCCAAATTTAACACCCTATTTAATTAAGTTAAGTGTCAAAACCATTTTTAAACATTACTTTCCAAATTTTATTTTGAAAATAAAGATTTAATTATCTACAATAATTCAATATTTAAAGAATCACACCACAATAATCCTGGAACATATAATCCAATTAATTTAAACATTCAACAACTAAATCCCAGCATTTAAAACTTAAAGTAAAACATACATGCTGAATAAATCCCAAAGTAACACTACTATAAATAACTGAAATACAAATGTCCCAATAAAGCAGATAAATAGAGGAAAGGGCAACACATACCCCAATAACTGAGAATGATAGAAGTGGAATCAAGTAAATGAAATCATCTAATCAAGTGGCCTGTAACTCCCACCTAAGATGCAACACGTTCCTTCCAAGGGATCCTAAGCAAGACGCCCCTGTGGCTGGGCACCTGTAATATATACATATATATACAAGAGAGAAAGAGGAATAGAAATGAGTCAGAGCCCGATAGTGTATATGATTTAAAAATTCGTTTGGCAAGTATTTAAATTGATACAGGCCAATGCAACAACATATTAGTGCGACAATCTCTTGAGAAATTCTCACCTCTCTTATAATGTACATTCCTATCGTACTAACCTTCCCAATGGTCTATCTCATCATATATTACACTATCTTTCCCTAAGGATTTAACTTATCTTAGGTGACTCTCAAGATTTAATATTTAACAACATCATGGTTTAACATGAAAATTTCATTTAGTACAAACGCTCATTTTAACTTTATTGATTCATAAAGTTTTTCAATATCATACTATACTTTTCAAAACAAGTATTTCCAATTTGAGTCATTATACATGTCTCACTTACCATAACACAGTAGGCCATTTCCCAAATTTCAGAAGTTCATATATATATTAAATACTCGTATAATATATATATTCTAACAGCACCCCACATAAAAATTATGGTGCGGGCATACTCTGCTATCCAATCCTCGTATCAATCGTACTAAAGGGAATACAAGTTCGGAATCACTCTCGAACTGTATAAATACATACACAAACAATATTGAGGCGAAGCATAGTTTCTAAGTCCAAGAGGTCAGTATATACCCTCACGTTTTTAGGACCGTGACTGCCGATTCGATATCCTGTATCTAGGATTTCTATCTTCTAGGGTACGAGTCAATATCCCCCATAAGGCACACAAGATAAGATCGTCCCAACGCGGTAACCTCAGGGATAGCAAGTAGCGCGGGCATGATTTTCACAAGTATATAATATATGCATACACAATCATATAAATATACCACTTTTATTATATCAATTTAGGTTTATCCCATAACCCACATTCACAACATTTATCCTTATTTTCCCATTATTATTTATCAAGTATAATGGTTCGTCTCTAACTTTAATTTTAAGGGTTTTTCCAACTTACTACGTAACACTCATGGAGTCTATTTTCCCAAGTATAAATTCAGTAGGACTTCATCTATTTTCCGTCGTAATCATGTTTACATAATCTCTCCCTTTAATACAATATTTCATCGTTTCTTATGTAATTATCCCAAAAATACAATTCTCGTCTCACATTAAAGGCCCCAACATTATTCATATGTCCTACTGGTCTTCCACATCTACAAAAACATATTATTAAGGATGTCTAAGGAGTTTTCTTCATTTTGAATCAATTCAACAATTTTAAAAGGGGAACTTAAGTCTGCCAGGAGGGGTCGATCGACCGAGGTTAGGGGCTCGGTCGATCGAACCTTCGATCGATCGATCAAACAGGTATTGGGATTTCTGCAGTTTTGTAGTTACGTGTTCTAACACATATCTTCATCCAAATTCAAGTTTTGCATTCCCAGATGTCCAAAGATTTATACTACTAACATCCTAACATAATATTATGCATTTTCTACGTAAAACATGTCAATTTTCGTCACTAAACATAGATTAACAAGCAAAAATTCATTTAAAACTCAAGAACCCTAGAAATCTCTTAATCATGGTTCTAATCTGTTTTCCCAGAATCTCCTTCTTATACAACATAAAAATTTCATGGTTTAATTATCTACATCACCAAAGGTTTCCAGAATATCATTTAAGTCACCACTACATGCAATTTCCTATCTCAAATTGGGTTTTTCTTCCATACAATTCATCCTAATCATTCCTAAACCAATATGAAATATGCATCAACGAAATAAGCAAGATAAACACTTGCCTGGGATTTTCAGAAATATGGTTTGGTGTTGAATTTGGTGTGGTTGCGTTCCCCGTCTCGCGATCCACGCGTTGGCGGTGGCGGCAGTGCAAACGGTTGAGTTTTGAGCCTTGGAATGCCTTGAGAGCTCTCTCCTCTCTTCTCTAATGGTCGTTCTAGTGTTTTGATCTTTCTAACCCTAGATGATAACCCATATATCTTATATAACCCTTTTAATTTTCGTGGGTTTAATTACCCAAAAAATACAAAATGACTAAAATGCCCTCCTGGGGTACTAATTAGGCCTAAAAAAGCCCCGAGACCGAAATCAAACTCCTGGGTATACTTTTCTGACTATCTCGACTCTTCCAGACGCGTTGGCACACTCAAAACGATCATACGAATAACTTATAAAATATTCACTTTTATTTAACAATATTTAGTCCCGACGCGATACGGGCGCGTCCCGACTCAAATTTCCAAAATTGTTATTTTATTCATTTGTGACATTATATATAACCAATATTATATATTACTTTGCTCATTAGTAATATTCGAAAAATTTCCCATAATTACTAACTCTCGTCACGTTAATAATTATAACATAATTAATTTCCAGATTTTATTAAATAATTAATTCACATCAAATTTAATAAATCCCCAAATTAATATAGCATAAAAATACGGGGTATTACACATTTTTTATTGTATTCATAGACGATGTGTTGATTTACTCGCGTCACTTGCAGGAACTTGAGAAATATTTGAGACTTGTATTGCAGATTTTGAGAGAGAAGAAATTATTTGCTAAATTTAGCAAGTGTGAGTTTTGGTTGAATGAAATTATGTTTTTAGGGCATGTTGTCTTGGGAAATGGGATATATGTTGATCTAAAGGAGGTGGAAGAAATCGTAGAATGGGAAAGCCCTAAGAATGTGACAGAAATTAGGAGTTTCCTAGGATTGGCAGGTTACTATCGCAGATTCATTAAGGGATTTCTAGCAATAGCATTACCATTGACAAAGTTGACTCGTAAAGAAGTGATGTTTGTATGCGATGAATAATGCGAGAGGAGTTTTAAAGAATTAAAAAATCGGTTGGTTTCAGCCCCTATACTTACTATTCCATGTGGAAATGAGTCTTTTGTGATCTATACAGATGCTTCATTTCAGGGGTTAGGATGTGTTCTTATGCAAAATGGGAAGGTAATAGAATATGATTCTAGATAATTAAAGATGTATGAACGAAACTACCCTGCACACTATTTGAGCGTAGCATCCATTGTTTTTTCTTTAAAGTTGTGGAGACATTACTTGTATGGGAAACTTGTGAGATATTTACAGATCATCAAAGTTTGAAATACTTATTTACACAGAAAGAACTGAATTTGAGATAGAGACGTTGGATAGAGCTGATTAAAGACTATGGTTGTACCATTCATCATCATCGTGGGAAGGCCAATGTAGTAGCAGATGCTTTGAGTCAAAAATCATCAAGGATGCTTGGTTTCATACAGTGTGCACGTGTTGGAAATATTATTGACTTGGCATCGATGGGGATTGAATTGAAGTTTTCAAAAAGGGGAGGATTATTAAGAAATGTCATAGTGAGACCTTTATTAACAGAACGGATACGAAGTTTGCAGATGAATGATTTGTTCCTTGAGAAGAAGAAATAAGAAGTTCGAGATGGTAGAGAGAGTGACTTTGAGATTAATAATGGTATAAAAATAGAATTTGTGTACTGAAGATCCACCATTAAAGAAAGATATATTAGAAAAGGCACATAGTTCTATTTACTCGATGCATCTGGGAGGTACCAAAATGTACAGAGATTTGAAAGATTATTACTGGTGGAATAATATGAAACGTGAGATTACAAAATTTGTTGCTAAATGTTTAGTATGTCAGCAAGTGAAAGCGAAGCATCAGAAGCCGACAGGATTATTGCAGTCGTTGCCTATTCCAGAATGGAAGTGGGAGCATATAACGATGGATTTTATTATGGGATTACCATGATCACCAAAGGGGTATGATTCAATTTGGGTGATTGTAGATCAATTGACGAAGTCGACCTATTATTTTCCAATCAAGACCACCTACATTGTGGACAAATATGCACGTATGTACGTTGATGAGATTATCTATTTACACGGGGCACCAATGTCAATTGTATCAGATAGAGATACAACATTCACTTCTAAGTTTTGGCCTCATTTACAGAATGCCATGGGCAGAAGTTTGAAGTTCAGCACTGCATTTCATCCACAAACTGATGGGCAATCAGAAAGGACGATTCAAATATTAGAAGACATGTTACGATCTTGTGTATTTGACTTCAAGGGTAATTGGGATGATCATTTGCCATTGATGGAATTATCAGATAATAATAGTTATTCGTCAACCATTGGTATGGCTCCGTATGAAGATTTATATGGGAGGAGATGTAGAACGCCTTTCTGTTGGGATGAAGTAGGTGAAAGGATAATTTTAGGTCCTGAATTGATAGATATGAGAACAGAAAAGATTAAAATAATTTGGGAACGAATAAAGATATCATAAATTAGGTAGAAATTTTATGCAGATAAAAGGAAGTATCCATCGAAATTTCAGAAGGGAGATTTTGTATTCTTGCGTATTTTACCATGGAAAGGAGTTATGAGATTTGGGAAGAAGGGTAAACTATGTCCAAGATACATTAGACCATATGAGGTGTTGGAAAGAATTGGAAACCTGGCATATAGATTAGCATTACCTTCATATTTATCCCGTTTACATGATGTGTTTCACATTTCGATGCTTTCTAAGTATTTGTTGGATCCATCTCATCAGTTGAAAACTCAACCAATTGAACTGCAGGAAGACTTGTCGTACATCGAGGAACCAATGGAAATTATTTATCATAAGGAGCAAGTATTGAGAAGTAAAGTTATTCCCTTAGTTAAAGTTATGTGGATGAGACATGGAATTAAAGAAGCAACTTGGGAAATGGAGGATAGCGTGAAAAAACAATATCCCCATTTGTTTGGTAAGTGACCTTTATATTAAATTTCCGGGACAAAATTTTCTAAGGAGGGTGAGTTGTGACAACCCGAATATAATTATGATAAATTATATTTAAATCATGATTACCTTATGTGATATTAATAATGTGTTATTAGTATATCTAATTTTAACTTATTATGTTTTGTTTAATCCTACCTTCATAAATCATGAAATGTCGAATTATTTACAAACCAACAATTTTGTTGTTTTCGATAGAAATGTCCCTGTTTAAGACTAGTTTTGGCAGTTATAACATAATAATTGACTTGATGTGAAAACTATATAACTGTATAAATATGAGTTAGGGTTGTAACCCAACAAACTATGCATCAAACGGATGTCCGAGTAAAAAGTTATGCCGAATTTACGAACAAGGGGAAAATTTGTCCATTCCCTTTAAGTGGTAAATTATCTTTTAGTAAACCAAATGTTTTGATTTGATTGGATGGCTTGGGAGGCAGAGTTGGACGACTTAAAACTCTCCCTCTCACTTATTTCTTCAGTAAATTAAGCCCTAGGTTCAGTTTTAAGTGTTGTTAGCTTGAGGAAGGAGAAAGTAAAAGTTTAGAAAGAAAAAGTGAGGAGAAAAAGAGTAGAAAAATCCGTAGAAATTACGTAAAAGTCCCGAAGGTAATCCTAATTGACAATCTTGTTATTTTCCTTATATTACTGATTTATATGATAGAAATCATAATTGTTTAGTAAAATTTCATCCCTTTATATATATGTATGGTTATATGAAAGTTTAAGGTAACTTGAATGTACAAACCCTTAAAATTGCTTTGTATTGAAACCCCTTGCATTCAAACTTGAATATATTTTTGTGTTCTTACTAGAATTGAGAAATTCCATTTGGATATGAAATTAGATCATATATTCATATCATATCCTAGAATT
Source organism: Sambucus nigra (assembly GCA_949130495.1). Classification (NCBI taxonomy): domain Eukaryota; kingdom Viridiplantae; phylum Streptophyta; class Magnoliopsida; order Dipsacales; family Adoxaceae; genus Sambucus; species Sambucus nigra. The sequence goes on along the minus strand of OX422207.1, from coordinate 99,707,112 downwards.
AGAATTTAAATCCTTCTCGTTAGGCCGTAGTGATGGTTGCAAGTTGGTATACATTTGTTGTTTGCATATTTCATTTCGGTATGCCCTTAGTTTTGTCAAGCTTTTTACATAGAAAATGAAGTCAAAAATTTATGAAAATTTAATTTTGTACTATTTAGAATGAGTACTTAAAATGGGTAGAAAATCATGGAAAGTTATGATGTTGAAAAATTATTAAAATTCTTGGAAATTGAAGGAACAATTGAGGATTTTGTAGGGTAGATTTCTTGTGTTGTAAAGAAATGGTCAAAACTTGCTCAAGTAAGATTGAAAAATTACACCGTAACTTGTAATGGAAAGTGAATTCATAATTTTTTTCATATTGATAAGGTTGTACACCTGTATATATATACAATTTGGGAATATAGGATGGTTGAGTATAGAAGATAATAGTTTGAGGCCATACTGAATACCCCATGAAAGAATATAGTTATCTCCTCTTTGTAAAGAGTATTTTGAGTACATGTTTCATGTAATATATTGAGAAGTATGTTTTCATTATAAATCACTTATGAGGTATTTCCTACGATTGAATGTTCATAACGTTATCAACATGTGTACCATTATTTTGTCTTTATTCATGTTTCATGGAATGTGACTGAAGTGGAATTATGTTGTTGTTGTATAGTCATGGAAAGTTACATAATTATGTTAGGATAATACTTATGATTGAGATTCAGTACTGATTTTTTTGGATTGACAGGGGTAAGGTCCAATCAACCTAGTTCAACTCCACCCAAAGGAAACATAAATACACTGTTGACAACCCAAGGTGAGTGTACTCACTGGAATGATGTATTTGTATATTGTTACGAATATGATCATAATGTTATGAATATAAAATTATGCATTTCGGTTTATTGAAATGGGAGGTTACTCCTCAATCCGGAATGGGGGAGATTTGTCTATTAATGACAAGGGGTTACTCCTCGACCAGGAATAGGGGAGAATTATCTACTTAGACAGGATATGTGAATCATGATTCAGAAAAGTTGGTCATTCATTACAAATGAGTGGGATAAGTTAATACATAATTAAATGGACATGATTTATTGAATTTAAATTCATGCAGTAGTATAGTAGTGATGCATTCACTCGACTATTTTTCTCATGGTTTCTATGTTCACATTTTTTTTAGGTAACATGATGTCACTGCCAAATCTAGGAGATCGGGTTGGGTTAGCCTGGAATGGGAGAAACATAGATTGGTTTAATGTAAATGATGTAATTAAGTTAACTTATCCTTCAAGCAAGTTTTATGGGCATGACTACTTTGATGTTGTAAAAAGGGTTTTAGTTATATGGATTCACAATGATAACTCTGAAATTAAAACTCGTGTTTATGGTTTGGTTAAATTAATCATGGTATGACTCACTTTTACTTTCAAACTTATTTATAAGTAACTGGGTTGGGGTGTGTCATTATTCATCATATGCTACTACAATATTGACAGTGCTATAATGATATTCTGGAAGTGGTTTCTCATTGACATCTATGTGGGGTATTTATAAAGTACCACTGGACACCTTCTCGCCAATGATCCTCCTTAAATAAAAATAAACTTTGGTGGTGTGCTTCACCATCTGATGTAACTCAGAATATTTGGCATTAACCTTATCTATTGTTGTTGGGACTTCCCCATTTTAGTGGGGTGGAATTGATACCCCCTCTTGTGAGAAAGTGATGTAACAATATGTCTCCACTACCAAGCTACAAGGTAGAGATTGTGGGACATCATCCCTATACTTCCTCTTTCTCGTTGGGTTGTTGCCTTTGAACCCTAGACTCCCTTATTTCCCTTTGATCCTCCATTTACATAGTTAATTGCTTATCTACTGGAAAATTGAAATCTTCCTCGGGTTAGAGGCACTTGTGTTCTCCAATTTGAGGGTCCAGGCTTGACGATTATAGTTACGTTATTGTCAGCTCGGGTGAATTCTCTAAATGTATCATCATTAGTCTCATTGACCAAATGGATCTTGTATTCTTGTAGGAGTTCCTTGACACATATTTACAGCAGCCTTGCCTCAATTACATCTGCATGAACATCTAGTGCCCTCTCACAAAAATTCTTTATATATTGCATTAGCTCTTCACTTGGCGACTGCACTTCCTGAGGTAGGTGTCTCAATGTGAGCTCGTCTTTCGCCACTAATTTTTTATGAAAGAACATCCTATGCATTTATTCCCATGTTAGGATGCTATTGGGTGCTAGGTGGGAGTACCACATGCATGTCTTCCCCGTAAGGGTCATAGAGAACTTCGCAACTTCAGGTTATCTTCATTCCCATGCACTCCTAGGAATTCCACAAACCTTTTTACTTTTTCTCTTAATTTTTCCTTTGTCATTGAATTTGATGAAATTTGGTGGGGCATACCCTTCTGGGTATGGTTTCTCATTTCCACTTTCTGGGTAGGGGTTCTACAACTCCTATATAGATGAAAAGTTTCACTCTGAGAGTAAAGTAGCTTCTTCACTTCCTCTTTGGTAATTGCCTTGGAGGGAGACGTCTAAACCCATATTTTTTTTTGTTGGTGAACTTAATAGTGTTACTACTTGCTTCGGCACTACCTTTCGCAGCGGAGCCACCTCTAATGTTGTTGTTGCTGCCGCGGCTGCACCTCTAAAGAGGGATGTTATTGGTGTTAAGAACCTTTGGATCAATCTTGCCAAATCCATGTTATTTTGTTTCAGAATCTTAAAAAACATGCTCATTAAATTCATACCTATTAATGGAGCAACTGCTGCTGCATTAGTCTGCCCTCCTTGAGGAGCAGGTGCCCTAGATTTGATTACTACCACATCTTCTTGGGTGGTCTGGTCATTTTAGACTCCAATGTCAATTATAGTGTCTTCAAAGATTAACTTTTGAGAAACATTATAACCTTCTTTGTACATGGCAATGAGGATACCTCCCCTCTAGAGTCACCAAATGTAGGAGGGTAGTTTGACTGGGGTTTGATAAGAAACTGGAATGGGTGAAGCGTGATCCACTCCAATCGACTCTGCCTTCAAGGTCTTCAAGAGCAGTTTCTGGTATAACCTTCATCTTCTGCAAAAAAATATAGTCAATAATAAAACCTCTTCCTATAAGAAGATGAACTTGACAAGAAATAATAGTAACTTAGAGAGAATAATCTCCTGAGAATGATGGTTGTAATGGTGGAAGTGAAGAAACAAGCACGTAGTACATAGAGACAGAGAGAGAGTTGGGAGAGAATACTAGGTCTGGTGTAATTTAAAAAGGTATTGATTTAACTTGAGTTTCTGATGTTTGACTTGACCTTACCAAGGGTCCTATTTATAGGCGAATGTTAGGGTCGTTTTGGGCCTTTTGGGGTGCTAAAAATGAGAGGGAACTTGAGGGAAAAGGTCTGTAATGTACGTTTATTCCTACCTAATCTGCAGTTGTCTATCCCCTCTGACAAACGACATCTGGTGTAAACCAAAGTTAAAAATAAAATATGTCTCTTAATGGTGACAAAACAAATGATTTGGTAAATATCTTTTCAAAATATAACTTGATGTACAAACTTTGTAAACTTCAGAGTGACGTTGAGGGCCACCCTTGTAATACCCCATGATTTTTGGACTAATAATTTAATTAATTTGGGAGAAATAAATATTTATTTATATTGGAGAATTTTAAATTTGGTAATTGAGGTCAAAATTTGAGGATGTTAGAAAGTATTTCGAATGACGATTCTGAGAGTGTGATTGATCCCGGATGGGTCGAGATAGTCGAAATGACTGTACTCGGGTCTTATTTGGGTTTCAGGATATTTTAAGTTCGTTTGACTCGAATTGGAGTAACCGAGTCATTTAAAGTGTGTATTATCATTTAAAGTTGGGTATTTTGGAGATAAGGCTTATTAAGCCTCTGTGAGATAACAATCTCATTCTTGAGATTAAAAAAGCCCTAGAGAGAGAGAGAGAAGAGGAAATGAAGAAGAGAAAGAGGAAAAAGGTCGGGGATTCCGGCTATTATAAGATTTCGAGGAAGATTCAGACTCTACAACTTTGAGGTAAGTGATTAAACTTGCTAAAAAATTAATTTATGTCATTTATTTCTTGATTTGTCGATAAATTTATGGATTTTGGGTTATATATGTTAAAACCTAGATTTTGGGTAAATCTTGAATTTGAGGTGTATATCTACGGATTTGAGATCGTAAATTAGTGGGTTTAAGTTATTTGATGAGTATTAATGTTAGGGATAAGATTGGGTTGAAGATTTTGGGTCTGAAGTTGGTATTTTGAGGTTTTTGGAATGTTAGATTTCTTTCAAAATGAGGGATGGCCGAGATACCTGCTATGGCCGATCGACCACTACCAGGGGGCCGGTCGATCGCGCCTTAAGGGAAAAGACAATTGCTTTCTTTTGTAGGCAAATTTGGAAATTGTGGTCGACCGGGGGTCAGGGGTCGGTCGATCGGTCCTTTATTTTTGGTCCAAATTTGGGATTTCAATTGTAACCTCTTTCTTTGGGGTTTATATTTATGGACCTTCTTAGTTATTATATCATAAAGGGTTAGCTGATTATATCAGGGGATTGATGACCTTAGGATGGTGAGGAGATGTTTGGGGTCTATTTCAGAATGGAATTGATTGTGTAGTGCCCCTGTCATTAAGGAAATGAGAGCAGAATTAGTAGATGACAAGATGTAATGTTGGGGTCGTATTGAGTTATTGCGAGAGAGTACAAGTTTGAGTTATTGTATCGATTCTATGGGGAATCCTCTTAGCATCGAGGTTTTCGATTTTGGGATAATTGTTGTTGACCGATGTGCATTCGGATATAGATGGTATCCTTAATGTTGATTGAATTGTGAGATTTTTCATACTCATAGGTGTGAAATATGAGTAAGTTTCAAGTGAGGGGTTGACGTATGAAATTGGAAGGTATGCGAATTAGCAATGATTAGTATAACAAGAGTTATATACTTATAAATTTATTTACCTCTGTCATACATACGGACGCAAGAGAGTATGTATACCTATATGTCATGAAGTAAATACCTTGTGTGATGGTTTGCATTTATATGATGTGATTCTATATATATCTAGTGTGAATGATATGTATATATTTATTGTGTGATCATACCCTCCAGTGATATCATGGGAAGTTGCGCGATGTGGTGAGGCCCCTGGATTGAGGAGCTGCGTATAGTCCCCATGTCATAGTCGTTCTTTATTTATTGTGTGATTTTATTCTGGGTGAGAAGTCTTGGGTATGATTCGTTCTCACTTTCGGGTTCGCAACTATGACCGCTTCCTTACATTGTGATTTGTTTTATTACCATGGTAGTGTGATAATAATACGATATGTGGTAACCCGGGATAAAGTGAGTAATTCTTGGAAGATGATAGCATTTTGAGGTATTTTATATCTATATATGATTGGGTTTTGGATATTTAAATGTATGCTAAGTGTGTTATGTGTACTTGTTTGTTAGAGTTGTATGATTGTGCCTTATGACTAGAGAAATGTTATAGACCCTAAATGGTTAGGAGCATTATCTTATTTATAATATTATAGATTTTTTCTCCCCATATGTATTCAGAATTATGTGTGGGGTACCGAGGGAATAATGGACGTTAACTACCTACATTGTCAAGGAGTAGTGTATCGGGGGGGTTCCTTGTTTGGATTTTGCTTTATTAGACGTCCCACACATGAAATGCAGTGAAATGTTGGGAGTGGGCATAAGTTTAGTCCTTAATACTCAGATTTATATGTTATAGTGAGATAATTCTTTATGAGAATAAACTAGAGAAATATTTTAAATAAGTAGTTGATGTTATATTCATTGTGCATTGAGGGCATAATGACTCTCGACGATCAATAGTGCCAAGGAGTAGTGTATCGGGGGGGTTCCTTGTTTGAATTTTGCTTTGTGAGACGTTCCACACATAAAACGCAGTGCAGTGTTGAGAGTTAGGTGAAGTTTAGTCCTTAGCATTTAGATGCCAATAAATCGTGTAGTTAATAACTAGAATCCGCTAAATTCTAGTAAGAGTTTGGTATATATATATATATATATATATATATATATATATATATATATATATATATAAGTTAAAATAATTTTAATTATACATGGGGTAAGTTAGAATAGGAAGTTTATGGAATTTTAATAGAGGAAGGTTTACGCGAGTGTGAATTTAGGTGCAGGTTAGATTGAATTTCCCTTAGAGTGTGTTGGATAGTTATTTGAGGACCATGTGCATAGGCTTAGGTGCGCGCTTTAGTTGATAGGTGAGTTGGATTTTTAGGAGCGTGCGACCCCACTTAAATCCTGTTATAGCTCATTTATAATTATTATGCATCTTAATGCACTTGCTAAAATGTTTTCACACCTCGGGCTCTAACCCGTTTATATTTTTCTCTTGTTATATATATTGTATTATTTTAGGTGTTCCTCCGCAAGGACGCCAATGATGTTCTCTATCCAGTGTATCCGTGGAGCTGCAACAGTTGTGGACTGTCCCGAGATTTTAATATAGCCATTTCCCATCTTTTGTATATCTAGTTTAGGATTCAGCTGGTATATGGGGTTTACACCCAAGAGTTATGGTTGTAGTACTTTTATATTTCTTTTCTCAGGACTGTTGTATTGTCTGTGACCCAACAACTTATTCGGGTATTTCCTTTTGTGCATTTCCGGTATACTATAGAACTATTCTCTTTTACCTTAGCATGTGTGTGTTCATTATCATGTTCGATATTTATTGTATTTTTGGTTGGTTAATGCTTTGTATGTTTTAAATTTTTTGGCACCAGCTTTTTATAGTATTGGGTAGTTAGCTATGTTTATTTTGGTATCGTTAGTTGATGCTGAGAATGATCCACTTGAAATTCCTGAATTATTTTAGTATAGGGCTGGCCACCCATTATTATTTTAAGCAAGGCGTCACAGGTGGTATTAGAGCATCAGGTTCTAGTGTCTTTAGGATTTTTGTGGGTTTTTGGCGTTCTTTCGTAAGCGTTCTTGAGGTAGAGCCCTATTATTAGAACTATTGTGTTCTTTACGTCTATATTTTCTTCTGCAATGTGTAATCACTTGAACGACAGTCTAATACAGTTTTTCTTATTTCAGATGCCACCGAAGAGAGGTTATACATGAAGGGTAAATAGAGGGGCTGAGAATATGGAACTCCAAATTCCTCAAGGGACTATGACCACAACTGAATTTTCCAGTATTATGGCACAAGCACTAACTACTGCCATTTCTGTGATAGAACATCAATCTGAAGCTCAAGCAGCCCAAGCCCAAGCAGGGACGTCTATATGGGAAAGAGTACGGGAAGCCTTTAGGAAGGGACATCCTCCAAATTTTTTAGGGGGAGCTGATGCGATGGTTGCAAGTTGTTGGGAGAAGAGTATGCACATGCACCTTTGAATGGTTGAATGTAGTGAGGTGTAGAAGCAATTTCTCGTCACCTTTAAATTAATGGAGATACTCTCTATTGGTGGGAATAAATCACCACATCGGAGAAAAGAGATACGATGCCCATAGCACATTTTTGGTAACTCTTTGATCGAAAGTATTTTCCTTCCGTGATCCAGAAGGAATGAGGAGGAAGTTGTTGGGTGTGTTTCAAGGTGATGGAATGCTGGCCTAGTATGAAGAAGAATTTACTCGATTGGTGAATTTAGTATCCGATGAGGTAAATATAGAGGAGAAGTGAATAGCGAAGTTCATGGGAGGTTTAGAATGGCGAATTCGATAACATTTGTTAGGGAACCCATCGTTATTGACTTTTACCGAGGTAGTGAATGTGGCATTGTTACAATGTTAGGAATATCGCCTTCGTTCGTAAGGGGGTAAGAAATTTAGAGACTCGGGTTCATCAAGTAAGTTTCGAGAGGAGAAAGCCAGTGGGGTAAGATGGTATAAGCAGGATTATCGAGGGTCACAACAACATTTTGTTCCTTATGATGGGTAGGGAGGATTTGCTGGTAGATGTTTCTTTTGTAAAAAAATATCTCATAGGAAGAGAAATTGTCCCGAAAGAGCTATAGGGCCACTTTTTGAGGAAGTTTTGGATGTTCAACCCCTACAGCAGGTCCAAGACCATTTTAGGTAGGAGAACTTTGAGCAAGAACCCATAGATGAAGTGATGCAGTCAAACTACACATGTAATATGTAAATTACATTTCTCCTTTGTGGTTAGGATTATGCTTTGAGAGGTATTGGGAGTATCGCAAGTAATATTTTGATGAGTGGTTAGTTGTTATAACCCTATTATGTATGGAATGACCCAAAAGGGAGTATTGATCAAGTGGGGCACTTAGATGATATCTTTTGGGAGAATAGATTGCCTTGTGATGTGCTAGTAGAGAGTTACGACTTTGTTTTGATCGTAGGAGCCATTGAAACATGTTGAGTAGTAAGGGTAAAACTATTTTTTTATAGTCGTGATAGACTTATGTATTAATAATGTTCCAGTTATGGAAAAGCCTAGTGTGTGGCAATGTTTTGTTTTGAAGTAAAGGATTCTTGTTACTGAGATTCGGGGTTTAGTGGGCTATTGGTGAGCTAGAAATTTTAGCTCATGGTTATGCTAATTTTGAGAACTATATGTGGTATGAATATTGTATTTTTTGGCACCTTGTGTCTCGGGCATAAGGTATTTGATTTGGATGTCGAAAGACATAAACTGTTTTTAAAATAAAATTATTTTATAGGACTTCAGGCAATATCAAAATGATTCAAAAACATTTAAACCTTATTCCCGATCTAAACTGGTCTCAATCCCCAACAGAGCTATATAGTAGTGTATTATGGTTTCGCTTATGAGACCTCCCCCGCATGAATGTAGCGAATGTGAGGAATTGAGAAGAGTTAAATCTTTGGACATTTCAAATTTTTTATAAAATTATTAAGTTATTATGGATTAATTTGTTTTGAGTTATTGTACGATTTAAGTCTAGGTGAAGCCGAGTTGTGTTTATACGTGTTGAGCTCGGGTACAGGGTGTATGGGTGCCCTGGTTAGGTGATTTGGTCTTTAATCAAAATGATTCGCCGTGAGAAGTGGGAGGAATAGATATAGTGATCTTGAGAGTAGGAGTCTTAGGAGCTAGTTGAGGTTTGGAGTACTCGGCTTAGCTTAATTTTGAGGATGAAATTCTTGTAAGGGGGGAAGTCTGTAATACCCCAGGATTTTTGGACTAACAATTTAATTAATTTGGGAGAAACAAATATTTATTTATATTGGAGAATTTTAAATTTGGCAATTGAGGTCCAAAATTTGAGGATGTTATAAAGTATTTTGAATAACGATTCTGAGTGTACGATTGATCCGGGATGGGTCAAGATAGTCGAAATGACTGTACTTGGGTCTTATTTCGGTTCCAGAATATTTTAAGTTCATTTGACTTGAATTGGAGTAATCGAGTCATTTAAAGTGTGTATTATCATTTAAAGTTGAGTATTTTGGAGATAAGGCTTATTAAGCCTCCGTGAGATAATAATCTCATTCTTGAGATTGAAAAGGCCCTAGAGAGAGAGAGAGAGAGAGAGAGAGAGAGAGAGAGAGAGATAAGAGTAACGGAAGAAGAGAAAGAAGAAAAAGCTTGGGGATTCCGTTTATTACGCGATTTCAAGGAAGATTAAGACTTTACAACTTTGAGGCAAGTGATTAAACTTGCTAAATAATTCATTTGTGTAATTTAATTAATGATTTGAGGATAAATTTATGGATTTTGGGTTATAAATGTTAAAACCTACATTTTTGATAAATCTTGCATTTGAGGTGTTTATATATGGATTTGAGATCGTAAATTAGTGGGGTTAAGTTTTTTGATGAGTATTAATGTTAGGATCATGATTGGGTTGAAGATTTAGGGTTTGAAGTTTGTATTTTGAGGTTTTTGGAATTTTGGAGTTCTTTCAAAATAAGGGATGGCCGAGATACCTGCTATGGTCGGTCGACCGCGGCCAGGGGTCCAGTCAACCATGCCTCAAGGGAAAAGCCTACTGCCTTCATTTTTAGGCAAAATTGGAAATCGCGGTCGACCGGGGGTCAGGGGCCGGTCGATCCGTCCTTATTTTTTGTCCAAGTTTGGGATTTTAATTGTACCCTCTTTCTTTTGGGTTTATATTTATGGACCTTCTTAGTTATTGTATCATAGAGGTTAGGTGATTATATCAGGGGATTGATGACCTTAGGATGGTGAGGAGATGTTTGGCATCTATTTCATAATGGAATTGATTATGTAATGCCTCTCTCATTAAGGAAATGAGAGCAGAATTAGTAGATGATTAGATATAATGTTGGGGACTTATTGAGTTATTGCGAGAGAGTAAGTATTTGAGTTATCGTATTGATTTAGTGAGGAATCCTCTTAGCATCGAGGTTTTCAATTTTGGGATAATTATTTTTTATCAATGTGCATTCGGATATAGATGGTATCCTTAATGTTGATTGAATTAGGAGATATTTCATACTCATAGGTGTGAGAGATGAGCAAGTTTCAAGTGAGGGGGCGGCGTATGAAATGGGAAGGTATGCGAATTAGCAATGGTTAGTATAAAGAGAGTTATATACCTATAAATGAATTTACTTCTTTCATACATAGAGACGTAAGAGAGTATGTATACCTGTATTTCGTGATGTAAATACCTTTTGTGAAGGTTTGCATTTATATGATGTGATTGTATATATATCTAGTGTGAATGATATATATATATATATATATATATATATATATATATATATATATATATATATATATATATATATATATATATATATATTTATTGTGTGAGCATACCCTCAATTGCTATCATGGGAAGTTGCGCGATGTGGCTGAGGCCCCCGGATTTAGGAGCATGGTGCGTATAGTCCCCAGGTCATAGTCGTCCTTTATTTATTTTGTGATTTTATTCTGGGTGAGAAGTCTTGGGTATGATTCGTTCTCACTTTCAGGTTCGGAACTATGACCGCTTCCTTATATTGTGATTTATTGTATTACCATAGTGGTGTGATAATAATCCGATATATGGTAACCCGAGATAAAGTGAGTAAGTCCTGGAATATGATAGCATTGTGAAGTATTTTATATCCATACATGATTGGGTGTTGGGTATTTAAATGTATGCTAAGTTTGTTATGTACACTTGTTTGTTAGAGTTTTATGATTGTGCCTTATGACTAGAGAAATGTTATAGACCCTAAATGGTTCGGAGAATTATCTTATTTATAGGATTATAGATTATTTCTCCCCATATGTATTCGGAGTTATGTGTGGGGTACCGAGGGCATAATGGGCCTCAACGACCTACATTGTCAAGGATTCCTTGTTTGATTTCTCTTTGCGAGACGTCACACAGACAAAACGCAGTTCAATGTTGGGAGTGGGGATAAGTTTAGTCCTTGTTACTCAGATTTATATGTTATAGTGAGACAATGTTATATGAGAATAAATTAGAGAAATATTTTAAATAAGTATTTGATGTTATATGCATCGTGCATTGAGGGCATAATGAATCTCGACGATCAACAGTGCCAAGGAGTAGTGCATCGGGGGGGGGGGGTTCCTTGTTTGGATTTCACTTTGCGAGACATCCCACACATGAAACGGAGTGCAGTGTTGAGAGTTGGGAGAAGTTTAGTCCTTAGCATTTAGATGCTAATAACTCATGTAGTTAATAACTAGAATCCGCTAAATTCTAGTAAGAGTTTGGTCTATGTATATTTATAACTTAATGTAATTTTATTTATACGTGGGGTAAGTTAGAATGGGAAGTTTATGGAATTGTTATAGAGGAAGGTTTACGCGAGTGTGAATTTGGACATAGGTTAGATTGAATTGCCCCTAGAAAGTTTTAGGCAGTTATTTGAGGACAATGGGCATACGCTTGGTTGCGCGCTCTAGTTAAGAGGTGAGTTGGATTTTTTGGAGAGTGCGACTCCACTTAAATCATGTTATAGTGCATTTATAATTGTTGATGTAAAAAATTAGATTATCTCTAATTAATCAATCACAGAAAAAATAAATGAGACAAAATATTTTTAAAGTGGTTCATCCTTGAAAGAATGGCCTACGTCCACTATTTTTATTATTGCTGAATGTTTGCTTGGAATTGTCGATAATGGATTTACCAAGAAATTCCGAGTCCCCTTCTAATGAGGAGGTTACAATGTATTTATATCCTTTAGGCTGTACAAATGAAAGGACAACGCATTGTTATCTAGTAGACCAATACATCTGTATGATAATAATGAGCATTTAATAAGCAGTCGTCTCCTTAATTCTCTTGAGTTGGATGCACTATACGCTATGTAGCTTGGACCGCTTAAGTTGCTTGGACCGCCTAAGTTGCTGGACACGCTTGAGTTGCTCGAGGCCCCTGAGTTTCTCAGGGCTCCTTAGTTGCTCGGTGATCTTGAGTTGCTCGATAGAAGTATATATAATTTTCACGTTGGCAAACACGTGTATGTAAGTGAGTGGTCCATGTCACCAGACAAAATTTTGTATCAACCGAAGCCCCCAATGTTTCATAATTTGATGTTGAAGAAAAGTATGGAACATTCTGCTTGAAAACTGCATAGATTATTGATTTGTATGGTTTTTAGGAATGCATTAATCGTATATAATTCCATTTTGAGTGCACAATATCGGGCCTCATAAATATTTTGAATTTTTATGACCGCTTCGATATTTGTGCTCCTTTTCTTCTTTTAGCCGTCGGATACACAAACGTCCTCCTTTGTAATTATTGCTTTTCTCTGTTCCCAAGGTAAACTATATAAGCTTGTCACAAATCCTATCCTTTTTTCACTTTTCAAATTTGTATCTTTGAACTCTTCATTTCTTCTCTATCTTGTGCCTTCGTTCCTTCCATTGTTCGTAGTCAACTGATTCACTTTTTTCTGTAAGATTTTCTTCCCTCTCTTTTATTTACTTTGTTCATTATGGTTTACCTTATTGAATCGCTTGACAAATTTCGTTCTAAATTTTTAATTCCTTCATGGGTCATTTTGGAAGAACTTTCTGAACCTTCTGACTATTTTTCTTTGGCTGAGGGACATTGGTTCCCAAGTCTATTTGTGGCCGAATGTGGTTTTTCTTTCCCTCCAAATCCCTTATGTTTGGAGTTCTGTCAATATTTTTACGTTGTACCTGCAAAAATAGCTCCAAATACCTGGAGGATAGTTAATGGCGTTCATTGATTGAATTAACTCCATGGAACCCTTTTAGGAATCCTAGAGATTATGTACTGTTATAGATAGGATGTCAGTGATTCCGCATTCTATTTAAAGACTAGGTTTTTTAATAGGGCTTTAGTTGTTAATCTTCCAGACGCCAATAGGAATAATTTTGAGCATGGGGTAGTTATGAAAAATTGGCAACACGCTCCATTAAATGGAGATGTTGTATATCAAGGTCCTAGGTGTCCCCCTTATGGAAATGGAATAGGTTGTTTTTATTTTTTTGAAATCTTGTTTTCTTTGTGTTTGATAAAACGTTTCACTGATATTTTTTTTGTTCATTACAGTTGACAGTAAAAAAAAAACTCCAAAAGAAGCTGGCGTTAATTTGAAGCATTTAGAACTTATCTGGAGTTTGCACCAATCTACTATTGAGGAACATATTAGGTCTACTTCTTATTTATTGCAATACAACAGCTATACTTCATCCTTCACTGCTCGTTGAGTAGTGGTTGACATTGACCAAGTTTTGACTTCTGAAACTGGTGTGGAAGGTTCCTCCTCTGAATCGAATATTCCCATCAGTAACCTAATGAAGAGAAGAAGAGCTCCTGCTTTCTTTGACAAATCAGACTATGCCAATGTGGAGGCAAAGAAAAATAAACAGGATTTTTCAGAGGAAGGGACAAGAAACATTGATGCACCCCCTCCTGTTGCTGCCAAGAAAGTTGGTGAGAAGCCCCATGTGGCTTCGAGCAAGGCTATGGTTATTTCTCCTCCTAGTGAGGTTATTGTCATATCACCAACCAAGACAACTTCTTTGGTTGAAAATATTCTTGCTCCTCCGAGGAGGTTAAAGAAAAGTTCCTCTGAGAGACCCGCTGAACCTATCTCTCACCCTTTAAATGCTGAAAGTGGCGTTCCATTTTATGTTGCTCTGAGCTCCGCTGTGAGCTTGGTAAAATCCTAGACTGTCCCAGAAGTCCAAGGTATTGAAGATTCCCTTTCTCGTGAGAGAATCACTACTCTTGCTGCTCAACACATTTCCTTAGTAAGTATTGTTAATTTGAGTCATTCACTGTCTAATATTATGTTTATATGTTGATTTGATGTTATTTCTTTTTTTAGCTGGTGATGTGTTTCAATAGCATCTTGAAGAAGGATGAAGCTATTAAAGCTTCAAGCTCCTCGGGAGGTGTAGAGGAAGCTTTTGTTGGTCTGACTCAGTCCTTAAAGGATTCTCGTCAAAAATACGAAGAAGATAAGGTTTCTTGGGAGAAGTAACTCAAGTCCATTGAGCTGGACAAGAATCAAGTTGAGAATGCTTCCCAGGAGTTGGAGAAGAAATTGAAAGAGTCTGAGCAGAGCAATTAAGTTTTTAAACAAAGCAACAAATACCTGTAAGTTAAGCTCAAATGTGATGAAGAGGAAGTTGTCAGGCTTCAAGATGTTGGATGCCAAAAAATGGAAGTGGAGGAGAAGTTGAAGGCTATCGAGGAGCTCCTTATGGAAAGGACCTCCTCGGAGAAAGAAAAAAAGGAAAAAGGCTGTTAAAAAATTATTCAGTGTTGGTTGGGATAAAGGCTAGAACAAGGGTCTGGCTTCCATGACTTCGCAAATGGAGTATGATAGCCTCAAGTACTTTAGGGTTGGATGGGTTGCAGCTTTAGAGGAAATGAAAGTTGCCAAGAATTCTGAATTTTTCCAGCAACACACTAATGGACCTCCTCCCTCTCCTGGAGAAGAGGAAGAGAATGAAGCTGCCTCTGACGAATCTTCAATGATGACTTTAGATCAGGTCTTTTTTGTTCCTGTTGTTCATCTTTCCGAGTAACCCCAACAAGCCAACCTTCCTATCGATCAGTTTTCATTACCTTTCGAGCAACAAACCTCCTCATCCCAGCCTTCTGAGGAAGTTGTAAAATACAAGGAGAAGGTGTAAAGTTTCTCGGGTTTTAATTTTGTTATTATTTTTTAATGTAAGCTTGAGCTTTGTATTTGCCTTTATGATGAAATAAAATCTTGAACTTTGGTTATTCGTCTTTGACCTTTTCTATGACTTGCTCTGTCTTGCATCCTTATTAATTCTTTTTATTTCTCTTTGCTAGTTTATGGCTAGGATGGAGCTGTTATCATCTCATCACACAGACTTAATGAAGAGATGCAATGACTATTTTAAAGCGGGTAATGCAGATCTTAATGAGACTAAAATAATTAATATTCTCGGATCAAGAGCTTCTGACCGAGCAATTGAATCTTACCAATATCTGAAATGTTTGCTCGATCGTGTAGTAACCAATAATGTGGAATTCTATGAGATGATTGAAGATCTCTAAGGAACTATCGAGGAGCTTCAACTGCAATATAAGGATTCTTCTATCCTTTTGCACCAAGGATATGAGAAAAAATATCACCAACTAAATGCTGACAAAGGATATGATAAGTTTATCTCTTCTTATGAGAAGAAAGAGAGAATTCTGAAACTTGAGGTTGAAGAGCACATGCATATTTCCAAGTTGTTGGAGCAAGAGAACATTGCCTTGCTAGAGGAGGTAAAATAACTCAAATCTGCTGCATCTTCCTCGGGAGCCTTGGTTCCTGTCAATGATGACGGTTTCTCTTTTTTGGAGGTAGAAAATGCCAACCTGCGAGATGAGTTGGAAACTCTAAAAAAAGTTGGACCCTCCACCTCTACTCGTGGGTGAGCAAGATCTTCTTCTCGGGGACGAGCAAGAGCTAGTCAGGTTTCTATTAAAGAAGCTAGAACAAAGTCAGCTTTAGAGAATCAGACCTTTTAGTTGGCAGCGAAGAACCAAGCCTTAGCAGAGATGTCCAAGAAGATTCTGAACTTCGGCGAGCAACTTTCTACCCAGAGTTCTGCTTTGAAGAATAAGGAAATTTTGGTGAAGAACCTCCATGAGCAACCAGAGAGATTAACTCACCAATTCCATGAACAACCCAGAGAATTTTGGATGGCTGGGTATAATGAAGCCCTTTACCATCTTGATGCTCGGATCCAACAATCAAATAACGAAGGGTACAAGCAAGGATGGATGAATGCACTAGGTGTGCTAAAATTGGAGCGGGGCCACTACTTATGGGATTATTATGAACCTGGAGTACTTGATTTTCCCGTCCCTCCTTTCAAGATCGATATGAGTTAGATTCCTGCTCGGGAAATTCCTCAATGCTTGATCTCCAAGTATCTCAACCATTACAGTCTTTATGTAAATTTTGAGATATCTCTCCCAGAGCACCTGCTTGATCGGCCTTATGTAATGAATGTCAGGATGCTTCGAGATGTAAATTTTATAAACTCTCCTTATGCCCTAGATGATCCTCCTGCTGGAGTAGAACCTATTTCAAAGGCAGAAGTGAAAAAACCAATAGAATAGGATTTTTATGTAATGACTTGTACTTTTCACAGTATATGTAATTCTTTTTGATTTAAATGAAGAAATTTTTAGTCTTTTGCTATTTTACTTTCTTCTAAGAATGTCTTTGTTTATGAATATATGCATATTGTGATATGTCCATTCTATTTTATTTTTTAATTATAGTGACTTATCACTCTTTGATCCTAAGCAACGAAATAACTTTCATCCCATGATCCTGCTTAGTTTAACCAACCGGAGTTGATTATAAATTGATTTGCCGACCAATCGAAATTGGTGGAGATTGATTTCCGACCAATCGAAGTTGGAAAAGATTTATTTTTCGACCAACTGGAGTTGATGAAGATTGATTCCCGACCAACTGGAGTTGGAGGAGATTGATTTGCCGACCAACCGGAGTTGGAGGAGATAGCTTTCTGACCAACCGGAGTTGGAGGAAATTGATTTGTCGACCAACCGGAGTTGGTGGATATTGATTCCCGACCAACCAGAGTTGGAGGAGATTGATTTTCGACCAACCGGAGTTTGAGGATATTGATTTTCCGACCAAACGGAGTTGGTGGATATTGATTCCCGACCAACCGGAGTTGGAGGAGATTGATTTTCGACCAATCGAAGTTGGAGGAAATTGATTTTTCGACCAACCGGAGTTTTTGGTAATTTGTTCAGAACTTGATGCGTAGTGTGTAGCACTAATACTTCAAAAAAATTCATCAAAAAGAGAGATTTGGGTAAAAAATTCAACACTTTATTCTTACTGAAGAAAACTGCATTTACATAGGAATTCTAACTACTGATAATACTTTCATAGATGCTCTGCATTCCATGCATTCTTAAATTCTTCTCCCTCCAAGGTTTCAATCCTGTATGTCCCTGGTCGAACAATTTTCGTTACTCTGTACGGTCCATGCCAGTTAGCTTCCAGTTTGTTGTTCTTTTGAATTACTTTCTTCAGCACATAGTCCCCTTCGTTCATATCACACTTTTTTACCCTCTTGTTATAGAATAGAGTTGTTCATTGTTGGTATGCAGCATTGCTGAGTGTTGCTTCTTCTCTAACTTTTTTGAGCATATCTAGGTCTAATCTTCTCATTAAATCACTAACAGGAGAATTAAAATTAAGCACCCTATGTGTGGGTAGACCCAATTCGGCAGGTATGACAGCTTTACTTTCAAATGCCAGCATGTATGGAGATTCTCCTGTTGCTACTCGCGATGTAGTACGATAAGCCCACAGCACAAAATGTAGCTCGTTAATACAATTTCCCTTTTTAGCATCTAGTCATTTTTTCAAACCATTCAGCAGCGTTCTATTTGTCACTTCAGTTTGCCCATTACTTTGGGGATGGCCTAGTGTGGAGTGGATCTTCAGTACATTGGATTGATGATAATACACAGCAAACTCCTCATTATCGAACTGAGTTCCATGGTTTGTAATGAATGCATGGGGAAGACCATATCTACAAATGATATTCTTCCAAATAAATTGATATACCTTGTCATATGTCATATCAATAAGAGGCTCAGCCTCCACCCATTTAGTAAAATAATCCACAATGACCACGAGGTATTTAAATCTTCCTCGGGTCGTTGGAAGTGTCCCGACCAAGTCAATTCCCCACATGGCGAATGGCCAAGGAGACGTGATGGGTGTTAACAATGCTTGGGGATTTCTTAGGATAAAGTAGAAGCGTTGACATTTATCACATTTCTTGGCATAAGCTACACAATCAACTCTCATTATCGGCCAGTAATATCCCTGCATCGTTATCATTTATAAAAGCGTCCGACCTGATACATGGGATCTACAAGACCCCTCATGAACCTCTTCGATCAGATCTTTCACTTCAGAGGGATGGACACATCTTTGTATCCCTGCTATAATACCTCATCTATATAAAATGCCATTGGTCAGTATATAACGAGCAACTTTAAACTTTAGTTTCTTGGCTGCGAGTTTATCAGATGGTAAAGCCCCCTTGTGAATATAGGCCCTGATGGGATCCATCGAAGATGGTCCCAAGTCGAGAGCAATGAATTTCACCATTAAGTCTTCGTCAATGCTCCGACTAGCCAAGATTTCTATTGGTATTTGTTCTTCGTAGCTAGGTGAATGTGGCTGAGGCTAATCGAGCTAAGGCATCTGCTATTTCATTCTCCAACCTTGGTATTCTAATCAACTATGCTGTGATAAAGATTGATACAATTTCTAATACTTTCGTATGATACTGGATCATTAATTCTCCTTTTACTGCATACACACCCAACATTTGATTTATGATCAACTGTGAGTCACTGAATACAATGACCTTCTCTGCTTTAATAGTTCTTGCCAGATTGAGACCCACGATCACAGCTTCATATTCAGCCTTATTATTAGAAGCCTTAAATTGAAAATGTCGAGCATACTCCACATCCATCTCATCCGGGCTGTTTAAAACGATCCCCGCTCCACTGCCTATAGTGCAAGAAGAGCCATCTACATAAAAATTCCACACATGTATCTCATTATGAAACTCTTGGTCAGACAAAGTTCCACGATGGAATATTCGATGCTTCCTTTTATTCTCCTCTAGCACTTCCCGTTGCTCGTCCACCGACGTAAGTTGGTCAGGGTTTAAATATGATGATCATGTAACATCCACAGGTTGGTCCATATTTAACTCTTGCTCGTAGGGGGTATACTCTTGAGTAAACTCTGTGATAAAATCCACTACCGCCTGCCCTTTGAGCGATGATCTAGGCTCATAAATTATATCATATTCTCCCAGTTCTACTGCCCAATACATCAACCTTCCTGATTTCTCTGGTTTGTGCAGAGCTTGCGTTAATGGAATATCTGTATACACAACTATAGTATGAGCTTGGAAGTATGACCTCATCCTTCTGCTTGCTTCAATCAGTGCTAGTACCAACTTTTCCAATCGTGGATATTTGATTTCTGCTCCTCGGAAAGCTTTCCTGGTATAATAGGCTCATTTTTGTACTCCATTCTCTAATCTAATTAATGTCGAGCTAACTGCATTCTCTGATACTTCCAGATACAAGTATAATCTTTCTCCTGTCACTGGTCTGGACAACAATGGAGGTGTCCTCAGATATTTCTTCAATTCTTGAAAGGCTTCCTCGCATTCATCATTCCAGTCAAATGTTTTTCAGAGTGTTTTGAAGAATGGGAGACATCTATCAGTTGCTCATGACACAAATCTATTAAGTGTTGCAACTCGCCCTGTGAGACTTTGCACTTCCTTCTTCGTCGTTGGAGATCGTAGCCCCAATAGAGCCTTGATCTTTTCAGGGTTCACTTTAATACCTCATTGGTTGACAATATATCCGAGAAATATGCCTTCTCATACTCCGAATATGCATTTGGTAGGACTCATCTTCATTTGATATTTCTCTAGTTGATCAAAGGTCTGACCTAAGTCAATTAGACGATCAACACCTTTCTTGCTCTTTGTAAGCATGTCATCAACATAAACCACCATTTTATGATCAATTTTCTCTGCAAACACCTTATTCATCAACCGTTGATATGTGGCACCTACATTTTTAAGTCCAAAAGGCATAACATTATAACAATAAGTTTCCCTTTGGGTGATAAAATAGGTACTCTCCTTGTCCTCAGGCTTCATCTTAATCTGATTGTAACCAGAATAAGCATCCATTAAGCTCAATAATTCATTCCCCGAGGTAGCATCTACCAGTTGATCGATTCGGGGCAAAGGAAAATGATCCTTTGGGCATGCCTTATTAAGATCAGTGAAGTCTACACACATCCTCCACTTGGTATTTTTCTTCTTTACCATCACCACATTTGCTAGCCAATCAGGATATTTGACATCTTCAATAAAAGAGGCTTTTTGTAGCTTCTCTACTTTCTCCTGTATAGCATGATTCTTCTCAGTACTGAACACTCTTCTTCGCTGCTTCACTGGCTTAATTTCCTTGTTCACATTGAGCTCGTGGCATAAGAAATTAGGATCTATTCCTGGCAAGTCTTCATGACTCCATGCAAAAGTCTGCTTTCTACATCTTAGAAATTCTATCATTTCTTATTTTATTGATACATCCAATGATGCACCAATCTGAGTTGTTCGTTCTAGATGCTCGTCGTCCAGAATGACATTCTCGGTAGCTTCCATGACCTATAACTTCATGAGTAGAGACTCATCTCTAGGGTCTAATTTTTCAATCTCTGCATCTCCTATCTCATCCACTTGATAGGTGATAGTCTTTTGCCTAATTTTTCACGCTCCTCCTGCTCAGCAGATGAATTGTAGCATTCCCGAGCTACTTTCTGGTCGCCTTTCACAACTCCCACCCCAAAATTGGTTGGGAATTTTAAATATTGATGCACAGTAGATGGTACTTCTTTAAACTTCATTATGCCTACTCTTCCCATGATGATGTTATAAGATGATTGGACATTTTATCCATTACAAAAAAGTGTACTCTTTCTGTTCGACAAGCAGGCAATGCACCGATAAGCATATCCAACTTGATCGTCCCAAGTGGAAAAACCTTTTCACAAGGTAAAACCAAGGAGGGGCCTATGATATGGCTCTAACTGGGCTAGCTTTAGATTCAAACTATCAAAGCATGGATAGAACATGATACCTGCCGAGCTACCATTATCCACCAGTACTCGTGAAATCACCACTTCTTTCATTCTCATCTTGATTACCAATGGGTCATCATGAGGATATAGTACACCTTCCTAGTCATTCTTAGAGAAACCAATGACCAACTTGTCTTTATTTACTTTCCTCGGGCGATCATCTTCAGCTAGATTTATTCACTAGATATACGAGCAAGCTTGAGCCTCATTATGGTAAGATTTTCTCTTTACAGTCATATCTCCACCTGCATCTCCACCTGTAATAACTTTACATTCAAATGATCCAAATTGGATTGAAAATACCTCACGCTCTGCCTATTTTGGTCTTTTGGGGAGATCGGGGTCATCTTGATCATCTTCTGGGTCTTCTTCTCAACCTTATCCGCCTCAACTTTGGTCTCCTTAGTGTCTATATTCTTCTTCGTAGCTTTTATCTTCCTCGGCGTTCATAATCTTGGCTGCCTTTGCCATTAGTTCTACCATGGTTCTAGGCAGATCTTTGGCTAGAGTGTAGTATAATTTATGTGGCAACAGTCCACTCCTCAAAGCAATAATTGTTGTCTTCTCCTCGTAATCAATTACTTCGAGTTTCTCGTTATTGAAACGAATAATGTAATCCCTGGTTCTTTCACCTGCCTTTTGTCTAACACTCAATAAGTGTGCTACTCGTTTGACTGGTTTTGCTCCAAAATAGAACTTCCTAATAAAGAGCTCAGCCAGTGGAAATATAGTTGCGATCTTTCCCCGAGGAAGATTGTTGTACCATATTTAAGCAGATCCAGTAAGAGTTCCTAAAAATTCCCTGCATCTCATCTCATCTGGAATTGCATAGATATCGGCAGCAACTTGGTATTGTTCTATATGAAGGAGAGGGTCAGTTTTCCCATCATATTTAGGCGTTACCATTGGAGCTTTGAATTTTAATGGTGTTGGAAAATCCACAATCGCCTGTACAAAGGGTGTCCCTTGAACAAAAGTCCTTTGTAAAGGATTCTTGGCCTTAGCCATTTCCCCTAATCTGTCTTCCAACCTCTGAATAGAGCCCTTCCATGCATCATTTCCTTCCTCGGGCCTATTGGTTTGAGCAACTGATTGTGTTGAATTTGCTTTTTAGGATCTTTCATTACGAGCAGTTGGTCATGATTGGGTAGAGCCTTCGCTTAGGTTGGATGGTCATGGAGAGTTCCTCGATGCAATCCTAGGAGGGCTTCTATTCCTCCTAGGGCCCAAACGATCAAAATGAGAGATTCTACTCAATCTTTCTAGAGCACTAGTTCTTTCTGGAGAGAGAGTGATGTTTCGCTGAGAGTCTATTGCTTGTACTGATGAAGTCCGACCAGGTTAATAAAAAGGATCGTTAGATCTCTCAGTACGATATGAATCGGTGCGTCTAGATCGAGATTCCTCTAGGAATAATGTTCTCCTAGTTAGCGAAGAAGGTAACCGGGTATTTCTATGAATGCTTCGTTGTCCTAACAAGGTCGATGCTCCACCCTGGATAGTTTGCATGAGTTGTCGCATGGTCTCTTGCAAGGTCGTCTGGCCCTGGGACAAATTAGTCATTATACCAGCCAGATCTTGGACATTTGGAGGAGTAGATGGAGGATTTGAAGGGATCCCAGCATTTTGATTACTGGATTCCGGATGATCAGCCATTGATGATGAATTGTTTGGGTGAAAAATGATAATTACAGTCGTTTCCCACAGACGGTGCCAATTTGTTGATGTAAAAAATTACATTATCTCTAATTAATCAATCATAGATAAAATAAATGAGATAAAATATTTTTAAAGTGGTTCAGCCTTGAAAGAATGGCCTACGTCCACTATTTTTGTTATTGCTGAATGTTTGCTTGGAATTATCGATAATAAATTTAGCAAGAAATTTCGAGTCCCCTTCTAATGAGGAGGTTACAATGTATTTATAGCCTTGAGGCTGTACAAATGAAAGGACAACGCGTTGTTATCTAGTAGACCAATACATCTGTATGATAATAATGAGCATTTAATGAGCAGTCCTCTCCTTGATTCTCTTGAGTTGGATGCATTGTACGCTATTTAGCTCGGACTGCTTAAGCTGCTCGGACCGCCTAAGTTGCTCAATACGCTTGAGTTTCTCGGGGCTCATTAGTTGCTCGGTGATCTTGAGTTACTCGATAAAAGTATATATAATTGCCACGTTGGCAGACACATGTCTGTAAGTGAGTGGTCCATGTCAGCAGACTAAATTTGGTATCAATAATAATTATTATGCATTTTAATTCACTTGCTAAAAGTTTTTCACACCTCGGGCTCTGACCCGTTTATATTTTTCTTTTGCTATATATATTGTATTATTTTAGGTGTTCCTCCGCAAGGACGCTAATGATGTTCTCTATCCAGTGTATTCGTGGAGCTGCAACAGTTGCAGACTATCGCCGAATTTTGATATAGATGTTTCCCATCGTTTGTATATCTATTTTAGGATTCAGTTGGTATATCGGTGTTCACCCAAGAGTTATGTTTGAAGTACTTTTATATTTCTTTTCTCAGGACTGTTGTATTATTTGTGACCCGACCGCTTATTCGGGTATTTCCTTTTGTGTAATTCTGGTATATTATAGAATTATTCTCTTTTACCTTATCATGTGTGTGTTAATTATCATGTTCGGTAGTTATTATATTGTTGGTTAGTTAATGCTTTGCATGTTTTAAATTTTTTGGCACCCGCTTTTTATACTATTGGGTAGTTAGCTATGTTTATTTTGATATCATAAGTTGATGCTGAGAATGATCCACTTGAGATTCATGATTTATTTTAGTATAGGGCTGGCCACCCATTATTATTTTAAGCGGGGTGTCATAACCCTCTCTAAAATCATTTTGCAAAATGTATTTTTCTTCTGAACAACCTCTTGGCTACTGACTTCAATTATAACTAAGTGTGAGTTTTTTAAAGTCTTGAGTGACCCCTAGGTCCTTCTACTAGTATTCTCTCTATCTTAAAGTGATAAATGGTTGAGCTTAATCCATAAACCTTGTCTCTTAGCCACCAAGCCAAAACTGTTAGGGGATCCCAACTGCTCTTCTTGAGCCCTGCCTGCTCAACTAGGCTACCTATACAAGAAAAGTAAATCACTAGTACTTTTTTATTCTCTCAGTAATAAGCCATATGGATGACGCCACTCAAGGTGGACCGCCTTGCCCTATGTAAATTTCATAGTATTGTGATTTTAAGAAGAGGATCCACTCTAGGTGGGACATCTCGCCTTACCTCTTTTTCCAGGATGTCAACTTGGGAAGAGGAGGTTACTCATGGTGAGTTCTCTCACCCTGCACCTATTCTGTAAGCTCCGTCTAATTTGGACGAGATGCTCGTAATGAAACCCCTCGTCCTTGCCTTTATCTATGGCTCCAGTCTTGGGATGAAGTGTTGCTTGTGGTGGGACCCCTCATCTTTGTCCATTATTTGTGGCCTTAATCTTGGGCCGAGGGCTTCTCGTGTTAAGCCCCCTCGTCTTCTGGACCTATCTGTGGCCTTAGTCCTTCTTGGAGGGATTTTTTGTGATGATCCCCCCTCATCCTTGCATTTTTTGTTGCTTCATTCTAAGATGGAGAGGTTGCTCATGGCGAGTCCCCTCGTCTAAGTATCACATTTGGTCATAGGGTCACTCAAAGTGGCCCCCCTCGCTCTAAATCTTTTCTTGTTGATTTGGGCAGAGGTAGCCCCTTTAGGTGGGCTTACTCTCCCCAGGCTTATTTTGTAATAACATATGAACACTCTCATACCATAATGGGTTTCACCAAAAAATAAGTATTTTCTAATGAGGTGCATGCTATTTAAAGGTGATTTTCAAGGTAAACACTAAGATCAATTTGGTGTGAGAGAATGGGAAATTTCGATAAAAGAACTGCGCTTCCCTAAATAAAAGGGTAATTGTTTATAGGATTTAATCGGGTGCATTAATTTGAGAAATAAATATCAAATCAAGTACATAACGGGCTCTTTTATAGGGTTAGTGAGAATTAATAGTAATAAGTAATGTTTCGAAATAAAATATTTTCGTGCATTAATGTATGCATTACATGTGCATGTCAGTAAATGATGATACAAAATATCACCCAGAGATTATGTTCAACTCAGTTTCTAGATCACTGCCGCTCTGGAGGAATAATTCATCAATACAATAATTATAAAGCAAATAAAAGAGATGACAGACAGTAAGAAGACACAACTATTTAAGTGGTTCGGCCTTGGCCTACATCCACTGTGTAAGATGTGAAGTATATCCACTATAAACAATGGTTAGAAGCCATTCAAGTTGTATAAGCTCTCTCTTTTTCTCTCTCTATAATTGTAGTTTTTACGATATATCAGTAGGTTAGAGAATGATCCATCCTTAAAAAATTTGAAGTATCATGCCTTTTATAGTGTTGGGGGTACGCAGTGTCACCCCCTTGCATGCAACCAGTGTGCGCGAGGTCGATGAGCCAATGCAAAAGCCATAACTGTGTATTACATGTGCAATCCATGATGAGAAAATATTCCCGACATGTGGGGATGATTAGTGTATGCTTTTTTATGAATTATATCTAAATCTAGACTTTATTAGGCCCTTTGTATCATAAATAATGACCTTTTAGAGTCGTTTACATAAAATAAAAGAAAAATGTAAGTTTGAATAAAATTCGAGTTAAAAATGCAATTTTAGTAATCTAAGGGGGTAAAATTGTAATTTTATAAACTTTATGGGCATGAAAATAATTTTTAAATGTTTATCTAGGAAAAATAAAGTTCTCCGTAAAATTTGGTTGAATTCGGAGTTAAAACGAAAAAGTTATGAAATTCGGGCTCTAAAATGCAAATAAGGATAAATTGGTAATTTCCTAACCTTTATGGGACTGAATTTGGATTAATATAAGTTATTTTATATTTTTACAGGTACCTCTGAGTTTGGTAAAGATCCGAGTTAATTTAGTAAATATATAATGATTTAGGGAAGAATTGAAAGAAGTAAATCAATCTTGGGGTCAAAGCATGAAAAGGGAATTTCCAGAAAAGTACTTGGTATATAATTGATTGGAGTGGATACTTTATTGAAGAGGATGCGCGTAAAGGCTAAAATTTGGTCCTGGGTTCGATTCCCAATACCCTTTATTTTTTTTAGACAAAAATCAAATATGGCTAAGGCATTAATAGCCAAGCCAAACAAGGCCTTAACGCATGCGTGGCAGATTTTTCCCAGAATTCAGCTTGTTAAGTGCTTGATCAAGGATTCCTAGTACCAGTTAACCTCTAAAATCATTTGGACTTATCTTATCAAATCGAATCCAATGGAATTCTCCAATGAGTAAAAGTCCTATTATTTTCAAAATGCTCATTTTGTTGGAACATTTAATTAATGTGGTTTTGAATTTTTATTAATTCAAATAAAGCCAATTAATTGAGTGTTTTAGCATGACTAGAATAACTCACCCCTAAGCCTATAAATAAGACCCTTGGGCTCATTGTTTTGGAGAGAGAAAAAATTAGAGAGAGTTTTGAGACAGAGTTTTTGGTTCCTTTATTTTAAGAGTTTTATTTATATTTGAAGGCCAAAATAAAAATTACTAAATAACTAAATTGTTTTGATAGTCTATTCTTATGTGCTAACTAGATTGTTTGATGGATTACTAAATTCTCACATTTAATTAAATTTACTAAAAATTACTAAACTCTCACATTTAATTAAATTTACTTTTTGATGGATTATGTGCTAACTAGATTGTTTCGATAGTCCATGCTTAAAGACTGTACTTTAAAATTTAAAAGTGAACCTTTTAAGGAAATAGAGATTTTAGCCGTCTAAATTTAGAGACGTAAAATTTTAGTGTGAACTTTAACCGTGTTATTTTCCGAATTAAATGCGACGATAGTCGATTTAATCTAAGTTGTAAAATTAGGAATGACGAGTTTAACGTATTTCATAATATTAGTTAAATGTGAGAAATTGATCCAACGTCCTAGTTTTCACAATTACTTGATTATATCTCTCGTTATCAATTTTTTTAATTGTGTTAGCTTAGTTTAATATTGCATTTCATCTCTAAGACCATTTCGTCTAGTTAAACAGTGACAATTATTTTGAACCCAAAAATTGACAAATCTCTGTGGGTTCGACCCGTACATACACTCGCTATTCTATAATAGCCCATGCACTTTCGGTATTTTATAAAATTGATAACATGTTTTTGGTGTCATTGTCGGGGATTTGTTCGATTTTTTTTAAAAAGAAGTTGTGACTTTTGGACTAGTTTTATTTTTCACTTTTCGCATTTTGTTAGTAAAAATTTCAAAAAAGACAAAAAGAATTCCGAAAATTCATTTTATTTCTTTTCGTAGTCGTTATGTTTTTTTCAGAAAAAAATTACTTCATAAGTGTGTTTTATTATTTTTTTTGTGTGTGTTAAATACCCCTCTAGTGCGTGTGTCGTGTTATTTTTTTCTTTCCTTTATTTTTGTTGCGTGTCACACTTTAAATTTGGTGTAGTTTGTTTTTGTTCAAGAAGCACATTAAAAAAAGAACAAAAAAGGGGGGCAAAAGTGAAGAAAATTTTGGAAAGGTGTGCAACGGTGAGCAAACGTAAAGAAAAAATTGTGCAATCTTTCCACGAGCATAAAGAACTCTCGCAGATGACTGAAATGTAGGCGGCGTGTCCCCCGATCAATGTCAACATAAACTTCGACCTGATGTAAACAAGTGACCGTAAAAAGTCCACGCCAGAGGTACGTTTTTGTGTGCTCCTACATGGTTTTATTTCATATTTAATTTAGCAAGTTGCATAAATTGACTTAAGGGTAAAACTCGCATGAAAGATAAGGTGGGGATTTTATCACCCTTCCTTAGCCTGAAAATTACTAAATAACCAAACATTCTCATATCCCAAGCCATCACATTTAATTTAAAATCAAGTAGACGTTGGCCTTAGGATATCACATAGCTCATAGGAAACCTCTTAACGAGGCTAGAAATAAAAGCTACTCCAACGCGAACTTGTCAAATCGATCTCGTTTCTCCATGTCTAGGATTGGTGGTTTTTAATGTGTCTTCGTATCGACCACCAACTTGGAGGAAAAAACGGCCTTTGAGGTGATAACCATAGTTGGTCAACTTTTAAATTATCCCCTGTCAAAGAGTAGGAGTTGTCTAATTAGGGAGATTAATTGGGATAATCCTACTGTCGTCGATTAATCTTGGGAAAACTTGATTTTAAAATTGAAATTCCCCTCACCTAAATTAGATAATTCAATTTCCTTTGTGTTAGCTAGGAATTACGTAGTTTCAATCAAATATTTTATTTAATTGTCTTCATATAAAAAAAAGGGTAAAAAAAATCGAGTGAGCTCATTGTATGCGAAATTGGTTTTTAATCATATCGTTTTCTTGTCGAGTGTGGAGTCTATCATTCTGGATACTTATGTAGGTAGATTTTTTATATTCCCAAGATGGGAGACGAGTTAGCACCACATGAGCTTAAAGATTACCTTTATTCGACTACGTCTAGTCAACCTTCGTG
This sequence comes from Sambucus nigra, assembly GCA_949130495.1. Taxonomy (NCBI): domain Eukaryota; kingdom Viridiplantae; phylum Streptophyta; class Magnoliopsida; order Dipsacales; family Adoxaceae; genus Sambucus; species Sambucus nigra. Next base: position 99,678,356 of record OX422207.1, on the reverse strand, counting down.
CATACATTTACCCGATCACATTGTGAATAACTTCCTATTCCATCATGAAATAATCCAAATGTTGTCTCTGTTTTGCGGTACTGACAAAGAGGATCCCTACCTTCATATTCGGTAATTTGAGGAGATATGTGGGACCATTAAGTATCAATAACTCAACGATGAGATTGCCAAACTTAAATTGTTCCCATTCTCATTGAAAGACAAAACCAAGAGTTAGTTTAACTCATTAACACTCGAATCCATCACCACTTGGAACCAAATGAGTGTCACCTTCCTGCAAAAATTATTTTCCAACCAAAATACGGTGTCGATACATCACGCCATCAACATATTTAGCCAAAAGGAGGGATAAGCCTTCTGGATGTATTGGAGATATTCAAGGACTTGCTACTGCAATGCCCGCACCATAGGATTGAGATAGGACGCCAAGTCCAAATTTTGTATAAGGAGTTCGATTGTAATACTTGCACCATGCTCGAGTCACTATGTAACGATGATTTTATCGAGAAAAGTGAGGTCGACACGTGGATGTTCCTAGAAGCCATAGCGCAAAAGTCCCAGCGATGGGCACACAATAGAGAATCTAGGTCCACTACGTCCAATGAGGGTTTCGTTAAGCAAGTTGAACAAAGTTATGATTTAAATGCCAAAGTGTCCACATTATCTTAACGTTTAAAATCTTTAAAGACGAGCAAAGAGGGAAATCAAGACACACCTGCGGTCGTGCAACATGTAGGTTCCCCTATGTGTGTACTTCATGACGCATTCGACCACTTAGTTGAGAATTGTCCCTCCCTTCCGACCCACAAATCACTTGTCGAGAAAGTCAATGTCCTCCACTAAAATAGGCCAAAGTATGACCCATATTCCAATACGTACAATCCGGGGCGAGACCACCCCAATTTTTTATGTTCAAAAGGTCAATATGAAAGAAATGGAGGATAATCATTCGGTAACTCACCTTCGAGTTTTCAAAAGAATGCCCTTAACCATCGTATCCTTTAGCCCAAAAGATCTATTCTCTAGAGGATTTGATGAACCGTCTTGCCCAAAGTACCCTCCAATTACAACAGTCAACTCAAAGTGTCCTCCAATACACCCAACAAAGATTTCATGTAAACACTCAATCCATATCCAAACTCGAGGTTCAAATGATCCCATTAGCGAACGCGTTGAGTGAGAGGAACAAGGGAACATTCCCAAGTCAACCTGAGCCCAATCCTAGAGGGAACATGCCTAAAGGTAAATATTTTGTTCAAGACATTGTCGGTTCATTACAAACCCAAGTCGATGTCAAAGTCGTCATCACGCTTAGGTCCGGTAAGGAAGTCAAAAAGAATGTCTCACCAACCATCTAGAGTGAATCCGAGAAACATAAGGAGAAGTAAGATCCACATGTGGATCCAACTTCCTCCATACCCTTTTCTTCTGAACCATCTATAGAGACCTATGTTCCAAAAGCTCCATTTCCCCAACGATTGGTGCCCTCCCCCACCCCCCCCCACCCCCACCCCCCAAAAAAAAAACTGCAAGTTGACAAAATGTCGGAAGTATTCAAGCACGTACAAATCAATATCCCACTGCTTCAAGCTATACAATAAGTCCCATCATATGCCAAATTTTTGAAGGACCTTTGTACCTTCAAGAGAAACACCAATGTGCCCAAGAAAGATTTTCTCGCCGAGCAAGCAATCTAGATCATTTCCTATAGAATACCCGTCAAGTATAAGGATCTCGAGATGCCAAAGATATCTCTCAAGATAGGGTAGCATAACTTCAAGAAATCTATCTTAGACTTAGGAGAAAGTGTGAACCTTTTTTCGTATACCATATACGAGAAACTAGGTTTAGGGGAGTTAAAGTCCACTAAGATGACCTTATCCTTAGCCGATCGATCCATTAAGATACCTAGAGGTATTATGGAGGACATCTTGATTAAAGTAGGTGAGTTTGTCTTTATGGTAGACTTTTTGGTCTTGGACACACAACTAACACTAAACTCACCCACGCAAATCTCGATCATCCTCGGTCACTGAACCTATCATTTGGGAACATGCACATGGCTTTGAATGTGTTTAATTTAGAGAAGCCATCATCTGATGAGGAAGAGAATAAAGTCAAGTACATTCAAGAAGTCAATGATGTCACTACCCCACAAAATAATGACACAGTCAATCTACGTTCTTGGCCACCTGATCTGTCTCTAAATATGAGTGTTAAAGATTTTGAGAAAGAATTTGGTCCGATTGATGAGGATATTACTATTGAAATCTAATCATTATTAGAGTCATTTCATTACTAAAAGGAGAGAGACCAGGACGATAAGATAGATCAATTCTTTCTCTATGAACGCGAACCTGATCCTTTCGATAATATGCTGACACCTGAGGTTTTATCTAATAGTGACGAGATTGAAAAAATCATTTGAACATTTCCACCTGGTGACACATGTTTTGTCATACCATATTGTCCTGTTCTACCACGTCCACTTGTGTCATTTGAGTATTTGGATGAAGTTAAGGAAATGCGTAGAGAATCATCTGATTTAGAGACCAATTTATTCATTCTCGAGTTTGAGGGAAACCTAGGATTAACATTTCGTTCCAAATTTCATTATGATAGTCTCATTAAGTCTGACCAATTACGCTATAAGGAGATTTTGCATCTCGTAAATTTCACTAGCATTCATTATGTGCCTTAATTTGTATACTTTGTTGATTGGGTAGACTCCCAATGGTTCAGACTTTTGATTTATGATCCAATGCATGTGAGATCAGTGGGAAGTTGGTAACACAAGTGGAAATTTGTGGGTAATATCGTCCTTTTACTTTTGTACTTAATTTACTTTGTCCATATTTCTAGTTTTAGCATACATTGAGGACAATGTAAAATTTGTCAGATCCTTATGAACATGAACCGACCCCAAATAATTGGGAAAAGGCTTTGTTGAGTTCAGTAGCATACATCGAGGACAATGTAAAATTTGGGTTTGCAGGTAAGGATGATATTTTTGAAAATAATTTTTTTTTTTGAAAAATTAAAAAAAAAAAGATATTCAATATAATAACGATTTCTTAATATACAATTAGTTCATGGATCTCTCAACTTATGAAATTTTTACACACTAGCCATAAAATATGATAAAAAATGATATTGAGGTGAAAGTTAATATGCTTAACGAATAAATGTGAAGATTTTAACCCGGTGAGATATTGTGCCATTCATTGTTTCTGAGTTAAAATAACTCAAACTTTCCTTTAGTGATAAATTTGTTGATGATCTCATATTAATTATTTTTTTCGATTTCTGAAAACAAAAATTCAAAATGTGAATCTTAAGCACTATAAGTCTTAGTAAGTCGTCTTGAGACACAAATCAACTTAATGAAACTTGAGAAATGAGATTAGGCCATCATTTGAAAGATAAAAATTAGGCCTAAACTCCAAAAAAATTTACATTATTCCGTGCAAGCCCATTTGAGCAAAAAAAAATAAGGATTTTGTTGAAAACTCATTATCCGACCCAACCCCAACTGGGAGTTTAAATTCCAAAATGAAGCCATACCCATTTCTGAGAATACTAGGGTAAAATTACAGTAGGAAAATGGCCAAAAAATGAAAAAAGAAAAAAAAAACGTTTGTAAAAGAATGATGTGTGAAAAGAAAAGAAAAGAAAAGAAAAGAAAGAAAGAAGAAAAAAAGATGAAAAATGTGAGTTGAAAAGCAAAAGGAAAGAGAAAAGAAAAATGGAGGTGAGAAAAAGTGCCTGAAAGTCAAAATACCGAAAAAGCTCTATATTCTCAGAAGTTTTGAACTCCAAAATCCATTATTTCTAGCCAAAACCCGATCCTACAATACAACCAAAGAAAGTCCTAATCGCTCTCAAGTGAAGTTAGTTAAAGTATGGAGAGAAGATGAATAAGATCTATGGTGTGACTCAACGCTTCAACAAGTAATCGATTTTTCGTTCATGAGATCATGTTCATCAATTATAAAAGTACGTTTTTAATCATGTATATGTGAAATTTGTTCATTTAAATATACTACTTTATTCACATATATCGAGAGAAAATAATCCATTTTTGAGTGTTCGATTGAGGGTTCATTTTGCGAGATTTTGAAATCAAAACAAACTTTCGGATAAAAAATATAATGATCAAATCTTTTGAAATGGACGGTTATATTGGCTATGCACACATACACAATAAGTTGAGATTGAAAAGTGAAGTTCTAGTATATTTATGAAGTTTGCATTCAAATTTGGTTATATTACTTTTGAGTCTTTTTTATTGAGTCAAGTTTTTGAAATTTGTGGGTATATTCACTAAAAGCCCTCACGAGACAAAACCCATCCACTAGGGTAACCTAGAGGTTTAATGACTTGTTGCACATGCTAAATGAAATCGTGATTCCTACCAAAGTGAGTTAGATTTTAAAAGTTTAGTTTTGCTTGAGGACTAGCAAAGTTTAGGTATGGGGGTATTTGATGAGTGAATGATTTTGTATGAATTATATCTAGATCTAAACCTTGTTAGGCCATTTGTATCTTAAATAATGAGCTTTTAGAGTCGTTTTCACAAAATAAAAGAAAAATGCAAGTTTGAATAACATTCGAGTTAAAAAACAATTTTAGTAATATAAGGGAGTGAAATCATAATTTCAAAAACTTTATGCGCCTAAAAATAATTCTTAAATGTTTATCTAGGCAAAATAAAGTTCTCCCTGAAATTTGGTTGACTTCGGGGTTAAAACGAAAAAGTTATGAAATTCGAGGTCTAAAATGCAAATAAGTATAAATTCGTAAATTTCTAAACTTTATGGGGCTGAATTAGAATTAGTATAAGTTATTATATATTTTTGTAAGTACCACTGAATTTTGGTAAATAACCGAGTTCATTTGGTAAAGGTATAAATATTGAGGGAAGAATTAAAAGAAGTAAAACAATCTTGGGGTCAAAGCATGAAAATGGTATTTGCAGAAAAGTACTTGGTATGTAATTGATTGAAGCGGATACTTTAATGAAGAGGCATGTTATCCTAGTCGGTGGGCATGTGGAAAGGCTACAGTTTGGTCTTGGGTTCGATTCCTAGGACCCCTTATTTGTTTTAGACAAAAATCAAATATGGCTAAGGCCTTAAAAGCCAAGCCAAATAAGGCCTTAGCTCATGCATGGCAGATTTTGCCCAGAATTCATCTTGTGAAGTGCTTGGTCAAGGATTCCTAGTACCAGTTAACTTCTAAAACCATTTGTACTTATCTTATCAAATCGATTCCAATAGAATTCTCCAATGAGGAAGAGTCCTATTATTTTCAAAATGCTCATTTCGTTGGAACATTTAATTAATGTGGTTTTGAATTTTTATTAATTCAAATAAAGAAAATTGTTTGAGTGTTTTAGCATGACTCAAATACCTCACCCCTAAGCCTAAAAATAAGACCCTTGGGATCATTATTTTGGAGAGAAAAAAAATTAGAGAGAGTTTTAAGAGATAGTTTTTGGTTCCTTTATTTTAAGATTTTTATTTATGTTTGAGGGCCAAGAATTGTATCTTTGTGTGAGGAGTTTTGTCAACAGTATTTGTGATACACAATATTTGTAATGAAAATTAGTATCCGTTCTTGTAATTTTATTATGTCCTCAATATGCTAGACTAATTTCTTTACTAAGACTAGGTGAGTTTTATAATGTTTGGCTAATATTTTGTGTGATTTAAATTTTCCCTTCTTCCCAATATGTTCTAAAGGTTTTAAAAATTTGGTATTCAATTAAAACAACATGAGAGTGTGTTTTAAACCTTCATCTTTGTTTGAAAAAAAAATCATATTTTTATTTTTTAGTGTGAGTACTTTTTGATGGTTTTGATAGTCCATGCTTAAAGACTATACTTTAAAATTTAAAAGTGAAATTTTTAAGGGAATAAGGATTTTAGCCGTCTAAATTTAGAGATGGAAAATTTTAGTGTGAACTTTAATAGTGTTATTTTCCAAATTAAATACGACGAGAGTCGGTTTAATTCGAGTTATAAAATAAAGAATGCTGAGTTTAAATTATTGCACATGATAAATGAATCCAACGTCATAGTTTTCTTGCTCACTTGATTATATCTCTTGTAGTCACATTTTTTTTATTTGTGTTAGCTTAGTTTAATACTACATCTTATCTCTAAGACCATTTCGTCTAGTTGGGCAGTCACAATCATTTTGGACAAAAAAATTGACAAATCTATGTGGGTTCGACCTATAAATACACTCGTTATTCTATAATAGCCCGTGCACTTAAGGTATTTAATAATATTAACAACAAGTGTGATTTATTGCAATGATTTTTGCCACATGTTCCATCGATACCCAAATCACATGTTCTACATATGTTATTTACGTTGTTGTTATAAGGTCTCAGTTGGCCAAGACTAACGAGGTATCTCTTAACGAGGACGAGGCTAAGGATAATATTTGGTTCCCAGTAGATATGACTGATAATGGGTCTCTTAACTTAATGAGGATGTATGAGGTCAACATAAGTAAGGGTCGTCACATTACGATGCCATAACCCAAGTCTAGTAGTGACCCTTACGAACAGTAATGGATATCCTCGGGAATAGATCTCAAAGGCCGAGACTATTTGATCAAGCCCATTAGGGCGCGGGGTCCATAAGAGGACAAGCCTGAGGTAGCTTATAAGGGGGAATTTCTATGATATCTCATAATTTTTAATCATTAGGTTGATCAAGTCTATTTATTAAGTAATACAGTTTGCCAATTCAATTTAAATATCATCCTTAGCATGAAATAATAATCACCGAATAATGATATATCAAACTAGAGAACGGTATGAGAAAACCTCAATGATTACATAATATGGATAAAATTGATTACCACAGCTATGTAAGGAAAAATAATATCTGACAAGAATCAGTACACGTCAAATCTCCCAAAATCGCACTATCTACAAATCTGAGTACAAATGCTAGGAATATAGTAAGCCTCGCACCCTCAATTGATTAAAAGAAATAAAACTAAAAGTATTTTCAACACCTACATCCCCAAAACTCGGTGGTGATTGGAATGAAAGATTGTGTGCTCGAGTGGAATACTAGGCTGGGTACACTGGAGAACCTGAAACAACACGACGGATCAAGCCCACTACAACGAGATAATAACTACGCACTCAAGTAGTAAAGTTACTAATCATCAGTATAATAATTCTGAAGTTATTAAATTAACTATTTTATAAATATATAAACTCGGACTAGACCTCCACTTGTTGAGGGGCCTTAGAACGCATAATGTGCCTCACATATATATAATCAATTTAAATATTTTATTGGAAATTAAGGCTTGTGATCATATCTAGTACCTGACTCATGTGAAATAAAATGTAATTCATAACATAAATAAATCTCCATCATAAACACAAATCCAATATCTTCATATCCACCCCAAACACCACCAATAATAAAATTATTGTAATCGCGTCTGGCCCCCATTTTTCGTTGGGGTCACCAAGCCCCACGATAAGGAACCAACCTTATCCACCCAATATATTCATAATATCAATATAAGAAAAATGGCTTCGTGCGTAGGGCCATCAACATAAGAGTAGTATTTATCCACTCTCAATAAAATTATACAATTTAAATTTCACCTTCACTAATGTATTTCAATGTTGTTTATACTTTATCTTTAAGTTCTGAAATTTCCTTAAATTACTTCAAAATGTTATATTATTTTTTAAGGGAGGGTATGAGACATATATCCTCCACAAAAATCAAAAAGAAGAATTTCATTCCATTCACTTCCCATAAAAATACATTCTTAATGTACTTTTCAATGCCCCTAATTTATGATTGTATTCATTTTGAATATTACAAGTATTATGTTGTCAGAATAGTAATTTATTTTTTGGGGGCTCTTACATTCAAACTTTGGGAAAACTTGAAATACAAAAGTTGTTCAGAATATGATTTTTTACAGAGACATACGAAGCGCATCAGTTTACGCCACCTATACAAATAAAAATCTTACTTTTCTATAACGTTACTACACGTCGACAAATATACCTAATAAGATTTTTCTTATTTTTCAGGTCCTAAATGAATTCTTTTGGATTTAGTTAAAGCATGAAACGTTTAGAAAATTATATTTTACATAATATTATGAAGTTTTATAATTTTATGAGTAGAGTTACAGTTTATAAAAAATCCGAGACTATCTCAGATGTTCAGCATAATTCATAAACTCAAAAATAAAAAACTTGATATTTACGAGAACCCCAATCCCCAAAAGTATAAAAAATAATATTTAAGATAATAAGATGTGAATTTAATTTATTGTCATGATTTTAGACACATATAATTCATCAATGTTAGATTTAATACTTAAATCATGACAATAATGTACAATTAATAACTCAATTCAATTATATCAAATTAGACTAAATTAATGAGGTAAATAATTTATTGAATTAGATTCATTAAATTTATTCACCAAAAACAGAATTTACAAACGTGAGAAAATAAAATAATACTTAATTATATCTACAAAAATTTTAAGATTTATGTAAAACACTATTTAGTATAATATAGTATTTATCTCATGATAGGAGATAGTAGAATTATCTTGCCTCAATTGAAGAAAATCTCAAAAATAATAAGAACGAATTGTAGAAGAAGTCCCTCCAAAATTTGCTCCCCAATTCATGAATTATTTTTCAAATGTGTAGAATAAATCCATCTTGGAAATTAGTTGAATTGGCCTCCCAAAATTCTTTATAATTTTCTTTTTATCTAGAATAAAAGAGTATGATTTTCTATATTTAATGATGAAATTTAGATGGGTTGAGTTGTGAGTAGGAAATGAATGAATGAAAGAATTAAGAAGAATAAAAAACATTTAATACCTTCTTCTTTTAATTTTTTAATTTTTTTATTTTTAGAATCTTATGTGAATAGTGCCATCGACAAAATAGTGTTTTATAATTTGGATTTTATTTTTTATTTTTAGAATCCTATGTGTATAGTGCCACCGAAAAAAAAGTGTTTTAGTATTTGGAATTTTTTTTTAAAGAATTCAATGATATTTGGAATAGTAGTATTTTGAATAGTATTGTTCGAAATATTTTTTTAAAAAATCAATTTCCATTTAAATAATTAATCAATAAAAAAATTCCTAAAGTTTATTTATTTTTTTAACTACTAATAAATACCCATATATTATGGGGTATTACAATCTTTACCCAAACAAAAATAATTCCGTCCTCGAAATTCACAATTTACCCCACATTTACGTTGGTCAAAATAATAATCCTTCATATAATTAAATTAAATAGTAGCACATCATACAATTGAGTCAAAATACTAACATGTTATATAATTGAGCCAAAACAGATGGAGGTGTTGTTGTCTTATGAAAGCCTCAGGCACCCACGTGGATTCCTCTTCATAGTGGTGATTCTACTGTACCGATATTAATGGAATTTCCTTGGAACGCAACTTTTGGATTCATCGATCAAAAATACTCACCGACTACTCGGTGTATGATGCATCCGAGTCTAATTCAATATCACTCAAATTAATATGATGATAGGCAACCTTAGGGTGTAAAAATGGACGAAGTAGAAAAATGTGAAACATGTTATGCATTCGATTTAGGTGGTTTGAAAGTTCCAAATGATATGTAACCTTTCCTACCTTATCCGTAATCATGAATGACCCAATAAAATGAGGGACCAATTTTCCTCTCTTTTCGAACACCAACACCCCTTTTGTAGGGGTAAACCATAGTAACACCTACTCTCCCACATGGAATTCCATCAATTTTCTATTCTTGTCAATATAGCTCTTTTGCATATCCCGAGCGATTTTAATCTTCTTCTTGATCAACTTGATCTTTTCGGTAGTCTCTTGGAAAAATTCTAGTCCTAACTGTCTACCCTCATTGGGGTCTAACCAACATACCGATGATCTTCACGGTCTCCCATAAAGTGCCTCATAAGAGCCCATAGAAATGGAATTCTAATAACTACTGTTATATGCAAACTCCATTAATGGAAAATAGGTCTCCCAACTATCCCTATAATCCATTACGCATGCCTATAACATATCCTCTAATGCCTAGTTGACCCTTTTGGTTTTTCCACCCGTTTGCGGATGGTATGTGGTGCTAAGTTGAAACCTACTCCCCATGTTCTGCTGAAAACTCTTCCAAAAATAGAGGGGACCGTTCTAAATTGATCGATATGGGGGCCCATGCAGTCGAACTATCTCAGACACATACAAATAAACAAGTTGATCAGTCAAATTATCAGTAAGAAATGGCCAAAACGTGAGCCACCTTTGTGAGACGATCAATAATTACCCGAATAGAATCATGTTGTTAAGGTGTCAAAGGCAATCCTGTGATAAAATCCATCGAGATATTATCCCACTTCCACTCAGGAGTTACTAGAGGTTGAATCATACTAGATAGATTCTAATGGTACACCTTCACCATCTGACAAATAGTGCATCTTAATACGAACTCAGCCATATCCTTATTCATAATGGCCCACCATTATTGTCGTTTTATATCTTGATACATTTTATCCCCACCTGGGTGTACCAAAAAATGCAAAGCATGTGTCTTCTCAATAACTACTCGCCTCAACTACTTATCTAAGGGTACCACTATCCTACATTTATAATGCAACCTATTATCAGACCCCAATAAAAAAAAGGTACACCGATAGTGAGAAGTTACATCATCTTTCCCTTACACATCTTATCATGTTATTGCCCTCGGGCCATATGTACCACTATCTCTAGAGTAACTAGAAGAATACTCATGAATGCCCTAGTCAACTCACTAACCATATCTATTGATCCCCACTTGACAGCCTTAAGGGTTGAGATACTACCACTTGGTCTTTAACTCAATGCACCTGTTACCACGTTAGCCTTCCCCGGGTAGTAGTGGATTTTGAACATATAATGCTTTATGAATTCGAACCACCTGCATTGCCTCATATTCAGATCTTTTTGGGTAAACAGGTAGTGTAAGCTCTTGTGATTACTAAAGAACCTAATTTTTTCACCCCAAAGATAGTTCCTCCATGCATGTAACACAAATATTATGGTTGCTAACTCAAAGTCATGAGTTAGGATATGAACCTCGTGTGGTTTAAGCTTCTAAGAAGAATAAGAAATCAGATTATCCTCCTGCATAAAAACCCCACCTAATCCCTACAGAAAAGCATCGGTCTAAACAAAGAACTCCACTCCACTCTTAGGCAAAGCAAGAACGAGTGCATAAGTTAATTAATCCTTAAGAGTGTCAAATGTGTGCTGACACTTCTCTGTCCAAATAAATGGCACACTCTTCTTCGTTAACTCTTTTATTAGTCTTAATATTATCGACAAACCATGGATAAATCTTTGATAATAAACGACCAACCCTAAAAAGCTACGTATTTTAGTAAGTGTCGTAGGTTATCCCCAATCCAACATGGCTGACACCTTACTCGAATCTACAGATAATCCCTTCTTCGGTATGCCATGTCGTAAAAACTTCACTTGCCACTTCCAAATTATGCATTTAAATAACTTTGCATAAAGATTATTCTCTATTAGCATTTTTAATGCAATCCACAAATGTCATTCCTTCTCCTCCTCTATTCGTGAATAAATTAGAATGTCTTCAACAAAGCAAATGATAAACTAGTTAATGAATAGAGTTGGAGCATCAGTAAACCCAAATGGCATCATTAGAAACTCATAAGACCCATAACGAGTCAAGAAGGTTGTCTTGGGCACATCTTCCTCTTTCACCCTTAACTAGTGATAACCAGATCACATATCAATACTCGAAGAAACTAAAGCTCCCTCCAACTGATGAAAAGAACATCAATCCTCTATAGGGGTATTTATTCTTCACCTTCACCTTATTCAACTCGCGATAATTGATACACAATCACAAACACCTATTCTTTTTCTTTACGAACAAAAGTGGTGTACCCAAGATGAAGTGCTACGTCAAATGAAGCCCTGCTAAAAAATTGTTTAATCTAATCTCTAATATCCTTCATCCCCATGGGATCCATGCGACATGGTGCTCTTGATATCGACTTTATGTCCGGTGCTAAATCTATCACAAATCAATCTCTCGACTAAAAGGCAAACTCTAAATCTCATCGAACATGTCAGTGCACTCCTGAACGACTAAAATTATATCTAGGGACATTGTGGTCTCCTCTTGGGTCTCCTCATTAATAAAGTATAAGTGTGTAGTATACCTACCCTCACGTCTAGGCATAATAGCTAAATACATGTCCTATACTGGTATAGAAATCATGATGGCTCTACCTACGCAATCCATCTGAGCCCGATACGTACATAGCCAATCCATACCTAATAAAGAATTATATATGTGGGTATCTAAAACCAACAAGTTAGATACAAAGCGTAGCCTACAAATATCAATGTTTACCCCATCACAAATCTTGGTAAAGAGTAGATACGCCTAAGGGGATATCTATTGATAAAACTCCAGTGCATGGAGTCGAAATCATCCCCGCTAGTCACATAATGTGTCGTGAAACAATTGAGTTTGTGGACCCTGTATAGAAAAACTCTGGATAAGGCTACATGAACAAAAAATGTACCATGAACTGCCTAAATAGTCACTAGGTTATCCTCAAGTCCCACCTAGTAGACCTGGCCATATTGTAGCTGAGGCTGAGGCAATACGACATATGGTGGTGGTGGTGGTGGTAGAAGTGCCGCTAGTTTTCTTGGGGAGGGAAGAACAAGAACCTGCTGTTATCACTGTTGTGGATGATAGTTGGGCCTAAAGCCCAGTTGTCCATATCTATACTACCCTTGGATTTATTGGTCCTGCCTGTACTGGACCTACTGTAATGATCGAAGTGGCCCTGTTGGCTCCCAAACTGGACCTGCCTTTGGCCTTGATAATGTACCAGTACTTGTTGTATCTATTGAATAAAAATGTCATTAGGACATGTACTGGACCTATGTACTGTACCTTCACACCTGAAGAAAACTCCCATAAATGTATTAGGAGTGGTCCCCACCTTTCGCTATTGGTGGTGATCTTCTTGTTGTCCACCACCTCCTTTAGCAGGCTTTGTTGTTGGGGTCTATACTGATTGGGTTGAAACTTCTTCCATTACTTTTGGCTCATCTGGCCCTCGTCTCCTCTTTTGTTCCTACCAGCTCTTGCATCATTCTTAGGCCCATTAGATTGGCCCACCTTGTCAAACTTCTTCTTATGCTCAGTGTGATATCGACAAATAGTGAGTGCCACACCCATTATTTATGTATAAGTAACATATATTGGGTTCGTTATTAGAAGCTGACGAATAGGGTAAATAAGGTCCCTAATGAAACAAACAATCTTTTTCTTTTTGGTGTTCACTTCCTCAAGGGCAAATAAGGATAAATTGGAAAATTCTTTCTCGTACTCATTATTAATACGAGTCCCATACAGAAATGATGTAAAATTCATATGCTTCTGTGTGCAGATGGATTCTGAAAAATACTTGTGATTAAACTTTGTAATGAACCTTCCATACCCCATTTAATCTCTTTTCGGCTGTAATCACACTCTCCCACCAATGAAGAGCGTCCTCTATCAAAAGAAAGGTACACTACACCAAAATGGGCAAATTATCACCTTTCATCCGGCCAGCCTTGTCAAGGTCATTGACCGTGACAAAAAAGCACGCGTTTTATGTCACGGTCATTGACCTTGACACGACCGTGACAACTAATTGTCACGGTCAATGATCGTGACAAGTCCGTGATAAATTTAATTGTCACGGTCTCGTCACGATCAATGACCGTGACAATTCTTGTCACGGTCTATGACCTTGACACGACCGTGACAACTTTTCCAGCAAAAACCCTTTCCCCCTTCTTTTTTCCCTCCCACCGTTCCCTCCCTCTCTCTCTCTCTCTCTCTCTCGACGCTACTCTCTCTCTCTCTACTTTCAGGTCCAATTTCTCTCTCTCTCTCTTCCATTTATATATATATTTGTGTGTATATTTATGTGTGTATGTGTATATATATATATACGTGTGTATGTGTGTGCGTGTGTGGGGGATGGGGTGGGGTGGGGCAGGGTGGGGGAGGGGGTGGTGGAGGGGGGAAGGGGTTGGGGTGGGGTGAGGTGCGGTGGTGTGTGTGTGTGTGGTGGTGTGTTTTGGGGGAGAGGGTGGGGGAGGGGGGAGAGGGGGTGGTGGAGGGGGGCAGGGGGTGGGGTGAGGTGGGGGGTGTGTGTGTGTGTGTGTGGTGTGTGGTGGGGGAGGGTGGTGGTGGAGGGGGCAGGGGGTGGGGTGCGGTGTGTGTGTGTGTGTGTGGTGATGGTGTGTTTTGGGGGAGGGGGTGGTGGAGGGGGAGAGGGGGTGGGGTGGGGTGGGGTGTGTGTGTGTGTGTGGTGGTGTGTGGTGGTGGAGGGGGTGGTGGAGGGGGGCAGGGGGTGGGGTGGGGTGCGGTGGTGTGTGTGTGTGGTGGTGGTGTGTTTTGGGGGAGAGGGTGGTAGAGGGGGCAGGGGTGGGTGGGGTGGGGTGCGGTGCGGTGTGTGTGTGTGTGTGTGTGGTGGTGTGTTTTAGGGGAGGGGGTGGTGGAGGGGGCAGGGGGTGGGGTGGGGTGGTGTGTGTGTGTGTGTGTGGTGGTGTGTGGTGGGGGAGGGGGTGATGGAGGGGGGCAGGGGGTGGGGTGGTGTGTGTGTGTGTGTGTGTGGTGTGTGGTGGGGGAGGGGTTGGTGGAGGGGGGCAGGGGGTGGGGTGGGGTGTGTGTGTGTGTGTGTGTGTGGTGGTGTGTGGTGGGGGAGGGATAATTCACGGGCTTTAGCTAAACTAGGGTTTTATAGAGTTTCGCTCCTACTACTTGGGCAATGACTATACTAGGGACCAAAGATAAATAAATAAACTGGATTCAAAGTAAATACTAGGAAATCCCAAATTTATAACCGTCTAATTTATATCATTTATTTATTTAATCACGATTCATTCCACTTAATAATCATGATTGCACTCAAATTTAATTATCTATAAATCATTCGAAAGAATTTGTTCTTATTATTAAAGTTGATTACGGTATATTATGATTCCCCACGTTATGTTTTCGATACCCTCTTGGTTAAATAAATTTTCTGCTAACCGATTTTAATGAATATCTTATCAATTCCTTGATTCTAAAACTTAATTCTATAGGATTATAAAATAGTTCATCGGTCGGGTAAACAAAACATATAAGTCTATCAAGGGGTATCACAATCCAAATTATTTCTTGGACGTGAATTCCTCCAAATTATTTCTTGGACGTGAATTCCTCCAAATTATGATCTCATACCTATTCACACAATGATTGACCAACTTGCGAGGATCTATTGTTCTAACATATAATTGAACTTCACCCATCGCAATCGAAGAAATAATTGTGAAAGAAATTTTATATCCATAACCGTAGGGATTAAGAATCTGTGAACTTTTTGCAAACGATATGAGATTTCCCATTTTTAATCAAGAACATCCTTAGACTTGTAGGGGGTGGGGTGTGTGTGTGTGTGTGTGGTGGGGAAGGGGGTGGTGGAGGGGGGCAGGGGGTGGGGTGGGGTGGTGTGTGTGTGTGTGTGTGTGTGTGATGTTCAATTTAGTTGGTGCACAAACTAACGGTCAAAGTAATAGTATATAATTCCAACATTTCAAACTACTTGAACATCACAAATGGATACAAACTTAAAATATAAATTGAGATAACCTTAGAATCTAATTAGGGTAAAAATATAATGGCATCAACTAACATATATGTAGGGGTGGGGTGGGTAGGGGTGGAGGTGGGGTGTGTGTTTGTGTGTGTGTGTGCGTAGGTGTGCGTGTGTGTGTGGCGGTGGGTGGGGGTGGGGCACCCATTTAATAACTCTTTAAATATTTGGAAAAAACATAATATTACAAAATTGAAACGAAATGGTATTGACGGAACTTACACATATGTTATAATATAGATGGAACATTTTTTTATCTATACTATTAATTCAATTAGGTAAAATGAAATGTGTACTATTAACATTTTTTTTTATCTGTACTAATAACATTTTTTTTACAGCAAAAATGTCTCCTTCAGATGTTAAGGCGAAGATGATGATGCTGTTTATAATGATGTCGCCTGGGTTCGGTGGTAGCGGAGGCGACGAGGGATCCTCCGCCGCTAGGCTCCCCAAATATGGAAAATTTGGGATTACCGTCGAAAACAAGTCGGAGCTTTTAGCGAGATCCCTCGAGCTGTTAAAGAAGGTCATCGGCCCGGCGTTTATGAGTTGGAAGGAGGTGCCGTATGAGCTCAAGTTAGCTGTTTGGGCGGCACTACAGGTAATATTTATATGAATATTTCAATTTATATTTATATTTATATTTATTCGCAACTAACATTGTATTTGTTGGACAGGAACAATTCAACTTGGATCCAAAGCTACGCGATTCCGTCTTGGAGCAGTTGAGGGAGCAACACAAGACGTGGAAGAAAAATATGCGGACACGGTACTTTGAAAAAACACGAGAGTCCATTTTACAATGGCGCGGATCCGTCCCGCCCAAGGAGCCGATCTCATTGGCACAATGGCAAAAGTTCATTGACAATGAGATCGAGGATCGAAAATTGGCATCTCGCCAATCGGGGAGGGAAGATCGGGTTTAAAAGACGGACATGCACTACTCCGGCCGGACCTCTTACGCTGAGGTGGAGCATAGGATGCAGGTAAGATTTAATTTATCTACAACTACAGAAATATATTATTGGATATTATTTTACTTTACGGGGCCGATACTAATTTTACTTTACTCTATTTTATTTCAGGGGGGAGGGACTGGGCCAGGGGGTAAGCCACATAGGCTCGATACTTATGTGGCTCTTCGGACGAAGAAGGGGAAGGACAAGGAGGTGTCCCCGAGCGTCGCGGCCACGATTGTAAGTAATCCGACAGTTTAATTATTGTTAATTACGTTATAATTTTTTAGTTTACTTATTTTACTAATCATGTGCTTTTTGTCATTTTAGGCAATGCTTAAGGAAGTGCATGAGTCGCAGTCTGATGCCGACAAGGCATCTTTGTCCACAGAAGCACTCAGCCAAGTGCTTGGCTCTGATCGCAAAGGGAGGACAAGGGGAGTGAGCTCGCGGGTGGCCAAATCTAGGATCATCGGATTGGAGACGAGCAACACCGGGTTGTCTCGAACGGTGGATTCACAGGACGCGAAGCTGTCCCGTTTGGAGGAGACGATCCAAGATATGTACGCATTCATGAAGCGTACGTTGGGTGGAGACCGTAAAGGGAAAGGGAAAGGGAAGGACAAGGCGGTGGAGGAGGAGGTGCGGGAGGACGAGGCGCAGGATGACGAGGATGTGGACCTCGCTGCTTCACCACCGAAACATTCATACTTCGATGATCCACTTCCCTATTTGACGCCCTCCAACAGACCATTGTCGACAATTGGTTGGACGAGCGTGTTCGTATTGGACGTATTTGATGGCCCGCGGATAGGGCGGGGGTTGAGGGACCCGAATCTCGTCGAGGGTGGAATAGTCCATGGACGTGTGCTTCAAAAGATGGAGTCCAGGGTGTTCGTCACGCATGTCATACCCGGGAAGGAGAACTCCTTATTGTGGTTGCGCGAACAATGCGGCACGACGTATATTAGTGGGTGCATCAATTCGTATGTAGTGTGGCCTACTCACCTCCTCAGTTTTATCCAAGACATGTAGTAACATTATTTATAAGTTTGTCCATATTAATTAAATTTGGATTATATCGTCATGTATATTGTTTTTACTTTGAATATTTGGATTATATCGTCATGAATATATATTTGCATTATCTTTAGTTTGTGTTGGATATATGATGTTTGGAACAGGTACAACGTTGCTATAACAGGTACAAATATACTGCTGGGCAGTGACGGTGGCCATACTGCCCAACAGATTTTTTTTAAATTCTGCCCAGAATTGTCACGGTCATTGACCGTGACAAGTCCGCGACAAAGTTGTCACGGACGTGTCACGGTTATGTCACGGTTTATAACCGTGACAAACGTGTCATGGTCATTGACCTTGACACGACCGTGACACAAAACGCGAGTTTTTTGTCAAGGTCAATGACCGTGACACGACCGTGACAAAAAAAGTTGTCTCGCCTCGAAATGTCACGGTCATTGACCTTGACAAGGTGAATTTGTCAAGGTCAATGACCTTGACAAATGGGCAGATTTGGTGTAGTGGTAGACAAAACCTGTTTTGCACCTCTGTATAGGGTAGAAGCCTCAAGTGGTGCTCGATGTCCGTACGCCACTGCTGTACCACCAATGGATCAGGAGACCTAAAAAATTTTGGTGGGCTATTATTCATAAATGACCCTACGAACTTTTCCCACTCATCCTGGGGAGCTCGTACTGCTGGCTGTAGGCTCTTAATCGACCTCTCTTGTCTCCCCCAAGATATCCCTGCTTGAATGACCTCCGAAATCAGCTCTGAGATTTACTGGGAAGCAAAGTAGAACTGTCCCTCTATGTCCTGTGCAGGGACTACTGATATGGGGTGAATGGGTGCCGCCGGTGGTGTGGGTGTTGTGGGTTGTGGTTGAACAACGCATGCGGTGAAATGAATCTTCCTCTTTGGTGCGATCAGAAATATGATACGAAATGCTTATTAGTATTATGCATCTTATGACAATAGTACAAAGGGAATGACATATCAAAGAACACTATACGGATGACTAAGATGGACCTATCGAACCTACATTGCCTAGGACCATGCTCTGATACCAATTGTGACACCCCATAATTTTTAATAATTAGGTTGATCAAGTCTATTTATTAAATAAAAGAGTTTTTCAAGTCAATCTAAATATCATCCTTCGCATGAAATAAGAATCAACGGATAATGATCCATCGGACTAGGGAACGGTGTGAGAAAACCTCAATGATTACATAATATGAATATAATCGATTACCACCGCTATGTAAAGTAAAAAAATATCTGACAAGAACTAGTACATGACAAATCTCCCCAAATCACATTGTCCTAAGTACAAATAATAGGAATACAGGAAACCTCGCATCCCTCAATTGATTAAAAGAAAAAAATGAAATTAAATTCAACACCTACATCTCCAAACTCGGTGGCGATTGGAATGAAAGACTGTGTGCTTGAGTTGAAAACTAGGTCGAGTACATTGGAGAGTCGGAAACAACGCGAAGGGTCAAGTCCACTGCAACAAGATGATAGATACTCACTAAAGTAGTAAAAATTTCAATCACGAGTGTAAATAATAATTCTACAGTTATTAAATTAACTCTTCTATAAATATATAATTTGGGACTAGCCCTCCACTTGCTGAGGGGTCTCAGAACGCATAATGTGCCTCAAAGATATGTAATTAATTTAAATATTTCATTGGTAATTAAGGTTCATGAGCATATATAGTAACTCACGCGTGTGAAATAAAATGGAATTCGTAACATAAATAAATCCGCATCATAAATATAAATCCAACCTTACCTTAGCCACCCAAAATACCACAAATAGTAAAATCATTATAATCGCTTTTGGCTCCCAGTTCCCGTTGGAGTCACCAAGACCCACGATACAGATCCATCCTCATCAATTAAACATATTCATAATAACAATACAAGAAAAGTGTCCCCATGCATTGGGTCATCAACATAAGAGTAATATTCACCCACTCTCGCTAAATTCCCCAATTTAAATTTCACACGTTACTAATGTATTTCAATGTCATTTACACTTTATCTTTATGATCTCAAATTTCCTTAAATTACTTATAAATGGTGTACAATTTTTTAAGAGAGAGGGGTGAGGCAAATATTCTCCACAAAATAAAAATGAAGAATTTCATTTTATTCACTTCCTATCAAAAAACATTTTTGGCATACTTTCCAATGCCCACAAATTAGGATTGTATTCATTCAGAATATTATAAGTATTATGCTATCAGAATAGTAATTTGTTATTTTGGGGCTCTTATATTCCAATCTTGGGAAAACATAAATACAAAGTTGTTTAGAAAATTATTTCCTTCAAAAACTCGTGAAACGTCTCAATTTACGTCTTCTATACAAATAAAAAATTTACTTTTCCATTACATTACTACACGTTGATAAATATACCTCGTCCGGGTTTTCTTACTTTTGGGTCATAAATTACCTTTTTTGGATTTTTTTAAAAAATAAAACTTTTAGAAAATTATATTTTACATAAGACTATGAAGTTTCCTAAGTTTATAAGTAGATTTGCTATTTTTTAAAAATTTGAGGCCATATCAGATCTTCAACATAATTCAAAAATCCAAAAATGAAGAAGTTAATTTTTATTATAACCCCAGTCCCCAAAAGTATGAAAAACAAATTTCAAATAATAAGACATAAATTTAATCAATTATCATAATTTCAAACACATATAATTCATTCAATGTTAGATTTTATATTTAAATCATACCAATATTGTACAATTCATAACCCAATTCAATTATACCAAATTAGAATAAATTAATCGAGTGAATAATTTATTTAATTAGATTCATTAAATTTATTCACCAAAAATCAGAATTTATAAAGGTGTGAAAACAAAATAATCCTTAATTATCTCTTCATAAATTTTAAGATTTATATAAAAAACTATTTAGGTAGAATATACTATTTATCTCATGAGAGGAGAGAGTAGAATTACCTTGCCTCAATTAAAGAAAACCTCCAAAATAATAAGAAAAAATTATAAAAGAAGTTTCTCCAAAATGTTCTCCTTAATTGATGAAAATAATCTCCCAAGCGTGTAGAACCAATCCCTCTAGAAAATTAGTTGAATTGGCCTGTAAAAATTCTTTAGAATTTTTTTTGGCTAGAATAAAAGATTATGATTTTTGAGATTTAATGTTAAGATTTAGGGGGGTTGAGTTGTGAGTAGGAAATAAGGAAGAAATGGGGAAACGAGAGAATGAAAAAGAGGAAATGGCATTTGATACCATTTCTTTCTTCTTTTTTATTTATTTTATTTTAGAATCGTATGTGAATAGTACCACCAACAAAATAGTGTTTACTATTTAGAATTTTTATTTTTTAAAGAATCCAATGCTATTTGAAATCGTACTATTTTTAATAGTACTATTCAAAATATTTTTTAAACTTAATTTCCATATAAATAATTAATTAATAAGAAAATTCCCAAAGATTATTTATTTAACTATTAATAAATTCCCATATAGTATGGGGTATTACAATATCCCCACAAACAAAAAGAATTTCATCCCTGGAATTAACCATTTACCCCACATTTATGTGAGTCAAAATAATAATCCTTCCTATAATTGTGTTAAATAGTAACGTATCATATAACTGAGTCAAAATACTAACATCTCATATAAATGAGTCAAAATATATGAGAGTATTATTGTCTCATCAAATACTCACGCTCCTAGGTGGATTCCTCCTCATTATGGTGATTCCACTTTACCCGTATTAATGGAATCTCCTTGGAACGCAACTTTTGAATTAGTCGATCCAAAATTCTCATCGACTGCTCGATGTATGATGCATCCGAGTCTCAATCTCACTCAAATCAATATGCTGATATGAAGCCTTAGGGTGTAAAAACGGATGAAGTAAAAAAAACATGAAATACATTATGCACCCGAATTAGATGGTTCGAAAGTGCTAGATGATATGCAACTTTTCCAACATTTTTCGTAATCATGAGTGGCCCAATATAACGAGGGTATAATTTTCCTCACTTTTTAAACCTCAACGCCCCTTTCATAGGGGAAGCCCATTATAACACCTTCTCTCCCACCTGGAATTCCATCGATTTTCTATTCTTATTACCATAGATCTTCTGCCTATTCTGGATGACTTTAATCCCTCTTTTATCAACTTGATCTTTTCGATAGTCTCTTGGACAAATTTTGGTCCCAACTGTTTACCTTCACCTCAGTCTAATCAACAAACCAATGATCTGCACGATCTCCCATAAAGTGCCTCATAAAGGTCCATTGGGATGGACTTTTGATAACTATTGTCATATGAAAACTCCACCAATGGCAGATGAGTCTCCCAACTACCCTTGAAGTCCATTACAAATGCCTGTAACGTATCCTCTAATGCTAGGTTAAACCTTTCAATTTGTTCACCTGTATGTGAATGGTATATCGTGCTAAGGTGAAACTTAGTCCACATGGCCTGCTAAAAACCCTTCCAAAAATGTGACATAAATGTAGGGCCCTGATCTGAAATGATCAATAATGGGACCCCATGCAGTCGAACTATCTCGGACACATACAAATGCATAAGTTGCTCAGTTGAATAATCAGTACAAACAGCTAAAAAGTCAGCCACCTTTGTGATATAATCAACAGCCACCCAAATAAAATCGTGTTGTCGAGGTGTCAAAGGAAGTCCTATGATAAAATCCATCGAAATACTATCCCATTTCCACTCAAGAATGGGTAGATGCCAAAGCATACCATACAGATTCAGATGATCAACCTTCACCATATGATAAATAGTGCATCTCGATTCGAACTCAACCACATCCTTCTTCATACCGACCCACAAATATTGTTATTTCATATCTTGGTACATTTTATCCCCACCTGGGTGTACTGCAAAACGCAAACCATGTGCCTCCTCCATAACTGCTTGCCTAAAATCTTCGTCTAAGGGTACCACTATCCAAACCTTATAATGCAACCCTCCATTGGAGCCCATAGAAAAAAGGTACACCAATAACGAGAAGCTCCGTTATCCTTCCTGTAAACATCTTATCATGTGACTACCTTTGGACCACGCGTACCAAGATCCTTGGACTAACTGTAAGCATACTCATTAATGTTGTGGTCAATTCTCCAATCATCTTTATTGATAAATTTTCATAAATCTTATGCTCTCTTAGAATTTGTAATGCAATTGGAAAATGTCGTCCATTATCCTCCTTTGTCTCTGAATGGATAGAAATGTCATCAACAAAGATAATGATAAACTGGTCCAAATATGATCGGAACACCCAATTCATTATGTCCATAAATATAGCTGAGCATTAGTCAGCCTAAATAGCATCATTCAGAACTCATAAGACCCATAACGGGTTAGAAGGTTGTCTTGGGTACATCCTCCATTTTCACCCTTAATTGGTGATAACTAGATCGCAAATCAATTCTCAAAAAAATTGAAGCATCCTCTAAGCGATCGAAAATAACATCGATCATCGATATGGGTATTTATTCTTCATTATCATCCTATTCAACTCATAGTAGTCGATACACAGTCGAAAAGAGTCATCCTTCTTCTTTAATAACAAAATTGATGCACCCCAAGGTGAAGTGCTACGTCGAATGAATCCCTGGTCAAGTAATTATTTAATTTTATCTCTACTCCATCTCCATTGTATCCATATGATACGGTGCTCTAGTAATTGGCTTCGTTTCTGGTGCTAACTCTATCATAAAATCAATCTCTCGACTAGGAGGTAAACTAGAAATTGCATCGAACCCGTCAGTGAACTACTGAACAACTAGAATCATATATACGAACAATGTCTCCTATTGGGTCTCGTCATTATTGATATAAAAACTAGATTTAACCTAATTCTTTAATCAAAGATAAAAATAAATAAGACTAAAGATTTTTAAAGTGGTTCAGTCTTTAAAGAATGGCCTACGTCCAATGTTTGTGTTATTGCTGACTGTTTGCAGAATTCTCAATAATGGGTTTACCAAGAAATTCCGAGTCCCCTGCTAATGAGGAGGTTACAATGTATTTATAGCTTTGAGGAAGTACAAATGAAAGAATAATACACAGCTGTCCAATAGGCGTATGCGTACGTGTGATAATAATGAGCATTAAATGCGCAATCATCCTCTTGATTATATGAATATGAATGCTCTGTACGAGATGCATCTCGGACCGCCAAAGCTGCTCGGTATACATGAGTTGCTCGGTATAGTAGAGTTCCTTGGAGAACACTTGTTTCTCGGAGCGTTCTGAGTTATTCGGGGAGGTTGAGTTCCTCGGAGTCATGGTGTAGTTCAAAAATGTTTGCGAGTGCCAGGTAAATTGATACGTGTCTCCACATAATCGATCTACATCAGCAGACTAAATTTGGTATCAACAGAAGCCCCCAATGTTTCGTAATTTGATGTTGAAGAAAAGTATGGAACATTACGCTGCCTAAACTTTTGGATTTTATACAAACATTCGTTGTTTATAACCCCTTTTTGAGTGCATTGTATCAGGCTTTTTAAAGTATTTCAAATTTCAATAACCGCTTTGTGTTTCGTGCCTTTTTATTCTTTTTAGACGCCGGATACGCAATCGTCCATCTTGGTAATCATTGCTTTTCTCCACTCTCGAGGTAAAGTATTTAAACACTTCAGAAAACTCGATCATCTTTTACTTTTTCAAATCTGCATATTTAGAACTGCTTCACTTCTTCTCTGTCTTGTGCATTCGTTTCTTCCATTGTTCGTTGTCACCTGATTCATCTTTTTCCTGTAAGATCTACTTACTTTTTTTTTTATTTTTTTTCATCATGGTTTACCATGTTGAGGCGCTTGATAAATTTCGTTCTGATTTTTCTATTCCTTCCTGGGTCATATTGGAAGAGCTTTCTGAACCTTCTGACTATTTTCATTTGGCTGAGGGACATTGGTTCCTCAGTCTCTTTGTAGTTGAATGTGGCTTTTCTTTTTCCTCCAAATCCCTTATGTTTGGAGTTCTGTCAGTTTTTTGATGTTGTTCCTACGAAAATAGCACCGAACACTTGGAGAATAGTTAATGGAGTTCATAGGTTAAACCAAATTTATGGAACTCGTTTAGGAATTCCAGAAATTATGTTTTTGCTATAGATGGGTTGTTAGTGATAGAACTTTTTATTTAAAAACTAGGTTTTTAAATAGGGCTTTAGTTATCAATCTCCCAGATGCCAACAGGGATTACTTCGAGCATGGGGTTGTTATGAAAAATTGGGAACATGCTCCATTACATGGAGATGATGTATATCAGGGTCCTAAGTGTCCCGCTTATGGCAATGGGATAGGTTCTTTTTATTTTATTTCTGAAATTATGTTTTCTTTATGTTTGATAAAATGCGTCATTGGCATTTTAATTTTTATTTATTTGCAATTGATAGCAAAAGAAAATCCCCCAAAGAGACTGATGTCAATTTGAAACACTTGAAACTTATCTTGAGTTTGCACCAAACCGTTGCTGACGAACATATCAGATCAGCCTCATATTTGCTACAGTACAAAAGTTACACTTCGTTTTTTACTTCTCGTCCAGTAGTAGGTGACATCGACCCATTACCAGCCTATGAAGGTTCCTCTCCTGAATTAAATCTTCCCCTAAGTATCAAAATGAAGAGACGAAAATCTCCCTCATATTTTGACAAATCAGATTCTGCCTCTGTAGAGGCAAAGAGAAGTAAGCAAGATGTCCCAGAGGAAGGTACAAGAAAAATTGATGCACCCCCTCCCGTAGCTGTTAAAAAGGTTACCGAGAAGCCCCAGTGGCTCCGAGAAAGGTTGTTGCTACTTCTCCTCCCAACGAGGTTATAGTTGTATCACCGACAAAGACATCATCCTTCGTTGAGAACGTTCCTGCTCCTACGAGGAGGTTGAAGAAAAGTTCCTCAGATAAATTGGCTGAATCTATCTCTCAACCTCTAACTGTGGAAAGTGGTGTTCCCACTTTTGTTGCTCCGAGCTCTGCTATGATCTCGGTGAAGTCTTGGAATATCCCCGAGATCCAAGGTATTGAAGACAGTCTTTCTCGGGATAGGGTTACTACCTTGGCATCTCAACATATTGCCTCAGTAAGTATTACTAATTCAAAATTTCATTTTTCAATGTTATGTCCCTGCACTGACTTATAATTATTTTCTTTTTCCAGCTGGTAACCTGTTTTAACACTATTCTAAAAAAGGATGAGGCCATCAAGGTCTCGAGCTCCCCGGGAGGTGTAGAGGAAGATTTTATGGGTCTAACACAGTCCTTAAAGGATTCTAGCCAGAAATATGACCAAGATAAAGAGGCCTGGGAAACACGACTCAAGTCCATTGAGCAAGAAAAAGACCGTGTTGTGGAGGCCTCCCAGGAGTTAGAGAGGAAAGTGAAAGAATTTGAGAAGAAAAATAACGAGCTTGAGGAGAAGCTCAAGAGCACTGAAGAGATTGAGAACAAGCTTAAGAAATTTGAAGAGGAAGTTGTTAAACTTCGTGACATTGATCGTCAAAGGCAGGAGATAAAATGGAAGATGAAGTTTGCCGAGGAGCTTCATACTGAGAGGATTTTCTCAGAGAAAGCCAAAAGAAAACTTGCAGTTAAAAACTCCTTTAGCACTGGCTAGGACAATGGATGGAATAAAGGTCTATCTACCATGTCTTCCCAGATGGAGTTTGCTAGTGTTAAATACTTCATATATGGATGTGTTGCAGCTCTGCAGGAGGTAAAGGTCTCTGAGAGTTCTGAACTTTTTCAACGCCATGTTCATGGTCCTCCTCCCTCTCCTGGAGAAGAAGAAGAGGACGAAGCTGCCTCTGAAGAGTCTTCAATGATGATTAGAGATCAAGTTCCTCCCATTCCAATTGTTCAGACTTTCTATGAGCAACTTCAGCCCACTAGTACTTCAATCGAGCAACTGCCTCTATCCTCCGAGAAACCAGCCTCCTCATCTCATCTTTCTGAGGAAGTTGCAAAACACAAGGAGAAGGTGTAAAGTTGCTCGGGCTTTAAATTTATTTTTTTTCTTTCGAATGTAACCCTGAACCTTGTACTTGTCTTTTGATGAATAAAAAATCGAGTTTTTGTTGTTCATGTTAACTTTCTTCGTCTTGCTCTTCTTTTATCATTTATTAATCCTATTTATGGCTTCTCTTTACTAGTTTATGTCCAGGATGGAACGCTTGTCAGCTCACGATACCGAGTTGATGAAAAAATGTAATGAATATTTCAAAGCTGGTCATACAGACTTGGATGAGTCACAAATTTTTGATATACTGGGCTCAGATGCCTCTGAACGAGTAGTGGAAGCTTACCAATATCTGAAATGCTTACTCGATCGAGCTGTTGCTAGTAATGTGGCTTATTACGAGATGATTGAAGATCTCCAGGGTACCATCGAGGAACTTTAGCAACAATACAAGGAATCTTCTGCTCTTTTGCATCAGGGGTATGAGATAAAGTATCATCAACTAAAGGCTGACAAAGGATATGATAAGTTAGTCACTCCTTATGATTTTAAGGAGAGGACTTTGAAGACCGAGGTTGAAGAGCATAGGCAGATCGCAAAACTGTTGGAGCAGGAAAATAATAACTTGAGAGGAGAGATATCCCAATTGAAATCTGCAATGTCTACCTCGGGAGCCTTGGTCCCTGTCAATGATGAAGGTTTCTCGTTTCTGGAGGTTGAAAATGCCAATTTGAGGGACGAATTGGAAACTTTAAAGAGAATTGGACCCTCTACATCTTCTCGCGGACGAGCAAGAGTTTCTCGGGGATGAGCAAGAGCTGCTCGGGTTACTATTAAAGAGGCGATAACTCAAGCATCTTTGGAAAATCAAGCAAGTCTGTTGGTTACGAAGAATAAAGCTCTGGAAGAGATGTCCAAGAAGATTCTGGACCTTAACGAGCAACTTTCCACACAAGGATCCGCCTTGAAGAATAAAGAATTTTTTTTAAAGAATCTTCACGAGCAACTGGAAAGGTTAACTTACCAATTCCACAAACAGCCTAGAGAGTTTTGGATGGATGGCTATAATGAAGGCCTCTACCATTTTGATGATTGAATCCAGCAAGCGAATAATGAGGGTTATAAACAAGGATGGCTGAATGCACTGGGTGTATTAAAATTGGAGCAGGGCCATTATCTATGGGATTATCACAACCTTGGATTGCTCGAGTTGCCCGTGCCACCTTTTAAACTTGATATGAGCTGGATTCCTGCTCGGAAAATCCCTCAGTGCTTAATCTCCAAATATCTCGGCGACTACAGTCTTCATTCCAACGTTGATATTTGTCGCCCTGAGCATCTACTTGATCGGCCATCAGTGATGAATGTTAGAATGCTTCGAGATCTGAATTTCATAAATTCCCCTTATGCCTTAGACGATCCTCCTGCTGGAGTAGAACCTATTTCAAAGGCAGAAGCGAAGAAACCAATAGGATAGGATTTTATGTAATAATTTCTACTTTCCACAGCATATGTAATCCTTCTTGTTTTGAATGAAAAATTTTGGTAATACATTTCTCACGTCATTTGTAATTTTACTTAGTATGAATGAAAATTTGTCTTTTGTCATTTCATTTTCTTCTGAATAATTTATAAAATGTTTTTGCTTGTTGGTCGGTAAATATATATATGCTTGTGACATACTGATCTTATTGCAGTGATTTATCAATCTTTAATTCTAAATAATAGAATTATTTACACTTCATGGTATTGCCTAATTTAAACAATAGGAGTGGATTGAAATTGGCTTACCGACCAACTAGAGGATTGAGATTTTTGTTTCCGACCAATCGGAGTTGGTGAACTTTTATTCCCCGACCAACCGCAGTAGGTGGATTTTATTTTACCGACCAATCGTAGTTGATGGATCGACCAACTGTAGTTGGAGGGATTTATTTTACCGACCAATCGTAGTTGATGGACCAACCAACCGTAGTTGGAGGGATTTATTTTACCGACCAATCGTAGTTGGAGGAATTTATTTTACCGACCAACCGTAGTTGATGTATCGACCAACCGTAGTTGGAGGGATTTATTTTACCGACCAATCGTAGTTGATGGGCCGACGAACCGTAGTTGGAGGGATTTATTTTACCGACCAACCGTAGTTGATGGACCGACCAACCGTAGTTGGAGGGATTTATTTTACTGACCAACCTTAGTTGGGGGGATTTGATGCGTAGTGTGTAGCACTAATACTCCGAAAAATTTTCAACAAAAGGAGATAATTGGGTAAAACACCCAAAGCTTTATTTATATCGAAGAAAACTGCATTACATAAGGATTTAACTACTGATAATATTTGCGCAGATGCTCTGCGTTCCATGCATTCTTAAACTCCTCTCCTTCTAAGGTTTAAATCCTATATGTCCCTGGTCGAACAAATTTTGTTACTTTATAGAGTCCATGCCAGTTAGCTTCCAATTTATTGTGCTTTTGAATTACTTTCTTTAGCACGTAGTCTCCTTCCTTCAAATCACACCTTTTTACCCTCTTGTTGTAGAACATAGTTGTTCGTTGTTGGTATGCAGTATTCCTGATTGCTTCTTCTTCTCTAACTTCCTCGAGCATATCCAAGTCTAATCTTCTCATCAAGTCACTGATAGGAGAATTAAAATTCAGCACTATGTGTGTGGGGAGGCCCAACTCGGCAGGTATAACATCTTCACTTCCAAATTCCAGCATGTATGGAGATTCTCCTGTTGCTGCTCGTGGTGTAGTACGATAAGACCACAGTACAGAATGTATCTCGTTAATCCAGTTTCCTTTCGCGTCATCCAGTCATTTTTAAACCATTCAGTAGCGTTCTGTTCGTCACCTCAGTTTTCCCATTGCTCTAAGGATGGCCTGGTGCAGAGTGGGTTTTCAATATGTTTGATTGGTGACAATATGCAGCAAACTCCTTGTTATCAAATTGGGTTCCATGATCAGTAATGAATGCATGGGGAAGACCATATCTGTAAATGATATTCTTCCAAATAAATTGATACACCTTCTCATAAGTCATATCAATAAGAGGTTCAGCTTCCACCCATTTAGTAAAATAATCCACAGCGACGACGAGGTATTTGAACCTTCCTCTTGTCGTCGGGAGTGGCCCGACCAAGTCTATTACCCACATGGAAAATGGCCAATGGGATGTTATGGGTGTTAGCAATGCCTGAGGAGTTCTTCGAAGGGACGAGAAGCGCTGACATTTGTCACTTTTCTTGGCATACGCTATACAATCAGCCCTCATCGTCGGCCAATAATATCCCTGCATCATTATTCTTTGCAAAAGCGTCCGACTTGCTACATGAGCTCCAAAGGACCCTTCATGGACCTCTTCAACCAAATCTTTCACCTCGAAAGGGTGCACACATCTTTGCAGACCTGCTATAATTCCTCGTCTATATAGAATACCATTAGTCAATACATAACGAGCATCTTTAAAGTTCAATTTCTTGGCTGCGAGTTTGTCGGTTGGTAATTTTTGTTCCTCAATATATTCCCTGATGGGATCCATCCAAGATGGTCCTAAATTAAGGGTAATAAAGTTCATCATTAGATCTTCGTCTATGCTTCGACTAGCGAAGACTTCTATTGGGATTGTTCTTCGTAGCTCGGTGCGTGTGGCTAAAGCTAATCGAGCTAAGGCATCTGCTCTTGCATTCTCCAATTTTGGTATTTTAATTATCTGTACTGCGATCAGTCTTGATAAAACCTCCATTGCTTTTGCATGATACCTGATCATTAATTCTCCTTTGGCTGCATATACTCCCAGCATTTGATTTACGATCAATTGCGAGTCACTAAATACGATAACCTGCTCTGCCACCATGGTTTTTTCCAGGCCAAGTCCTACAATCATAGCTTCGTACTCAGCCTCATTATTAGAAGCCTTGAATTGGAAGCGCAAAGCATACTCCACATCGACCTCATCCGGGCTGTTCAAAACAATCCCTACCCCACAGCCTGTAATGCAAGATGAGCCATCCACATATAGATTTTATAGAGGTACCTCGCCCTCAATTTTTTGATCGGACAGAGTTCCTCGGTGGAATATTTGTTGCTTCCTTTTATCTTCCTCTAGTACTTCTTGCTGCTCGTCGACCATCTCCTCCTGATCGTCAAGTGACTTAAGTTGATCGGGGTTTAAATTTGATAATCCTGTAACATCCACATGTTGGCCGGTATTCAGCTTTTGCTCCTCGAAGGTGTCAGGTTAAATGAATTCTACAATAAAATTAGCTACTACTTTCCCTTTAAGTGATGACCTAGGATCATAAATTATATCATATTCACCAAGTTCTACTTCCCAGTACATTAATCTTCCTGATTTCTCCGGTTTGTGCAGGGCTTGCCTTAACGGAATATCAGTGTACACCACTATAGTGTGGGCTTGAAAGTATGGCCTCATACTTCTACTGTCTTCAATCAGTGGTAGTGCTAACTTTTCTAGTCTTGGATATCTGATATCTTCTCCTCGAAAGGCCTTGCTAGTGTAATAAATTGGTTTTTGCACTCCATCCTCCATTCTTATCAATGCCGAGATAACTGCATTTTCTAAAACTGTCAGATACAAGTATAATCTTTCTCCCATCACTGGCCTGGACAACAGTGGAGGTGCTCCCAGGTATTTCTTCAACTCTTGAAAGGCCTTCTCGCATTCATCATTCCACTCAAAAGTCTTTTGGAGTGTTTTGAAGAGTGGTAGACATCTGTCAGTTGCTCGTGATACAAATCTATTAAGTGCTGCAACTCGCCCTGTGAGACTTTTCACTTCCTTCTTTGTCGTTGGAGATCGTAGCCCCAATAGAGCCTTGACCTTTTCTAAATTTTCTTGAATACCTCATCGCTTGATAATATACTCGAGGAACATGCCTTCTCGTACTCCGAATATGCACTTGGTAGGGTTCAACTTCATTTGATACTTATCTAATTGATCAAAGGTTTGACCTAGATCAATTAGATAGTCAGCAACTTTCTTTCTCTTCATCAGCATATCATCAACATAAACCTCCATATTTTGACTGATTTTCTCTGCAAACACCTTGTTCATTAGCCGCTGATATGTTGCACCTGCATTTTTCAAACCAAAAGGCATAACATTATAACAGTAAGTTTCCATGGGGGTAATAAAAGTGGTACTCTCCCTGTCTTCAGGTTTCATTTTAATCTGTTTGTAACCAGAATAAATATCCATGAAGCTCAACAACTCATGTCCCGAGGTAGAATCCACTAATTGATCAATTCGGTCGGGGCAAAGGAAAATGATCCTTTGGGCATGCTTTGTTGTGGTCGGTGAAGTCTACACACATACTCCACTTGTTGTTCTTCTTCTTCACCATCACCACATTAGCTAACCAGTCTGGATATTTCACATCTTTAATAAAGCAAGATTTTTCGATCTTCTCGACCTCCTCTTATATAGCTTGGTTTTTCTCGGGGATGAACACTCTTCTTCGCTGCTTCACAGGTTTGATTTCCCTGTTCACATTAAGTTCGTGACACAAGAAATATGGGTCTATTCTTGGCATATCTTCGTGGCTCCATGTGAAAGTTTGTTTTATGTTTTTAGGAAGGCTATCAATTCATGTTTTAGTGGGGTGTCCAACGATGAACCGATTTGAGTTGTTCGTTCCGGGTGTTCGTCGTCCAGAATGATATTTTTAGTACTTTCCATCAACTGACCTTTTACGAGCTGCGACTCATCTCTAGGATCTAACGTTACAATTTTTACACCTTCATCCACTTGATAGGTGGTAATTTTTTTCCTAGATTCTTTCAGTTCTTCTTTCTCGACAGATGAATAGTAGCATTCCCGAGATACTTTTTGGTCACCCTTTACAATTCCTACTCGAAAGTTGGTTGGAAATTTTAGGCATTTATGTAGAGTAGATGGTACTTCTTCGAACTTCTTCAATCCTACCCTTCCCATGATGATATTGTAAGATGATTCAACATTCTTATCCATCACAAAAAAGTGCACTCTTTCTGTCCGACAAGCAGGCCATGTACCGATGAACATATTCAATTTGATGGTCCCAAGTGGGAAAACTTTCTCACCAGCAAAACCGAGGAGGGGCCTGTGATAAGGCTCCAACTAAGACAACTTTAAGTTCAGACTATCAAAACATGGGTAAAACATAATATCTGTTGAGCTGCCATTATCCACCAATACTCGCGAAATCACTACTTCCTTCATCCTCATTTTGATCACCAATGGGTCATTATGAGGATATAGCACACCTGCAAGGTTATTCTTAGAAAAACTGATGACCAGTTTAACTTTGTTCACCTTCCTTGGGCGATCTTCTTCAGCGAGATTTATCCATTGAATATACGAACAAGCTTGAGCCTCGTTGAGGTAAGCTTTCCTTTCTGCAGTAAGGTGTCCACCTCCTGCATCTCCACCAGTAATAACATTGCAATCAAATGACCCAAAACGGATAGAAAATACCTCACGTTCTGGCTGTTTTGGTCTTTTGGGGAGATCGGGGTCATCTTGATCATCTTCTCGATCTTCTTCATTATTTCTCTTCTTATCTTCTTTGGCTCGACGAGGAGATCTAGACCTCTGCCTTGCTCGATTGCTGCTCCTTCCACCACTTCGGCGATCCACGTACTTGTTTAATTTTCCCCGCCTGATGAACTTTTCAATTTCATTCTGGAGAGTTATGCAGTTTTTGGTTGTATGACCATGATCCTTATGGAACTCGTAATATTTGGACTTATCCCTCTTGTCAGGATCTGTCTTCATTTTTTAGGACATTTTAACTCCTCGCTGTTCTTTATCTCTTCCAGAACATGGTTTATGTCTACTTTCAAAGGAGTATAGTTTCCAAATTTCCTCATCTGTTCCAATGCTTGCTTGGCTCTTGACTACTTGTTACCACCATTATTCTTCTGATCCTTCTTCTCAATCTTCTCGGCCTCAACTTTGGTCTCCTTAGTGTCCATGCTCTTCTTTGCAGCCATAGCTTCCTCGGCATTCATGATTTTGGCTGCTTTTGCCATTAATTCTGACATGGTCCTAGGTGGGTCTTTGGACAGAGTATAGTATAATTTATTTGGCAATAATCCACTCATCAGAGCAGTGACTGCTGTCTTTTCCTCATAATCAATAACTTCGAGCTTCTCGCTATTGAAATGAGTAATATAATCCCTGGTGCTCTCACCTGCTTTTTGTGTAACACTTAACCAGTGTGCTACTCGCTTAACTAGTTTTGCTCCAAAATAGAAGTTCCTAATAAAGAGCTCGTCCAATTGAAAGAAAGTTGCAATCTTCCCCCGAGGAAGATTGTTGTACCATATTTGAGCAGATCCAGTGAGAGTTCCTAAAAACGCCCTGCATCGCATCTCGTCTGGAACAACATAGATATCAACAACTTCCTGATATTGTTCTATATGGAGAAGAGGATCATTTTTTCTATCATATTTTGGTGTTACCACTGGGGCTTTGAACTTTGATGGTGTGGAAAAATCCACAATTGCTTGGATAAAAGGTGTCCCTTAGACAAAAGTTCTTTGTAGAGGATTTTTGGCCTTAGCCATTTCCCCTAGTCTATCCTCCAACCTCTGAATAGAGCCTTTCCATGCGTCATTTCCCTCCTCGGGCCTGTTGGTCCGAGCAACTGAACGTGTTGAATTTTCCTCTTGGGATCTTTTACTATGAGCAGCTGGTCGGGATTGGGCAGAACCTTCCTTTAAATCAGAGAATTGTTGAGAGTTCCTCGACACCATCCTTGGGGGATTTTTATTCCTCCTAGGACCCAAACTATCAAAGGGAGAGACTCTACTCAATCTTTCAAGAGCGCTGGTCCTTTCTGGAGATAGAGTGACGTTTTGTTCTGTATCTGTGACTCGTGTTGATAAAGTTCGGCCAGGTTAATAAAAAAAATCATTAGATCTATCAGTACGATATAAATCGGCATGTCTAGATCGAGATTCCTTTGGGAGTAATGTTCTTCTAGTTCGCGAGGAAGGCAATTGGGTATTTATCTGAATGCTTCGTTGTCCTGACTGGGCAGGTGTTCCACCCTGGATAGTTTGCATGAGTTGTTGCATGGTTTCTTGCATGGCGGTCTGGCCCTGAGCTAAATTAGCCATTATTCTAGGTAGATCTTGGACACTTGGAGGAGTGGATGGATTTGGGGGATTTCCAGCGTTTCGATTACTAGATTCAGGATTATCAGCCATTGGAGATGAATTGTTTTGGTGAACAATGATAGTTTCAGTCATTTCCCACAGACAGTGCCAATCTGTTGATGTAAAAAACTAGATTTAACCTAATTCTTTAATCACAGATAAAAATAAATAAGACTAAAGATTTTTAAAGTGGTTGAGCTTTGAAAGAATGGCCTACGTCCACTATTTGTGTTATTGCTGACTGTTTGCAGAATTCTCGATAATGGGTTTACCAAGAAATTTCGAGTCCCCTGCTAATGAGGAGGTTACAATGTATTTATAGCCTTGAGGCAGTACAAATGAAATAATAATAATACACAGCTGTCCAATAGGCGTATGCATCCGTGTGATAATAATGAGCATTAAATGCGCAATCATCCTCTTGATTATCCAAATATGAATGCTCTGTACGAGATGCATCTCGGACCGCCTAAGCTGCTCGGTATACATGAGTTGCTCCGTATAGTAGAGTTCCTCGGAGAACACTTTTTGCTCGAAGCGTTCTGAGTTGGTAGGGGAGGTTGAGTTCCTCGGAGTCAAGGTAAATTGACACGTGTCTCCACATAATCGATCTACATCAGCAGACTAAATTTGGTATCAACAGTCATTAATAAAGTACAAGTGTCTAGTAGCCCCAACCTCATGTCTAGGTATAACATCTAAATACATGTCCCTGCCGAGTATAGTAAACATGATGGCTCTACCTACGTAATCTATCCGAGTCTGATACGTACGTAGCCAATCAATCCCCAATATAGCATTATATCGGTGGGTATCTAAAAATAAAAAGTTAGCTACAAAACGTAGCCTATCAATATCAAGGCCTACCTCATCACAAGTCTTAGTAACATGAGTAGATACGCCTAAGGGGGTAGCTATGGATAAAACTCAATTGCCTGGAGTCGGAATCATCCTTGATTTTCCCATAAAATGTCATGAAACAAATGCGTGTGTGGCCTTCGTATTAAATAAAACTCAGGCAAAGGTTCCATGAACATAAAACGAACCATAAATTGCCTAGATAGGCACTGCGTGATCCCCATGTACTACCTGATAGACCCGACCATACCGTAGCTGAGACTGAAGTAGTGTGAGGAGTGGTGGTGGTAGTGGAAGTGATGTTGGCTACCACAGGACCGGAAGAATGGGCACCTCCTATTTCCACTATTGTGGTTGATCATATCCCTATTATCCCCATCTATACTTCCCCTAGATCTTTTGGTCCTACCTGTACTGGCACTGCTGGCCATGACTGAAGTGGCCCCGTTGGCCCCAAAACTGGCCCTGCCTTTGGCCTTATTACTTTTCTTAGCCTTGCTGTATCTGTTGAACAACTATATCACTTGGACATATATTGTCTCTATGTCATATACCTCCACACCTGAAGCAAACCCCCATGAATGGATTAGGAGAAGTCCAAACCTTTTACTACTGGTGGTGATGTTTTTGTTATCCACCACCTCTTTTAGGGGGGGTGACACCCCTCCCAATTAAATATAGGGTGATCAGTGCTCTACCAATTCAAAATATGATATTCAGTTGGTTCATTCTTAGCATCACTGTCGAAATTTTTTTTAACATATTAATCATCTAATATAAAATTACGCTAGGTGCAAAACATTTCCCATTTAGTAAAACCAAGTAAATTCCATTTTCATTAAATCTTAAAATATAAACCATTTAACTCCATAGCATTCCAAGACTAAATTATAAACCATCAACATACACATGAATATAATAAGTACTGAATAAGAATAAAATA
Organism: Sambucus nigra; assembly: GCA_949130495.1. Taxonomy (NCBI): domain Eukaryota; kingdom Viridiplantae; phylum Streptophyta; class Magnoliopsida; order Dipsacales; family Adoxaceae; genus Sambucus; species Sambucus nigra. Next base: position 99,641,645 of record OX422207.1, on the reverse strand, counting down.
CTGAACTAAATAAGACTGGGTGAAACTCCCAGTTCAAAACTCTAAACCATAAACTAAACTGAATACAATATCTCCAATGAAGGAACCATAAGTGGGCGACATATGCCCTAAACAAGAAGTCTAGATGAAACTGAATGGAAAGATATATGCGTCTACTACAAGGACCTACAGCTTTCACAACCGTTGTAGCACGTCAAGCAATCCAAATCTCTAAATCTGGTACTCCTGTGGCTGAGCACCTGATATAATACATATATATAACAAAAGAGAGAAGAGATACAAGAAACGGGTCAGAGCCCGATGTGTAAAAATTATTTAGTAAGTATTTAAAACTGGTTCTTAAAACAAGTCCTGTACGCATGTTAGTTATCGAACTCTCACATGAGTTTATCACCTCTCGTCTATTGTGCACACCTAACGTACATCTAATCTCCCCCTAGTTATACCTCCTAGTCGAACTAGTCAGAAACCATACTAATACTAACTATGCTCACTAGTAGCATTCCCGTATCGCCCATACAATACGCTAATCAAATAGTTTATCTCACATACTAAGTTTCATTATTCACCGTTTGATTGGTTAATCTTTTATCCACTAAGATTATTTTATTTCTCATTTCCATTTTATCTACTAGTTTCCCAAAGTATAAGGTTACCCAAGTAAACTTATACATATATATAATCTCATCATCCCTATATATATACACTAATCCTGCACCCTTAGGTTAAGACCACTCGGTGCAAAGTAATGAATATTAATATTACCAAGTCTACTAATTTCACATAGTAGAAATATTCACAAGTTCATATATATATATATATATATATATATATATATATATATATAGTCACATCATCCCTATAAATATATATACTAATCATGCACCCCCGTAAATATATATACTAATCATGCACCCCCGGGGCTAAGACCCATTAGTGGACCTATTAAGAAAATCATGCATCCCCGGGTTAGCACCCATTAATGCACCTATCAATAATAATCTAGCACCCCCGGGTTAGCACCCATTAGTGCGCCTAACAATAATCATCCTTGTACCCCCAGGTTATCACCCATTAGTACACTTAACAATAGAATTTCTGCACCCCCGAGTTATCACTCATAAGTGCACTTAACTGTAAGATTCTTGCACCCCCCGGGTTATCACCCATTAGTGCTCTTAACAATAATTTCCCATAATAGGCATACACACATCCTATTATAATTTATAGGTATCTCTCCAACCTATATATATACTCATTATACATATTTTAATCTCATCTCTACGTATAGTATAAATATTTAGAATACTATTTCTCTCGTAATCTCCAAGGTATATTCTCTCTATAACGAAATAATTAAAGTATTTATTCTCACATACTTTCCCGAAATTGCGTCGTATTTAAATTTACTATTTGGCAATTTCTCTCACTCCAATAAACTGATAAACTCAAAACTGGATTCTAAGAAAATTCCCAAAATTCCTTTTGTCATTTGAACTAGAATGAAATGTCGTTCGAACCACTTCCACATGTTGTTCGAACCACTTCGCGTGAGATCCCCATATCGTTTGAACCACTTCCACATGTCATTCGAACCACTTCGCGCCAGATCCCCATCTCGTTTGAACCACTTTGAGCGACTTCGCGCCAGACCCACTATTTCGTCTTCTTCACCAAATTTCAGCTTTTTCAACCATTTTTGGACCTAAAAACCTCTCAGATTCAACACCCAACGCCTCATCATCAATACCCATAAACAACTAATTGATTATAAATCATTCCCAAAATCCTAGTATCATTAATTTGTCATCAAACATCATAATTATTTAAATTCCCCAAATTAATTCATATGAACCCTAGTTTCCAAATTTTCATTTAAAGAACCTAATCAACCCAGATTCATTCATCAATATATAATTAAATTTCGTGATTAATCCTCTACATACATGAAGGCATTTCAAACACTAATTAAACCAATCCTTAATCATAATTTAAATATCCAATTTTCACCCAATTCATATGTAAATCATGATTAATTTCACCTACACTAACATGAGCCTGATTATTGCTAAAAGAAAACAAGTAATAAACACTTGCCTCAAATATGATGGTCTCATCCGTTGGTGATATTGGTATGGGTGTGTTCCCCTTGTCCCGATCTACACAGTGGTGGTGGTGGTGATTATGCAAGGTGGTGTTATCTTGGCCCTCACACCTCCTATAGCCGTTCTTAACTTCCTGTAACTTCTTAACCCTAATGGATTTTCCTTGTCTGATATAATTACTCTTAATTTTCGTCCATTAATTTAGCCCAAAAATAAAATTTACGATAATGCCCTCTCGGGGTGCCGGTTATGCCTAAAATCGCCCCGGGGCCCAAACTAAAATCCGAGCATACTATTTTGACTATCTCGACCCTTCCGAACTAAACGGCGCACTCGAAATGACCATACGAGTTAATGAAAATAAATTCTCTTTTTATTCTATTCAATTAATCCCGACATGACTCACACGCGTGTCAGACTTAAATTACCAAACTGTCGTATTTCTCACTTTCGACAATTTATCAAATGTTATAATTCTATATTACATATCACACAGTAATATTCAATAATTCTCAACAATAAGTATTAACCCTTGTCAAACTTAAATTACCAAACTGTCGTATTTCTCACTTTCGACAATTTATCAAATGTTATAATTCCATATTACATATCACACAGTAATATTGAATAATTCTCAACAATAAGTATTAACCCTTGGCACGCTAGTCAATAATTATTTTAATCCGGATTAATAACAAATTAATTTCTCACATTTTAATTTAATTAATCCAACAACAATAATTAATCGCATACTTATTCCCATAATAATAATAATTAATCACATAATTATTTAAATCATCAAAAATACTGGGTGTTACATACTTCCCCCCCTTACAATGGAATTTCATCCCGAAATTCGGAAAAAAGTATACCAGGTACAGAAAACGCTATAAAAGTATTGTACATCGCATCCCGGGGCTCACAAGTAACCTACTTCGTACCACCTATATAGTACGCTATCGAATACCCTTAATAACGAACACTTCACATGTGTTTTCTTTAAACTCCAGGTTACCCTGTCATATAGGCTCTTACTCAAACCTTTCTGCTTAAGTTTCACTACTTCAACTTTATTTTAGATATTCACTATCTAGCCTTCTACTATTTGCACCTTAGTAGATTTATCCTCTTTTCATATACATGCGACTTCGTTTCGTGTCATTCATATAAGTAAATTAGTCGTGCAATATATATTTCACACACAATATATACGATAATATCGATTCTTCTCCGACATTTGTAATCATAACTGGTCCCCCACCTCTAACTCTCAAGTACGACAACAACAAAGTTTATCGTGCCATACTTCTACTGGCACTCTCCCCGAACGTGAACTTATAGGAGTTATTTGGACACAAGCTCCACTAGTGGAAGTTACTACTCTCGTCCTCCCCTAAGATCTCAGGGTCCACATAAAATTTTCTCTCCCGCATCCGATTAGACCTCTTGTCCTGCCCATCCCTCTTTGGGTATTAGGCCGTATTCAATCTCATCTTAGTACCTATAATCTTACTATCTCACCTACATGAGATGATCCTTGGGGATACTCTTCCATTCTCTAGTGGAAGGAGTCCCTACTGGTTTCGAATTGTCCGCCTTTTTTCTAACAGTCAGCTGACCCACTGCAAGACTAACTTTGAAAATTACTCTACATTAAACCCATTACCATTGTTATTTGTATCCTGATACCTTTTATACTATCTTGAATGTACTTCTAATCGTGATACGTTTGACTTTGTCGTATCGTGTGACACAAGTCTCTTTTCCTGCTCAAAAATCTCAGTTTATTTTGAAACGTAAGTCTCTAACAAATCTTACGGAGTAATCTTCGGCTTACCCGGCTACATGTTATCGAATTCACAAGATAATCATAATCCACCCTTTGATTCAATCCCCTAGGGCGCCCATACACCGTATGCCTCACGCATCATTGTATAAAAGATATAAAATTTTCTTACTTCAATTCTTGCACACTCGGTATGCTGATGTGGTAGGGGTAAACTCAACCACCCCACTAGTCAAACTTAATCAATCCTTAAATGGTATCATTGCTCCATTCCGAATAATACTAAGGCTAGGAGACTCTATTTGCCTTAAGTTATTAAAGAATTATTAAATCTAAATTATATTACTTTATAGGTATAATAACCAACATGCAAAACTTATGTACTATCGACAAAACTTCTCTCCAACTCCCGACATTCGCTAGTTTCATGTGTGGAATGTCTCGCATAGAGAAATCCAAATAAGGACCCCCCCGATACACTACTATCTAATCCTGCCGGTTATCGAGGTCCGTAAGGCCTTCAGTACATACTATGTACTTTCCCACAATCTACGTATTGTGACATAAGAGTTTACTCGTCCACTCTCATGTCCTTAAAAGTGTAACATGAAGCATGGCGCCCTCACTATCCCAAGTACTTAGCTCTATAAATATATAACGAGCTATATTTCACCGCTCGATAATAACACAATGTATTCTAAGTCTTAACTGACAAATAAATTCCTATGCTCGGGAATCACATATAATTAGACACTATACTCGCTGAGGTATATAATACCATGAAAGTTTCATATATACTCATATCTGGGCCCAACCCTATTTCCGGTGGCGCCACACAAAACTAAGATCACTCCTCCTGGAGTATCCTTCACGATAGCCATATCACTACATTTTTACTATCGTTTAACCGTATGTAAATTAATCACTCCACATTACCATAATAAACTCTACTAAATCTGACTCAATGCAGTAGTAAATTATAACAACAAAACATATTCTTAGGGCCCACCCGGTTCACTCACGGACAATCATCAAAATGCCCTGCTAACAAAGAGAAATACGTTTGTAACAAAGACTGTTAATACTAATATTCCCACTAAACTCATCCCCCGCGCAAAGTTTAGGGTTTCCAATTTACATAAAAGTTGTGCCACACCCATGTCACTAGAATCTATCCTTTACTCCTAAGGAAGAAGCAAAACCTCGTCGGTCTCCCCAAATCACAGGGTCTTAGCACGTGGTTCCCATCACGAACCATGAACATCTTCAATCGTCATACATCCTAGAATTTCATCCTATACTTGTCCTCTTTCATCATGGAAAATTTATTTCATCATGTGGATTTCGCACCCACTATTGAAGCATTGACCCAAACTCTCTAGGCCTCAATTATAGCTTTATTGAACTCTTATTTACATCCCGGGCCCCATAGACCCTAACATATTATTTTTACTATTAACAAGGACTCTACTGGTCCAGCCTAAACCCATCACTCTCGGGTTATAAATTTCCTGGGCCTAATTCTCTTGACCCCAATTTCTTTCGTTGGAAGTCTCGCTCCTCCAGTTATTAGGACTAACTGGCATGGTTTAGCATTTATAATCTCTTCGATCTCACTTCTCAATTGTGGACACCTTTAATAATTTCTAGTTCTACTTCCTTCACATAAGGACAACTTCACGAACCATTTCCCCATCACTGGTCCCACTAACCATTTTGGGAATGTCCTTCTCTCGGACCGAGTAGTCTTAACTTGCTGGCTACACTTGACTTTTGAAACTATGGTTGGTTACCACGCCGCTGATTGACTTCATTGTCACTTTTTAGGAAGTTAATCAACTTAAAATCATCTAACCGTGTTCCCTATTGGGTATACTCTCATGTGGGTTTTCACTAACACCGTTAAGTTCAGTTTTTCTTTTTGGCCAGATTCTCTAACCTTTTAGCTTGCTTCTTCTGGAAAGAATGCAAAAACTAGTCACCGTATAACCTTGATGACATCAACACTAGTCATCCTAGCTGGATTTCTCATATATGCTTGTGTTCTACTCACGAGTTCTTTATTAACTATAAACCCTTTGGATAATTTATACCCCTCTGCCAGGTACGAAGTTCATTATGAAATTCAACCTTTCTCTCATAATCGATTGCTATCTTACCCATTGTGCTAAACATCAAAATTTCACTCGAATTTTGTTACCACATCGAATGGAAGATCTCATGGTCAAATCATACCCAAATTTCTTTCTAAATTTCCAACACACTTCTTCAAATATGGTGATTGCCTCTAGTCACAACATGATGCTCCTAAGAGCTATATCTTTTAACTCCAAATTTAATTTTGAGTGTCCTCACACCCCACTAAACATAGTTTCCTTCGAATTTTCTACCTCCGCTAGTCTGATACACTTTCTCATTTTCTTCTCTGCATCTTCACCGATGGGTTTTGAAAAGAGTCCCTCTGATTTTTGCTTTACCGACTGTGCTAGGTGATCCTGAAATCACTCAACCGTTATCTATGACTGTGTCCTGGGAACCCACAGTTCCTAAGTGATAATTTTACTATCTCTTACTTAAGTAATCCTCATAGTGATTTTTGTCCCGATCACTCTTTCTCGATTACTCTATGTTTTCTATTGAGCTTCTTCACCCGTAGTTCTTCTTACAGCCCTAGCTGGTCGTCCTAAAATGTTTGGTGTTCGAATCACACCAAATTTAGTATAATGAGTCACATCCATTATAATTCGCAGCATGAGAACGTAAGTTGCATACGTAAGGGAATACAACAACCCTATCATAACTCTACACATCAAAGAATAATGCACTGAAACGTAATAAGCCGCACAGATCCTAAGGACACTAGAACTTGATGCTCGCATACCACCTGTGACACCTCGCCCAATTAAATATGGGGTGATCAGTCCTCTACCAATTCAAAACAGGATATTCAGTTGGTTCATTCTTAGCATCACTATCGAAAAACTTTTTAACATATTAATCACCTAATATAAAATTAAGCTAGGTGTCAAAACATTTCCCATTTTGTAAAACCAAGTAAATTACATTTTCATTAAATCTTAAAATATAAACCATTAAACTCCATAACAATCCAAGACTAAATTATAAACCATCAACATACACAGGAATATAATAAGTACTGAACAAGAATCAAATACTGAACTAAATAAGACTGAGTCAAACTCCCAGTTCAAAACTCCAAACCATAAACTAAACTGAATACAATATCTCCGATGAAGGAACCAGAAGTGGGAGACATATTCCCTAAACAAGAAGTCTAGATGAAAATGAATGGAAAGATAGATGCGTCTACTACAAGGACGTACAACTTCCACAACAGCTGCAGCATGTAAATTAATCCAAATCTATATATCTGATACTCCTGTGCCTGAGCACCTGATATAATACATATATATAGCAAAAGAGAGAAGAGATACAAGAAACGGATCAGAGCCCGATGTGTAAAAATGATTTAGCAAGTATTTAAAATTGGTTCTTAAAACAAGTCTTATACGCATGTTAGTTATCGAACTCTCACATGAATTTGTCACCTCTCGTCTATTGTGCACGCCTAACGTACATCTAATCTCCCCCTAGTTATACCTCCCACTCTAACTAGTCAGAAACCATACTAATTCTAACTATGATCACTAGTAGTATTCCCGTATCGCCCATACAATACGATAATCAAATAGTTTATCTCACATACTAAGTTTCATTATTCACCGTTTGAATGGTTAATCTTTTATCCACCATGATTATCTTATTTCTCATTTCCATTTTATCCACTAGTTTCACAAAGTAGAAGGTTATCCAAGTACACTTATACATATATATAGTCTCATCGTTCCTATATATATACACTAATCCTGCACCCTTAGGTTAAGACCACTCGGTGCAAAGTAATGAATATTATTATTACCACGTCTACTAATTTCGCACAGTAGAAATATTCACAAGTTCATATATATATATATATATATATATATATATATATATATATATATATATATAGTGTCACATCATCCCTATAAATATATATACTAATCCTGCACCCCCGGGGTTAAGACCCATTAGTGGACTTATTAAGAAAATCCTGCATCCCCGGGTTAGCACCCATTAATGCACCTATCAATAATAATCCAGCACCTCCGGGTTATCACCCATTAGTGCGCCTAACAATAATCATCCTTGTACCCCCGGGTTATCACCCATTAGTACACTTAACAATAGAATTTCTGCACCCCCGAGTTATCACTCATTAGTGCACTTAACTATATCACCCATTAGTGCTCTTAACAATAATTTCCCATAATAGGCAAACGCACATCCTACTATAATTTATAGGTATCTCTCGAACCTACATATATACTCCTCATACATAATTTAATCTCATCTCTATGTATATCTAAATATTTAGATTACTATCTCTCTCATAATCTCCAAGGTATATTCTCTCTATACCGAAATAATTAAAGTATTTATTCTATACTCTCTCGAAATTGCGTCTTATTTAAATTTACTATTTGGCAGTTTCTCTCACTGTAATAAACCGATAAACTCAAAACCGAACTCTAAGAAAATTCCCAAAATTTCCTTCTGTCGTTCGAACCAGAATGACATGTCGTTCGAACCACTTCCACATGTCGTTCAAACCACTTTGCGCGAGATCCCCATCTCGTTTGAACCACTTCGCGCGACTTCGCATGAGACCCACTGTTTCGTCTTCTTCACCAAATTTTAGCGTTTTCTACCATTTTTTACCTAAAAGCCTCTAAGATTCAACACCCAACGACTCATCATCAATACCCATCAACGCATAATGGATTATAAATCATTCCCAACATCCTAGGATCATTAATTCGTCATTAAACATCATAATTATTTAAAATCCCCAAATTAATTCATATGGACCCTAGTTTCCAAATTTTCATTTAAAGAACCTAATCAACCCATATTCGTTCATCAATATATAATCAAATTCTGTGATTAATCCTCTACATACATGAAGGAATTTCAAACACTAATTAAACCAATCCTTAATCATAATTTAAATCTTGAATTTTCACCCAATTCATATGTAAATCCACATTAATTTCACCTACACTAACATGAGACTGATTCTTGCTAAAAGAAAATAAGTAATAAACACTTTCCTCGAATATGACGATCTGATCCGTTGGTGATATTGGTATGGGTGTGTTTCTCTTGTCCCGATCTACACGGTGGTGGTGGTGATTGTGCAAGATGGTATTATCTTGGCCCTTTTCTCCTGGAATTAGCTCTCCCTCACACCTCCTATAGCCATTCTTAACTTCCTGTAAATTCTTAACCCTAATATAATTTCCTTGGCTGATATAATTACTCTTAATTTTCGTCCATTAATTTAGCCCAAAAATACAATTTACCATAATTCCCTCTCGGGGTGTCGGTTAGGCCTAAAATCTCCCTGGGACCCAAACTAAAAACTAGGGTATACTATTTTGACTATCTCGACCCTTATGGACTCAATGGGGCACTCGAAATGACCATACGAGTTAATAAAAATAAATTCTTTTTTTATTCTATTCAATTATTCCCGACATGACTCACATGCGTGTCAGACTTAAATTACCAAACTGTCGTATTTCTCACTTTCGACAATTTATCAAATGTTATAATTCCATATTTCATATCACATAGTAATATTCATTAATTTTCAATAATAAGTATTAACCCTTGGCATGCTAGTTAATAATTATTTTAATTCGGATTAATAACAAATTAATTTCTCACATTTTAATTTAATTAATCCAACAACAATAATTAATCACATACTTAAATCGTCAAAAATACGGGGTGTTACAGGGGGGGCTGTTGTTGGGGTTTATACTAACTGGGCCAAAATTTCTTCCATTACCCTTAGCTCATTTGGCCCTCGCATCCCCTTCTATTCCCACCTTCGCTTCCACCATTCTTGGGGCCATTAGCTTATCCCACCTTGTCGAACTTCTTCTTATGTCCAATGAGATCTCGATAAAGAGTGAGTGACACACCCACTATTTGTGTATATCTAACATATGTTGGGTTGTTTATCAGAAGATAAAGAATATGCTAAATAAAAACCTTGATGAAATAAACAATCTTCTTCTTCTCGTTGTTCACATTCTCGATGGAAAATAAGGATAAATAGGTAAATTCTTTCTCGTACATAGCAATAGTACAAGTCCCCTACTGAAGTGATGTAAACTCCATATGCTTCTATGTAAAGGTGGATTCTAGAAAATAGTTGTCATTAATCTTCGTAATGAACTTTTCACCCCATTTGATCTCTCTCTCCAACTGTATAGTCACACTCTCCCACCAATGAACAACGTCATATGTAAAATGACAGGTTGCCAAAACCTATTTTGGCACCTCAGTATAGGGTAGAAGCCTCAAGTGACGCTCGATGTATCTAAAGCCACTATAGTTCCACAATGGATTTGTATACATATAAAATGTTGGTGGGCTATTTGTCATAAATCCCCCTATGAACTTTTTCCACTCGGTCGTGGAAGCTCGTATTGCTAGCTGTAGGTCATGATTTGGCCTCTCTATCTCCTCGCATCTAGCCCTACCTGAATAGCCTGTGAAATTAACTCCGAGAGTTGCAGGGCTACGAAGTGGAACTTTCCTTATGTGTCTGGTGCTAGGACTGCTGGTATGGGGTGAATGGGTACAGCTGGTGGTGCGTGTGATATGGGTTATGGTTATGCCACGCGTGTAATGTAATGAGTCTTCCTCTTTGTGCCATCTGAAATATGACACGAAACTCTTATTAGTATTACTCATCTTACAACAAGAGTACAAAGAGTATAACATATCAAGTAATGCTCTGCAGATGACTAAAATGGACATATGGAACATACGTTGCCTAGAACCATGCTTTGACACCAAGTGTGATACCTTCGTAATTTTTAGTAATTAGGTTAATCAAGTTTATTTATTAAATAAAATAATTTTCAATTAAATTTAAATATCATCCTTAGAATGAAATAAGAATCAACGGATAATGATATATCGAACTAGAGAACGGTATGAGAAAACCTCAATGATTACATAATATGGATAGAATCGATTACCACCCCAATGTAAAGTAAAAAAAATCTTGACAAGAACTAGTACATGCCAAATCTCCCAAAATTACACTGTCTACAAATTTGAGAACAAATGTAAGGAATACAGTAAAACTCGCATCTCCTAATTGATTAAAAAAGTAAAACTAAAAGTAAATTCAACACCTAGATCTCCAAAACTCGGTGTTGACTGGAGTGAAAGATTGTGTGCTCAAGTGGGAAATTAGGTCGGGTAAACTAAAGCACTCGAAACAATGTTTCAGGTTAGGCCCATTACAACAAGATAATAGCAATGCACTCAAGTAGTTAAACTATCAATGATGAGTATAAATAATTATTCTACAATATTAAATTAACTGTTCTGTAAATATATAAATTGGGTGTAGTCCTCCACTTGTTTAGGGGTCTCACAATGCATAATGTGCCTCACGGATATATAATCAATTTAAATATTTCATTGGTAATTAAGTCTCGTGAGCATATCTAGTACCCCACGCATGTGAAATAAAATGAAATTCATAAAATAAATAAATCCAACTCTAACACCCCGCCTAATTAAATACCGGGTGGCCAGTCCCATACCAAATTAAAATAGAATATATAGTTGACTCATTCTTAGGATCACTGTCGAAAACATTAACAACTCACTCAATACCCGACTAAACCGGTGTTAAAAACTTTCAAACTTTTAATTACAACAAAATCCATTTTTAGTTTACAACTAACACAACACATATTATTCTACAACATTGATAACCGAACATATATCTCAAAAGAATTTAAATGCAATTGGAATAAACATTCCCAAATAATAATCCAATACAGTAATCCCAATAATAGTAAATGTATTAAAAAGACACGACTACAAGAGTATTTGACTCAGATAGAAAAGAGATAACTGAATTCCTTTGGGCGACATGTCCTAACTATAAAAATACTGTGACTCAAATCAAGATAGGCGTCTAAGCAATAATCCATAGCTCCATAGCTCTTCATAATCCGCTAAGATTAGCTTCCCTGTTGCTGGACACCTGATATAGAAGGTACAATAGAAAAGAAAATATGCAAGGAAACGGGTCAGAGCCTCATGTGAAAATGATTTTGAAAATGGAAAGAATTTAACAAGTGAAATAAAGCATTTATTATATACATGTTAGTATCCAGACTCTCACCTCTCATCTAGAGTTCACACTTAACGTTTCCTATTAACCTCCTAGTTAATGGTTCCTCTTCGAAAATTTCCATAATATGATTCCATCCCATATCATAACCTTGTATATCCCATACTATATGTCATATAATCATTCATATACGTTTCTCATTAACATGAATCGTTTCTCATTAATATGAATTAAGCTTTTCAATTCTATAAGAATAAACATTCATTAACTTAATTCCATTCTCTTTCTCTATTCACCGTTATCTATAATTATTACCGTAGATAAATTTAACCACTATATACATTCATTTAATTCATTATATATATATGCATATATAATACAGCACCCCGAGTCACAGCTGCGGTGCAATGCATTACTCTGCAATCATGTCCCAATATCGCTGGTCGCTGAATAGGGGACTAAAGGTCCGGTAAGGATTTCTCGAACCAAAAACATCAACATACAAATTAGAGGTGAACATAGTTCTCATATCCATGGGTCATGCACATACCTACGTACCCACAGTCAGCAGACTTATCAACTCCCCGATAAGTCTTTCATATACCTATGTTCTCGAGCGACAAATCAAAGATCCCATGTATTCATCAGGATATGACTTGCCTCATGCGCAAACCTCCCACCGATAGCAAGTAATCTAGGTATCTCATACACATAAATCATCAATCAAATAGGCATTATCATACCTATAATATAATATCAACAAGGTACTCACATTACCCTAAGATATTTCCCATACGTAGCATTATATCTCAATATTATGACTTTACTTCTTTAATTTATTTATCCCCAAGCCTCACTCATTACTCAAGGTTCAAATAGGTTTTCCTCAATAGTATATTCAGTAAGAAATCACTAATATCCTACTGGTCCATATCATCATATCTCCTGAATTACTACGATTTAAGCTCTCCCTTTAATTAGGGTTAAAACCGATTGTTTCTAATCTCTTATAAACACATCTTCTATCAACTAGGATTGAATAACATCATCACATGTCTCATAGTCTATAGCGTTTCATTCACACTATATGACTTATCAACAAAATCAACATCCTTGCATCCCATAACATCTCTCCACTCTCGTCGTCGTTAAGGTTCATGCGCGAAGCGTCTCGCAAAGCGAAATCCAAATAAAGAACCCCTCCAATACACTACTACTTAACTTTGTCGATTTTGGAGGTCCGTCAACTTCAAATATGCAACCGGGATAACCTCATCCCCTCTTTCAACCAAATGTGGTTTGAACTCCCATCTCTATCCAGGAGCCATACAACTAAGCGCTTGTACTATACTCCGTCCTTACGCAATCAATAATGAGCTTAAACTCAGTCTTTGATGCTCAAATTGTAACCCTAAGGCTACCCATGTGTTATATTAAATCTCCCCTACTAGACCTATCCTTAATCCTCATCCATACAAATTATAATCCAACACATGAATCTAGCAATCGAAATTTCTTTCAATTTAATTATCAAAATTCTAATCAATTAAATCCCAATAGAATAAATTCAATTCTTAACTAGGGCTTACTAATATTCCTTAAGTCCAATAATATCCAATTAATAATCACCAAAGATCTACAAAAGGTTTGGGATTAGAATCAACATTAAAAATAAATAACTATAGGAATTTTGGGGAGGTCGATCGATCAAAGGCAGGGGGTCGATCGATCGATCACCCAGAAAACAACCCAGTTTTCTGCATTTCTTCTACTACGGGTTTCATCATTTTTTATCATTCAAACCTTCATATTAACAACCCAAATGACTTATAATCATTACTACATGATATATCAACATATATAAATGATTTCTAATGCTCTAAACATCCTAGAATCATCAAGAGATTGAATTAAAAGCATGTCTTTATCCTTTTTTTCCAGAAAATTATCAACATAATATCTTCCAAAACACATCAATGGTTTTCAGAATTTCTTCAACGGACTTATGATTATTTCGTGGATTACTAACTACCTACAACATGAGTTTGATTCCTATATATGTTCATATTTCCAGAAATCCATTACAACTCCATCTTTATCTTCCAAACATGAAAAATCATCTCTTTCAATAACTATTCTAACATGGACAATATACAAACTTAGATTGCAAATATCAAACACTTGCCTCTCATGAAGGTCTGATCCTTTGGGATTGAATAACACAGGTGGTTCTCCCTTTCTTCGGCCAACTTCCGGTGGTGGTGATCTTTGGTCTTTGGTTCTTCTCCTTTCCAAGTAAGCTTTCTTCTCTCAAGCAACCTTTCACTCTCTCTAAGAAGATGACCTTTCAATTTTGTGTAGAGGAGATGAATGAACCCATGTTCAACTAATCTCCAAATACTTATAATAAGAGAAAATCCGAAATCACTATTCACCCCCCTTGTAAAAATGACCAAAATTCCCTTTTCGATTGTCTTTTCATTTCCAAATGACCCGAGACTCAAAACCAACATCCAAATAGACTTTTCTGACTATTTTAACCCTTCCGGACGCAACGACGCACTCGAACTGACTATAAGGTCGATAGAAAATAAACTCCCTTTTTAATTTAACAAATTAGTCCCGACACGTCCCATACCGCGTCCGACTAAAAATTTAAATTACTGAATTAACAATTCACAGCAATATCAATAACATCACATCCATATATTACCTAAATATCTTTAAGTAATATTCAGAATCATCCATTTTAATATACACAATTCGGATAAAACCCAAATGAATTAATTAATAATAAAATCTAATTAATCTATTAATTTAAAATATAACGCATTTTAAAAGTCATTAAAATCACGGGGTATTACGTACTTCCCCCCTTATAACAGAATTTCGTCCCGAAATTCGAAAAGATCAATCATACAGGTAAGGTCAACTCTGAGTATAAATCTCACATCGCAAGTAATTTATATTGTACCACCCATATAGGACATTAACAAAAATCCCCATTGATGTTATACGCCAAGCCTCACCATATAGTTCCAACTGAATCGAATTTGAACTTTACCCAATCTTCCCTATACCATCCTCATGAGAGAGTTTGGGAAAAATAATCCTCACTTATTAAACAATTAAATCCTGAAGTCACAACTACTCACTGTTTCACAATTTTGAAAAATACTACAATCCAACCATCCAGGGCCCCCATACACCATATCATACCACTTTCATTAAAAAATGGATATAGTTACACTCATAATACTCGGATCTATCGCAAAGGTTATAAACTCATATCCTAAAGATCTTACTTATTTCGACTCCCAACGGTTATTAGTTTCATGCGTGGGGTGTCTCACAAGCGAAATCCAAACAAGGAACCCCCCTGATACACTATTACCTAAAGTAGTCAGTCATCGAAACTCCTTAGGTCCTTAGTCAATAGTTTATAACCTCTCTACAGGTTTTATCGATTTCAAATAAAAGTCTACTCATCTGCTCTCTCATTAAAGACAAGATGATGGATATACGCTCTCATATACGACAAATCAATCCATGCCAATAGTCACATCGTGTTCGTACATGCCCAAGTAAGAAATTCCGTGATAAAAAAAAAATCAAACCCATGTTATGACATGAAAATATAGGTGTCCAACACCCCTCGGTGAGTCTACGTAAATAACAGTGCAATAGGCTAAGTTTAGTAACCCATTAGCCCCTACAGTATTAATTGCTACAAAAAAAATTAATATACGCCTCATAATTCCTTAGATAGAAAACATACCCTCATTCACGGGTGGTGGTTGTTAATTCGCACTATTATAACTTTGCTCCAATGAGTGAAGAAAAATTTTACCCCCAAATTTTCAGTTCTAGTTAACCACACTCCACTATATGTCCAAGCCTTTGAATATATTGCCTTCGTTGTGTACCACACCCAATTCCCGCATTTCTAGAAATTCTACTGATGACTCTCCTTAATCTTCCATAATTGGGGTGACCTCGATTACGGTCATCATACTCGAACATACTTAATAACCTCCTAAGTACGATCTCCACTATCCGTCCAATGGACAACATCTGACATACTTATTGTTTGAACTCATCCGAACGCAAATAAGATTCACTAATATATATGGAATCTTACCAAAGAAATCAACAATCCTAAACATAGGGCTCTACATCAAAGAATGCTAAGCTGAAAACACGATAAGGCATAAGACCCTAATGGACACTAGAGCCTGATGCTCAGATAACACCGTAACACCTCGACTAATTAAATACCGGGTGGCCAGTCCCATACCAAATTAAAATAGAATATACAGTTGGGTCATTCTTAGCATCACTGTCGAAAATATTTACAACTCACCCAATACCCAATTAAGCCGGTGTTAAAAACTTTCCAAATTTTAATTACAACAAAATCCGTTTTTAGTTTACAAATAACACAACACATATTATTCTACAACATTGATAACCGAACATATATCTCAAAGGAATTTAAATGCAATTGGAATAAACATTCCTAAATAATAATCCAATAAAGTAATCCCAACAATAGTAAATGTATTAAAAAGACACGACTACAAGAGTATTTGACTCAGATAGAAAAGAGATAATTGAATTCCTTTGGGCGACATGCCCTAACTATAAAAATATTGCGAATCAAATGAAGATAGGCGTCTAAGAAATACTCCATAGCTCATCATAATACTCTAAGGTTGGCGTCCCTGTTGCTGGACACCTGATATAGAAGGTACAATAGAAAAGAAAATATGCAAGGAAACGGGTCAGAGCCCGATGTGAAAATGATTTTGAAAACAAAAAGTATTTAACAAGTGAAATAAAGCATTTATTATGTACATGTTAGTATGCAGACTCTCACTTACTATTCCCACCTCTCATCTAGAGTGCACACTTAACGTTTCCTATTAACCTCCTAGTTAATGGTTCATCTTCACAAATTTCCATAATATGATTCCATCCCATATCATAACCCCGTATGTCCCATACCATACGTCATATAATCATTCATATATGTTTCTCATTAACATGAATCGTTTCTCATTAATATGAATTAAGCTTTTCAATTCTATAAGAATAAACATGCATTAACTTAATTCCATTATCTTTCTCTATTCACCATTATCTACAATTATCACCGTAGATAGATTTAACCACTATATGCATTCATTTAATTCATTATATATATATATATATATATATATATATATACATATATATATATATATATATATAATACGGCACCCCGAGTCACAGCTGCGGTGTAATGCATTACTCTCCTATCATGTCCCAATATCGCTGGTCACCGAATACGGGACTAAAGGTCTGGTAAGGATTTCTCGAACCACAAACATCAACCTACAAATTGGAGGCAAACATAGTTCTCGTATACATGGGTCACGCACATACCTACGTACCCACAGTCAGCGGACTTATCAACTCCCCGATAAGTCTTTCATAGACCTATGTTCTCGAGCGACAACTCAAAGATCCCATGGATTCATCAGGATATGACTTCCCTCACGCGTAAACCTCCCACCGATAAAAAGTAAGCTAGGTATATCATACACATAAATCATCAATCAAATAGGCATTATCATACCTATAATATAATATCAACAAGGTACTCACAATACCCTAAGATAATTCCCATATGTAGCATTATATCTCAATATTATGACTTTACTTTTTTAATTTATTTATCCCCAAGCCTCACTCATTACTCAAGGTTCAAATAGGTTTTACTCAATATTATATTCAGTAAGAAATCACTAATATCCTACTGGTCCATATCATCATATCTCCTGAATTACTACGAATTAAACTCTCCCTTTAATTAGGGTTAAAACTGATTGTTTCTAATCTCTTATAAATACATCTTCTATAAACTAGTATTGAATAACATCATCACATGGCTCATAGTATATAGTGTTTCATTCACACTATATGACTTATCAACAAAATCAACATCCTTGCATCCCATAACATCTCTCAACTCCTGTCGTCGCTAAGGTTCATGCGCGGAGCGTCTCGCAAAGCGAAATCCAAACAAGGAACCCCTCCAATACACTAATACTTAACTTCATCAATTGTGGAGGTCCGTCAACTTCAAATATGCAATCGGGGTAACCTCATCCCCTCTCTCAACCAAATAAAAGCCCAGTTTTCTGCATTTCTTCTACTACGGGTTTCATCATTTTTCATCATTTAAACCTTCATATTAACAACCTAAATGACTTATAATGCTTACTACATGATATATCAACATATATAAATGATTTCTAATGCTCTAAACATCCTAGAATCATCAAGATATTGAATTAAAAGCATATTTTTATCCTTTTTTTCCAGAAAATTATCAACATAATATCTTCAAGAACACATCAATGGTTTTCAGAATTTCTTCAACAGATTTATGATTATCTCGTGGATTACTAACTACCTACAACATGAGTTTGATTCCTATATATGTTCATATTTCTAGAAATCCATTACAACTCCATCTTTATCTTCTAAGCATGAAAAATCATCTCTTTCTAAAACTATTCTAACATGGACAATATACAAACTTAGATTACAAATATCAAACACTTGCCTCTAATGATGGTCTGATCCTTTGGGGTTGAATAACACAGGTGGTTCTCCCTTTCTCCGGCAAACTTCCGGTGGTGGTTGGTGGTGGTGACCTTTGGTCTTTGGTTCTTCTCCTTTCCAAGTAAGCTTTCTTCTCCCAAGCAACCTTTCACTCTCTCTAAGAAGATGACCTTTCAATTTTGTGTAGAAGAGATGAATGAACCCACGTTCAACTAATCTGCAAATATTTATAATAAGACAAATCCGAAATCACTATTCATCCTCCTTGTAAAAATGACCAAAATGCCCTTTTGGGTTGTCTTTTCATTTCCAACATCCAAATAGACTTTTATGACTATTTCAATCCTTCCGGACACAACAACGCACTCGAAATGACTATAAGGTCGATTGAAAATAAACTCCCTTTTTAATTTAACAAATAAGTCCTAACACGTCCCATACCGCCTGCGTCCGACTAAAAATTTAAATTACAAAATTAACAATTCACAGCAATATCAATAACATCACATTCATATATTACCTAAATATCTTTAATTAATATTCAAATCATCTATTTTAATGTCCACAATTCGAATAAAACCCAAATGAATTAATTAATAATAAAATCCAATTAATCCATTAATTTAAAATATAACCCATTTTAAAAGTCATTAAAATCACAGGGAATTACACCAACCTCAACTTATCCACCCTAAACACCACCAATAATAAAATAATCATAATTTCGTCTGGCCCCCATGTCTCATTGGGGTAATCAAGCCCCACCATATGAAACCAACATTATCCACCCAAAATAATCATAAGAACAATATAAGAAAAGTGGCCCCATGCATAGGGTCATCAACATAAAAGTAATGTTTATCCACTATTGATAAAATTCCACAATTTAAATTTCACACGTCAATAATGTATTTCAATGTCATTTATACCTTATCTTAATTTCTCATATTTCCTTAAATTACTTCTAAATGTTATACTATTTTCTAAACGAGGGGGTGAGGCGTATATTCTCTAAAAAAACCAAAAAGAAGAATTTCTTTCCGTTCGTATCTCATAAAAAATACATTTTTGGCGTACTTTTTAATGCTCATAAATTAAGATTGTATTCATTTAGAATATTACAAGTATTATGCTGTAAGAATAGCAATTCATTATTTTGGGTCTCTTATATTCGAATTTTGGGAAAACTTAAATTACAAAGTTATCCAAAATATGATTTCCTACAAAAACACGCGAAACGTCTCAAGTTACGCCTTTTATATAAATTAAAATTTTACTTGTCTATAGAGTTACTACACGTCGACAAATATACCGAGTCCGATTTGTTATTTTCAGGTTCTAAATGAACTTTTTTGGATTTTGTTAAAACATGAAACTTTTAGAAAATAATATCTTCCATAAGACTATGAGGTGTCATAATATTTTGAGTAGAGTTGATATTTTTAAAAAATTCGAGGCTATCTCAGATCTTCAACATAATTCATGAATCCAAAAATGAAGAAGTTAATATTTACTAGTACCCCAATCCCCAAAAGTATGAAAATAAAATTTAAGATAATAAGACATGAAATTAATCTACTATTATAATTTTCAACACATATAATTTATCCGATGTTAGATTTAATATTTAAATCATACCAAGAATGTACAATTCATAATCCAATTCAATTATATTAAACTAGACTAGATTAATGCAGTATATAATTTATTATATTAGACTCATTAACTTTATTCACAAAAAATTGAATTTATAAAGGTGTGTTGAAAATAAGGTAATCTTTGATTATCTCTACATAAATTGTAGGATTTATATTATAAACTATTTGGTTGAATGTACTATTTTTCTCATGAGGGGAGAGACTAGAATTATCTTGCTTCAATTGAAGAATACATTCAAAGTAATAGAAAGAATTGTAGAAAAAGTTCCTTTAAAATTTGCTTCTCAATTGATGAAAATAATCTCCCAAATGTGTAGAAGAAATTCCTTTAAAAATTAGTTGAATCTGCCTCCAAAAATTGTTTAGAATTTTTTTGCTACAACAAAAGAGTATGATTATTTAGATTTAATGGTGAAATTTAGGTGGATTGAGTTGTGAGTTAGAAATGAGGAAGAAATGAGGAAATGAGGGAATGAGAGAATGGAAAATAAGAAATCACATTTAATACCATTTACATTTCTTTTTTCTTCTTTTTTAATTTATTTTTATTTTTAGAATCCCATGTGAATAGTGCCACCGACAAAATAGTGTTTTACTATTTGAAATTTTATTTATGAATTTTTATTTTTTAAGAATCCAATGTTATTCGAAATAGTACTATTTGGAATAGTACTATTCGAAATAGTAGTATTTAGAATATATTTTTTTGAAACTCAATTTTCATCTAAATAATTGATCAATAAAAAAATTCCCAAAGTTTATTTATTTAGGTATTAATAAATACCCATATATTATGGGGTATTACAATGTCCCCATATCAAGTCTCGTTTGGACAAGACGAGAGTTATGTATATTAGTAAACGCATTAGAGTCTTTTTTTTAAGTTTGATTATATATTGCATTGTTGAATTTTTTCACTGGGCTTTGTCACAACAAGTTGTATAAAGTTCCGTATTTTCAAAGTGTTACTCAGGTAAGCCTTCTTTTTATTTTATGTTAGTAGCGCTGTATGCTTGGATTTTGGGGATGCTTCCCATAGGTCCCTCATCCAGCTTGATTTAAATTGAAATCGTATTCTAAAGAAGTGAAATGTTAATTAAATAAAACTAGACTAACAACATTAATTAGTTTTTCTCTTCTCACTTCACACCTAACGTCCGGGTCGAACTGGATTGATCATGGGTAACCCATAAATTCGGACTGAGGCGTTATAGTAAATACCTCTAATGAAGGCTTGATGTGATAGATCTTAACTCTCTTATATTTTGAAAAATGTTTTCAGAGTGAAACGGGGCTGTATCTGAAAATGTAACGGAGTTTGTGTTCATGTTTGGATGAAATGGGTTCTTTCATAAAGCCACTTTGATGGAGAAAGTGTGTTAGAAATTTTGACATTAAGAACAAAATAGTACGTAGAATCCTTGTATCTAATGATCCTCTAACTATAATTATGTATTTCATTATTTTTAAGGTTTTGTAATTTTTTTATATTCGTAGAAATAAAGAGTAGAAACATGTAAATATGTAAAAAAATCTGACTTGAGCTTTAGGGGTAGGCCCCCTATTACACATATGTAACTGCTATATGTATAAACAAAGTCAAAGTAGTTTGTACATTTCCTTCATATAAAGATCATAAATGGAGAAGAAGAAGAAGAAGAAGAAGAAGAAGAAGAAGAAGAAGAAGAAGAAGAAGAAGAAGAAGAAGAAGAAGAAGAAGAAGAAGAAGAAGAAGATAATGGGTGGTGTTGCAGCACAATACCACCCCTTAACAGTTAATAATAAAAAAGGTTAGAGGAATACTCAAAGAGTGGTATAACTAACCTTGTCTGTTGGTAGAAGTTTGACTTTGTTAATATATTCAAGAAGGTTATCCAACTTGTAGACCTTACTCTGGTACACCACTATAGAATGTTAGATTTGACTTTTCATCGGAAGAACTTCGATTCTATCTTCAGGGAGGCCGGCCTCCAACATCTAGAGAGTTATCCAGATCTTCGTTGTAACTTTTTAAGATTTCAAGGATATTTCTTAGAGTTGTAGTCCCTTTCCCTCGCTATTGTAAGACATCTCTCTCTCTCTCTCTCTCTCTCTCTCTCTCTCTCTCTCTCTCTCTCTCTCTCTCCCCACTCTCTCTAAAATTACCTCTAAAGTTGAGAGGGACGGTGCAAAAATAAAGGTGACTTAGTCCCTATTTATAGGGAGGATGGGGGAGAAGTATGGCCAATCATTTATCCCACTAATAGATCCTAACAGCACATGACTGATTGGTCCTAAAGTTTGACAATGTGCCAACTTTGTAGAAGTTTCATATTTTGACCATATCTTTTGACTCAGACCTCTAATTTGTGCAGGGTCGTAAATATTGGAGAGATAATTCAAGCATACATAATTCCTCAGCTAGAACAATTCCATATTCAAAAGTTCCCTTGGGTTAAATTTTCTTAGAAGTGAGTCCTTTTGTCCAAAATGTGGATCCGACCATGCCTTTGTTTTCCTAACGCTTGGGATGACCTTTTATGTTTATGAGAGTCTTAAAAAATGAAAATTAAATTTTCTACTTAGTATATAAAGTTCTTAGAACTATCATTCATCCATAGGTATCTAGTAGATACCTCGATCCATCCTTATTGGAGTGAAATCTTGGGGATGAAAAATGGAGTGTTTACAATTAGTAACCTTATCGAGGGGAAAATTAAGAAATTAATAATAAGGAGATTGAAATATAATGTAAGGTGAAGGAGTGGATATTAAAGCAAAATTATTTACTGTAATTAATTAAAATTAATGGGTTAGGATTATGATCCAAGTTGGATCAGGTTTCCTAATCCCATTACGATCCATATCTTTATATTTCTTTACGGGCCCTACAATAGCCTATATATATGCACATATGGTTCTATTGTTCTTAGTTTTTTTTCACTCTTAGAACTAAAAAAGATCTAAATCAGAATTGAGAGAGAATGCTAGTTAGAGAGAGAGAGAGAGAGAGAGAGAGAGAGAGATTAGATTGATAGAGAGAGAGCGAGAGCACTAGAGGAAAATGCGACCATATACGAAGATCCCATAATTTTTTCTTAATAGTTAATGTTACTTATACACTATAAGCTCGTGAGGTACATCTATAATGACTTGTAATTTTGAGGATTTAATTATACTATTTTTGGAAAAATTAACGATTAAGGTTTGGTATGTTAAAAATTAAATTAAATAAGAAAGTGTAATTTATATATTTTTTGTGAAATTTAAGTTAATTAAATGGATAAGATTAACCAATTATTAATTAGGTGGTATTGGGTTTCAGGTGGAAAATCTAGGGCCATTTGGGTCATTTGAGCATTCTTAGGCTCTAAGTTAAGACTTTAAGGAGAGTTAATCTCGAAATAAATATGTGTGTATGTGAAAATGAAGCAACTTAAGAAAATTATATAAATGAAAACTTTAATATATATATTGAGAGAGAGAGAGATTGAATGTTTTGGGACACGTGACCTCGAGTATACCTAGTTGTTACAACAAACTAGGGCCCATGATCGAATAGGAAGGGTGTGGGACTATGACCTTTAAGGACTGTGGGGTGGTCTGCCATGTTTAATTTAACGAAACTTTTGGACAAAATTTCCATATGTTTTCACACTTCATCTAAAAACAAAATCTACAAAATACTAGTCTCTTCATCCCTAACCTTAAATACCTCCATTACAATAACCTTAGACCTTAAATTGGAAGAACTTACACTTGGATTTTGAAGAAACTTAAAGATGGTTAGTTAAATATTTTTGGTGGAAGAACAAGTTGTTCAAGTTAGAGTTTCACAAACTTAATAAAGCCAGAATATTCTCTACTTTTACCCTTATGTTCTATATGTATTAAAATTTTCCTAACCTTAATTATGTGTAATATTTGAAAATTGAGTAGAAACTTAACTAGGAAAATTTAAACCTAATTATTTTTATTTTTAGGAATTATTTGGAAAATGACTCACTAGTAATATTGCATGCAATTGGGTTATTGGGTTGCGTAGTGGAATTACAATGGAAATATTGAAATTTTGTATTGAACATGATGATGGGATATATATATATATATATATATTAAGGCTTATGAAAATATAAACAAATGAATATTGGTTAGAGAATCGAATATGTTGTTTAAAATTTCTAAATTCCATGCTTTATTTGATATATTCTTCAATTTGATGAATCTATTACTAACTTGATTAATAAATTATGTAACTCATTAAAATATGATGTTGCACTTGTAATTTTAATGATGAAATATATGCATTACAGATGGAATTAACATAAATGAATATGAAATAATAGAATATAATCTAGGAAAATTAAGTATTGTTGTAGCTGGTGTATTAAATTTTATACTATTGTTTAGATTACCGGGTTATGTACCTTAGCATTGGGTTATAATATGATTGGTTTACATATGTGGTGGTTTGGAACACTTAGCTTATGTGTAAATTATGCATGTTTTTGTTATAAGGATGGGAATAGAAAATACTATATTTAGTGGTTGATTATTTCCTATGAATGCAACTTGGAAATACGTGTGGTTTTGGTGATCTCTATGTATGGGACTAGAGATAGTTTGTATGTTATTACCTGAGTGCTAGGGGTAAGGGAAATAATGATTTATATGGTGATATGTGACGATATTATGTTTTGAGATTAATACCTTAAAGATGATTGGTATTAGAGATTAATTAATATGTGGGCGTTATAAAATGTGCAGGGCTTAATTGTCTAGATACCTTAACGAGACTTCTGTGGGTGTTACGACATGTGAAGGATCTAGAGTTGACAAACAATCAAAGGAATGTAGGAAAGAGAAATGAGCCGAGTGGTCAGGATTGAACCAATGAAGGAGGAGGTACTGTTATAGTGGATCATAAGGTTAGACATGACCAACAGGGGAAGAAGCCATAGAATAATCCCCCAAGAGAATCAAGATAAAAAGCAAACCCTTCAGTAGGGTAATATGGTCCCATAATTTCCTCAGGGATAAGGTCAGGGAATGCAATAAGGGAGATTGTGTCGTATAGGAAAGTCAGATGTTTTAGAAGTTCTTATTAATCATTTAGAGAGATTGGAAATTGACATATGAGGTTTCCTAAGACTCGGGTACAATAGTTTCAAGTACTTCTATCACTGAGAGCATGGGGTGCAATTACAACACATACAACACAAGTGAGGCAAACCTAAAAATGAGTCAAGCTAAGATGTGGCTAGTGGGGCATTTATGGTATGTTATTTTATTAAACATTATTGTTTACATATATATTATATGTTTTATGTTACTTGTGGAAGGATGTGGCTAGACATGGCATACTATGTTTAGAGTATGTGAGCCTTACTTTCATTTCTTGATGATGTGGGGGCATATGTTAGCTCGGGTTACATTTGTTTGTGTAGGAGTGAGTTATATTATAGTAATGATTATGTAATAACTCATATAATTTAATATTATGGTTGATCACTTCTTAACATTAAAATATATAATTTCTAAGATAATTTAAATAGCATTCTTAGCATGAAAGGAAACAAATGAAACATGTGACAATATAGGAAAGCAATATGACAAAACTCCAATATACTCATATGATTTATCATCAACTACGATAGATTGAAAGACAAATATACAAATAAACCACAACCTCAAATACATGTCAATACAAAGTCTACTACAAAATCTATCTTAAATCAAATGTACATGCCAAGGTCTTGTCTCAATAATGTATGCCAAAATCCTGCCTCAATACTACATGCTGATAGAATCCAAAATACACACTCACACAACTGAAATAAAAGGTAGTCCATCAAGGATATAAACCTATGTTAATCCTTGATTATGATGATTACTGTAGCGTAGAGCATAAAAGATATGTGTTAGATGGAAAGAGAGTCTAAGTGTGTGGACAAGCCTTAGAACTTGAAAGGTTACGACATATAAATGGGTCAAAACCCAACATGTCACCCAAGTTATACAACTCAAAAGCATATATATATATATATATATATATAACTCATAAATACATAGTTATCTAGCCTACTAAGATAACCCAACATGTGTCCCGGAACCTCACAATCCATTTTAATTATCTCATTAGTTTAAATAACGAATTACTCTCTTAATTAATTAAATAGATATAGACACATGCCCCTTTTCCCTGGCTATCTCAAGAACATGCGATATGCACACTTAAAATTGTCACACATACTGTCTCCATATATTATTCACATGACTGTAAATATTCACAAAACACTGTGACGTACACATACAATCCATTACACAACTGATCTCCCTCTGGTAATCCCAAGGCCAGAACTATATACATAATTAGACCGTGTGATGAAAGGAATCTAAATACAATCTAATCCACATAATATCCAATCCATAAATCGTCACGCCGACCAGAAACCACGTCGTGATAGCATAGTCAAAACAAGTAGCATCTAGAGTGGTGATCGCAAAAACCTTGTTCCCCGAGCACGGGCCCCCATAAGAGAGTTCTCTCTTGGAAAACTTCCAAAATCCTAATTGCTTATTTATCACATTTAAAGGTCCTTTGAATTATTACTTCATTATCATTCAAAGATCTCCATTTTAGCATACTATTAACATTAAATTATTACTTTCCATCAACCCCGTCCTTTGGGCCATTCTAATCAATTCCCTAGACAAATCATTATGCCATTTCACTAAAGACTAAGTGATTATTGAATAACTCATGAGGATGAATATAACATAAAACTATTCATCCATCTAAACATTATAATAACTATTTTAATTAAATATTCTTAAGTCATCATTCGTACCTGTCTCTAGAGATCATGCATGGGACGTCTCATAAATGAAATATAAACAAGAAACACCCCCTGATACACGTCTGTCTAAATTGCCTAGTCGTTATGAAATTATAATTAAATAAGTCTTTATTAGAGTGAATTAAACTAAGGAATATAAAAATTAAATCACCAACTCCCATTTCTAACCGCAATCTGTTCAACATAAGCTGACAACAACCACAAACCAATAAGCCAACGAAAATTATCTCATACTCCTTATAATATAACTATAAAATCACTCAATTTTCGAAAACATAGAGGAAGTAATGAAGGGCTTCAATAAATTGTGATGTCAAATTAGGTTCGATTTCTGATTTATAAGAACACAAATCAATTAAAGGGGATTTTAGTTATATTTCAAGATTTTGAACATGGGGCTATTCATTACCCATGCATTTAAATAAAAAATTAAACTCTAGTTATCACATAGCATTCCTCAAATCACGTAAATTAAAAACTATACTATTAAGTACTATTCATAAGGCTAAATGTATAACCCTACTCAGAACATGCTTTTTCAATACTAATTAAGTCTTAATTATTCAATATACCATCAAATCAACATGAATTCAAGATTAATCTCAAACACCAACATGCAAATCTTATTCCAAGGGTTCAATTTTAAATTTCATTAATTAAGTAAGGATAAATTCCAACATATAACATGCGAGTCTAATCAATTTCACGTAAATAAGATAATATAATTAGGGATCTTAAAACCCTAAGGATTTTTAACACATTTTAACTCTAAGATTTAGGTTTAGGTGATATTAACAAGTTTATATATAAAAAGAGAGGATTAGTTTATCAACTTTTCCTCAAAGATGAGTTAAAAACTTGATTTGAATAGAAGACATGAATTCTTAAAAAGTTAGTCTTGAATTCCTCTTGAAAAACTTAATTTAATTGCTTAGAGCGCCTCCTTTGAAGTCTTGCTTGAAAATATTTGAAAGTATCTTCAATTTGATTGATGGAAAAAGGTTACTTGAAGGATGGTTTAGAGAGTTTTTTAGTTTCTTTGTGAAAAATACTGCTAAAAATGAGGGATGGCTAGTGAAAATATGAGGTTTTAAGCATTAAAATAGAATCTTAAGCCGTAGGCCTCGGTGACCAAGCCACGGTCCAGTAGGCCCATGATGGCGGCTTCTTAATATCGTAGTAGTGGCTTACATTCCGCGGTTGTGACTAATGGGGGAATTACCAAATTTTTTTGGCGGCTACATTCCTACTAAAAATCAAACTCTACAAAACCCTACTTCTTTCCTAAGAAATGAAAAATATCATTATACCCTCAAGCCTTTCCCAAAATTTTCCAATGGTCTAATTAAACATACAACTTAATATAATTACCAAATTAGCCCCAATCTTTATGATAATTAAACTCTATCCCATTAGACTTTTACAGATTACCAAATAAACCCTACAACTCTAATTAAATCCATTTTAACTTTAAAATTAACATAAGTGATTTTGAATTCACAATTTAAATTATATAATTAATTTGGAATCCAAATTAATTGATTAAATTATTTCTAATTAAATAATTATAAAATCTCTTTAAATTTTAGGGTAGCGCAATTAGATTTACGTTAATAAGATTATGCATTATCGAATTCTGAGGACGAAATTCGTATATTCGGGGGAAATGGTAATACCGCATAGTTTTCATTGTTTAATTATTTATTTTTCGAATATAATTAATTAAAAATTGGTATCTTAAAAATTAAATTAAATAAGAAAAGTGTAATTTAAATATGTTTTGTGAATTTTATGCTAATTAGATTAACAGGAATAAATGTTTTTCAATTAGGTGGTATTTTGGGGTTCGGGTGGAAAACCCAAAGGAATTTTGGTCATTTAGGCATTCTTGGGCTCTAAGTTAAGATTTTTAGGATAATTAATCTCGAGTTAATTATGTGTATGTTAAGAGTTGTGAATGATGATGAAGCTTAAGAAAATTAAATTAGATTAAAACTCTAAAACAAATAGACAAGAGAAAGGATGCACATTTTCGGACCAACGACCGCGGGTATACTTAACCTCAACTACAACCTAGGGTCCATGACCATAGAGGAAGAGAACATGATTTCTTCCTTTTAGTCTTGTGGCCACTCACAGTGTGGTTTACCTTGATTGCTTTAAATGGACTTTTGGACGAATTTTTCATATATTTTAGACTTCCTCTAAAAAACACGTTACAACATACTATTCTCTTCAACCCTAACCTTAAAAACCACCATTAAAACAATCTTCAACCTTAAATTAGGAGCACATACACTTTTATTATGGAGAAACTTAAAGAGGATTGATTAAATATTTTGGAGGAAGAACACAACGATCAAGTCAGATTTTTCGAAAATTAATAATGCAAGAATATTATCTACTTTTCCCTTTAAGTTCTATATGAATTAAATGTCACCTAAATTTTAATCATGTGTAATATTTTTAAAATTATTATAAAATTAATTAGAGAAAGTAAAACATGGTTGAATTTATTTTTAAGAATGATTTCTAAAATGACTCAAAACTTGAAATATTATATGCGTTTGGGGAACTGAGCTATGTAGTGGAATTACAATGGTGATGTTGAAATTTCGTATTGAACATGATGGGATATTAACACAAAATATATATTATTGCTTATGAAAATATAAAGAGTTGTGTATCGCTTATAAAATCGAATATGTTGTTTAGAATTGCTAATTTCCATGCTTAATTCGACATGTTCTTTAATTCAGTGAAATATCTTATGAACTTGAATAATGAATTATCTACTCAGTGAAATATGATGTTTGGCTTATAAATTTAATTATGAAATTTATGTAATTCCCATGTAACAGGCATAAAAAAAATAATAGAAAAAGATATTGGAAAATTAAGTATTGTTATAGTTAGACTATATACTTATTAATATTTTTGGAATTACAAGGTTATGTACGTTAGCATTGGGTTATAATGTGATTGGGTTACATATGCAGGTGCTTGGAACACTTATCTTATTATTAAATTATGAATGTTGTTCTTGTCTAAGTATGGGATTAGAGTATTATATTTTTTAGATGGGAATTTCCTAGGTATAGGACAAGGAAATATGTTTGGTTTCAGTGAACTCTAGGTATAGGATTATAGGTTGTTTGTATGTTATGACCTTAGTGATGTGGGCAAGGGAAATAATGATATATATGATGATATACGATGATATGATGATTTGAGATTAATACCTTAGATGTGATAGGTATTATTGATTGATGATTATATCGGCATCATAGTATTTTCTTGATTTACATTGTTTGGCTACCATGACATAACTTTTGTGGGTGTTATGGTATGTGCATAGTCTAGAGTATTTGCGGTAACTAGGTTATCTGGCTATAGTAACGAATATTTATGTGTGTACCATGGTATTTGTGGGGTCTAGTGTTGGTTGTCTATGATAGTATGCACGGGATCAAGATTGTTTGGCAATAATGGTGATAAAAATTGTGTAGATGCATACCATTATGTGTTGGGTCATATAGGATGATAGTTAAAAAATAATGAACATTGATGATTTACAAAAGTATAAGGATTATTTATTTATTCTCTATTTAATTTCTTAGTGTTATTTAAAAGATTATACTGTGATACTTACTTAATATAACATTTTTGATTTGGTTCAAATAACCATATTTAAGATCACGTATATGGTATTTTTGTGGTGGGATATAACTCATCGTTATGAAAAAAACATTTCATGTTAGGTTGGTGTAGTTGCTAGGATTCATAGTAGCAGGAGTTGCAACCAACGTTTTATTTTTATGCATTAGTTTAGATTTCTTTTTCACCACTTTACATATGGGATTCTTATTTGGCTTTGGTGATTCATCAGATTCCATAGTTGTTTAGAGTTTTATTGGGGAATATTATTGATGATAAATCATTATTAGAGTTTATTCTACGATCAAATTTTATTATCATGGATGTATTTGATTATGGAAGATCGATCTTTATTATTGTGCATTATCGCATCTTATTTGATGTGGGAATTTTTTTTAAGATTATCACATATTTTTATTACATGCTGAGAATGATTATATCTTGGCATTTGGACTTGACCAAATTAAATGGAAAAATATGTCTAACAACATCAAGCCCATATTCTCGATTGATAGGAGGAGAAATGGCGTCTAATCCTATTGTAATCGTATCTTAGTTTGGGAGATTTAACTTTGGGGGAGAGCGATATCTTCTTAGGTTGATCATAGTTGATAAAGGGGTGAATTAATTTAGAGGGAGTATTTATTTTAAGTGCATTTAATATTGTTAATATTGTGATATTCCCTATGCGTTTAATAGTTTGCTTAAGTGTGCAATAATTCTTCTTAATGGCAACGTTCATCATTGGGCAAAGATATTAATCCTTGGGTTGTTTGAGTCAAGAATTGTACTTTTATTTTGGGTGGGACATTTTTTCTATGTCTAGTAGAGCTTGACGGACCTTTAGGATTTTTGTTGGTTTTTGTCCTAGAATAGCCAAAGGGGGAGATTTGTAAGGACACAAATTTCCAATTGATTCCTTTATAATTTTGGCTAAATTCCGGACAAAAATGTTTGAGTCTTAGGATAGAGTTATTGTCCATCCTTCAAGCCTATGACATACAAGAGTTGAAGACGTAGCGACCAAGAGTATAAAGCCTCATCAAACGCCATGTGTATTGAGAATCGTTTCTACGTCATCAACATGGTTCCATTGCTCCTAAGGTATGAACGCAATTTAATATATATAGGAGCTTGGAACAATATTTATATGGGTGTAATTTATGTTTAATCTGTTGTTTATTTTCAAAAAGTTTCATTAAAACTTTAAAATAAAGCTTTTGGGCTAAAATCAAATTTTTATACTTTCTGGAAGTTCGTTCAATATTATCGTTTGAACGAGTTTGTCGTTCAAACGAGAATGTCGTTCGAACGATGTTTGCCAATTACCTGCCTCTGGAACTTCGTTAGAAGTATTGTTCGAACGAGATTTGGCGGGAACAGTTTATTTGGCAGTTTTTGACAGTCTTCCCACTTTTCCCACTAACTTTTTGGGCAGACTTAATATGTGTGGGAACTAACTTTTTCCACTTAACTTTTTCATATCCTTCCATATCCAAGAGAGAGTTTGAGAGCAAAATTCAAAAAGGAAAAAGTTAATATTTTGAGTGTCTAATTTTTCAAGAAAATCCTTTAAATACTCTTATTTTCACCCATATTGTTTATTCCAAGTTTCAATATATATATATATAAGTGTTTGGAACTTGGTTTATCTCTACTACATTGAAGAGAAAGTTTGGGTTTACTTATAAATCCCACAAAGAAGAAGAAGTTTGTTTTGCTGTGGCATTATCACATGGTGAAAGGCACTATGTGTGGTTAACGGTGTACCTAAAGTCTCATTGGTGGATTCCAAGTTACGGTGGAGCTCCGGGATTGTCTGCTAGGCACATGTAGTTACAAGAATACCCGTTGGGGCTTGAAGGAGTCCATTCGAGTGTTGTAAGT
Organism: Sambucus nigra; assembly: GCA_949130495.1. NCBI lineage: Eukaryota > Viridiplantae > Streptophyta > Magnoliopsida > Dipsacales > Adoxaceae > Sambucus > Sambucus nigra. The sequence goes on along the minus strand of OX422207.1, from coordinate 99,608,865 downwards.
CATCTCGCTTGTAATTGTAATTCCATACTTAGTGGACTTAAGGCTAGGGTCATCCAAGGTTTTTTGCCATTGTGGGTTTTACCTCGTACATCGCGGCGTAGTGATTTATTGTTTATTTTATCTTTCGTACAATTCAAATTAGATGCATGATTAGGTTATTCAATATAAAATTTGGTTTTAATCATTACTTAATTAGTTTTTGTGCTAAATTAATTTGGGTAATGTTTATATTAATTTAATTCAAGTCGTCACTTAATTTGATAAAATTAGTTTGGCCTAATTTGGTAATATTGAAAATAAGACTTAGGCAAATTTCTAGGACTTGGGTTGGATTAAGTTGGTTTAAGTGAAATTAACATAAGTGTGTGTTTAATTTAATTTCACTTGGTTTAATTTTAATTTGAAAGAAATTAAAATTTGTTAATTTGTTTAATTGAACCATCTTTCGCTTCCGCATATAAAAGGAAATTACGTTTTGTAGTAAGCATTTAAAAGTTTGGGTGCCTATCCTTTTCATCGATTAATCTGCATCAAATACTATTTGTGCTTATATGATATTAAACTAGAGATATCTTGAAGTTATACCTTAAATTCCTTATACATATGATAAGTAGATCCTGGAGAAACCGCTCTAACAATTGGTATTATGCCAAAACCTACAAGGGGCTACAATTAGTCTAGGCTTGCCTTAAATTATGTGTGACACCCCCATCGATTCTAATATAGGGTTATTAATCCTTTATTAAAATTAAATAGTTATCCAATATGATTTCATTCTCAGCGTCACTATTTTAATAAGTAATAAAATCCAAAATAGAATAAAAGAATATATACAACTGAACAGAATAAACTGATATGCCCAACTAAATAATGTGAACCAAATAAACCATCATCCACTACAAACAATCCTCCAACATAAGTAACAACTAACAAATAAGTCAAGTATGACATGAAATAAAATCCTACCCAACTGCAGGCAATATGCATAAAATAAAGAATGAAACTGCATCCTATCTAGATAGAAATGACTCAAGCGACTACAATCAAATCTAGCATTATCCACAACCACTACTCGCAATGGCATGAAAGATCTACCTCTATTATCCCTTCTACTTCAGCATACATGGGGTATTAAAAGAAAACAAGAAAGCATATTTTCCCATGAGTCAAAGCTCAAATATATTTGAAAATATTTGACAAGTAATTAAATGATTTAAATAAATAAAACACGTAATGTATTGCATTCATAAATTACCGATCTCACTGACATAAGATAAACACCTCACCTCTCATCTATAGTGCACACCTAATGAAATTATTTTATGATCCTAATTATGCTACCCAGTCTAACTAGGACAATAACTTCCATCAAAGCCTACCCCGCTAATAACCACCATTATCTAACCATATGCTACCCTCACCACGTATACTTTTATACAATAACATAGCTACACACTTGCTATAAATAGAGGTACACACGGTATACTAATATAGCTACACCCGTACTATAAATAAATATTCACATAACATATAAACATAGTTACACCCTCGCTATAAATAGATTTATACATCATATCTCGTACACATACATATATGTCACTCAGTATATATGTATAATCGAATCCCCAAAAACATGACCTCGCTAATGCATCCCTCATGTGCTATAAGGCTCCAGGCATATCACACATTACACAAAGCCACCGGGTCAGAATATTACCACTGATCCAAAAAATATAAACACAAATAAAGGAGGGGGTTATATACATACGTCTAGGGGTCTCAACCATAACACATCGCACTTAATCGGTCTCCAAACTAACAGCTATCCTCACGCGTGGATAGTGGCCATGCAACAGTAATATGATCTAGGGAATCAATTCAATAGTTGTTGGTCAACGCCAGGGTGGACTGCTCACTATGCTCAACCTCATAACGATAGCACTACCGTATAGGTATGTTCAATACAATCTAGCAACCATCACACACACATACACACGCGTGTGTCACATAAAGTACTGAATTTATACGTAAATCTTATTTTGTACTGGTCTACTGATCCCGAATTCCAAACCGACTTCTTGTTCATAAATATAAGTGTTCACTCAATTGAATTCTCAGTTCATCTTACTCGAACACATCTAACCATTGGCCTAATATGCGTACCAAACCCTGTAAATATTTTTCAGTAGTCCCACTCATCCTCGGAAGCCCCTATAATCAATCTCCAAGCTCTAATAGGTCAAAATAACACAAAAATGAAAATCAAGAAGGACAGTAAACCAAGCTGTTTCGTTTGGAAAATCGAACCAGTTCGCACAATCGATCCGATTCTCTCCCCCCATGAACCATTTGATTTGTTAGGCAGTTAATCGTCTTCTTCATCGCGCTTTTACCTCTAAAACCCTCCAATAGAGATACCAAGTCCCCCTAAACATAAAATTAACACCGCAAAACAATATAATATCATCCCAGAGGTATTCTAACATCATAATAAACCCGAATTCATTATTTAAACATAAGTATTCCTAATCATTAATCAATTCAACCAAATCCGGAATTAATTAAACCTGAACTTCCATTGATTCTAACCCCCTATCCATGTTCTCCACGTTCATACTTGTAAAAATAGAATTTAATCATGAAATTCTGACATATTCGTCATCAATTAAAATCAGAGGTTCAATCATCATTTACATTTTCTTCAATTAAATACGAAATTTCATATCTATAATCTCAGATTTAGTGTTAATTAACTATGTAGGTAATTAACTACAGAATTGCATCTAAAGCATGTAAATAGTTGTCTTTATGGATATGAATCCAAAGTCTCTCTCTACACAGGGATGATTCTGAATCTGCAGATGTTCTTTGTAACTCCCCGTATCTTTATGCATTTAAAAAACTAATTAATTCGGGTAAATTTAAATTACTTGTGGGTTGTAATTTAATTGAGTTAATTATGGAAACATTTATATAAATATTAATAGGGAGAATAAATTGTTAATATTTATGGGAATTTAATTACTTAGTGAATAGTAATAATTTATTTACGTCATAACGTGTATTAGTGACGTGATATTTATTTATCTCAGTCGGGAGTCGATATTGACTAATTTGGGTGTGAGATAAGAATTTTATAAATTAAATGGGATGTTAATTTTGAGTGCATGGTTGAGTCCGTATGGGCCGAGATAATCGAAAAAGTGTACTCGGGGGTTGTAAACGGTTCTCGAGGAATTTTTAGGCATAACCGAGCCCACACGGGGGTATTTGGGTCACTCGGACTTGGCCCATTAGGTTAAAAAAGGGATTTGTGTAAAATACGTAATTACGAGAAAAGGGAAATAACAGAAAACACAAATGTAAATTCTAAGTTTTGAGAGAAAGCTATAGGGAGCAGTCAGAGTGCATTGGGGATCCTTTTGGAGACAAGGATAGGGACGAATTTGGGGAGTTCGTCATCATTCTTGGAAATCACACCCCCGGATCAGACCCTACTAACCCATAAGGCAAGTGGTTAACTTGTTGTATTATTAATTGATGTTTTTCAATTCATATTTTTGTGGTGTGAAAATCTGAAATTTGTTTCGGGTATAAATGGGTACAAAAATGGGGGTTTTGTCAATACAACAATTGAACGAAATTAATGGGGAAATTATCAGATGATGAATTTTTTTAGATGTGAAATCACAGTAGTAATATTGAACGAATTTTGGGTAATTAGATAATGTTGGGGCTTAATGAGTGAAAACACGGAATATTCCCCAAATCGAAAAAGCAAACACTCATGAGATTTAAATTGAGTTTGAAGATTTATAGGAGACCCTGATCATATTCTTATGTCGTTATGATGGTAACTGTTCTTGGGTTGGACCAAGAGAGAAGTTGGAGAGTAGAGAAACTCGTTAATGAGGGAAACAACAAGCCGGAGAAGAAGAGTACCTGTTCGATCGATTGATCGACGGTTGGGGGTCGATCGATCGATCCTTCAGGTTTTTCAGCAGTTTTCCCTTGGGCTTTATAAGGGTAAAAATCTTGGTTAAATATCCTACCTAGTAAAAATAATAGAGAGAGATTAAATATGGCAGTTAATGCCTAACAATTATAATGGAATATAACTCTGATTGGTAGGGAGATTAAGTGCGACACATCACGAATGAATTTTGATGAAATGAATTCTTAAGGATAAAATAACGAACTCGATGAATAGGTTCGGGTATAGTGGCAGTGCGACACTACCTACTTAAATTAATTATGGAGTAAAACTAATTAATTTAGAGTCGATGTATAAACTCGGGCGACCGGGCCAAGATAGCGAGTCCGTGTACTTTGGTTGGGAAACAACAAAAGTATTAAATTAATTAAGGTGCAAATTAATTAAATTAGAGTCCGACCATAGACTCAGGATTTATATATTGGCTAGTGCTACGAATTTTTTTACATGGGAAAGACGGGATTTAAATAATTATATATATAGAGTGTCTGATAGTATATATATTATGTGTGCTTATGAATACCAGTGACTAGATATTTACTTAAATTTTATACTCTAGTGCTATCAAGGGAGTTTGCGCGAAGTAGGCGAATTCTTAGCTTGAGGAGTAGGCCGAGTACGTCCCCATGTCATAGCGTCCGATATATGGGTGAGGGGCTTATCTCACTTTCAGGATGGAAATACAACCGCCTCAACAACGTTTATATTTTTGGATAAGTTAGTGAGTGATTCCAACTTGGGATAACTAGGTTAAGTGAGCACACCTACTTGGATATCACTTTTAAGAATACATCTGGTGAGTTATCACTCGGGAGGATGGGCTATATATATGTTCAACATAGGTGTGAATGTTGTAATATGGTTCTACGTATATAATGGGATAAATAGTTATATACGGGTGATTAAATACATGAAGTGAATTATATTAATTATATATGAGTTATATATGTATATTCAACAAAAGTGTGAATGTTGGAATCTTGTTTTACGTATATAATTAGATAAATAATTATATACGGGTAATTTAATACACGGAGTTAATGTATTACTTATATAACTAGTGAATTATATGGCTTTCAAGGAAAGATGATTACTTAAGTTAAGGTGATAAATAACATATATATCTTGCTTTAAAAATACTCGGGATTGAGTAGGGCAGTTGACAAGAGGTATATCAAGAATCTAGTTTCGAGGTAGAGGACTAGGTGGGATATAAGGTAGGCTTTAGGTGTTCACATTAGTTGAGGCGTGAGTTGTCCTCAGGGGAGTGATTCACTAACTTAAATATGAAATGCATTCATGCATTTTATATTACTGCAAGTTAATCATTTGCTAAATGTTTTCAAAATGTTTTGGGTTCTAACCCTTGATATCAAATATTTTCAAAACCTTTTAGGTGTCCAGCCACTGGGACACCAGACTTAATTCATTCCGAGAATACGCTACTGCAACACATGTGGATGTTTCAGGATTTGGATAGGCACTTCTGTCTTTTCTATTCATAGTGTAGGGATCCAGTTCAGTTTACTTCGAGCATGTTGCTCTCAGATTTATTTTGTATCTCTTTCAGATCATATGGATTTATTATTTCTGTTATTTACGTTGGTTTTGGATTTTAGCTGATGATTTATTCGGGAAGACTTTTGTCATTATATGTGATGATTTATTTTATTTGCATGGATTGTCTTACTTTAAATTCCTTAGTTATTTTCTATGGATTAATAAAGATAAAAATTTGACATCAGCTTTTGAATACTAGGTGGTTAGTGAGTTTTAAAAAGTTTTCGACAGTGATGCTAATAATGAACCAAATGAGACTCCTATTTTAATTTGATATAGGACTGATCACCGGGTATTTCATTAAGTGGGGTGTCACAGATGGTATCAGAGCATCAGGTTCTAGTGTCCTTGGTATGTGTGCGGCTTTTCACGTTTCATCTTGACGCTCTTTGATCTAGAGCCTTATGATAGGATTTTTGTATTCCTCTACGTATGCGACTTACGTTCTCCTATTATTAAGTATAGTAATGTGATTCATATACGATTTCATTTGGGCTTTGTACACCGAACATTCTTGGGGATGACCAACGAGGGTCGTAGGTGGATTGCAGGAGGAGAAGCTCAATAAAAGACATGGGGTATTATGAAAATGGTGATCATGATAGTAATCACCTTGATTGTATTTCAGGCCGGTGGTGATAGAATAATCACTTGGGATCGATAGTCTCCCAAAGCACAATTGTAGATAATGGTGGTACAATTTCATCCTCACCTAGCGTAATCAGCAAGTGGTGGGGAAAGTGTGGAAGGACCCTTTTTAGAAGGTTCATCTATAAGTACTCGAGTAGAAGAGTAGCGGGATAAGTCAATGGGAGGAGATAACCCCAATACAATTGTGTAGGGTGGTGTGCGGAGGCACCCAGGAATAAAAGTTAGATGAAATTTTAACCTAGTGAGGCGGTGTTGTAGTGGTAGGAGTCAGTCACCACAACCATGGAGAAATACCATGTATAATAAGGAATTTAGTGTGCGATTTGATCGTAAATCTTCGCATCAACCATTTAAATTGATAAGCAAAGGAGATTTCAGTACTTACTTCCGAAGGGCTGGACAGTGGCCGGACATAAGGTAAAGTTGAATTATGCAGCAAACTTCATACCCAACGAGGTGGATGCAGAGGTCAAGAAGGGGTCCATGAGTTAATAATGGACTCGTGGGTAATATACAAGCATGGATGGAAAACTCCGGCCAAGATGACTGGTGCTATAGTCGTTAAGGTAGTATGTTTTCGATTTGGTATTAATACTTATGTGAGAAGGAAACCAAGAGAGGTGGAGTATCTGACTAAAAGGCAAGATCGTATTTAACAGTGCTAGTGAGGCACCGCAAGGGGTTAACCAATAAAGGAACCCATTTATATGATCTATATCGGTTAAATTCCTACCGATTGATGATGGATTTAATCCATGTCGTCGAGGCTAGCAACGAGTCCCATAGGGATAGAGAAGCCAAAAGGACAATAGGGGTAGCAATCAAGGTCCAGACAACAAAGTACGCAAGAAGGATAATGCCGACATGGTCATTGGGGCTAGGGGTAGGGGATTGACACATAGAGGTGTCTTATGTGTGGAAAGTGGGACCACAACATTTGATTATGTCCACAGTGAATCAGGGGATATGAGTGGTATGCCTAACAGGGACAACAATTATGAAGTTTTCGTTTGGTTGGATGAAAATATTATATTCAAGAACCATTTGGGCCACCAGTGTATAGGCGAGTGGAATTATGATTTTTATCCTTGGATAGATGGGGTGAATTTTGTGACACGAGTGATCACAATATTCTTGTTAACACTATATTCGCATGAAAGATGAGTTTAGTGGTTGTATCATAGTGTTACTATTACGTATATGTTTACCACGGGATAACGAGGCTCTCTTTTATTTTATCTGAAAGGGAGAGAGTGTGAACACTGAGAGGGTATATTTTATAAGGTTAAATCATTTTGAGAAGAGTTATAAGAGCATGATTTTTCCTGGGTATGGACTGGTTAGCGATGGGTAAGCGTTGGTGGGCAGTAATAGCAAGACTATCGTGTTCGCAGTTCCAAGGCAGGATGCATGTTCTTGTGAGATAACTCACCTGAAAGAGGGTCGATCTCGCGGTTATATAAATTCATGAAGTAAACTTTAGAGGGTATAGTTCTCTAGTTATATTAAATCTCGGTGCATAGGGACTTTTACTGATGTGATTCAGGGCATGGCGGATTGACCATACGGCGGAGAGATTTAGCCTATTAGTGAATTAGCGCGAATGACTCAGTGATATTGTGAGCGCTGCATTATATAACTCCTTTAGAGATGTGAGAGTCTATAACCAGACCTATTGTATAAGGACAGGGTTTTGAATGTTCCAGTTATATACTTGGGTTAACGAAAATCAGTGAATGACAATGCTAGTGTTTAATGCATTGGGGAAAGTTCTTTTGGGTTCAGTTGTGAAATGTTAGGCGCGTAGGCCCTCATAAATGTAGGTAGTGGAAAGATGTTATTTGATTCTAGGATGCCAGTTTAAAGGGTGATTTTGGAACATGTGGAGTTACACTTTGCGGTGAAAGCTATTAAGCTATAAGGCCAGTATAGTCAGGTAGTTCTGCGAAAGAAGCACTGAGAAAACTTTTGCACCGCAAGTTAATGGGCGGGGCAACATCGAGAAGATTAAATTATGATTTAGGGAAATATCAAATGTAATCATATGATATAGTGTGATCTGTGGGATATCCTTAAAACAAAAATATTACGTATGTGATGTCTGTGATGTTATGAAAATATGCACGTGATATAGGATATATGTGCGCCCTGGTTAGTGTGATTTCAGAATCATCTTAAATAAAGAAATGTATAAATAAGCGTGTAGAATATAGGCTTGTGGGACCGTCATAAAATAAGTAGGAAATCACATTGAACTGAAATCCATTGGAGAAAGAAAACAGTTTGACTTTTCTATATCAAGGAGAACGATCTCCACCGTGAGGAGTGGAAAGGCAGTGGAGGAACATGTAACAATATATCTTAAGGCAAGAAAGAGGCCACATTTTTGGGAAAATAGAAAAGAGTATCACTTAGTTATATGCGCAGAGTAGTTTTATGCATAGACAAGGTGTAGATTCCTACCAGATGAAAACTACACAAGGCATAGAGTTACTGAGCATGGGAATTGGTGTTGAAAGAGACATAGCAAATTTGTCTCCGAGTAGACCATTTAAGGATGGAAAAAGGTTGTTTTGAGGGTATCAACCATGAAATTTTTTCAATTTTATGGTTCTAGTGATGGAATTAATGCTCAGGTGGGTAAAAATTATGATGGAAGGTTTCCATCGGGTTACAAAACTGGATCGACTGGAACACAAATTGTTATCTTAGAGTGGGTTATACTAGCGAGTAGTGTACCCAACTTTACAATTAACGGGAAGGAGTGAAACAAAACAAGGTGTCGTCCAATATTATTTGATATTTGGGTGAGACCTTTCAGTCCCACTTTTGGTAAAAAGTGTCAGTAGGTGATAGAGATAGAGTTACATATTGGGTTGAACGTGTCGCCCATAAGTCAATGGGTAGACGGGAAGAGAGAATTGTGCATTCTAGATTTTTGGGTAATTTGAGAGTAGTAATTACCACATGTAGAGTTACGTGTGATGCCTCGTAAGATTTTAGTATCTGTGTGACACCTTGGAAGAATTGATGGGAAAAGTTTCACTATCCACCTTTGGATGATAAGAGGTGGGGAAATGACAAAACTTATAGGACCCAAAATTAGTTGGGGTCCATCAATGGGACAGAGAAAGTTATCTCTTTTGATGTAATTCAGAACGTAATGAGGAATACATTGCCATGCGTGGAAGGTGGAAGTCTGACATGCGTAGTCAAGTATCTTGCGGGTAATTACCTGGAAGAAAGTCGCGCATTTGGCAACAAGAAAATTGGCACCCACGTAGGAGGGTAATATCCTAACATAAAGAGGATAGAGTCGGTGGATTATAGGCTCATGGGTTGAGGCACTGTATGGTCGGGGGATATCGAGTTAGAGATTGGTGACCATCGAGAGGGCTTCCTAGCACGGACCACTTGAGGAGATTGATTTGCAGCCAGACATCTCATAGCAGGAGAGATCCAAGGATATTATTGGTCGCAGTGAGTGAAAGCTACGATCTAAGGTGGTGCCACTAGTTAGAGTTTAGTGGGGGCATAACAGTATTGACGAGTCTACCTGGGAGCGGGAGGAGGATACGCGAGAGAAGAATCCAGACTTATTGACCGCATGTATGACCTAATTTTGGGAACAAAATTTCTTTGTAAGGGGGGATATGTAACACCCCGTATTTTTATGCATTTAAAAAGTTAATTAATTTAGGTTAATTTAAATTACTTGTGTGTTGTAATTTAATTGAATTAATTATGGAAACTTTTATATAAATATTAATCAGGAGAATAAATGGTTAATATTTATGGGAATTTAATTACTAAGTGAAAAGTAATAATTTATTTAAGTCATAACGTGTATTAATGACATGGAATTTATTTATCTCAGTCGGGAATCGGTATAGACTAAGTTGGGTGTGAGATAAGGATTTTATAAATTAATTTGGATGTTGATTTTGAGTGCATGGTCGAGTCCGTATGGGCCGAGATAGTCAAAAAAGTGTACTCAAGGGTAGTAAACGGTTCTCGGGGCATATTTAGGCATAACCGGGCCCACACGGGGGTATTTGGGTCACTCGGGCTTGTTCCAATAGGCTAAAAATGGATTTTTGTCAAATACGTAATTGGGAGAAAAGGGAAATGACAGAAAACACAAATCTAAATTTTAAGTTTTGAGAGAAAGCTATAGGGAGCAGTTAGTGTGCATTAGGGATCCTTTTGGAGACAAGGCTAGGGACGAATTTGGGGAGTTCATCATTAATCTTGCAAATCACACTCTCAGATCAAACCCTACTAACCCATAAGGAAAGTGGTTAGCTTTATGTAATATTAATTGATGTTTTTAAATTCATATTTTTTTGGTATGGAAATATGAAATTCGTTTTTGGGTATAAATGGGTACAAAAATGGGGTTTTTGTAAATAGAACAATTGAACGAAATTAATGGGGAAATTAATTGTGTCACATAGTTATGATATGATGAGTTATTTTAGATGTGAAATCCCAGTAGCAATATTGAACGAATTTGGGGTAATTAGATGATGTTGGGGCTTAATGGGTGAAAACCCAGAATATTCCCCAACTCGGAAAAGTAGACACTCGTGAGATTTAAATTGAGTTTGAAGCTTTATAGGAGACCTTGATCATGTTCTTATGTCGTTATGATGTTAATTGTACTTGGGTTGGACCAGGGGATAAGTTAGAGAGTAGAGAAACTCGTTAATGGTGGAAACAACAAGCCAGAGAAGACGAGTACTTGTTCGATCGATTGACCCTTTAGGTTTTTCGGCAGTTTGGCCTTCGGATTTATTAGGGTAAAAATATTGGTTAAATCTCTTACCTAGTAAAAATAATAGAGAGAGATTAAATATGGCAGTTAATGACTAACAATTATAACGGAATATAATTGGACTGGTAGGGAGATTACGTGCGACACATCACGACTGAATTTTGAAAAAATAAATTCTTAAGGATAAAATAACGAACTGGGTGGACAGGTTCGGGTGTAGTGGTAGTGTGACACTAGCTACTTAAATTAATTATGGAGTAAAACTAATTAATTTAGAGTCGGGGTATAGACTCGGGTGATATTTAATTTCAGGCCAAGAAGGCGAGTTCGAGTACATTAGTTGGGCGACTCCAAAAGAATTAAATTAATTAATGTGCAAATTAATTAAATTAGAGTCGGACAATAGACTCCGGATTTATATGTAGGTTAGTGCTATGGATTTTTGTACACGGTAAATCCGGGATTTAAATAACTATATATATATATGGTGTGAGATAGTATGTGTGTGTGTGTGTGTGTGTGTCTATATATATATATATATATATATATATATATATATATATATATATATGTATATATATATATGTGTGTGTGTGTGTGTGTGTGCGTGTGTGTGTGTGTGTGTGTGTGTGTGTGTGTTATGTGCTTATGAATATCAGTGAATAGATATTTATTTAAAGTTTATATTCTATTGCTATCAAGGGAGGTTGTCCGAAGTGGACGAATTTCCTATCTTAAGGAGTAGGGTGAGTGCATCCCCAAGTCATAACATACGGTATATGGGTGAGGGTCTTATATCACTTTCAGGAAGGAAATATGACCGCCTCCACGACGTTGATATTTTTGGCCAAGTTAGTGAGTGATTCCAACTTGGGGTAACTAGCTTAAGTGAGCACACCTAGTGGGATAGCACTTTAGAGAATGCATCCGGTGAGTTATCACTCGGGAGGATGGGCTATATATATGTTCAACATATGTGTGAATGTTGTAATATGGTTCTACGTATATAATGGGATAAATAGTTGTATACGGGTGATTAAATACATGAAGTGAATTCTATTAATTATATATGAGTTATATATGTATATTCAATAAATGTGTGAATGATGGATTATGGTTTTACATTTATAATGGAATATATAATTATATATGGGTAATTTAATACATGGAGGAAATGGCATTACTTATATAACTAGTGAACGTTATATGGCTTTCAAGGAAAGATGACTACTTAAGTTAAGGTGATAAATATCATATATCAAGTATCTAGTTTTGGGGTAGAGGACTAGGTGGGATATAAGGGAGGTGTTAGGTTTTCACATTAGTTGAGGGGTGAGTTGTCCTCAAGGGAGTGCGACATTAAATTGAATATGAAGTGCATTCATGCATTTTATATTACTGCAAGTTAATCATTTGCTAAATGTTTTCAAAATGTTTTGGGTTCGAGCCCTTGTATCAAATATTCTCAAAAGCTTTTAGGTGTCCAGCCACTGGGATGCCAGACTTAATTCATTCTAGGGATACGCTATTGCATCACATGTGAATGTTGTAGGATTTGGATAAGCGCTTCTGTGTTTTCTATTCATAGTGTAGGGATCCAGTTCAGTTTATTTCGAGCATGTTGCTCTCAGATTTATTTTGTATCTCTTTCAGATTATATGGGATTTATTATTTCTGTTATTTACGTTGGTTTTGGATTTTAGCCGATGTTTTATTCGGCAAGACTTTTGTCATTATATATGATGATTGATTCTATCTTCATGGATTGTGTTACTTTGAATTCCTCAGTTATTTTATCTAGATTAATAAAGATAAAAAAATTTGACATCAGCTTTTGAATACTTGGTGGTTAGTAAGTTTTAAAAAAAAATCGACAGTGGTGCTAAGAATGAACCAAATGAGACTCCTGTTTTAATTTGATATAGGACTAATCACCCGGTATTTCATTGAGCGGGTGTCACATTCTTCTCCTCTCTTCTCCAAGGTTCTTATTTTCCTTTTCTTTCTCTTCCTCTTCCCTGAAACTCTCTCTTAAGCACAATTATGCAGAGATAGAAAAGTGGGTTGTCATCAACCTCCTTAAACCTTAAATACGTCTTGTTTACACCCTAATCCCATTTTTTCATTAAACTTTAGGTGTAAAAATACCGTCTCACCCTTATACGGGTCCTACTATGTCTAAAAAAACCCCCCAAAACAAATCATAACACTCAGGTACCTATTCTGGACTACTTTAATCCATTTCGGATCATCGACGCACTCAAAAAGGTCATTCTAGTCAACCAAATACAAATACACCAACATCTTATTAACCGGGTCCGACACCTACGTACCGTACGCATTGCTTATAAAATATATAAATTCGTCAATTTAACTCTCTATCGACATAACATAATAAACCATTGATTTTCACTCATACGTGGCATATAATAAATCACATCTCTATTTACTTATTACACGCAAGCAAATAATAATAATAATAATAATAATAATAATAATAATAATAATAATAATAATAATAATAATAGTAATAATAAATATAAATATAAATATAAATATAAATATAAATATAAATATAAATATAAATATAAATATAAATATAATTATAAATATAAATATAAATATAAATATAAATATAAATATAAATATAAATATAAATATAAATATAAATATAAATCCTTTTTTTTCTAATTAATATTTACCGAAACCAATTTCATTTCTCCAATTAAATTAATAAATCCATGCGCACGTGGAAATTAAGTACTCCTAAAAGTATGAGGTATTACATTCTCCCCTATAAGAATGGAATTTTGTCCCCAAAATTCGATCTTAATTGGCACAAAGAGCTTTGGATATTTTTTCTCATGTCATCCTCAGGTTCCCACGTTGACTCGGTAACATTTTGGTGTCCCTACTATAAACGCACTAACGGTACCACCTTTGACAAAAGCTTTGGTCCACTACGACCCAAAATGGAAACATATCTCTCCTCGTAAGATATTTTCGACTGTATGTCAATCTCCTCCAATGCTATATGCCGATAAATCATGTTATCCCTGAGATACCTCCACAATGAGGAAACATGAAACACATCATGAATATGCTGCAAATGTTCCAATAAAGCGAGTCTATACGCAATCGAACATACCCTCTCGATAATGGTAAAATGCCCCACATACCTAGGCAACACCTTTAGCTTCTTCTCAAACTTCATCACTCCTTTCCTAGGAGATACATGTTGAAAAACGTAATCACCCATGTCAACTCTAGGTCTCTCTTATTCCTATAACCGTAACTCTTCTATAGGTCCCGAGCTACCCAAATATGACTCCTGATCAACTCAATCTTTGTCGACATCTCCTGAATTGCGTCCGACCCAAGAAGAATGTTGTCCCCCACCTTTAACCACCCTTAGGGCGAGCAACAATATCTCTCGTACGAAGTGTCAAAGGGTGTCATGCTAATAGTAAACTGGCACAAGTTATTAAACAAAAAATCTACCAATGGTAATTTCTGCTCCCGACTATCCTTAAAATCCCGAATATACCTACTCAACATATCCTCCAATATCTGATTCACCATCTCCCTCTTTCCATTGGGCTGCGGGTGATACACCATGCTCAAACGTAACTCCATCCCCATAGCCTCCTGAAAACTCTATCAGAAGTGGGACACAACGATCTTATCCCGATCTAGTATAATGTTGAGAGACACTCTGTGCAGTCTCACTATCACTGCAATGAAAAGTTAGGAATACTGCCCTATAGTGTATTCCACCTGAATGCGCCACCTTGTTCAATCAACCCCCAATAGCCCAGATGGAATCGTGACCCATCTATGGCATTGGTAACCTCATGATGAAATCCATCAATACACTCTCCTATTTCTAGATTGAAATCTCCAACTACTACGAAATCCCGGTTATTCTCTAATGATAAATCTTCACAATCTGAAAATTGGTGTACCTGGAGACAAACTCTTCTATGTCATGTGTCATACTGGCCCACCAATAGGTGAAAACAACTTGTCTTTTAAATACCCATTTTTCCAATTTTAATACGCACCAAGTTTGTGAACTAATTTTATCTTGTTTAATCCTAAACATGCATCTAGGTGATTAAAGCAAGTAAAATAAATCAAGTTCACAAAAGAAACGTCTGATGTACGAGGAAACCACTAAGGGAAAAACATCGAATGACCCAAGCCAGACAATCACTATGATAAGGTAATTACTAAGGACGCTAGACATACTTACACAACGACTCAATCCCCATAAGCCTTAACGCTCTTTTTCACTTTAATAGCTCCTCCACAGTGCCCATACAGAAATCCTTCCACGACACTTATCCATAACAAATGAGTCCACGTCCACCTCTATATCCACCGATGCAGCTTTGGCAACTGTCTACAATTTGGAACATGGCCTTCACCATTTCTTCATCACAAATTCATTGTTTAGAAAATAAGTGCAAAAAACGTAATTGTTCTATACTATGAGAGAAAAATGCCTCAAATAAAAAATTTAGGTCGGCAGGTAGTTTGAACTATATCTTTATATTGTTTGAATGACTTGGCTATGTTGTTAGAACGACTAGACCATGTAGTTTGAATGACAATGAGATGTCGTTTGAATGACATAAAGCGTCATCTGAACTTTCTAAATAAGAGAAAAAGATCCATACAACTCTAAACTATGTTTATCTCAAATATAACGAAATTAAAACCTTTTAAAACCTTTTTAATCAGTTAAAATGATTTTTAAATAAAATAACATCCTGAAAACATTTTTTGAGTCAGATAAACATTATGCATTCATACGTGAGAGTATCTCAGAATGTAATGTGATATGAAGACATGAAACGTGCACCAATAAACATGACATGATATATCTTGAATCTTGTCCGCTACGTCTTCAAACAACATGTCATAGACTATGTTGGTATCTTGACAAGTAAAAATCTATCTATTAATCAAATTGGTTTATGTCCGGAATAGTGCTAAGATAAACAAATTGACTCTACTTGGAAATTTGCTCTTACGAATCTCATCCTTTGTCTATTCCTTAACAAACCAAAATAGTGAAATGCCTAAGCTGAGCCATCAAGATGAAAGACCTAAATCCTATCCCATACACCAAAAACAAAATACAGGACATGATCTAGGGAATAAATGTCGGACCGACAACATAAACTTGTGTTCATGTGATGTAGTTGCAAAATCTCCAATCTCTGGATAATCGCTACACACACGAAACAACAAATACCAAGTGAAGTATGGAGGTACAAATGATATAGAAAATACCAATATGTAAAACATATGAATTTGTTAATCATGTGAGAAAATCCAATTTGTATACATAACAATATAACTCAAATCAAAACAATGTTCAATGATACGAATATGAAAAAAAGAACATATGTGCTCATTAAACAAAAAATCCCCCTACATCACATACCATCTCTCCCCTTTTTTGTCTCGAATAGACAACGAGAGAAAAATATAAACAAATATCATCGTATCTAGAAGGATAATCATCATATGAAGCATATCTAGATAAACATATGTGGCTAGCTAAATTGAATAAAAAGATACCAAATTTTAGCTAGTAAACAATCACGTAAATGAAATCATCAATATTAGTAATGGTGTGACTAAGAGAATCAAAGCAGTATAAGAATCAAGCATGAATAATCAACATACACTGCATGAAACTATCCAAAACAACCAAGATGTAACAAAACAGTATGAAATCATCATATATACGAAGCAGGTATATAATGAGAAAGAAAACTCAAAAGATCCTCTCTGGGTGAAACAGTAAAAAGTCGCGCGTTGAAACTATCTAATCACCCTAAAAATGACATTTCTTATGACCATACCTACTAAATTTAACGCCTCCAAACTCGTGTCACACGATCCAGTCTCCGAACAACTCGGGCATGTCATTCAACAACATCATAAAGTCGTTTGAATGAATTCATAAACTTTTGTATTCCATCTCTAAAAATTATTATCTTTTGCCCAGTGAAAAAATTTTCAGAAAACAGCAACTCGAAATACGAAATAGTAGCAAAACAGACTTAAAATAGAAAAATAAAACAAGTTTGAGTTTCATGCTAACATAGTATCAATGTCCTCAAACATGGATATGGAATGAATGGGTGTGAATTAAAATAAATGAATCACAATTTGAACATATCGAAATGATCAAGAAGCTCTAATTGAGATCTAAATGTCATCAAACTCAGTTTTAGCCATATTTGACAATTAATATATTAAGCTTAATGAACTAAACAAACAACATGTACACAAATCCAAAATTTTGAAGACTCTACAAACAATAGAGTCATGATACAATTTTTTAACATTAGGATTCGTGGTGCAAATACTTATTTTCAATCCAAACACCCTCATATATTCATATTTTCTTTTCTAAGTTCTTTTGAGGTTTCTATTTTTCTCACCTTAGACAAATCCTATTGGCCCTATTTTTGTCATATGTTTCTTTTTATTGCCATAATTTTTTTCTCAGGTTCTTTTAAATGGTGGCTTTCACGAGGAGTTTATTATACTATCACAGTCCTTTCCTTTGAACACTCATTATTTTTTAAATATAGGTAACATGTATCCTCATGGCAAGCGGTTCTTACATGCACACCTCCTCCTAAGTATAATTATGCACAAATGATAAAATTGAGAGGAGAACGTCTCACCAAACTCAAATATGCATGAGAAATCAAACATTCATATAAACTCGTGCATGTATGCAATGATGCCATATATACAAAGTCGAATCCAACTGCAAATCAACTTCGTAACAACCCCATTAATCAATGGTTAAGATCATTCAACGTATCTACAATTATGACCAAATGTCTTAGCCACATGGATAATGAAATGATGGGGGTCCAAGCACACTAATATGCCATATCAAACATGAAAACTCAAGATGCAAAAAATATACTGAAATTCTTTTTGTGTTTTTCTAAAAATATTTTTGACTAAAAAATAAAATATTTTTGTATTTTTTCTTAAGTATATGAAACAAAAAATATTTTTGTATTTTTCAAATAAGACTCAAATAAATGAAAAAATATAATAAAAAGAGATACACATGTCATAAAACTAGCAAGATATATATCAAGAAGCAAAGACTAGCATATGACATACATGGAAACACAATCATCCTTTGGATCTAGCATGGGAAGTATCATGTGCAACCAAACGAGAGTCAATAAGTTTAATTCCTAAAGCCACTAGGTCCGATTTCCTAACACAAGTAGGTGTATAACGATGCATGGGGGTTTTGGGAATAGAAACTACTTTATGATTAAACTTTCTAGGAGCACTTTTATGGTCACAGCAATAACGTCTAAGGTGACCCTTCTTGCTGTAATAATTGCAAGTGAAAACACGATGAGGAATGTGACCTAAATTTGGACCTCTCATATCGTTCCTAGTTGGATCTCTTACACGTTAGGTATTATCTTTGGTAATTGGAGAAATATGATCATCGAAGCCTATTCCACACCTATCATCCTTAATTTGGATGATACCTAAAATCCTCTTAAACTTTTTCGACCTTGCTTCCAAATCAAACTTCACCTTACTCGAGTCTCTTAATTTCTCCTCAAGCTCACTATTCTTAGACTCAAGTAAACGCCTAAATTCCTCAAACTCTAGAATCACTTTCTTCAAAGACTACATCAAACCATGAAGACTATCTCTCCCAACCTCAACATATTCTAGTTTCTCCCGAAGAGTCTTCTCTTGTGACCTAAGGTCCTCAATCAAAGCATCACTATATTCTACGGCACGCCCTTTAAACATATCTTTCAAATTCCAGTTTGCCTTTTTCACCTTTACTGCTTCCTCATACAAATTATTAAAGGAAACTTACAACTTTCCAACATCGATATCCTCTTACTCACTAGCTTCACCCTCACTCTCTTGGTTTTCTCACAAAACGGCATTGGAAATGTTATTCACATGAGTATCTTCATGAGACGATTTATCGTCATAGCTCACATGACATGCCATAAATACTACAAAGTTTATCTTAATGGGAGAACTCTCTCCCTCTTTTGGTTTACTATCATTTAAGGTGCCATTATATGCAATCAGTTTCTTTACCTCATTCTTAAGTCTAGTGAGACACTTTCCTACCTTATGGACATAACCCTCACAACCAAAACACTTATACGACTCATCCCGCTTAAAATTCTCACTTTTATTATTAGGGATGTGATTCGCCTTGTTGTTATTGAATTTATCAAGTCTTTTGGCATCTTTCGATTGCTTTTGGAACTTAAGAAATTTTTCAAACTTCTTTTCCAACAAAGCTACATCTTCGAATTTTTTATCGAAATCATCATCCAAAACTTTAGTCTCCTCCTTCCAAGCTTTCAAAGAAATGCCCTTTTCTTCCTTTAGCAATTGCTTGGAGGTAAACATTTCAAGTTCATAAGTTTGTAAGTCACCTACAATCTCTTCTAGTTTCGTTGATTCAAGCATACCCAAGGAGTTTAAAATTGTCACTTTTTGATCAAATCTAATAAGCAACAACTTTAAGATTGTCATAATGACTCGATTGTCAGGTATTTTCTCTCCTAAGTTAAATAACGAGTTGACAATATGGGACAGTCTAGTGTAAAACTAATCAAACATCACACTCCCTAATATCTTAATCGTCTCAAATTGGGTAGTGAGGTTTTGAAGTTTAGACACCCTAACCATGATAGTTCCCTAGTGAGTGAGTGCAATAACATCCCAAGCCTTTTTCAACGTCTCACGCATCATAATAGAATCATACTCGTTTGGGGTTATAGGCGAGGAAATAACATTGAAACCATTGAAGTTAAAAGTGCAAGTCTATGTTCGGCTTCAGTCTATGACTTTACATGTTTTAAACTAGTTACCTCTCAATCTCGCGTGATCGGTGGTGACCACCCTTTTTCTATCGCTAATCAAACACGCTCATTAATAGCTTTAAGTGAAATTTTCATTCCCATTATTAGTGCCATAAAAATAGTTGCTCGAAAAGCATCAAAATTTCCAAAATTCACAACTACAAGCACAAGGGATCAACACAATAAAACATGTTTCTAGCTCTGATACCAATTTGTAGGCCCCCTTTTTAAAGTGTGCTTTAGGTGTAAATAACTTGTCTTTCACAAAAAAAAAAATCTAATTTTAATATGCACCATGTTTGTTAACCAATTTTACTTAATTCCAATTTTATCTTGTTTAATCATAAACATTCATCTAGGATATTAAAGCAAGTAAATAAATCAACTTCACAAAAGTAACACCGGATGTATGAGGAAACCACTAAGGGAAAAAACCTTGGAAGGCCCAAGACAAACAATCATTATGATACAATAATTACAAAGAAAGACCGACAAACTTACACAACGACTCGATCCCCAGAGGCCTTGACATTCTTCTTCTCTTTAACTACTCCTCCATAGTGCCCACGTAGAAATCATTCCATGATACGTTTCTACAACACACGAGTCCACGTGAACCTCGGTATCCACTGATGCAGCTTTAGCAACCGTCTACAATTGAAAACACGACCTTCACCATTTCTTCACTGCAAAACTCCAACGAAATAACTTTTTCAATATGGATGCACAAACCAATGGTGTATAGCATATGTATGAAAGATGAGATCTTTTATAAATAATAAGGATGGTTTTTGCTTTGAAATCCTTAGAAAACAAGTGTAGAGAAACGTAATTGTTATATACTGTATTTTGGTTATGCACACCACAAAATTTTGAGAGAAAAATGCATTAAATAAAAAATTAAGTCGATAGGTCGTTTGAAGGATATATTTTTGTCATTTGAATGACTTGGTTATGTCATTAGAACACTAGACCATACCGTTTGAAGGACACTGAAATGTCATATGAACGACATCAAATGTTGTTTGATCTTTCTAAATAAGAGGAAAAGTTCCATACGACTTTAAACAAAGTTTGCCTCAGAAAAAATGAGGTTAAACCTTTTAAAAACATTTTTAACCTTTTAAAATCATTTTTAAACAAAATAATATCCTTAAAAAAATTTCGAGTCCCATAAGCACTATACGTTAATACCTAAGAGTATCTTGGAATGCAATGTGATATGAAGATGTGAAACGTGCACCCATAAACATGACATGATATATATTGAAGCTTGGTCTCTAAATCTTCAAACAACACATCAGAGACTATATGGATATCGTGACAAGTAAAAATCTATCTATGACTCAAATTGGATTTTGTTCGAAATAATGCCAAAACAAACAAATTGACTCTACTAGGAAATTTTCCCTTACATCTGAGACAATCAATATCCTATTGAAGTTTAAGCTACCCTCAAAACTGACTGAGTAAGACTCTGCTCCATATATTAATAACTGTTGTATATCTCTTAGCAAGAAGAATTCCCTTATTGTACCTTTACAACCTTTAAAATATTCTTGGGTGTAATAGTCATCACTATCGTAGAGGCTCGAATGACCTTCTTCTCCTAACATATCTCATCCCACTTCACCTTCCAAACTGCTACAAACAATCCTACATACTTACGAATCAATGTATTTGCCACCACATTAGCCTTTCACATATGACACTAAATATCGATATGACTCGGGAACCCTTACACCCTATACCACGTGCACATATGCACAAATATCATTTATGAAACTCACATCCATCCTGAAAATCAACCACACATATCACGTGTGACCATACAATAAAGGTATATGCAATTATACTATTAATCGCGACTCAACTCTTCTTGAGATTTCTGCACTTATTTAAGTAATGGTGCAAATATCCCTAAGTTTTCTCGATGTTGCACTGCTTGGCATCACTGGCCTTAAATGACATAATAGTTTGTTGCTCGATGCGTTACATTTTCACACATGTAATGCCTAACGCATTAAACTAACATCCTAGAGCCTAACATCTCTCAACTCCCAATGGTTACTAAGTAGCATGTGTGGGACGTCTCAGAAGAAAAATCCAAACAAGTAACCCTCTCTGTACACTATCCCTTAGCTAAGTTGTTTATTGAGATATGTTGGCATAAGACACAATATTGGGGTACTCCAAGGTAATGTATTCTTATGGACGAAACCTTGCCCCAAAAGCTAATATCTAATCTCTCGACTCCCGTATCTCTAAAGTAGTCATACAATACAACGCTCGCAATATTGCTTAGTTCTTGACACTAAGTCGATCACAAACTCAATCTCTCGACTTGGAGATAACCCTGGTTTCTCCTGAATCAAATCAATAATGTCCCTAAACGTAGGGATAAAAAATAATGAGACAACTATACTCTCCAAAGTATCCTCCTCGATATAACACAATTGCATGCTTGTCCCTCCCTCTGGATGAGGTATCGTCACAAGAAACATACCCTTCCCTAGAGTAGTGAACACGATAGCCTTACTGTAACAGTTCAAGATCACTCTACACATAACTAACTACTCCATACCCAGGGAACATGATAGTCATACATCTCTAAAATGAGCAAACCTGCTAATAAGCATAACCTCCTAATGTCCACACCCACTCCCCTGCATATGGAATAAATGATATCCCCACTACCCAATGGTGAATCTATGGTCATAATAATATCTTACGTTATATCCACTAAAACTATCTCATACATGAATCTAGTGCCCACAAAAGAATGTGACACAACTGTTCTAATCAATACCCGCCCCAAGTGTCTATGGATATAAAACATACCCTCAATCTCTAATGGTTCTGGTGGAAAAATTAGTGCACGAACGTTATACACACATCCAAACTATAACTTCCCATGTGGAGGTGATAATGTTGGAATGGCTAGTGGGGATGAAAGATGTTATAATTGATGCTTGGTTCTGCATCCGACTGCTGAACCCTTCCCTAACTTGGTCATTCACGCTTCATGTGTCCCTTCTCCCCACATATGAGATATCTCCCTATAAAAAATTTATGCCTCTAGCTCTGTTGGTGTTGATGAGGCTTCCCCTATCGCTGGCTCTACTAGCCTCTAGTATGGTTCCACTAACCCTGTTGGCCCTGAGGAACGTGTTATTGGCCCTGATGGACCTACATGTAACTATAATTACCCGACCCAAATCTCTTAGTCGAGTGCCCCTGTTGAGAATCTTTCTCATGTTGCCTACTCGACTGCTGCAATGCCTCGGGGGCATCATTACCTCTAGTCTTTCCCTACTGGCTCGACTCTCCTATTCTCTTAAGGTAAATTAACGCGATGGTCCTTGAAGTAAATTAATGCGACGTTAATGATATCAATCTAAGTTATCAATATTGGGTTGTCCAAAAAATGTTGGTGAATCGAGAAGTTAGCCTATCCATAAACTTGAGAATCCTTTTCTCATCAGTGTTCACCTCGACTGGAACAAAATTCACCATGAGAGTGAAATCTTCCTCCTAATTGGACACTATCTAACCATCCTATGTGAAATTAAAAAATCTACTCCTCATCTTTTTTTACATGGATGATGGAGAGAACTAAGAACTCTCAAATCCTTATCACATCTTTCTTTATGGCATGGTAACTGACTCCCACCACTAAAGATTTACCTCGACTAAATTTAACATAGATATTATCTACTTCTAATTATCACTCCACTCAACCATATACAAATGCATCTGGTTATCCTTCTCCCATTAACATACTTCTACTACATTCATATTGCACTGAAACTCGAGTGCATGGACCTTCTAAAAGGCCTCCCTGAGTCACTCTCACACTAACTACAATGGATGAGTATTTAATAGTGCTTCCACTAACATTTTTGGCCATACATATGGCAAGTGTTGCACCATGGTGGTCATAATAGTTGTAGAGGGGTTATGCTCCACAAGTAAAAAATACCACTTAGGCGAGGGAGTCCTCAAGTGAGGGATCCCCCCGCCAATGCTAGTGAAAATATTAATAAGGAGAGGGATTCCATAAGGGAGGGACCCCTCTGCCAATGCTAGCTAAAAATGTGAAATTAGGCGATGGAGTCCACAGGCGACGCACCCCTCTACCACTGCCAGCTTAAATGTTATTTAGGCGAGGGAGTCCACAGCAGAGGGACCCCTCTGCCACTGCCAGCTGAAATTTTAATTGGGTGAGGGAGTCCACAATAAGGGACCCCTCTGCCAATGCCAAGTTAAAATCTTATTAGGGCAAAGGAGTCCACAACAAGGGACCCCTTTGACAAATACTCAAAACTAAATACTATTTTTCAGCGATGGAGTCCAAGACCCTAGAGGGGTCCCTCGTCATAAACAAAGTTATTATATGTTAACAAGTACTAATATTTATTTACTTATACAAGTAGCCTAGTTGAGCAAGCATGGCTCAAATTGGTAGGTTGGAATCTTCTGGGAGTTTCAGCTTGATGAGTGAGAGATAAGATTTATTAAGCAAGACCCAACCACTTAGCACTTTAAGAAAGAGATAATACTAGTAGAGAGACCCCTAGGAGTCACTTAAGCTCCTACACATTCCAAACTTAGTCATAACTACAGTGAGCAGTGACATGGCTAATTATAAAGAAATAACTTTTTAGGGCCATTATCAAGTTTATAATAGTTTATACAACAAGTGATCGTTCAAAAATATATTTATTAAATTATATGTTTTGCCTCCATTTGGAGACATATTTACTTTTTCACCTTTGGTTTGCAGCAGATGTCGTCTATTAGAGAGGGAAAAGAAGCTACAAATAGTATAGAGACAAAATATACATTTTAGACCTTGTTCCTCAAAGTTTCCTCTCATTTTTAGCGCCCCAAAAGGCCATGTTAGCCCTAGATTGCATCTATAAATAAGACCCTTAAGTTAAGGCAAATCTAATAAGAAACTCAAGTTAAGTCATTGCTCTGTCAAAATCACACCAGACCTAGTATTATCTCCCTGCTCTCTCTCTCTAAGTGCTAAGTGCCTGTTTATTCACTCCCACCTTTATAGCCATCATTCTCAAGAGATTCTTCACTATAAGTTGCTATTATTTCTTGTGAAGTTTATCTTCTTGCAAGAAGATGTTCTAATTTTGACTCCATTTTTACCATAAGAGGAATTATTTAATAAGAGCAGATCTTCAAACTTTGAAGATCTTAGAGGCAGAGTCCAATGGAGTGCGTCATGCCTCACCCATTCCAGTTTATTATCAGACCCCAGTAATACTTCCCTCTTACATTTGGTGACTCTACTCATGAGGTATCCTCTTTACCATGGGTAAAGAAGGTTAAAATGTATCTAAATAACTAGTTTTTGAAGACATTCCAACTGGAAATGGAGTTCAAAGTGACCAGACCACCCAAAAGGAGGTGGTAGTGATCAGAGCTAGAGCACACGCTCCCCAAGGAGGATAAACTGGCGCAACAGCAGTTTCTCCATTAATAATTATGAATTTATTGAGAATGTTTTTTGAGTTTCGAAAGAAAAATAACGTGGATTTGTCAAGTTTGAGCCAAAGTTATGCAACACCAGTAGTAACCCCCTCTCGAGGGGCAACTGCTATAGTAATAACAACAGTAGATGTGGCTCACCACAAAAAGTGGTGCCGAAGCGAGCAATAACACCATTGAGTTCACCAACAACATATAATGTGAGTTTAGAGGAGTCTCCCTCCAAGGATGTTACCATAGAGGAAGTGAAGAAGCTACTTTTATCTCAGAGGGAAACTTCTCATTTGTATGAGGAGTTGTAGAACCCCTACCCGGAAGTTGTTAATGAGAAACCATACCCAGAGGGGTATGTTCCACCAAAATTCATCAAATTTAATGGCAAAGGAGAAAACCCAAGAGAGAACGTGGAAAGGTTTATGGAATACCTCGGAGTGCATGAGAATGGTAAGAACTTGAAATTGTGAGAGTTATCTAAGACCCTTACGGGGAAGGCGTACAGGTGGAACTCCCGCCTAATGCCCGCTAGAATCCCAACAAGGGAGGAAATTCATAGGCAGTTCCTTCAGAAACTTTTCATGGCGGAAGACGAGTTCATGCTGAGAAACCTGGATCAGGAAGTGAAGAATCCTGGTGAAGAGATGATGCAATATATCAAAAATTTCCATGAGAGGGGACTATAGGTACATGAAGATGTAGAGGAGGCAGAGGTGATGCAAATATGTATCGAGGGACTCTTGGAAGAATACAAAATTCATATGGTCAATGAAACTAGAGATGGGACTTTTAGAGAATTCACTTAAGCTACCAGTAACATAGCTATGAGCATCAAGCCTAGACCCTCAAGTTGGAGAACACAATTTCCTTTGACCTTAAGAAGGTTTCAAGTCTCCAGGAAGCAAGCATTTAACTATGTAAATAGGGGTTCAAAGCGAAGGAAGGGAGGCCCAGGGTTCAAAGGCAGCAGCCGAGCGAGGAAGAGGAAGTTTGGAGATGATGTCCCACCAACGTTACCTAGTAGGGTGGTAGATGCGATGGGATATTACCTCACTTTTGTACGATAAGGGGTAGTAGGTACAACCCACTCAAATGGGTATGAACCAATAGAGTAAACAAGGCTAATGCCAAATATTGCGAGTTTCATCAAAGAGTGAAGCACACTATTAAAGATTGTTTCTATCAACAGAGTATCATTGGTGAGTAGATGGATAGTGGTATTTGTAAATACCTCCCATAGACGTCAATGAGAACCCACTTCCATCACATAATTATGGTGCTGCCAATATGGTGGTAGAATATGATGAAGCAGCAGCTCGTGACCTGAATGAATGGGCGTATAATGAGAAGATATGTGAAGAGACGGAAGGACACTATACCAAAAAGGCTAAATTGTCACCTTTGTGCTGGCCAGAGATGTCACGATCATTGACTATGACAAAACAATATGCATATTTTATCACAATCAATGTCCGTGATAAGTCTGTAACTAGTACAGTTGTCACGAACTTATGACAGTTAATGACCGTGACAACTTTAGAAAGTTATCACAGTCAAAGAACTTGATAGGTCTGTGGAAACTCTTATAACTAAAAACCCTAGACGCCTCTTTCCTTCCCACCATTTTCCTTTCCCTCCATTTTTTCTCGCTCTCTCTCTCTCTCTCTCTCTCTCTCGCACGTGACTTTTCTCTCGCTCTCTACGTTGGATGGTACATTTTATCTCTCTCTCTCTTTACTTCGTGTGTGTATGTGTGTGTGTAGGTTTGTGCTCATGTGTGTGTATGGGGGGTGTGTGTATGTGTGTGTGTGTGCGTGGGTATGCACGTGTGTAAATTAAAATTGACATCGTATGTATTGGTATTGGTATAAATTAGTATAAATTGAAATTGATATAATATACATTATATATATATAGACACACACACACACATATGTATATATATATATATATATATATATATATATATATATATATATATATATATATATAAAGACATACACACATGCACACACACATATAGAGATTATTGAATTGTTTGGTATTCTTGAATTGTTGTTGACTGGTGGATTTGAACATTTAAATGGTCATTGAGTTAGGATTTTCTAATAAAAGACATTATTATTTGCATTGTTGTTTTGAATTCTTGAATTGTTGTTTACTCGTGGATTTGAACACTTAGATGGCCAATGAGTTGGTTGGACCTAGGCATTCTCTAATATTTAGGGTTGTGATGTGAAATGAAACATAACAATGCAAAAATGAAAGGACACATGAAGAATGGTTCTTCAATTCTGATATAGAAGAGGTTGAATGTGAGGGGGTTGAGAAAGTGACCCTCCCTGCCAAAGTAGATGTTATCATTACTCTAGATTAAGGAGTAACATCTGAGGCATAATATTTTTATAATGCTCAAACGTATGATCTAGATTTGGACCCTAAGTGAAAATCCATAGCCTGAAACCCCAAGTTCAAATGATTCTTTGAACAGATAGGAGTGAAGTATGATACCCGAATAGAAATTATGAGAAAGATTTTGGAAATAGTGCAGCAGCGAGGGGACCCCTCATTAAATTGTTTGATAAATGGGTACGCGGTATTTTCTGAAGAAAATAGACAATGTGATATTTTCACAATCACCCACTCTATATGACAACCATGATCAATGGGATATCTTTCTCAGAGCATTGATGGATGAAGGATCATTTATCAATATCATATCGATCATCACGTTATATGAGATGGGAATCTCTCTAGAAAAGATAGTGCCCATACCATTAGCGATTTTGGGATTTGACAGAACTGGCATGTAGTCGCTTGGATATGTGAATGTGGGTATCAAGCTGGAGAACTTCACTTCCCATATTAAATTTCATGTCATCAATGCCAACACAAGATACCAGTTCCTCATATGGTGAGTGTGGATACCAACTCATGGTATAGTGCCCTCCACATATCATTAATGTACCAAATCTAATGTTCGAGGCACTGAGATAATAATCAAATCAACAAAAAAGTCATTTTCTATTGAGGAAGCCCATCTGATAGATACAACATTTCATACCGATATCTACGAAGAGAGAAAGAGCTTAGTGATCCCACATATGGCAACTGAGCAAGACAGAGGAGGTAACATTTAAAAAGGTCTTCCTTCCAGATGAAAAGTTATATACCTCTTATGACGATCTTTATGGGTAGCGTTCTTGGATGAGAGCATAGACCTAACACCAGAGTGTTTTGTGGTGGATGAGTCACGTATAATAGATCATATAAAGGAACCCGAGGAGGCACCTGAATGCATGAAAGACGGTCCAAGGGAACAGTTGCAAGAGATGGAGGAAATTAATTTGGGAATAGAAAGGGGTTGAGAGTATACCCATTTTAATCATCAAAGGTTTGAAATCAAAACAAAGGGAATCTCTTATCAGCCTTCTCAAGGAATTCACTGATGTGTTTGCTTGGAAATACATAGAAATGCTAGGGATAGACCCAGAGGTGAGTTCTCATAAACTAAATGTTCTTCCTAATGCTTTCCCAGTTAGACATGCCACTCGCACATACCAGGCTGAACTAGACATTAAGATAAGGGAAGAAGTGGATAAATTATTAGCAACAGGGTTCATCAAACCCATTCAATAGCTTGTTTGGATTTTGTAGCATTATGCCTGTTGCAAAGAATGATAAAAATCTAATCCAGATTTGCATTGGCTTCCACGACTTGAACTAGGCATGTCCCAAAGACGAGTTTCCCTTTCCAAATGTAGATAGTCTAGTAGATTCTATCACGGTTCATGAGGTGTACAGTTTCATGGATGAGTATATGGGCTATAATAAGATCAACACGCATTTCAGAAATTTTCACTACACGATCATACCATTTGGTTTGAAAAATGTATGGGGCACCTACCAGCAGACTATGATGACCATCTTCCATGACTTAATTCATGACATATTAGAGTTATATGTGGATGACCTGGTGGTGAATTCAAAGAAAGAAAGTAAGCATATCCAAGACCTCATGAAAGATGTTGTAGTTATAACATGAGAATGAATCCCTTGAAGTGTGCCTTTAGGGTCACTTCAGGAAATTTTTTAGGTTTCATAGTAAATTGGAAAGGGGTGTAAGTTGATGAGGAAAAGATGAAGGACATTGTGATGATACCACCGCTAAAGAGTCTGTGGCAACTCAAGAGCTTCTTAAGAAAGATGTCCTACCAAAGAAGACTTATACCAACGTTAGCGGAAGTGACCCACCTATTTTCCCCCTTGATGAAAAAAAATCTAAGTGGATCTGAAGATAAGAACATAAAAATGCCTTTGATAAAATCCCAAAAAAATTAGCATTCTCGTCTATAATGAAACCTGTTAATACCAAAAATTATCCACCTGTGTGGACCAATCATAGACGGACACGTATCATCTAGCATGGAAAGAATCCTAGTCAATAATAAATAGACTCTCCGACCAACTCATTGAATGCTGACCAACATGAGGAATATCGACCAACAATAAGAAGACCGACCAACAGGGTTAACAAAGCACCAACAGTCATGTACATTATGAACGTAATGTACTAATGTAAATGATTCATTTATAAAGGCATTCCATCCTTTTATATTATATCTCTCTATCTCCCTACAAGACTATAAATACATTGTAACCCCTTCATCAAGGACAAGTTTCGCAATGTTTGAACACTCTCGATAAAAGGCAAGAAAGAATACAAAGCATAGTGGACATAGGCTTTATCATATAGCCAAACCACTTTAAAAACCTTGTGTCTCACTTTTTATTTATTTATTTTATCTAGTATTGAAGAATTAGATATATTCTAATTTTTTACATCAACAGATTAGCATCATCTGTGGGAACATATTTCTAAACATTGTCACTCATTCATTTATCAATATTCCAAAAATGACTGGCATTACTGAATCCAGTGCCAGAAACGATGGAAATCCGCCTATTCCATCAGTTCCTCCAACAATTAATGATCTGATTGGAATCTTGGCTAGTCTTTCCAGAGGATAGGGGGATATGCAGGATACTATTAGGCAAATGACCCAAACACTACAAAATGTATCTCCCACCTTGTCTATTCACAGGAATAGGAAT
The DNA here is from genome assembly GCA_949130495.1 of Sambucus nigra. Taxonomy (NCBI): domain Eukaryota; kingdom Viridiplantae; phylum Streptophyta; class Magnoliopsida; order Dipsacales; family Adoxaceae; genus Sambucus; species Sambucus nigra. The sequence continues at coordinate 99,578,357 of OX422207.1, read as the reverse complement.
ATGCCATCTCCGCGTCCAAGAATTAGCAAACACAGCCAATCCAGGACTATCAAAGACATATCTTACCGCCCAGGAGCAAGTTTTTCTCTTAGGATTTCAGAACCTTATGATGAGAAATCCTTTACTCATGAAAGAATAAGTTCTTTAGAAAGGTTGAACAAAGCATCTCCCTTTGATCATTTGGGACCTAGAGGGAATAAAAATATTCCCAAGGCATTGTCGAGGAATACTTAACGACCAGCCGATCAACGTGAGGGTTCAGCCCAATCCAGATTAAACTCCTAATAATCTGTCCATGTCGAGCAGACCTCAGAGGAAGAGAGCTTAACAAAAACAGTTGGTCGGACCAACTGAGCTGCAATGCATAATATTGATTCTGGGAATAATGCATGGAAGGGATCTATTCAACTATTGGAAGATGGGTTGGGAGAGATGGCAAAGAGTAAGAACCCATTACAATGAATTTTTGTGAAAGGGTATCCTTTTGTAAAAGTTATTGTGAATTTTCCTACTCCTTCAAAGTTCAAAGCTCCTGTGGTTACTCCCATGTATGATGGGAAGTCATATCGGGTTCTTCATATAAAACAGTACGAAGTAATAGTTGATATTTATGGTGTTCTTGACAAAATGAGATACAGTACATTCAAAGGTAAAATCACAGGTCTTGCTGAGATTTGTTACAATATACTTCAATGGGGATAAATTTCTAGTTTCAATCAGCTTATCGAACTATTTATTGGTAACTTTTAGTTTGGAGACAAAATGGTAAAAAGAGTAACTCACCTGCGAAATGTGAGGCAACGAGTAGGAGAAAGTAAAAGGGACTATATTACTCGTTTCAACAATGAGAAGTTGGAGGTCCTTGATTACGAAGAAAAAATAACTATAACAACTCTCGTGAGTGGATTGCTTCCTGAAAATCTTTATGACACTCATGCCAAAGATCCTCATAAAACTATGATCGAATTAATGGACAAGGAAACCAACATAATAAACACCAAGGAGGACATGGAAGCAAAACAAGGCTCGAGCATAAAGTCTAAGGGAAAAATCGAGAAGGAGTAGAAGGAACATAAGGAGTAGAATGATTAAAGGCAAAAGAAGATTGATGACAGGCTCAGGAAATAAAATAATTACCCTCCATTAACAATGGGTATTCACCATGTTTTGGAGGAAATTAAGCATAACAAGGAGGTACGTTGGCTCGAGAATTTAACAGCACTTGCGGGGAAAAGGGACAGGTCTAAATACTGCGAATTTCATAAGGACCATGGGCATATGATAGATCATTATATAACTTTTCCAAATGAGATAGAAACCCTTATTCAATGAGGAAAACTGGATAAGTTTATTGATTGGCATAGAGGAGCTTGGCGAAGGTTAAAATCTCCATGCAAGTCCAGTGACGAGAAAAAGAGAACTCATAAAGATGATCAGGAAGATGACATCGACCTACCTAATAAACCCACGCAACCATAATGTGAGGTATTTATGCTTAGTTTTGGATCTTTTAACTATCAGATGATTACAGGTGGAGATGTCGGGGGAGGATATCATACTAGTGAAAGAAAAGCTTACCTTAATGAGGATCAAACTTGTTCTTATATTCAGAGGATTAATCTAGCCGAGGAAGATCAGTCGAGGAAGGCCAACAAAGACCATTTGGTGAATGGTTTTTCCAAAAATGACCTCTCAGGAGTATTGTATCCCCATGATAATCCCCTAGTAGTCATGTTCAGAATGTAAGACATAATTATCTCTAGGGTATTAATAGACAACGGAAGGTCGACGAACATCATGTTTTATCCCTGCTTTGACAATTTGGACCTGAAACTTATCGAGTTAGAGCATTATCATAGTCCTTGATAGGTTTATCTAATGAAAAAGTGTACCCCCTAGGCATAATCAAGTTGAAAGTGTTACTCGACACATGGAAAGCAAGTCAGACAGAGAAAGTACATTTCTTTGTGATGGATAAGAATGTTCAATCCTCCTCCAATATGATTATGCGCAGGGTAGGGCTAAATAAGTTCAAAGTTGTGCCCTACATAGTCCATCAATATTTGAAATTCTCGACCAACTTTGGTGCAAGCATTGTAAAGAGCGATTAAAAGGTAGCTAGAGAATGTTAGTACTCCTCTTTCAAGAAATAAAACTTGAATGAATTGAAGAAGAAGACCACTACTTACCAAGTGGACACTACTGAGCCCAATAGCGAGTCTTAGGTTGAAACCATAGATCAAAGAGAGGAGGAGAACTAGTTAAAGGTCAGATTGTAGAAGTAGCGAAAAATATCATCATGGATGTTGACAAGCCATAATGGACTACACAAATAGGTTCAACATTGGATCATGTTCTTAAACAGGAGCTGGTGACATTCATAAGATAGAGAAAGCACTTGTTCTCTTGGAACCATGAGGATATGTCGGGGATTGACCCTAATTTCCTCTACCATGAACTCAATGTCAACAAGGAAGCCAAGACAGTCAAGTAAAGGCGTAGGGTGTTCAACCCTGAGAAAAACTAGGTTATTCAAGAGAAAGTAGAGAAGATCCAGAAAGCTTCATTCATTGAAGATGTAAAATATCTAGATTGGTTGACCAAAGTTGTTATAATAAAAAGAAGAATAAAAAATGGAGAATGTATGTGGACTTAACCAATTTGAATAAAGACTACCTAAAGGACCATTTTCTTTTGCCCAGGATTGATCATCTTGTCGATGCTATGTTAGGACATGAATTGTAGACTTTTATGGATGCTTATTCTGGATATAATTAGATCAAAATGAAGCCCAAAGCTATGGACAGTACCTCTTTCATTACTCCCCGAGGGACTTATTGTTATAATGTGATGGCTTTTAGTTTAAAAAATGTAGGTGATATTTACCAGTGGTTGGTGAACAAGGTCTTTGAAGGTCAAATAGCCGAAAACATGGAGGTATATGTCGATGACATGCTAAAGAAGATCAAGAAAGACTTTGACCATATTTCTAACCTCAACCAAACCTTTGATCAGTCAGAAAAGAACCAAATGAAGCTGAATCCAACCAAGTGTGTATTTGGTTACCATGAAGAAATGTTCCTCGAGTACATAGTGAATCAGAGGGGAATTATGGCTAATCCTCATAAAATAAAAGTACTGATTGAAATGCAGTCTCCGAATTGTAAGGAGGATGTTCAAAGGCTCACTAAGCGAGTAGCTGCCTTAAATAAATTCATGTCCCGAGCAGCAGACATATGCTTACCATTATTTAAGGTGCTGAGGAAGACCTTTGAATGGAACGATGAATGCGAGAAAGATTTTTAGGATTTGAAAATATATCTAGGATCACCCGTATTACTCTCCCGACCAATTTCGGGAGAAAAATTATATTTGTACTTACTCATTTCTGAGTCGGCTATAAGTTCTGCTTTGATACGAGAAGATAATGGAGTTGAAAATCTAGTCTACTACACCAGCAAAGCCTTTTGAGGAGCAAAAATAAGATATCCACGATTGGAAAAGATTTCTTCGGTTCTTAAAAAGGCATCCTAAGGTATGAATCCTTATTTACAAGGGCATATTATAGTGGTGTACAATTACATGCCTCTTCAGAAAGATCTTCACAAGCCTGAGAAGTCTGGGAGATTAATGTATTGGGCAGTAGAATTGGGGGAGTACGATATTGTTATGAGCTAAGGTCCTCATTAAAGGGCCAAACATGTAGTAGACTTGATTGCAGGATTCACTTATCCGGAGGTCCCCGAGCAATAAAAAGTTAAGGCAGAGCAAACCCTAGTAGGGGAAAGCTCAACTGAAGTTATCACCGACTGATAGTCCGAGTAGACCCAGTAGGGGATAGATTAGAAGAAGTTGATGCCGACATATTGAAATAATCAACCAGGATATAGGATATGGCTCAAAGATATAATGAGGCAAGAAAGAAGGTATCCACTATGGGGAATTGTCAAACCAAGTCTTTGACAACAACATCGCAGTATGGAATTTATATATGGATGGATCTTCATGCACGACAGGAAGTGGAGCAGGTATTATACTCAATACCCCTAATGGGATTGATATTAAGTACGCACTTAGATTCTAGTTTCAGGCCTCAAAAATGAAGGAGAGTATGGATCCATGATAATAGGATTAGGTTTGGCTCATTCACTTAACACCAAGCAAGTTGTGGTGCATAGTGATTCACAATTGGTGGTCAACCAGATCTTAAGTTTATATGGAACCCAAGGAGAATTAATGACAAGGTACCTCGCTAAAGCACTGGAGATCATAAAAAAATTACCAGTTGTTCAGATGAGCAAAATTTCAAGACTAGGGAATGCTCGAGAAGACACACTTACTCGACTTGCATCGGCAGCCAAGATTGAACTCAAGAGAATAATCCCCATTAAGATTTTAGTGAGTAGGATCATTGATGAAGACCTGATGGTTAATTTCATTACAGAAGATATGGGCCCTTCCTGGATCGATCCCATCAAAATTTACATTAAGGAAGGAACTCTGCTAGCAGATCCAATTGAGGCCAAAAATCTTAAGTATAAAGTGACGAGGTATGTGTTAGACAAAGGAGTGCTATATACGAGGGGGTTAACAACTACTTTGCAGCACTGTGTCCACCCAATGGAGGTTTAATATCTTATAAAAGAAGTTAATGAAGGATCTTGTGGAGCTCATGTGGTAAGAAGATAATTACTACAATGAATGAACACACAGGGATACTACTAGCCGACCATAAGGGAAGATTATACAACTTTAACAAAAAAGTGTAACAAGTGACAAAAGTTCTTTTAACATTCGCAAAACTCCACATGTTGTTTTGACTCCATTACTTCACCTTGTACATTTGCTATTTGGGTAATAGACTTGGTCGGCCATTACCGACCACTCGAGGAAGATTTAGGTACTTGGTCATAATTGTTGATTACTTCACCAAATGGGTTGAGGCAGAACCATTGGTAGATATTCCCTATGAAAAGTTGTATCAATTTATCTAGAAGAACATTATTTCCAAATATAGTTTACCATATGCTTTTATCACCGATCATGGCATACAATTTGAAAACGATGAGTTTGTAGCATATTGTGCCTAGTCCAAGATTCAGAAGTTGCACTCTTCTCCAGCTCATCCTCAAAGCAATGGACAGATCGAAGTGACGAACATGAATTTTCTCATGGGTTAAAAACGAGACTTGATGATGCCAAGGGGAATTGGATTAATGAATTGCATTTGGTTCTGTGGGCTTATCGAATAACTCCACGAGCTGCCATAGGGGAAACACCATACATGTTGGCGTTTGGTACAGAAGCAGTCTTACCAGCCGATATAGGTTTGCTAACTCATAGACTGTTAAACTTTGATTCTCAGTGAATTGATGTGAAGGCTAGACCTTGATATGATGAAAGAGGTACGAGAAGATGCACCCTTGAGGAATGCTATCTATCAACAACGAATAACATGCTTTCACAACAAAAGGGTGAAGCCAAACAACTTAAAAGAAAGGGATTATGTACTTAAGACGGTAATTTAGAAAGCCAAAAATCTTGAAGCCAACTGGCATAGACCATATCGTTTCTCGACAGTTGTCCGACCAAGATCTTCTAGAATTGAAACTCTGGAGGGGAAACAATTCAAAAATCCTTGGAATGCCAAGCATATTAAGGAGTTCTACACATAATGTAGCAAACAACATCTTTTGTAATAAATTTGCTTCAGTATCAAGAAAAAGTTGGTTTCTTCCATTTTTTCAATTTTTTTGGGAATAATGGTGATATGCATCCCCTCATAAATACGTGGTCGGCAGGAATTCAGTACATGGTCGGACTTGGTCGGAAAAGGCGATACTCGATCGGCAAGATAGTAGAAATTCAATACTTCATTGGAAAAACACATAAACCCAAGTCAAAATAGGATTTTAAATCCCAGTACTTGGTCAAGAAAATTCAGGAATAAAACTCTATATAAAAATCAAAAAGTTTTATCCAAACTGAGCAAAATGGAGGAAGAACGTTATGAAGATTACTAAACAGGAATGTAGATACATATTCCACATACTCTTGGTCACCATTAATAACTAATTCTAAAACTAAAAATTTAGGTGCATTAGTAGAACCTATGGAAATACCACGGGGGAGTAGTGCTAAACTTGGATTTTAATCTAAGTGCAATAGTGGAACCTATGGCCACATCAATGGTAACTAGTATAAACTTAGAAATCTAAGTATATCTATAGAACTTATGACAATATCATTGGTAACTGATACTAAATTTAGGCAAATACCTAAGTGTATCAGTAGAACTAATGAAATAACGAACTCATCCAGGTATACAGAAATTAACAAGATAAGTTAATAAATTCCATTTCATTTATATAAATGATGATTGCATGCAAATACTGTGTACAAATGAAATATAGGAACACATTATTCTCAAGTTATTCCACTCGATGCTTTCCTTCAGCTTTTGAGGAGCTCGACGCTGGTTCCATGCCTTTTGGAGGATCATCCAATGTGTATGGAGAGTTTATAAAGTTAAAATCGTGAAGCATTCTTTGTTACTGCTTCTTGGAGTATTCAATAAATGAGGGGACCAAACTATTTCTAGCTCAACGTGCAGGACATAATACCCAATATATTTGGAGATCAAGCATTGGGAATGTTTTCTATACGGATCCAGCTAATGTCAAGCTTGAGGGGATATTTATCACAATCTAAGAACCTAGGATCTGCCTTGTACCATAGTTTGTTATTTTTTCCAAACTTCATAATTGATAGGCAATTGGTCCAACCCTATTTATAGCCTTCGTGCTGAGCTTAACCAAAATGATCGTCAAATCGTCCAAGGGCTTCATTCTACCATTCCCTCTAAACTTCTCGGGTTGCTTATGAAACTGGAAGGTTAATCTTTCAACCTAGTGTTGTAGTTTCTTCAACACTCCATCTTTAGTTTGTAATTGAGAAGACTGGGTGGAAAGTTACTCATCCTGAGTTTGTATCTTTTGAGACATCTTAGTAATGGCTAAGTTCTTGGCCTTTATCTACACATGCCGATTTGTAAGCATTTGTTGAGTTTTGGCCTCATCAGTTGTAGGTCGGCAAGATTAAGATCTTGGTCAGGAGGTAGAAGCAGTTTTAGATTTCTTCAGGTCTTCCAGTTCCTCCATTAGCATAGAATTCTCAATTTCGAAGAATAATACCCCTTCATTAGTATCAAAAGTTATAGAAGGAGACTTCAAGTAGTCTAGTTCACTCATTAACTTGTTATTTTGTTCCCCGAATAACTTGGCAATGGCTCTAGCTTCATCAACCTCACACTTGAGTAGGAATTCTTTCATCCTAAAAGCAGAAATGTGCTTCTCTAATTTATCCTCAAAGACCTGAGCTCCACTTAAAGCCTTATACTTGTCCTTGTAGTCAGTATGAAGGAGATCCTTAGATTCTCTATGTTCTTCTTGAAGTTCTTCGATCATCTCGAAGTAAGACATTTTATTAGCCACTGCACACGATCAAGTAGACACTTCAGATATAAATAGGCTTCCTTATCTTGAACTGAAATATATGTGCTGAGAAAATTTGATAGATCTCCCTCGTTTAAAGTCATGTGACCAGCCTTGAACAAATTGTTATAGCATTTGAGTAGATTCGAATCATTAGAAGAGAGTTGTTTCATCTTGGTCATGAACTAGAAAAATAAAGAGATATCCAATCAACAACAAGAAAAGGAATATATGACCGCAATCAATAAATAATGAACAACTAAGAGATGACAAACAATATGAAGAAAATGTCCTTTTATTAATATGAAGGGAAATTACAGGTACGTTAGAAAAGAAACAAAAGAGAGACAAAGAACCTAATCTGCACCTTCTCTCTATTAGTCTCAAAGTTTCCATCTTGGTTGGCAGAGGGAGCAAGGGGATTATCTTGCTCTGTTGGAAGGCAGGATGACTCAATAAAAAAAATTCCATGCTCGGTTGAAGACTCAACTACCATACAAGACTCCTCAGAACCAACGTCGTCTTCAAATTTTTCTTCCAGGTTGGGGGAGAACCAGGCTCATGTATTTGGAAGAGTTCAGATTCTTCTATTATACCTACCTCCTTCAGTGTAACCGACTAACCATCCTTAAAATATTTTATTTTTGCATACTCAATCTGAGTAGAGGAAGTAGTGATAGCTCCATCCTAGCCTTTATTAAAGGAATTTTCATTAGCGTTATTACTCTTGGCCTTCTTTGCATCCAGGCCCTTTGTCAGCTTAACCACTTACTTTCGAGCTCTAGCAACCTCATCTTGAGCTTTCTGCCGAGCTTCCTCGGTAACTTTTATTTTGTTCAATCAAATTTTCTTTTCATTCTCTAATGCTTGTTAGGAGTTAAACAAGGACTTCTTCACACTAGCAAAGGCCTCCTAAACATCATTTGAAGAAGAACGAAGAGCATCTTCCTTCTCCAACATTTGGTTGAAATCAACCAGGAACTACAAAGATGAAAGGCAAAGTCAGTACAAGAAGTCAAAGATAAAGTACAAAGTATAAGTAAAAATATAAAGGAATAATTCTCACCATATAAAGGCTTTGAGAAACCCTTTCAAAGATTTTAAGTCGGGGCATAGAAGAAGAAGCACCCCTATGGTCTTGAAGAGTACCAGAATTAATTAATTTCCCAGGACCATTGGCTACAGGGAAACCAACACTAGATGGAGTAACACCCACCAAGCTCTGTGGGTTGGCATCAATAGTTTCTTTACCCTGCCTAGAAGCATGACCTCTTCTCAATATTTTTAAAATATATTAATTTCCTGTAATGGTTGGGGGCTTCTTCCTAGCATCATCCTTCTTTTTGGCCCCACCATCCATAGGCTTGTGGTTGCAAGCATAAGAATTATCTCCAAGAAGGTTGTGAAATTTTATTTTACCCATGGCTGCAGAGAGAGGAACGACTTACTCAAGGTAGGAAGAAGGTCCAATGACAAGTTCACCACCGCCAGATACAATAGCTGATAAAGTGGACACTGGGTCCTGGACCAAGTCAATCATAATGGTAGGATCAACATTTGAAGGTCGGGCAATAAACAACGTGATAGAGGTCATGTATTTCAGCAAGTAGCAGGCCGAACTAATATGCTCGTCACCAATTTTTTGATAAAGACCCCAGAGAAACTTAAGTTCGTCAAGCTTCATATTACCCTCCTTGGGACACTTTCTCTTCCTATCAACTACAAGTAAACAAACAGCCAATGTCAGTTAACATTTCAGCAGGTAATTCATCAGCATGAGCATAAAAAATATATTTAGTACAACTGATGTCATTACCCTCTTGAGGGAATCTTGGTCCAGTATATACTTCTTCCCCTTCAAGAGGTACATATTTTGAATTTTTAACAATAACCCCATAATCCAAGTAATTCCTGTTGGAATCAAGTAAATTGACAAGTAGAGCTTTATTAATAGACCTAGTTTTCAAATAATATGTACTATCATCTGTGACCCATTTGTAACAGAACATGATCTCTGAGATACTTATATGGGTCTCATAGATTTGATTAAGCCCATGGACACCATTAACTATTCTCTTGGTGTTGGGGGCTACTCTAGCACGTACAATATCAAAGTGTTGGCAAAATTCTAAGCAAAATTAATTTGGGGGGAAAGTGAAGCCACATTCATCTATGAATAAGGAAGGAATCCAATGACCTTCAAATAGAGAGAAAATATCTACAGGGGGATTAAGGAACTCTAAGTCTACCCATTCTGGAATATTCCATTCCTTTCCAAACTCATCTAGAGAGACAACAACATAAACCATGATTTAATACGAAGAAAAGAAGAAAGAGAAAGGCTTCTTAAAAAATGTAAGGATTCCCCAAGAACTAGATGACAGGAAGAATGATTGCATGAAAGCTAAAGAGTTTGCAACAAAAACTTAGAAGGTTTGAGGTAAGATACAACTTGGAATATGCCGCCTTTTATAGATTACCTCAAAAACCGGCAAGCATAATGATTGAAGTGAAACTACAATTGAAATTTTGGCAGGGAGGTGAAAAAAGACGTATTTGCCCTAATACTATTCGCTAAGGTTTGAAATATTTACAAAAATTCCATCAACAATACACGCTACCAGCCATACCAATAAAATTTTATAAGTGTGGGAAGTCAGCAATCGTCCAAGCATTAGGAATGTATCTCGAGCTACAACCAAGGCTGAATGCTCCATACTTCCAAGCAAGCATCAAGCATGAACATTCGGGGGCTTCTGTTGATATAAAAAATTATCCACCTACGTGGACCAATTAGAGATGGAAACGTATCATCTAATATGGCAAGAATCGTAGTCAATAAGACATAGACTCGCCGACCAACACGAGGAATGTCGACCAATAAGAAGAAGATCGACCAACAGGGTCAGTAAAGCGCCAACAGTCATGTACATTACGAACGTCATGTACTGATGTAAATGCTTAATTTATAAAGGCATTCCAACCTTTTATATTCATTCTCTCCATCTCCCTATAAGACTATAAATACATTATAACCCCTACATCAAGGACAAGTTTCACAAGGTTTGAACACTCTCGATAGAAGGAAAGAAAGAATACAAAGCACAGTATGTGTAGACTTTCTCATATAGCCTAACCACTTTAAAAACTTTGTGTATCACTATTTTATTTATTTATTTTATCGATGATTGACGAATTATAAATATTCTAGTTTTTTACATCAATAATACCGCCAAAAGCAGGAGCACCGCTACTACTGTAACTCATCTCAATAGAGAGGTCTATAGGAGCATTGGTTTCTCATGAGAAGGGGGGGTAGAGAGGCCGATGTATTATTTGTAAAGGGTTATCTCAAGAACATAATCTAGATATACCAATGTTGAGAGTCAATTGTCTTGCCTTGGTCTTCATAGCCCAAAATTTGAGACACTACTTGTTAGCCTTTACGTTTCATATTATTTCCAAATATGACCCTATCAAGTATCTCTTACCAAGAATGGTATTGGTAGGGTGAGAAAAAACATGGTTTTTGATCTTATTAGAATATGATTTGAAGTGAGTAGTGCCAAAATCTATCAAGAGGCGGGCAATGGCAGATTTGTTGGCCCATTTTTCAAGTCAAAATTTTGACCCTCATAATGAAGAGCTATATGGAGAAAATTTTCGAGCATGATTATCGGAGGAGATGGAGGATGGAATTTAATGGTTCCTGTTCATAATGAACAGGGGATACATGTATTATCTTCTTGAATGATAAGGAGAAGATCATTCTCTCATTCAAACCGGATTACAAGTGTTTAAACAATGAGGCTGAGTGCGAAACCCTCATTATAGGATTGTTGGAGGTGATGCAAAAATGTATCAGAGTACTATGTATATAAGGGGACTCTAACTTGGTAGTAAAATAAGTAAATGTGGAGTTAATCCTCAAGCGCGCCAACTTAGCACTATATAGATCCATCATTTAGAGGCTATTGAGCCAGTTCTTAAAACTAACCATTGAGAGACGCACGAATGATGAATGGGAACCCAGATATGCTAGATAAGATAACTCAAAATTGGACATGGATGAACCAGAAGCATCCATATTGTTACGAAAGAAGACGGTACCTACCACGGTGAAGTTTTTGTTTCCAAGTGAAGAAACAAAAGATTAGAGGTGACCGGTAGTGAAAGAGTTAGAAAGAAGAAAAGGAAAGATACAAATGTTAGAACTGGCCAACTACCACCTTCTGTAAGGAACACTTTATTATAAGATCCCCGGAGGGTTCTTATCATGCTATGTAGGAGAAGAAGAAGGTAAAAAGAGGTTGGAAGCAATGCATGAGAAGCATTGTGTGGGGTACTAATATCCTTCTTTATCGCCAGTGGCTGCGTGAGGGCTAGTATTGGACCACCATGAGCATATAGGCTACTCGTCTGCAGCTGGGCAATCTAAAGTGCCAAACCCAATTTGACTAGCCAGCTAAAGCTAACTTCATAGAAGAATTTGAGGATTGGAGGCAACCTTACATAGCATATTTGAAAGATGGTGAGTTGCTAGCTGAGACAGCAGATGAGATTTATCTCAAAAAAAGAGTGATTATTTCTATCTAGTGAGGGAGAACTCTATCAGAAAGGTTACAATGAGAAAGAATTGAAGTGCATAACTAAAGGGGATGTAGAGAGAGTACTGAAAGAAGCTCATGATCCTTACCACATGGGGGTGCTAAAAATATGATCAATTGATGACGCTAGGGTACGATTGGCCAACTATGGAAGCTGACTATTTTGGTTATATGAAGAAATGAAGAGCATGACAAGTACATGGTAATATGGTGCATGTCCTTTCAGTGAGTCTACAAAGCTTAGCATCTTCCTATCCATTACACATGTGGGCATCTGATATGGTGGGAAAGATTATCCTAGACTCTTACAGTCAGTCATTCATTATCGTTCCTACAGAATTGTAGACAAAGTGGGAAAAAGTAATCCCACTAAGAAGATTAACTGCTTAATGCTCTATTAAAAGTGTGTGATATAAGTGCAAATATAACGCAACAAATAGTATATAGGTAAGTCCGAAATTGTATTCTTCAGGGATTGAACTCTCATAAGAGAACGAAGATAGGTTATATGATACTCTTCGAACGTCACAAAGTTAAAATGTAAAAAGATGATTTTTTGTTTAAAGTAGTGAGATTAGTGAACTGTTATCCTCGCATGTGTTAAATTAAAGGAGATTGGGTAAACTATGAAGAAATGAGAGACATAAGAGATTGAGGATCATTCTCCCACCATGGATTCTCTATAAAGATAATGGAACTTAATCTAAATTAATTCTAATCGATCATAACTAATTAATTATGAATATCAACCATGTAGAGACAAAACTCATCAATGGAAGATTAGGGGTTAATTAGCTATGATTCTAGATGGGCTGAGGTTGTAGAAAAACATCAAACACCACCCTTGCAAGACATAGGTAGTTAAGAAACTAGGATACTCCAATACCAACACATGAAGTTCCATTTGAACAATTATATACCAAACCCTAAATATGAAGTTCAAGCATCCAAGATGGTATCATGATCCCCAACTATAAGACTATCTACTCGTGATAGAAACTAAGGTAAGTACATAAGAGAAAAACATAACTAAGCAACTCATCTAGTTAAACATAAACTAATACAAGAGATAAAAATAAATGCAAGTTAAAGCTAATAAAGTAAGTAAGGAAGAAGTAGTTGAATAAAGCTTGCATTAAAGCCAAATATATTGAATGTAATTAATGGTTTACATGTAATACAATACCATAAATGAACTTGACGTAGGAGAGAAAAGAGAGAGTTTCTAAAGTTGGAAACTTTATAAGTATAAAAAATGATTATCGTAATAGGGAAACAAAGGGATAAAACCCACAAAATATCTCGGATGGAAAATTTGTAATAAGAAAGAACAAGGGAGAATTGATTCAGTCCTATACCCGAATCAATTCACAAGAGAGAAAATGCTGCTCGGGCCAAGCTGAATGGAATTGGTTAAGGATTCGAATCGATTCGGACTTGCTTCCACCTCGAGGAAGGGGTTGCCATTGATGATTGTATAGGGGCTTGAAAGTAATCCTGATATTAGGGATAATTCCCCCATTAGCAACAGTGTCTGGGATTAAGAAATCGAGGCATCTCAGCGTGGCAACTCAGTGAGGTAGCTTAGCGTGGCAACAAATACTTTAGCTTGTTGTGTTAGTCATATTGTATCTTTGTTTATATTGAATATAAGCTATAATGGTTGTAATGATGTAACGAGAATAATAATGAGTTTTAGTGTGAGGTCAAATGTTACTCGCGAGAGACCAAACTTGGCAGGGCCTAGGAGAAATTTCATGATCTATCGAATGACCTAGTCGTGGGAACTTTAGAGGGACTTGGTTTGGAGGATTGAGAATTGAGGCACCATTGGGGATTGTCCGACCATCTTAGATACACCTAGTAAAACACCGAAGGACCCTTACCGTGGAATCTCGGGTGGAGCAGCTTGGAGTTCCATCGGGCATTGAGTTATGAATCAAACAACCCTCTACTTAATGTCACGTCAACTTTATCTGATGTCACTAACCAGCTAGACAATGTCAGACCTGTACTTGAGTAAACCATCATGGTATTTGGGGCTTTCAGACAGTTGGTGAGCCATCTCAGTAACAACAGCCCCCTGACACACAGTAGTTAGGCAAAAGGTATGTCTTGGCATTTAATGTTTATGACGTCGAGATAGCTAGTGCATCATGTATTTAATATTTATGACATAAAGTATGAGGGATTTCTCTCACAGGAATTAATGGCGGAGTCACCTCAGGGTGGTGTGGGAGGCTATTAAAAGACCCCAACCGCCTCTGAGAAGAGGATGATCTTTTGAGAGTTCAGAAGTTATTACCAGAGATAATATACATCAGAGAGAGTTTTCCTCACCCACCATTGTAATTTATTACGAATCTTTTGATATTTTATAGAGATTCTTGAGGGTGGTTGGTGTTTTTGGCTGCCTGCCAAGGTGTATCTAGGGTGCTTACTTCTCTCCCCCTCTAGCTAAGTTACTTCTAAAGTTCATTATTACCTTCTGAGTTATACACGAGAGATCTGTGATCTTAAACTGAACTTATCTTGAGTGAGTAATGTTTGAATGTCATAGGGTTAATCAATAGTGCTGATATTTAACTTATCATTACTGTACTCAAAAGGGGTTATGCCTCCATCTTATCTAAACAACCCTCTTACATTTGACGACTATGTTGGGGAGGCATTCTCCAAAGTAAGGAGTATGGCGCAAGATAATGTTAATCGAAGGCTCAACTTTGATGACATCCAACACAATGAAGAACAAGCGACGAGAGAACTGGAGGCTCTAACATATGGAGTTCCTCGAACACAGACACCTCCAGTTCAGGCGACGATAAGTGGTCCAGGGGTGACACAATCTTCCATAAGTGGGGACCCACTCAGGTGGAACTCCTCATGAGTAAGTTTTATGAGTTTTTACAAACTCCGGTATCATCAACGATGTTAGGAGGATTTGAAGCCAATTCCTTCGTAACACCAGGCGCAGCCCCGACGTCCCCACCGAGTGGAAGTGTAACGGGAACTGTCCCAGCGAGTATACCCTCTGTTGTGAATCTATTCATGGGAAGCTTAGGAGTATCAATAACCCCAACTGTGATGATTGTTCCAGCTGCAACGGGGACTCACCCATGGTTTCATTGGTTGGTGCCCCAGTAGCATCATCTATGGAGGAAATAAGGAAGGTGATGTAGAAAGAGATGATGAGGTTCATACAAACTGCCTCGGCTCTGCTGGAGAGGTAACTTCGGTTTATGATGACTTTCGAACAACTTATCCCCAAGAATAGAACGATGAGCCCTATCCAAAGGACTATATTCCTTCTATTTTTGAAAAATACACAAGGAAAAGTGGAAATCCGAATGAGCACATTAAGCGCTTTATTGAACATTTGGGGGTGCATTGTAATAATAAGAAGCTTAAGTTGAGGGAGTTTTCTAAATCTTTAATCGATAAATCATATACCTAGTATTCTCATTTGGATCCCAAGAGCGTTTCTACATGGGAGGAGATGCATGTTTTGTTCGTCTAGAAGTTTTTTCTGGCGGAAGATGAGTTTACTTTGACCCAACTAGGGAGGGAGAAGCAACGACCCGAGGAAAAAGTGGTGGCTTATGTTCTAAGGTTCAGGTAAAGGTCCCTCGATGTGAGGGAGGAGGCCAAAGAGTCTAAGTTATTACAGATATTTACGGAGAGACTGCTTCCTGAGGACATCTGTCATCTCATTAATGAAATGTGTGAGGGGGCTTTTTTGGCGTTCTTAAGAGCAGCAATAAATATCTCCTTGGTCGTACGACCAAATCTGGTGGTGGTGCCCATGATGTTTAGGCATTCGATACAACCTGTTGGGGGGGGAGTTCTCAACCCCCGCGGGTAGGGTACACCGAGGGAGGAGATGGGGGCAAGGTGCCGAAGAAGGACAATAAGAGGAAGTTTGGAAGAGATAGGGAGGATCCACCACCATTGGCTTATACAGTAGAGGAGGCTGTTAGCTGTTATAACGCAATGGTCCAAGGAGGAACGGTCTACAAACCAAAGGGCATTCCCGTTGGGGAACCCGATGCGGCAACAAGGGCGGATCCCAAGTATTTCCAGGTCCATCAGAAGATCCAGCACCCAACAGAGAGCTATTTTACGCAGAGGAGAATCATCGACAAGTATGTAAAGGCAGGGACATTGCAAACCCCTCCACAGAATGTTAACAACAACGCACTCCCAGCACATGGCGCTAATCTGGTGGTGGCCTATGATGAAGAGGCAGAAAGAGAAGAAAGGGGACCAACGTCGAAGCAGGAGGAGTTAGAAGAATCTTTAGAAGATTGTACGAAGGGAATGGATAATGTAGTACATGCCTATGATGAGGCAAGCGCCAAATACGTGGAGGACGTATACAACATTGAAGGTGAGGAAACAGACCTAGTCCTAGAGTACTATACAGTTTCAAAATACCTAAAATTCACCTGGTTCTTCGACCAGGTAGGGATACCAAAAGAGTGTAGGATGGAAATAACCCAGGCAATACTTGAAATTATGAGGAAGAACGCCGTCCCTTCGATGAAATGGAAGGGACCCATGGCCAGGTTGGTGATGAGGGTAACCTCCAGCGATGAAAATAGAGATATATGATTCCCTCATAATAGGACATTATATGTGGCTGCCAGTGTCAATGGAGTTAGTTTTGCAAGGACTCTTATGGATGGGGGGCTTCCATCAATATCATGCTAATAAACTCTTTCCATGCAACCAATATTCTAGAAGAAAGGTTGGTCCCCATGCCTTTGGTGATTTCGGGGTATGATAACCAATCTTCCAAATCCATCGGGTACGTTAATATTGTGATTGTAATGGGAAATCTGATTTCCCATATCAAGTTCCACATAATAGAGAGTGGAACTTCCTATCATATGCTAATAGAAAGGGTTTGGATGCACAACCAAGGGCTAGTTCCTTCAACGTACCATCAATGTGCTAAAGCGAATATCAAGGGAACAAAGGTGACTATTAGGGCTACGAAGAGGACCTTTGTTGTCAAGGAAGCTCACTTGGTAGATAAGGCATTTTACACATAATTGGAGGAGGATGTCCGGGTCGTAACTAGAATAATGGAGGGATCATGGGTTCCCTCGATTAGAGAAAGGATAGGGCCCTTGAATGAGCAGAATAAAGAGGTCACAAGCAGCGCAAGAGTGATGACCGAAGAAGCTCACCAAGTGGTCCCTCATCCCCAAAAGATCTCGAAATAGATCAAAGACAAGATAAGGCCCAGAGTTGATCCGATTGAACATGAGGTCCAACGACAAAGCATGTTAAGCCGGTTCCCAGAAAAAAGAGTGGCCTAGGCTTCTAGAGAGAAGAAGGGGAAGGAAGTCACCGCTACCAATAGGCAGTGTAAGAAAGTCGTTATCGAAGAAGGAAAAGTGGTATATCGATTATAATGGTGTGAGCGGGCGGCTGAAGAAGATGATAATGAGGTTGACCCGATATATGAGTTCTTTTTAGTGGATCAACGGGGACAATGTATGGTGATAGATAACTCCAATGTACAAGAATTTATAGAGTAAGTCGCCGAGGAACCAGAATACATGATGGATTAACCGAAACTGCAGGTGCAAGAACTGGAGCAGTTGAACATGACGAAATAAGAAGAGGACCTAAGGACTATTTTTATTGCAAAAGATCTCAGTAAGGAGAAATAAGAGGCGTTGGTTATGTTGATTCGAGAGTTCATAGACATTTTTTCATGGAAATATATGGAGATGGAAGGGATTGATGAGGGAGTCAGCTATCACAAATTGAACGTAATGCCTTCAGCAATTCCAGTGAAACAAGCAACAAGAACGTACAAGCCTCGCCTAGACTTAAAGATAATGGAAAAGGTCTAGTGCCTATTGGCAGCAGACTTCATCAAATCGATACAGCACCCGCTTTAGCTGTCAAGCATTGTCCCAGTGGAAAAGAAAGATAAAAACCAAATAAGGATATCTGCGTGGACTTCAGAAATTTGAATAAAGCTTACCCCAAGGATGAGCTCCCTCTGCCCTCCATTGATAGCCTAATAAATGCAATGACTGGTCATGAGATGTATATCTTCATGGATGGGTATGTAGGGTACAACCAGATCAAGATGGACCCCTCAGATACATAGAAGATGGCGTTCAGAACCCCATTGGGCAATTTCATGTACAGAGTAATGCCGTTTGGACTCAAGAACACTAGGGCTACTTACCAGAGGACAATGATGGTCATTTTCCATGACTTCTTCCATAATTTGTGGAATTCTATGTGGATGATTTGTCCATTAAATTAAGGAAGGAGAAGTCCCATCTGGGCGCTTTGAGGAAGGTGTTTGCGCGATGCATGAAGTATAAATTGAGGATGAATACACTGAAGTACGTCTTTGGGCTAACAAGTGGGAAATTTCTAGGCTTCGTGGTTGATCGACAAGAGGTGAAAATGGACCAAGACAAGCATCGAACGATCTTGGAGATGCCAAGTCCAATAATGGCGAAGGAACTGAAGAGTTTCCTCAGAAAAGTCTCCTATCTTAGGAGATTTGTGCCTGGGTTAGCTGAGATAACACACATGTTGATGCAGTTGTTACGAAGGAAAACGAAATTCAAGTTGGAGGAGGTTCACCAGGATTCACTCACTAGGTTGAAAAAGCTGCTCGTTTCACCACAGATCATAGTTCCCCCACAGGCAGGAATACCGTTGCAGCTATATCTCACATCCACCATGAGGTTTGTGGGAGATTTGTTAGCGCTTGAGATTAATGGGGAAGAACGTCCAGTATATTACCTCAGCAGAATCATACATGGGCCAGAAGTCAGATATAGTAGCTTGTAAAGGCATTGTTTAGCTATAGTCTTTGTAGCACAAAAACTTAGAAATTATATGTTGTCTTTTACAATTCATATTCTAACTAGATGTGATCCTATTAAGTATTTACTGGCAAGAACGATGTTGATTGGTAGAGCAGCTAGGTGGTTCCTCACCCTACCCTAGTATGACTTAAAGTGCGTGGTTACTCGCATGATCAAAAGCCAAGCGTACGCCAATTTGTTGGCAATTTTCCCCTCGGGAATGTTTGAGCCACCCAAAGAAAGTATGCCAGGAGATGACTTGCAAGCCAATCACCTAGACGCAACAGAGGAGGAATGGACAATGCAGTTCGATGGATCTTCAGAGGAAAAGAAAGGAGGAGCATGGGTTATTCTTTCAAAAGGAATGGAGGAGATTTTCCTTTACTACAAATTAGATTTCCCTTTTTCCAACAATGAGGCAGAATATGAAGCATTGGCATTGGGATTACTATAGGCTCTTCGAAGGGGGATTCATTCACTTTGCATCAAAGGGGATTCAAACTGGGTAGTTCAGCAAGTGAATGGAGAGTACGTGTTAAAACACATGAGCCTAGAACCATATAGAACAATCATTCAGAGGATCCTCTGCCAGTTCCATCGGACCAAGATCAAAAGGCAGCCTATAACGATGAGCTGCAACCCAGATGCCTATGCCACTATTGCAAAAAAGATGGTCATGAGGAACGATAAAACCACCGTCGTAATGCAATGAAGAACATCTCCCTCGATAGTACAGTAAATTATACCAATGGGAGAGGATGCAAACTAGAGGGGAGAGATTAGAAGGAAATTGAATTCCGAAGAAGGAGCAATGGAACTGAGGGAATTAGCCCAATACTTCACGAACCAGGGAAACCTTTACTTTAGAAATGCGGGAGGATGGTTATTGAGGTGCATCGGTCCAGAAGAGGTAGAGCGCAAATTGAAGAGAACATATGAAGATCACTGCGAGACAACTGAGATACCCCTCTACCGAAGAATGCAAAGAGAGGGGTATTTTTAGCCCATAATGAAACAGGACGCGACGAAGCTACAATGGAAATGCAAAAAATGCCAATTATTCTTCGAAGCAGCTGAATGTCATTTCGTATAAGCCCAATCTGATTGGAGACAACCATATATTGACTTTATCAGAGATGGGGTTACCCTAGCACAGAAAATTGATGTGATGAGACTCAAGTGGAGGGCCCCAATATTCTACATTCGGGAGGGGAAGATTTATCAAAAGGGGTACTTGAATAGGCCGTTACGTTTCATCACAAAAGAAGAAGCCATTGAGGTCCTCTAACAGGTGCACGATCCAGCTCACATAAGAGGGGCCAAGCTATATGACCAATTGATGATGTTGGGCTATTATTGGCCAGTAATAGAGAAAGACTCTACTAAGTTTATTCGAAAATGCAAAGCTTGTCAACTTTATGCAAATATGATCCATGCCCCATCGATAGACCTATACTCCCTGGCAACGCCTTATTCTTTTGACACTTGGGCGTTCGACCTAGTAGTGGTAATACATCCTTCTTCGAGGGGGAAGATATGGATACTAGTAGAAATGGAGTGTTTCACAAAGTGGTCTGAAGCGATACCACTCAGAAGGGAAACAGCGGGGGTGGTGAGCAAATTCATCAGAGAATACATCATTTGCCATTTTGGTATCATGATCACATACAAATACTCCATTGTCCATCATACTTTGACGGCGGCATATCCAAAGGGAAACGGTCAGGTCGAAGAAACTAATAAAACTTTGGTTAATATCTTTGCTAAAATAATGGAAGATTTCCCAGGAGCGTGGGATGATAAGATACCAGCTGTATTGTGGGCCTATCAAATAACTAAGAGAAAGACCAAATGGCATACTCCGTTCTGCCTTATCTATGGGGCCGTGGTGATTCTCCCAGGGGAGTTAAAAGTTTTCTCTGTTCGATATTCTTTGCGAAGTAGCATGCTCCCTAAAAACAAACATGTGTAGTTGGAGGCGTTGGATGAACACAGAGATAATGCGATGCAACACTTTCAAATGTATACGAAACAACTCTCTAGAGCATATGATAACTTAGTAAGACCAAGGAAGTTCATGGAGGGAGATCTCGTATTAAAAGCAACAGTGAAACACATCAGGGGGCTTCCTCAACCCAAGTTTGCAGCAAATTCGGAGGGACCTTTCATTGTAAAAAAAACTCATGACTCAGGTTATTGCTTAATTTCTAGGATGGAAGAAGATAAACCATTCAATAATTACAATAAATGGTTGTAGGTCTATCATGTGTAAGCAACTAGGTTTGAAACACTGATGTATCTAGCTGTTGTTATGAATAAATAACTTTTTTTTATATGATGAGTATGAAAGTTCTTTTTATTATAACCCAAGTAGAGATTAAAGAATTATAGAAATCCATAATCTACGCAAGCAGTTATAACACAAAGGGAAAGCATGAGAAAACATATATCTTTCTTCATTCATAAACGTGAGGGTATTACAAAATTGGGAGCTATTCCCCAAGAATTACATAAGAAGGAGAGAAAAAAGAAAAAAAATAGATACAAAAGCTCATTAACGTAGGAGGAACCACAGATATGGGGAGGAGAAAAAATCTCCAGGAAGGCCCGAAGAGGCTTCTAGGCAAGATCGTTGGGCGTTAATAGAAACCTCCAACCTCGTCTGTGTTTGTGTTCACTCGATAAGGAGTTTCTCTCGTTTTAGTTTTGCCATACGCAGAGCTTCTTCGATGTCCTCAACCTCTAAAAAGAGGTGCTAGCTCGCCCAACTTAGCTTCCTCGGCCCACTAATCCTCCTGATGTTTCTGCATGAGTTCCCTCTCGCTGTCCAGTCATTGACTCTTTAAGGTCTTCAAAAACTTGATGAGCCAGCCAAAACGGAAGGCGTCGTGACCCAACTCCCTCAGATAACCCATAAATTAGTTATGGAGGGGTTGGGTAACGTTTGAGGTTGGGGTGTTGGAAATTTCAGCAACGACGGTAGCCATGCCCTAAAGCATGTAACTCATAACAAAGATGTTTGAACGCAGGAAATCCATCGTGAACATTTTAGGATAATGATTTATAAGGTGCTCAACTGCCAAATGATGGTTGGAAGGCATTTGAGGAAAACACTGAAGCACCATCGGGCAGAAAGCGTGAGGAGCTAGGTCGGGCAGAGGAAGCTAATAGCCAGATTAGCTCTCAATAGAAGCACCGATCTTGGAACCTTGATCATTATGGCAATAATCTTCTGAACCGATAGGTTCCCGATGGGTCCAGGCAACGGGCGAAGGAACTGGTGGAGAATCCTCTTATGTAACCTAAGAACAGGTAAAAGAAATAATGAGTGTATAAAAAAATCTTAACAAGCATTTTCGTTGTTAAGTCACCATTATAGGTTGAGTTTGTGAAAAAAATGTTACACAAGCCTTTTTGTTGTTAACTCACTGTTATAGGTGGAGTTTGTGAAAAATCTTAATAAGTGTTTTCATTGTTAAGTCACCATTATATGTGGAGCTTATGAAAAATCTTAACAACCATTTTAGTTGTTAAGTCACCGTTATAGGTGGAGCTTATGAAAAATCTTAACAAGCGTTTTCGTTGCTAAGTCACCTATATAGGTGGAGTTTTTGAAAAAACCTTAACAGGCATTTTCGTTGATTAAGTCACCGATATAGATGGAGTTTATAAATAAAAACTTAACAAGTGTTTTCATTGTTAAGTCATAAACATAGATGAAGTTTGAGAAATTGAGAAATGAAGAAAAATTAGTGAAGTATCTCGGCAGCAGGAGGAGCGAGAACGTGAGTCACCACGGGGGCCATAATGGTTGAAACCGTTGCGGGCGGGCGGGCTCATTGCCTCAGTAGCTTCAACGGGGCCTTTGGCTGAAGAAGCCTCAACGATAGGCAAACTTCCCTCGCTAATAAAAGGTACTAAGTCCAACACGGTCCTATCATCAGAAGAAGATATTGGACCTTCAAGAAATGCCCCAACGCCGATGGGCACAGAAGAACTAACATGAGGAGTAGCAGCAGTAACCTTGCCCTGGGAAATGAAAAGGCCACTAAGAGCAAAGGGTGTGGTAAAGCTTGGCGAAAGCTGCAAATACAAAACCAAGTGTTAAACATAAGAAGTAAATACAAATAAAAAAATAAGGGGAAGGAATACATCTAACTTACCCCCGTTATGGCACCAAAAAGGGGAAATGCAATCAGGGGTCTCGTCAACGCAGTGAGAAGGAGAACTTTAGCTATTAGAGACGCCACTTCCACCTAAAACATCCCAGCATATCAGAATGACAAAAAAAAATAATGGGAGAAGGAAAATACGTGAGACTTGATAAGAAATTTACCTCAAGAGCACTCTCCTCGACCACAACAATGGGCAGAGGGACCTCTTGCATGGCTGGTAATTCAAAAGAGGAGTTGCCTCTGATTAGACAAATATTTCAATAGATCCAACCGTAGCAGCCCCTACAGCAGCTTCTTTAGCCCTTTGGGAGGACAACTGGCGAGAGTAGGTGAGACCTATCATGGGGGAACGGGTAGGAGTAGTATCGGATTGAGAGACACTAAAATGCCACCCGCGAAATGGCTCATGGGGGAACATGGGAGACTGGTCCTTTCTTTAACTCCTTTCACCAAAGTTATCAAATAAATAAGCAAAGGAAGCTTGACTTAAGAAAAAGGAACAAGAATAAAACATGCATACATACCTAAGATCCGGAGGGAGAACGATAAGGTATAATCACTGGTGAAGGTAGAGAGGAGGTAGTAACAGCAGGCGCGGTGGATGGAGGAGTCTCAACATTTTGTTTCTTTTGGGACTTAGTGCCCAGAGTTTTCTTACGTACGCCTGTTGCATTATCACTTTGAGGTACTCTCGAACTTTTTCTTGTCTTAGCCGTTGTCTCAGTTGGACCAACCACGATCATGGGGAAGGCAGACGAAGGGGGAATGATGACAGCACATCGTTGAAACTTAGCATTTATTCCTTATATCTCTACTCAGGATTTCCTTCTCAACTCCTCGGCCTTTTCTACAGGCATGGCAGGGGGAACAGAGGCAATAGGGAATGCCTCCAAAGGAGTTTGTGCTTAAGCTTGGGGCTTGGACTTTGAGGACTTCGACTTCTTGGTCTTTTTGGTAGGGGGCTAAGAAGACCCTTCACTTGTTGCAGCTTTGATTGAAGGGGCAGGTTATTTGGGAGTTGCAATGGACATAGGCTTCGTAGTGGAAGTGGGGATCATTGGGCAATATGGGGGTAGCTCCTGGGGATATTCTTTGATGATTTTACTCAAGGGAAACTCAACTCCAAGCACGGAGTTCCCCTTAAGACCCAGTTTAGAAGCAGGGAAAGAAAAGACTGGGGGATATTGAGGGGGAACTGAATATACTCTTGAATCATTCTCAACTACCCCAAATGGAACTCGGTGTCATAAGAGGTGGATACATCCCCCTTCCTAGTGGCACTAGGAAGGGTGACTCGACCATAGATGGTAGAAGTCACACTAAGCATCGCTGCTGCAGTATAGAAGGTGCAAGCTTCAATAAAAGTAGACCTTGAGTGGTTGTATTAAAACACAGGTCGAGGGGCCCCCTGATCAAACCCGAACTGCCTGTTGCATCTATCAGGATTGTAGGGTTCTGATGTGTATACCCATTTGGTATAGGAAGGAAGAAACCCAAGAGTGAATACAAGCACTACGGCCTGTGAGAGATCTTCTACAGTTGGGATGATCTTGATCGTTGAGGCTGCTGAAGGAAAGAAATCCCAACTATGGGCAAATGTAGACTCACTGTATGGCCTCATCACAAAGGAATCCAAATGATCAAAAATTTCCATTATCTCCTTTCGAATTTATTTTTTATGGAAACATAGGAGGCGTGGGGTCTTGATATCTTCGCTCACAGGCAGAGAAATAGACTTGGCGGCAATGGCAGGAAAATGGGTGTAAAGGAAGCCCGTCAAAATGATGGTGTTGGCAAAATTGGCCAAGTTATAACGACCCAGTAATCGTGCCATGTCGATGTGGGTTCGATCCAACCAGTTATAGAGGTACCCTAAGGTAATTGCGGTCAGATGAAGGTTGAAACCCCTGGATAAACGAATGGAAATCTTTATAAGGTCCCTCCTGGTCTGATCGTTGGGTTTCCCAGTCAGTAAGAAGCATGAAAGTAACATGAGTATGTAGGCTGGTAGTTCCAGGGATGTACCTATACCTCGGCCTATTTCATCATTGACATCCTTCGGGAAGCTTTGAAAAAATAGCTGATGAGGGGAGTAAATGTGGATTTGTTCGAGGAACCAGTGCAACTGCGACAGATTTAGCTCAATCAGCATCCTCTTCGACATCTAGGGTATTATCGTAATATGTGAACTCACCCAAGGAGCTCATAGACGTCCTTCAAGGTAACAGTGAACTCTCCTGATAGAGTAAAGAATGTGTGAGTTATGATGTTCCATCTGGAAACTATCACTTGGAGCGTCGCGTTGTGCTTGGAAAGGGTTAACTCCCCAAACCAGCAGTCTCGATGAAGCCCAACCTTTGCAAGAGAAACAATGTAAGAACTCTTCATATGTGTATGTCAGGCAATGATATGGGATGATGACCCCCCAGGTGCTTCAATGTCAATCTGAGAATAGGGGAAGTTAACACGGTCCAAATGAAAGCACAGAGACCCCTCTGGGTGAAGATAACCCAACTTTAATGAATCCATAACATCATCACCTAACACTAAAGGATCAAACTTGGATGAGAAATGGCAAGTCTTGCATTCATTAAAAAATTTATCATCTTCGCCAAAGATGGGAGCCCGGCGATAGAAGCGTAGTTTCTCTTGACGAGCAGCATTCAGGGTAGCGGCGCTAGGGACAGCAGAGGCGCCAGAAGTGACAGAGGGGGAGCCTGGCTGAGCAGTGGTGGTTGCAACCTTAGAAGCACTTGAAGAATCCATAGTAGAATGGCGATGAATGGCACAGCTGGGTAACAAGGGATAGAAACAAGGAGGGAGGAGCACAACCACAGGTGGTGGTGCAAAAGATAGGAGAGGGAAGAAACTAGGTAAAGAGTTGGATAACAATGGAGGTTTTCGCACAATTTCTCTCTCTAAAGTAGACGAGAGCTTGAAGAAGATGAAGGAAATAAGGGTTTGAAAAAAGAGACATTTGAAGCCTTTTAAGGAACCCGTCTATTGACTTTCCCACCACCACACGTGCAAGGCCGCCTATAATAATTTCAAATAAACACGTGGCACTTCTAGAGGCATTTTGATAGTTGAAAAGACAACTCCACATCATTTACGAAGCGACGCCTAGGGACTAAAAAGGGTTGCTTTTTTTAGCAAGTTTGAGTTTTGGCGCCAAAATTTCTGTCAGACATATCCAATAACTCCCAATGGAGAAGATGTCCCAACAGTTCAAAAAAGAAATGATTTCCCCTCGCCACAAGTCCAAATGTTATTTAAATGGTAACTCGGCTACATCGGGGAGAATTTATGCTTTTTGAAACATAGCGAAGCGTTACAAGGTATAATTTCACTTACCAATAATCAGAACGAGTATTTGAGAAGGTTAGCAGGACTTTCGGGAGAATTTCAAATAATAAAGTTAGAATGGTTGAAGCTCAGTATAAGGAAAAATTGGTGATGTCCCTTCGTCAAAGCATCAACGAGCCGTAGTGCTTCGATTCAGGTACATCGGGGAGAATTTTACTTTTTCCTGGAGATTCTTACGCGGTGGTTCTAACGAAGGAAAGGGTGCCAGATTTTTCTACTCATAAAGAAGGTGTAAGAGGGTAGTTTAGATAAGATGGAGGCGTAACCCCTTTTGAGTATGGTGATGGCAAGGTTAATCAGTAAACACTAGTGATTTAGCCACAAGACACAAAGAACAGTTTAGAACGTATGAAACCCAGCTTAAACCCACAAATCTCTCGTTTATAACTCACAATATAATAAAGAACTCATAAATAACTTAGCTAGAGGGATAGAGAAGTAAGCATCCTAGATACACCTTAGTAGGCAGGTAAAAGAAACACACACACCGAAAAGGTCTTCTTCAAGGATTTCTGTCAAGTTATTAAAGCTCCCTAATAAATGACAAATGGTGGGTGGAACAACTCTCTGGTTTTTCAATAACTCTTTTCTCTAGTAATAATTTCTCAAAATCTTAGAAGAATATCTCCAAAAGAACTCTTTTTAGAACTTTTTGATCGATGCCTTTCCTTGGAGGTGGTTGGGGCCTTAAATAGCCTCCACACCACCCCCGAGGCAGCTAAGTCATTAATGCCTGTGAAAGACCTCCCTCATACCTTTTGTCACCAGCATTAAATACCTGATGCACTAGTTGTCTTTACATCATAAACATTAAATTCCAAGACATGCCTTTTGCCTAACCACTGTGTGTCAGGGGGCTGTTGCCAAAGAGGTTGCTTACCAACCGTCTGAAAGCCCCAAATACCATGGTGGTTTACTCAAGTGCGGACTTGACGTTGTCTAGTTGGCTAGTGACATCACCTACAGTAGATGGGACATAAAGTAGAGGGATGTTTGGTTCACAGCAAAGCTCCCGATGGAACTCGAAGCTACTTTGCTCTAGGTTCCACGGTGAAGATCTTTCGATGTTTTACGAGGTGTATCTAAGATGGTCAGGACAAGCCCCAACGGTGCCCCACTTCTCAATCCTCCAAACCAATTCCCTCTAAAGTTCCCACGGTGAGGTTGTTCGATAGAGCATGAAAGCTCTCCCAGGCCCTGCCAAGCCTGGTCTCTCGCGAGTACCGTTCGACCTCACACCCATTCATTATTCTCGTTACAACATTACAGTCGTTACAACTCGTAGTCAATATAAACAAATCTATAATATGACAAAGTAACAATAGGATAAAGTACGAGTTGCCACGCCAAGCTTCCACGCTGATCTGCCTCGCTGAGCTTATCTTCAAAACACTGTTGCTAATTGGTGGATTATCCCTAATTCCAAGATTACCTTCAGGCCCCCTCTACAGAAGGTTTATCGAATTAAGAAGTTTTCGTGAAGACATTTCTTATTCCAACAAAAAATCTCTCCACGAATGGGCAAATGTAGAGGGGGCTTGAAGTTAATCCTCAGATTAGGGATAATTCCCCCATTAGCAATAGTGTTTGGGATTTAAAAATCGAGGCAGCTCAGCCTGGCAGCTCAAGCGTGGTAACTCAGCGAGGAAGCTTAGCGTGGTAACTCATACTTTAGCTTGTTGTGTTAGTCATATTGTATCTTTGTTTATATTGACTATAAGCTATAACAATTGTAATGATGTAACAAGAATAATAATGAGTTTTAGTGTGAGTTCAAATGGTACTCGCGAGAGACCAGGCTTGGCAGGGCCTGGAGAGCTATCATGCTATATCAAATGACCTCGCCGTGGGAACTTTATAGGGACGTGGTTTGGATGATTAAGAAGTGAGGCACCTTTGGGGCTTGTCCGACCATCTTAGATACAACTGATAAAACACCGAAGGACCCTTACCGTGGAACCTTGGGCGGAGCAGCTTGGAGTTCCATTGGGCATTGAGTTATGAGCCAAAAAACCCTCTACTTAATATCACACCCACTTTATCTGATGTCACTAACCAGTTGGATAATGTCAGACCCGCACTTGATTAAATCATCGTGGTATTTGGGGTTGTCAAAC
Source organism: Sambucus nigra (assembly GCA_949130495.1). Taxonomy (NCBI): domain Eukaryota; kingdom Viridiplantae; phylum Streptophyta; class Magnoliopsida; order Dipsacales; family Adoxaceae; genus Sambucus; species Sambucus nigra. The sequence goes on along the minus strand of OX422207.1, from coordinate 99,549,751 downwards.
AGTTGGTGAGCCACCTCTATGACAATATCCCCCTGACACACAGGGGTTATGCAAAAGTCATGTCTTGGCATTTGATGTTTATGATGCGGATACCGCTAGTGCATCAGGTATTTAATGTTTGTGACATAAAGTATGAGGGATGTCTTTCACATGCATTAGTGGCAGAGTCGCCTCGGGGGTGGTGTGGGGGGTTATTTAGGGATCCTAACCACCTCTGAGGAGAGTATGATCTTTTGAGAGTTCAGAAGTTATTACCATAGATAATATACATCAGAGAGAGTTTTACTCACCCACCATTGTCATTTATTACAAAAATTTTAATATTTGATAGAGATTCTTGAGGGTGGATGGTGTGTTTGGCTGCCTGCCAAGGCGTATCTAGGGTGCTTACTTCTCTTTCCCTCTAGCTAAGTTACTTCTAAAGTTCATTATTACCTTATGAGTTATACACGAGATATCTGTGAGCTTAAACTGAACTTTTCTTCATTGAGCAATGTTTGAATGACCTACAGTTAATCATTATTGCTGCTAGTTAACTTATCATTACTGTACTAAAAAGGGGTTACGCCTCCATCTTATCTAAACTACCCTCTTATAATGATTAATTGAAATGCTCCAAATAATGTTCCATAACTTCTTTTCTATAACTCAAATTCCTAGGCCGCCGGAGGCCATGTAAAGATGACTCGAAGATCTTCAACTTTTGTGAAGAGATTGGGATTAAAATTGGAATGCTGAATTTACTAAAATTCCCCCGACATTGTGACTTTCAAAGAAACTTTCTCGAGATTCAACTAAACTTCACGACATGCATTACCGACACCTATAAAAGCTCAAATAAACCACGAACAACACATATATAATGAAATTAGGGGTTAGACAATAAATGAGCATAAGTTTCGAGAATAACGTGTACGGGAATACGCAAATAAACAGGGTTTTAATGCAATAATCGTGATAAATCAAACCCCCTAACTTACACATTGCTAGTGATGAGTAATGAAGTATGAAGAAATAGATCCACAAAAACAACCACAATAGATGAAATATGTAGAAAGAAGAAAAATAAAACTTTCGCGGGCGCATGATTACATTTAGCGTATGTAATAAGTCGTTGAACCCTTAGGCGACCCTAGGGGACGAGTTTGGTCTTGTTAGGGTTTCCAGGGATGATACCCACAAACATCAAGTCAACTCATACAATGATTTTTTGAAAATAGATGCAAAGATCAACAATAATAAAGAAAGCATAATTTATCAACAAAGTGAACAATTCTCACACAAAAGTCTGCAATTATTAACATCATATGAGGAACTTCAATAAAAATTGAACCATAGAAATGCAAAATAAGCGAATACATGAGGTAATTTATATTTGGAAAAACTTTCACAATACATGTAGATGCTAAAGCATGCATGACTCAAGCTCTCTCTGGTTGTTACACTCAACAAATGAGAGCACTCAGATACGAGATGTAACACAGAAGGGACATGTGGGCATAAGGAGTTATTATCAATGGAAATTAGGACGCTCACATGTCATCAGTAGAAGAACGATATATAAAAGTGAAAAATAAAATCTCATGAAAGGATATTTCCTATTAACCAAGGTGAAATGCACTATAATAAATTATCGCGAATGTTCGACCTTTGAATCAACTTCACCCTAGGATCAAATAGGACTTTTCGGGTATGTAAATTAGGTTAGGCTAGGGTTTGGAAACGAAAGCCTGTTTATGGGAGAAAAGGGGACTTGGGAATAACACTTCGGATAATGGAAAAGTGGGCAATTTCAAAATTGGATTTCAAGTTCCATAAGTAAGAAATTCGTGAATGTAAGACTTTTACTTACATCCACACGGTGAAATGGGATTCACGCATATCGGAGCCATTTATTCTAGTTTTCATGTTTTCTTTTTCTTTTCTAGTCCACTCATTGATTGATTTCATTCCACATAAGATGAACATCGTTACATCTCGGGAACAATCCCAAATTGACATACCGAAGGTGTATATAAGGGTAAAAACTCCAATATGGAGTTTATTAGGGGATTTAGGAATGAAATGAAAGATCATAATAAGGATCAACAGGGTTGACTAGGGAAATGTTTACGGGTATGGCTAAGTTTGGTAAGGATTTAAATAGAAACTAATGTCGATGATCCTTTCCTAGGGTTTCATGTGATTCTGTGGGCTTAACACTTTTGAAAATCATGCGTTAGTGTCGTATTCATGATTAAATCAATTAACATGCAATCAATGAAAAGAAAATGAGATATGAAACAAGGTTTATTTTTCAAGAAAGAGAAAGAGTATTTATATACGCTCATAATTGAAGGTTTGTCTTGAATCTCACATATGCAAGTGTATAGCATGAGATTTATGATCAACGAATTACAATAGATTGAAACCAAATCATAAACAATTATTTGTGTACGATGCTCATGGGCTTCACAGTTTAATTTTAAGAAGTTATTCACAATGTTAAAGATACATGGGCTAAAGGCTAATGAATTAGAAATTATAAACATGCAACATCGATATACAAAAGGGTAAGGCGATCATATACGTAATCATTGGAGACATGGGAGAAAAAAATAATTTGAATTTTTTTTAACTTTTTTGTTATTATATTTTTAATTTTTTATTATTATTTTTTTATACAAATAAATAAATATGTGAATTAATAATAAACTGTTAATCGGTTGCAGAAATGTAAATCACACCCCCTAACTTGAAATATGCAGTGTCCCCAATGTCAGTGGGATAAAATGGAAAAGAGGGTGAGAAGATGTCACCCTATAAGGAGATAATCCTGAGGAGCGTAACGGCATACCTATTAACATGTTAGTACAAAAAATAACAATATTTACAATAAAAGGATATACACAAATGAAAATGAGAGAAAGAACTGTATTCATTTCATTAATAACATAAGGTTGTGTACATAGGGTTCAAAATCCAAATTAGAGGAATAGAAAATGTACATATTCCTCACGTCCCTCACAAATACAAAAAACCAACTACAAAAACCAACAACTAGCAAAGATAATAGCAAAAAGTAGTAGTAGATAATAGAACTTTTAAGGGCGGATCGAAGAACCAGGTGCGATGGGGTCACGCGGTGGATAAGGATTATAGAAATAGGGCGGTAATGACACATACGAGTGATCGTCGATATGTCCCGCTGGTTATCACCCCTCAAAGACGTAAATCATCTTGGAGTGCATCCATCCTCACTCCCAAATATCGAATCGGATCAACCTAAGGTGGAATTATCGGGGCGTCATGCAACGGAGCAAAAAACTTCATGAACTATAAAAAAATGTGTGATCCAAGTACAAATCTATCTCAATAAGTAGAATCGGGGTAAGTCTGGAATCGTATTCCTCAGGGAATTAAATCTCCTAAGAGAACCAAGATAGGTTATATGATACTCTCCAAACGTCACAAAGTTAAAATGTAAAATATGATTTGTTGTTTGAAGTGGTGAGATTAGTGAACCATTATCTGAACATGCGGTAAATTAAAGGTGACCGAGTAAACTTTGAAGACATGAGAGATAGAGGGGATTGAGGATCATTCTCCCACCTTGGATTCCCTACAAAGATGATAGAACTTGGTTTAAATTAATTAAAATCAATCATAACTAATTAATTCCAAACATCAACCATTTAGAGACAAAACCCATAAATGGATTATTAGGGATTAATTAGAAATGGTGTTAAATGTGTTGCTATTGTAGTAAAGCATAAAACACTACCCTTGCAAGGAAATGGTATTTAAGAAACTAGGATACTCCAATAGCAACACATGAAGTTCGATTAGAAAAATTATAAACCAAACCCTAAATGTGAAGTTCAAGCATTCATGGTGTTATTATAATCCCCAACCTAAGACTAGCTACTTATGATAGAAGATAAGCTAAGTATACATGAGAACAACATAACTAAACAAGTCATCTAGTTAAACACAAACTAATAGAAGAGATAGAAATAAATGCAAGTTAAAGCTAATGAAGTAAGTAAGGAATAAGTAGTTGAACAAAGCTTGCATTAAAACCAAATATATTGAATGCAATTAATGTTTTTCATGTAAGAAGATGCCATAAATGAACTTGACCTAGGAGAGAGAAGAAAGAGTTTCTAAAGTTGGAAACTTTGTAAGTAAAAAAATTGATTAATACAATAGGGAAACAAAGGATTAACCCCCCCCCCCCCCCCCCCCAAAAAAATATCTCGAATGGCAAATTTGTAATAAGAAAGAACAGGGGAAAATCAATTCGGTCCTATACCCGAATCGATTCAAAAAAAGGAAACTGTTGTACTAACCCAAACCTAATTCATTCGTCCAGGGACCCAAATCGATTTAGACCTGCTTCCAGCTTGAGGAAGGGGCTGCTATGGATGATTAAGGTACATGCTCCAAATAATGTTTTGTAACTTCTTCGTTCTAGCTCAGATTCTTGCGCTGTCGGAGTCCACATGAAGATGACTAAGAGAGCTTCATATTTTATGAAGAGATCGAGATCAAAACTCGAATGTTGAATTTCCTAAAATGCTACGGACTTTTCAATTTTAAGAAAATTTCTCGGGATTTAACCAAACTTCACGACTTGTGTTCTTGACACCTATAAAACCTCAAATAAACCACGCACAACATATATATGATGAAATTAGGGGTTAGCCAATAAATGAGCATAAGTTTCGAGAATAAAGTGTACGAGAATGCTAGAATTTCCAAATAAACGGGGTTTTTAATGCAATAATCGTGACTAATCACTGCCCAAGTGGTAACCTAGTTTATAAGGGAGTATATCATATGCAGGTTTAGTATACCCAAAGGGAAATGGACAAATAGAGGCCACAAATAAGACTTTGATCAACATATTAAATAATATTCTTGAGGACATGCCAGGGGAATGGGATGAGAAGCTAATCAAGATTCGATGGGCCTACCACACTTTAAAAAGTAAATCGACAGGGTTTACACAGTTCTCATTAGTATATGGGACTAAAGTTGTCTTACCGGTGGAATTGGAATATGCCCTCAGCTAGGGTTGGCCTCATACTAGACCCTTAACATGTGCAGTTGGAAGCACTAGACAAGCACAAAGATAAGTCCAATGATAACTTTAAGGTATACACCCAGCAGCTCTCCGGGGCTTATGAAAACTTGGTCAAGCCCAGGGAGTTTCAAGTAGGGGACTTCGTCCTATGAACATCCACCCATCATCCCCGCGGCATGTCAACGTCAAACTTCAAACCCAATTCGAAAGGCCCCTTCATGGTGAGAGGGGTGAGCAAGTCAGGGTACTTCCAGATATCAGAGGCCAAGAGTGATTGTCTTTCTTTTATTAATTATAAGTCGCTAAAAATGTATTATGCCCAGTTTTGTTTTGTTAAGTTTCATGTTTTCTGAAAAATCTGAGTGTCCTGCTCTAATACAAGATTTCTTTTGTAATGTTGGTAGAGAAAAGTCTTGTCAACAATATAAAATATGAAATAAATGAATGAATATCAACTATTTTTTTATTATTGTATGATGACTCTCACATTATTTATTTGCCTGTTATATGAGGTGGGTGCACCAAAATAACTTTTTAAGAAAATAGACTAAAAGAGGATCCATGACAAAAGGAACTTTCATCATCATACTTTGGGGGTACATCCATCGGAATGAAAAGTACTTTAAGCAAAGTCCTTACAGAAAGATCGGATAATTTTTTTCCCACTACACCAGCAGGAAGTTGTACTCCTAGTAATAATAACAAAGAAGTAATATGCATTTTTTTTATTGTTTCATAACATATATATAACTTAGATAACAATTTCTAACCTCTGTTCTCAAGAAAAAAACTTTACTTTATCATCTCCCAATAAAATGTGGAGAAGGGAGTCTACCCCCCCCCCCCCCCCCTTCCATAATTGTTATTTTGGTTTTCTAAAACAAAATGGTTCCTAAGAGAAGTTTGGAATGAGAACCCCGCAGACCAAGGCCAGTTTCTTATTTAGTATAAGGAAATAGTAATTTCCTTTACTTACATTGGTGAAATTGTATTCAAAGTTTTTTGGGAAGGAGAAAGGCTAACCCGTTCTCCCAGTAATTACCTAAGAAATGAATGCGCATAGCAAAATACCCACAGTCACACGAGGTTGCGGTAGAAAGTAAAACTTGCTCAGAGTTATGTAAGTACCCCACAATATACGGGGCAATCAAATGGACCAAGTTCTCACGAAAAATTAGAGCAGGTCATAGTAAACTGATGCCAAAAGTATAGATAGAGGTAAAGAATAAAAGAAATACACTGAAAGAAAGAGGTGTTTTCATTAGTAAATGATCAACCTTATACATATGAAGGAGAAAAGAAAGTAAATGCCAAAAGATACATGCTAAAAAAAATAGGAGAGGTAGCCTATCCAATAGAAATAACAAAAATATATCATCCGGAGGAAGGGTACCAGCATATGAGGGGCTTGCCTCCTATAGAAACTCCTCCTCTAGTCTTTCTAGCTTGATCTCATACTCTTACTCACCCGCCTCAAGTTTTTTCATCTTGGTTAGAAGTAGCTCTATCTAGCCCCAAATTTGGGTAGCCTTAGCCTATCGTTGCTCAACCCTAGACTGCCTAGATGTGTGAAGCCTTACCATTTTCTTGAATAGAAGACTCAAGAGGCGATGAACCACTATATGAAGACAGTCTAATTAGAAGTGGTAGAATTTTTGCAAATCTTGAAAGGCTTCCAACAATAGCAAAGTAGAAGACCTGGTTATCTAAGCGGGATAAATGGCTAAGAAATCATAGACGTGGGTGGTGAGGGCCTTCAGGTTTAACACTATAAGACTATAAATATTAAGCACACTTTAAGAAGTGAATTCCACAGGGTGATGCTCCAAAATCAAGTCATGAGTCCCGAAATTCCTACGCCGCTCTTCACGACACAACCTGCTCATGAACATCGCAGGGGCCTACATAATAGAATTATCACTTTTATGATGAGACTCTACCTCTGACGGAAGGAAAGATAACTCCTCTCCAGATTTGGCACCCATAGCTAAGTAGGTGGCCTCAAAGCTCCAGCCTTCTCCCTCAGCAGTTTCCTGAAAAACAAAAAGAGATTGTACTAGTATGCTAAGTTGGGAGAACAAAGAAGATAAAGGACAACTATACATTGATTTCTCAAGAGACTATATTAGAAAGCTTACCCCAAAACTCAAAGGGGTGAGAATGCGAACACCTAAACGAGAAGAACCCTCGGGGTATAGAGTGATAGACTAGTATATATATATATATATATATATATATATATATATATATATATATGTAAGCATGATGTTTTTCATAAAGGATAGAAAGAAAAAGAACACAAAACTCATAGCTAAGAGTCACTCGGTGTGACAATTGAATACCTGAGGAGTATGCAGTATATCACTCTCCACTCATTCCGCAGAATCAAGAACAATTGCCTCGCTAACCTGAAAATAAGGAAACAAGGAAGCGAAGGTAAGCATACTTTCACAATAAAAGCAAAAAGAGAAAGGATGCAGATAGGAGAAAAATATATGACAATATAATACCTAACTCAGAGTTATTCCCCGCAGATGCTCCACAGCAATCGGAGCACTAGCTATGCTAACTTGAAAACAAAGAAACATGTGAGTATGAGTAAATAATTACACAGAAAACAAAAGGCAAGAAGAAAAGAAGTGCAGAAAGGAGAAAAGGGTATGACAGTATTATTCCTGATTCATAACCGCCACCTCCAAAGGCTCCACAACTATCCGAGCACTAGCTATCTATCATGAAAATAAAGAAACAGGTAGACATTAACAGACACTAAATCAAGTCGTAATGTATAAATAGATAAATGCTTATCGGAAGAGTTTCTCTGAATAAGCTAACCAAGTGTTCCGCATAAATAGGAATGATCACAACATTAACTCGAGAAGCAAGGAAGTGGGAAAGGGTTAGAGAAATAATTGTGTAGAACATGAAACATAAGGGGAATCTAGTATAAAAATCTTACCAGAGGTACTTCCTACGAAAGGCTAGCTGAGGTCGCAAGAAATGTAGAGGTTGCTACAGTGCTAACCTAAGAACCAAGATATAAATCCTGTAGATATAGGGATCAAAATTACAAGTGTGTTAGAAATACTTAGAGAGTTTTTGAAGTATGAAAAAAAAGAGATTGACTAAAAAGAGCAAATACAAGCAAAAGAAATACCTGTTGAGTCACCTCCGCAAAACTCACAATAGAGCCTATAAGTGAAGGCCTAATAATTGTATCCTAATGACCAAATGAAAAACAAGTCAGCAAAAAGGTTACTATTGAGAAGAAAAGTAATAGGAATAGTTGAAGTTGAACCAGAGGAATCACCTCTGTAGGAAGGGAAGTAGGTTTTGCGGAATGAGAGGCCTCTGCAAGGTTAACCTATAAACGAAGAAAATAAGGCAAGTGTTAGTAAACCACTTACCTTATAAAAGTATACAACTATGCAGAGGATGTAAGAGCTTAAATTCAAAATAATTATTGGGAGAGGCACTATAATAGGGACCTCACTAGAAGCAGCGGGGTCAGATGACTCAACCATAGAGGGGTTGCTAGAGAAGAAGTAATAGAAGGTACCGGTGATGTAGTACCGTGAACCAGCTGAAGATTGAGGAACAAAGCATTAATATGAGTTAGAAAATATAAATACTAGATAAAGAGGTCAAAGGTAGAGAGCTAATGGAATACCGGAGCCCCCGCCAAAGAAGAAGCTAGGAAGGTGACAACCGACGCATCAGGGATCATAGTGGTAACCTTCTCATCATAAGAGCGATGCAAGCGCAAACTGTGTGTCATGTAATACGCAAATAGTTGTTATCAGTTCGACCAATCAATGCAAAAACCTAAGCTACTACTACACTTGCGAGGCAACCACGGCAGTAAGTCAGGTATCGTAAGAAATCCACAAGAATTGATTAAATTTTAGATGTAAATTGGTTTAAAACTTCAGGAATAAAAGTGTAAAGTAAATAAAAGAAAATGTGATGGTTGGAAATGGTGACAAAAGAAAAAGAGAAGTTATGCTATACAAAAGTAAAGCGAGGGTCGGGATCGTATCCTAGCAAACGGATCGAAATAACTACTAATCAAGATTTCGGCCCGAAAGCAATTTAATCGATCATTTACTATTAAGCATAAGCATCACACAATAAGGAATTTAACCAAAAGTTGCGAGATTAAACATTTAACGGAAAATGATCACCCACGGATTAAATCCGGATTGTTTCAATAAACACTGACGTTGCGTGACAAAGAAAGTTAAACGCGTAATAATCCGACTTTAATACGCGAAGTTTCAATGAAATACAATTTTACACGAAACCCTAACTTTCGAGGTTCAAACCCGTTAATGGCGGAACACAAAATCCCGACCCTATTTAACTAAGGGCACAACATGAATAAACTAATTTATACTAATTAATCTAGGAAAGAAAGAAATAAAGCAAGTAAACTAATTAATAAAGCATGTAAATTAACTACAAAGCAAGAAATGAAGAAATACAAACTATATTAAGGAAGAACATGATGAATAGTGTAACTTACAACCCAATTGGGTGTCAACCCAAGAAGAATCCAAGCCAAACTCTTCAAAACCCTCAAAACCCTAAGCTAAAATCGTGTATCTCCTGAATATTACATCAAAATTGGCTTATATACCAAGTGGGAATTAAATTAGAAAAGAAAAGAGAAAAGAAAAGAAATGAAAAATATCTGTTGAAAAACAGAGCATTGATCGATCGATGCAAATGGTCGGTCGATCGATCGATCAAGGCCAAATTTCGGTAATTTAGAATGGTTGATCGATAGATCAAGCAGGGCAGAATGCAGCAGCAGCTTCTGCATCTTTTCTTCCTCTTTTGATTTCCTTATTTTTTCCCTCCGCTAAAATTGTCGTAACTTCTTCATACGGACTTGGAATCGCGCACTGTTCATGGACACATGCAGCTAGCGAGAAGGGCTACAACTTTCGTGAGATTTCGGTCCAGATGCCCAAGATGTGAAAAGACTAATATTCCCTTGAACGTGCGATTGCATATGGAACTTCATCGGAATGCGTCCGAACTTCATACTTAGTACCTAAATACCTACAAAAGCCCAATTATACCTCATATAGCATGTTAACAATATAAACCGAGGTTGTCTAGTTAACGGGCTTAAATATAGATATTCAGGCACCCGATGGGACTAAAATGCTTAGGTTCGGAGGATGAAATACGCAATATTTGCGTATCATCACACCCCCTAACTTACACATTGCTAGTCCCTAGTAATGAAATAGGATGAAACAAGAACTACAAGCAAACCAAAAGTAGGAGATAGTACAAAATTATGTTATAAAAGAAAAAGGCCACTTTCGCGGGTGATTCGGTTGCATTTAGCATATGCAATAAGCCATTAAACCCCCGGGTTACCCTAGTGGACGAGTGTCATCTCGTGTGGTTTTTAAGAGATGGTACCCACAAACATCACATGGTTTCCTCAAAATATGCCCAACCCAACATGCGAAAAACTCAATAACAACGAAAAAGATTTTAAACGCGTTATTAGCATACTGAATGAATTCAAGCTAAAGTTCGTTGTCATTAACAAGTTGAATGCACCTTATAGAATTAAAACTTTAAAAGTGGGAGGGGGAGAGAATATGCAAAATATGATTTGGCAAAAACTTAAATAATTTTGATAATCATAAAGCAAGCATATATTCTATCCTCACGAGCATTACACTCAATAAATGAAATCACTCGAAACGGGAGGTAATACACGGGACATGCGGGCATCAGGAATAAATGTAAATGGAAAATAGGTCGCGCACATGTCACAAATGAAGAACGCTAATAGGAAATGAAAAACTGTAATCTCAATGAAAGGACACCGCACACAAAAAGAGGCCAAATGCATTTTCACAGATTATCAAAACTATTTAAACTTTTGAATTACATCAACCTAAGATCACATAGGAATTTATAGGGTTGTAATGTAGGTTTAGGGTTAAGGTACAAAATGAAAGGTATATGTACGGATTCAAAGTGTTCGGAGATGAAATCTTGGAATAATGTGAAGGATGTAGGCAATATCAAAAATTGGAAAACAATTTCCAAACAAGCATTAGATATAACAATTGGAGAGCAATCGAAGCTTATTGGACTATACACAATATACAACTTTCTCTTTTCTTTCTTTTCTTCTTTTTATCATTTTTTTCTTTTGTTTTATTTTTCTTTTTGCTTTCTCTTTTTCTTCACTTTTTTCACATATATTTTCTTTTCTTTGATTATAAAACTCTCATAAACCTAAATTGCAACCGACATCACAACAACATCATTCAATCCCAAGAAACATTCCAAACAAAGGTATGGAAAGTGTATATATGGGCTAAAACTCCAATGAGGAGTTGGTTATGGGAATGGGGTTATGAAATGAAAGGCTCTATTTAGGCTCAAAGGGGTTAGCGAGGGTAAGCATATAAGGGTGAGGTCAAGGTCCATATGGGTGATATAGCAAATATGGCCTATGATCATTTCCAAAAGTTTACGCAATTCTCGAGTCAAAACAAACTTTGAAAATCATGCTCAAGTAATAAATTTCAAGTATGAACTCAATTAATGAATGGTCAAATGAACGAATAAAGAGATTACCAACGAATTCAACGTTTTCAAAGAGGAAAGAATAGTGTATAACACTCACAAACAACGAAAGGTACAAAGCTTACTCGGTGTAAGTATATACAATGCAACAAAAGATTATCGAGTTATAAAATCCAAAACCAAATCAATATAACAAGGAAAGTGCATATGCGCATGGGATAAAGTTTAATTCATGAAGTTATTCACAATATCAATGATTTAAGGACTAAAGTCTAATAACTTCTAAAATCGAGAACATGCACCATTGAGTTGTCTATTGGATCAGGCAATTATTAAAATTTATCATCGAAAACAAGGCAAAATGCCCAATAAAGGAGAAAAAAGAAAGAAAATATTTTTAAAAATTTTTAAATTTTTCACAAAAAGGCATACTTAGTAAATAAATGTGAGCAAATCCATGGACAAAACAAAGAAATGGATAAAATATCCTACACCCCCTAACTTAAATGTTGCATTGTCCTCAATGCGCATTAAGAACACAACACAAAGAGAGGAAAAGAACGATATTACCTAAAATTGGAGCGATGACCATAACCATGAGTCTAATGAAATCTACAAAATAAGTTAGTACCAAGCATAGAAAAAACAAATAACAAAAAGTTAACTAATTACACTAGACTAAATAAAAAGGAAAGAAACAAAGGAAAGAAAGAAAATTAAAAATCTAACTATTTACAACCTACTATTTAGGCTTCACACTAACTATACACTAGAAGTATAAATAGTTGAGGGTCCACCCAAAAAGGGATTTGACTTTTAAAGATCAACGGTGAACCCTCCAAAGAGAACATGCCTCCCAAAAAATAAGAATTCTTTTTGAACAACGGAAGGCATGTCGGTGGTGAAAAAAGTGAACCATTGCCAATTTGAAATTTTGGGCGGACGATGGGGGATTTGGATACTATAGGGGACAAGACTAAATTAGTCTCAGAAAAATCAAAATCACATCCCTAAGATTCTTCAATTGGAAGGGGAGGTGGGGCAAGTGCAAGTGAAAAGCCCATGAGATGAAGCATCTCAAAATAACATTTTAGTTCAAGAATCGGGTTAAAGTCCTCAAGACTTTCAAACGATTCTTGTGATAAATTTAATTGTTTGGAAATAGTAGGGAATAAAGGAAAAGAAGGACCATCAACCTTAATACAATCTGAAGAATTAATAAGAGGTTGAAAATCGAAAGTGCTAAAGCTTGGCTCACTCTCAATGATTTATTCAACAAAAAGGGGTGGAGATGAAACGCAAGTTTCAACCTCGACCCGATTTTGTAAAGAAATAATCTCATCGAGCATGGCATCATTTTCTAGACACCAATCTTGAGAACTTTCGGATTGTTCATTCATTTCCTTAATCATTAACTCATAATCAGAAAAACAAGAAGACATTACATATTCTTGTGTGGTTTCTCATAGCTAATGGATTCCCCGCATTCCAAATTACCCTCACCAGGCGATGATGGATCATTTACATACTCTTGAATTTCACGCTCAATGCGCTCATCTTCAAGAATTTGTAGGAATTCTCTCATTGTTTTGGGAGTATAAGTTGGAAAACAATTCTCATAACAATTAAGGTTATATAGAGCGTAGTAGAGAGACATTTCAAAATAAGTTGTTCAATAAACAGACAAGCATCAAAATTTCAATTTCTCGAAACAATCTAGCACAAGTCAAAAAGAAAGGAGAAAATAAAGAATACAAATATGAATGAATAAATACTACGAAATAATAAAACAATTAATATCTAAAACACACTCCCCGACAAGGGCGCCATTTTGATGCGAGCGCAAACCGTGAGTTGTATAATGCGCAAATCGTTGTTATCGGTTCGGCGACTCAATGCAAAAACCTAAGCTACTACTACACTTGCGAGGCAAGCACAAAGGTAAGTCGGGTATCGTAAGAAATCCACCGGGAGTGATTAAATTTTAGATGTTAATTGCTTTAAAACTTAAGGAATAAAAGTGTAAAGTAAATAAAAGAAAAGGTGATGGTTAGGAATGGTGACAAAAGAAAAAGAGAAGTTACGCTACACAAAAGTAAAGCGAGGATCGGGATCGTATCCTACCAAACGGATCGAAACAACTACTAATCAAGATTTCGGCTCGAAAGCAATTTAATTGAGCATTTACAATTAAGCATAAACATCACACAATTGGGAATTTAACCCAAAGTTGCGAGATTAAACATTTAACGAAAATGATCACATGCGGATTAAATTCGGATTGTCGCTATAACACTAACGTTGCGTAACAAAGAAATTTAACGCATAATAATTCGACTTTAATATGCCAGGTTTCAATTAAATGCAATTTTACACTAAACCCTAACTTTCGAGGTCCAAACCCGTTAATGGCGGAACACAAAATCCCGACCCTATTTATCTAAGGGCACAACATGAATAAACTAATTTATACTAATTAAACAAGGAAAAAAATAAATAAAGAAAGTAAAATAATTAATAAATCATGTAAATTAACTACAAAGCAAGAAATGAAGAAATACAAACTATATTAAGGAAGAGGATGATGAATAGTGTAACTTACAACCCAATTGCGTGTCAAACCAAGAAGAATCCATGCCAAACTCTCCAAAACCCTCAAAACCCTAAGCTAACCTAAGCTAAAATCGTGTATCTCCTGAATATTACATCAAAATTGGATTATATACCAAGTGGGAATTAAATTAGAAAAGAAAAGAAATGCAAAATATGTGCTAAAAAACAGAGCATCGATCGATCGATGAAAATAGTCAATCGATCGATCAATCAAGGACAAATTTCGGAAATTTAGAATGGTCGATCGATCGACCAAAGGGGTCGATCGATCGATCAAGCAGGGCAGAATGCAGTAGCAGCTTCTGCATCTTTTCTTCCTCTTTTCTCCTCCTTTTTTGATTTCCTTGTTTTTCCCTCCGCTGAAATCGCCGTAACTTCTTCATACGGACTTGTAATCGAGCATCGTTCATGACCACGTGAAGCTAGTAATAAGGGCTACAACTTTTGTGAGATGTCGGGCCAGATGCCCACGCTGTGAAAAGACTAAAATTCCCTTGAACGTGCGATTGCGTACGGAACTTCACCGAAATGCGTCTGAACTTCATACTTAGTACCTAAATACATACAAAAGCCCAATTATACCTCATATAGCATGTTAACAATATAAACTGAGGTTGTCTAGTTAACGGGATTAAATATAGAGATTAAGGCACCCGAGGGGGCTAAAATGCGTAGGTTTGGAGGATGAAATACGCAATATTTGCGTATCACCAAAGAGTATTAGAAAAAAAAATTTGTAAGCAATAAAAAATATTTATAACATTAAATAAAAAAATAAATTGGTAACTAAAGTGAAGAAGGAAGTGGTAAAACAAGTCAAACAGTGGAGGCCATAGTAAACACTGGCCCATGAGAAATAGACTGAACCAAGGGTCTCTTATCAATAGAAATACATACTTGAGGGTTAAGGATCCTCCCTCAGGGTGATAAAATTGTATTCATAATCCCAGGAGAAGCAAGATTTCCTCTAGATAAAGATGGGCTAAGGAGTACAGGGCCTTAGGAAAATAAAAAAAATGATAATCTTGAAATAAATAAAGCACATAAGGGTGAGCATTGTAGGCAACATAAAATGCCAAAAGGGTAGGCATACCTCTGAGAATGAAGGAATATGGAGTCTAACTCCGGGGAGCCTGCTGCTGAAATAGTGAGAGGGGGAGTAGTGTGACCCAAGGACACAGTCCTCCAAAACTATAAAGAAAAGAGAAGGAATGAGAAATAAATTTGAGAAAGAACAGTAAAATCATAAATCATAAAGAATTATTGAAATACCTCAATAGAACGTGAGGTCACAAAAGAGACCCTGGTGACAGTAGGATATACTGATGAAAGATGCAAAGAGGCAAACAAAAGTAAGTCACAACAAATAAGAATAAAGTAAAAGAAAAATAAAAACTATATAGGAAAGGTAAAAACATATCTCTATCTCAAGGCCCAAGGCCCAAGGCCCAAGGAGGAAATAAGCACTGAGTTTGTCTCTCATGAGAAAGTAACAGGAAGAAGTGGGGGAGATGATGGACTACTCATCTCAGCAGAAACAGCCTGTGAAAATATCACAAGGAAAAGTTAGTAAATAAATCAATGATGGAAAAAGGGATTATATAAATAAAAAGCCAAGTAAAGCAAATCTAGAAAAGAACTTACAACATCAGAGTGGGCAGCCTACCGTATAGAAGACGTCCAGTAGTAGGACTGGTCACAGATGGATAATATGGCATCTTGTCTTTACTTCAAAAACTTTCTTGAATCTAATAACAAAGAACAAGCGTCAGTAGTGATTTAACCATGAAATTAAATTTCATCCATATCATTTAAAGAAGAACTATTATCATCGTAGGAAAGATCGCTTCCATAGTCAACTAATTCCTATTCAAATAAGTGAGAAGGGGAACCATCATGTGAAGCGCCATAAAAGCTAGTTTCACTAATTGAAGAAGATTCGGGTATAGTAATTTCTATGACTGGAATAGACGTAATAGGTGGCTCCTGACACAAAAGAAGCATCTATCTCGGTATCAACTACTTTATTATTTCGCTAGACCTAGTCCTCACAGGTGAAGGAGGAGAGGAAGGAGCAGCAGCAGTGGCAGGTATAAAATTTGACACATCTGTGTAAGGGTGCTTTCTCTTGGAAGAAACAGGGGCTTTTGATTTCCCCTTACCATTATATTTTCCCTTGGGCTTAGTGAATCGTGGCTCAGGTTTCTTTGAATAAATGGACTCATGAAAGAGTGGTTTCACTAAGATAGGAGTGACTTGATTGAAGGGGGTATTTGGGGTAGTACTACGGTGCTAAATTTCCTTTTCAGTTATTTTGATTAGAAAATTAATAGTGGCATACTTAGTAGGAAGAGTCTCATGAGGAAACTCTGACACACAATTCTGAATAAGAAGAACCTGCCTCTGCCAGACCAGGAACCAAGAGAGGGTGAAAGAAGGTAAATGATTTCAAGGAGGCACCTATATCCCACCTAAGTGACTCACCCTATGTAGCATATCGTGGGTGGTGAAGTTCCTATAAGCCTCAAGTTATACCTCAGAAGGAGTGATGCTCGAAGGATAGGTAGGGGTATGAACACCCTGATCATAACCAAACTTCCTCACCACTCTCCTTGAATGATAGAAGTCCACACCTTAGCCCAGTCATGTCAAGGAAGTAAGGAGGCTACATAATAACATTGTCATAATATCGATATATGGGCAGGAGTAGACTGATGCTGCATCGACAGGGCAGTAGAATGTACCCTCGCTGGGTGGAAAATATGTACAGGAAAAGGTGCCACCAACTCCTTTGAATTATGAGTGGAAGAAGAACTCATTCACATCATCAATCAAGGACTCGAGAGGATTTTTTGGGGACTTTTTATGCCACTTAGTGATACGAGTCGTGTTGCTGTGACACGCCTTCCCTTCGAGACCAAAGTTTGGAAAATGCTCAAATATGAAAGCCATGAAAATATAGGAGTTTAAAAAGTTGGTAACATCGTAGAGGCCACAAGATATTTCAACATCAACGTGGGCATGATCTAACCAAGTAAAAATAGACCCAAATATTAAGGCAGCGAGGGGCACAACCCTCCCTCGTGCCAGCCTCACTACTAATCTAAAAAGGATCTCACAAGAGGAGTCATCTGTCCTCCTTGGAAGTAGAAATCTACTAAGGAAGGTAACCAAGAAATATGCCAAGTGTGAAAGAGAGTTAAGATTAGGATCATCCTGACTCTTAAGGGTCCTGCTCAAAGATTCTCCTTTAAGGAGTTGCTCGACATCTCTAAACCAATATCACTGCCATTTGGTGAAATATTGTTTGGTAGTACCTATTACATTAATGACCACATAATTAGAACACTCGGAAAGAGAAAACTGAATTTCTCCCACTATATCTTCCTTGAAAGGGGTCCTCATAGCCGTTAGTAAAAACATGTGCCCTAAGTAAGGAAGGGCGAGTAGCTTGAAGATATCATCCATAATGATAGTAAATTCATCCCAACCTGTGACAAAAGTGTGAGAATCCCTACTGCAGTGGGAAGACAATAGGTTAAAAGTTGAACCATGTTTGGGCACCGTATAAGATTTCAAACTATCAATTACTGTGACAAGATCAAGTCCCTCGAGTGTATACTTGTATGAAGGGACAACAATAATATAGTCAACCTAAGAGGTCCACTCTTCAAAAGACCCTATAAAAATCTTAAGTTTTATGCTGGAATGAGGAAAGTCACCATGATCAATCCTAACCCTAAGGATCAAATTCGCAAGAACAATGATAATGTCACATGTTTCATTCAAACCAATGTGGGTTTACTCGCATATTTTAGTAACAAAGTTTTCCTCAAATTTGGCAAGGGAAGACATGAAACCATCACTCTCACCAAAATAATGTGCACGTCGGTAAAGACTAAAATCTATGCGTTAGCGAGAGGGTAAATAATCCTTATGAGATTGCAAAATGGGGGCAATGGTCAAGGAACCCCCAACAGTAGCTTCCCCAGACGAGTAACCCTTAGTAACATTAAGTTCAGATGAGGAATCCCCAATAACAGATGCTCCTAATAAGGGACCTCCAGTAATAATTGGTCCTAATGAGGAACCCTAGCAGTAGATGTCCCAATGAGGGACCCACAGTAACAAGTGGTTCCAACGAGGAACCCCCAATAACAATCATTCCCAATGAGGAACCTTGAGTAGCAACCATCCCAAATGAGGGAGACCCATTCTCAATTGTTCCAGATGAGGAATACCTAACATCGCTTGCCCCAAGTGAGGAAATCTTAATAGAAAAATCCTCAGATGAATAACCCTTAATACCAACTGTCTTAGACAAGGGGACTCTGATGGCTCTCATCCAAAAAATAAGAACTTTGCTGCGGCATCAGCGAGATGAGGAATGATAGTGGTCATGCCAGTGGCTACCACCGTAAAAATGGTGATTAAGATCCCTAGGAACAATGATGAAAGATCCCTAGGGTACCTAAAAAAATTGAAGATTTCAATTATAGCGTACAATGCCTTTTGATTTGCCTAACACAAAAGACTTGACACGAGGGGACTAATGTAGAAGTGTACTACTCCACAAGTTAAATATATCACTTGGGTGAGGGAGGCCTCAAGCAAGGGTCCCCCCACCAATCCCAACTAAAAAATGTGAAATTAGGTGAGGGAATGCACAGGCGAAGGACCCCCTCTGCCACTGCCATTTGAAATGTTATTTGGGCAAGGGACTTCCAACTGAAATGTTATTTGAGTGAGGGAGTCTATAGAGAGGGATCCCTCTACCAAAATGAAGTAAAAATGTTATTTGGGCGAGGGAGTCCATAGCGAAGGACCCCTTTACTAACACCAAATTAAAATGCTATTTTTGCGAGAGAGTCCACAGCGAAGGACCCCTCTGCCAACACCAAGTTAAAATGTTATTTGGGCTAGGGAGTCCACAGCAAGGGACCTTTCCGCTAAATACTCAAAACTAAATACTATTTTATGTGAGGCGGTCCAAGACACCCAGGGGGGGCCCTCGTCATAGACAAAGTTATTATTTTTTCACAAGTACTAATGTTTATTTACTTTTATAGGTAGCCTAATTGAGTAAGATGGGCTTAAATAGGCTAGTTGGGATCTTCTAGGAGTTTTGCCTTGGTGGCTGAGAGCCAAAGTTTGTTGAGCAAGACTCAACCACTTATCACTTTAAGAAAGAGAGAATATTATTAGAGAGACCCCTAGAAGTCACTCAATAACTTACACAACCAACACTTAGTAATAACTACATTGATAGTCACATGGCTACTCATAAATAACTAACTTTTTACAAATTATTTTAGAGAGGGTGGCCCACAAGGCCACTCTCAAGTTTAAAAAAGTTTGTACAATAAGTTACCATTTAAAAATATTTTTACTAAATCATATATTTTGTCTCCATTAGGAAATATATTTTCTTTTTGACCTTTGGTTTGCACCAGATGTCGTTTGTCAGAGAGGGACAGGCGATTTCATACAGTGAGGGACAAAATGTACATTTCAGACCTTGTCCCTCAAAGTTTCCTCTCATTTTTAGTGCTTGAAAAGGAAATGTATCCTTATCTTGTATCTATAAATAAGACCCTTAAACTAGGTCAAATCAGATCAGAAACTCAAGTTATCCCGTTACTCATTCAAAAGAACACCAGACCTAGTATTCTCTCCCTACTCTCTTTCTAAGTACTAAGTGCCTGTTTCTTCACTCCCACCTTTAAAACCATCATTTTCTCTAAGTTACTATTATTTCTTATGAATTTTATCTTCTTGTAGGAAGAGGCTCTAGTTTTGACTCCATTTTTACCAGAAGAGGAAGGTTTTGTCAAGAGCTGCGATTAAAACTTTGAAGACCTTGGAGGTAAAGTACATTGGAGTGGGTCACGCCTCACCCGTTCCAGTTTCTTATCAGACCCCTATCACACCACCCTCCTACATCCGCATTAAATGCTTGTGCTACTATAATTACAACCTCTAGTGCAATCACAGTCCCCAGAGTGACCTACGACTCTGGTTGAGCCTCTTTTTCTATCACCCTCCTCGCTGCATGAGCTTTTATAGCTCTCTTAGCATTTGGCATCTGAAAAAAAATCAAAATCATATGATATTCACTTAAAGAATAAGCGGTAGAAGAAGAACGTAACACATAATATGAATCAACCGTCCTAAGCATAGGGCTATATATCAAATAAAACGCAAATTTGACAACATAGTAAGGTCACTAAAATCTCGAGGAAACTGAACCTGATGCTATGATACCAACTATGACAACCCGTCTATTCTAATAGCATGTTATCAATCCTTTATCAAAAGAAATAAGAACTTTAGTATGATTTGATTCTCAGTGTCACCATCGCAACAAGTAATAAAATCTAAAAAAGAATAAGACCATACATACAACTAAACAGAATAAAAAATATGCATAACTAAATAATGTGAACTGAATAAACCATCGTTCACCACAAATAATCCTACAACGTAAATAACACCCGATAAATCAGTCAAGTAGGGCATGAAATAAAATGCTATCTAACTACGGGTAAACATGGCCAAAAGGAAATAACGAAATGAAACCGCATCCTATCTAGATGGAAACGACTGAAGCGAATACAATCAAATCCAACAATATCCACAACTATTTCTTGTAATAGAAAGAATGATCTACTCATGTTGTCCCTGCTTCTACTGCACACCAAATGTTTTAAAATAAAATAACGAATTGGATTCGCCTATGAGTCAAAGCCTGAAAATGTTTGAAAATATTTGGCAAGTAATTATATGATTTAAATTATTAAAATACGTAGTGTATTATTTTTGTAATTAATTTATCGATCACACTCAGATGAGATAAACACCTCACATTTCATCTACAATGCGCACCTATCGCATTCATTTTATTATCCTAATTATGCTTGACAATTCTAGTGATTCAATGGATTGATTTGTATAATAAATTTCCACACACAAATCCAATTTTATAAAATTTAATCTTCGATTAAACTAGGTGTGCATACAACATGTATTGTACTTTTCAATTATTAAAAGAATAATGCAATCAATATAAGAGATAAGGAAAAATCCCTAAAGAGGGCAAAACTGTATATTTAACACTATCAAATTATTTGACAATAATTGACTTACAAAACTTAGACAAACTAAGTGAGACATGCAGAGTCTTCAAAAATTTTGATAGAATACGACTCGATCCAGAGTTGTCCGCATATAGAAGTCTAACCTCGGTCAGCCTTTTGTTCTTTAGCAGTGATACCTCGGTTTAGCTAATCAGCAGTAGAAATTTCTATCTACAAAGGTTTTTGTTCTAGAGGCCTTCTTCTTGATTTAGTAAAGTGGTCTTTACGATTCCAAGGGGTTTGGAATGATTACAGATGTGTTTGATAACAAAGATAACCCAAAAAGGTGTTTTTAGATGCTAAAATGAGTTCTTAAGAAGTCTAATATCCTACATTCTATTTATAAGAAGGTTGGTCATATAAGGATAAGCATGAAAGGTTTGTATTAGATCTAATTAAAAAAATTCTCGCCCAGTCGTTCGAACGAAAGTGTACCTCTTTTGAACAACATGCATATTCTCATGAGATTCCAGAGGACACCTAAAATCGCTTCATTTGAATATAATCAAATCTCGTTCGAATGGCTTCCAATATCGTTCGAATGAGATGGTTAACTCGTTCTAAAGAGGTAGCATTTTTCAAATATGTTCTTTAAAAACGTTTTTGAAAAACTGAACTCTTTGAAAATTCTAAAACCCCTAAAATGATATAGTAAACATTTTACCAATGAAAACCATAACTTTTTCTCAGGTGTTGATACGTAAAATTCTCTATCTTTCAAAAGTATTCAACTTTGTCTTCAAATCTCGAGAAGTCGTGTAGGTGCAGTGTTTATGTAACGGGATATGCCAAAATAAAAAAATAAAACAAATGATTAATTGTAAAACTTGCTCTTATAAATCTCTCGCCTTTCCTATTCCGGTACAAAACACAAATCAAAGAAAAATTGTATCCTAAAGACTAAAACAATAACTACACTCCCAAATCAAGAAATGAAAAGTTATTTTTGTGAAAGTCTTCAAATGCAATGGATCTTCCCTTTTTCCAACTTTGTCTTTATCTTGTGTGGGTCCAAGAGATCATCATCTAGGTGGATCATCCTACACAAATGAGACAAATAAAATACCATGACACATACGATTTTTAACTAAAAAATAAACTCACCCTCAATTTGTTCTCCCCTTTTTTGTCTGTAATAGACAAAGGAGTAGAAACCAGTCAAGAAATATAAGCATCACATGAAGAAGCAGGATATCATCACAAGAATAATCAAGAATGCATAAGTAATGACAATCTCCAAAGGCAACTTTCCACGAACTATATTGATATTTTTCAAATAAATTTAAATATTAAGTATAAAATGAACAAATGCAACACACAATGGAATAACACTAAAAGATTTGAACCGTGGATGCAAAATGAAATTGTGTGAACAGTTTTAATAGGTAAAATAACATGAACAATTAGAACAATTGTGCAAAAAGTCATAAGACACTCCTACAGAAAAAACTCAAAGTCTACGTTAGGTGTAAAAATTGTGAACTCATATGAAATCGACTCAACTTAATCAACATGCCATGAAAACAAATGATTATCACACCAATAACATCAAACTATGTAATGTTTTTCAAGAAAGTGCATTATGCAAACCTATTTATCTTCGATTTTAACTTCCTCAAAATCTTTAATATATAAGAATTCAGTCTATCATAGTCCTTATATGTAATGAAGCATTAATGAATCAAAAGAAAATTGACCTGGCACTTCTGTTTTTATGTGCCTTTAATCGTTTTAGGCTCTTTTATGCAAATGGTAGCTTTTGACGCAGAGAACTTTCTGATATTTCATATCACATTTCCATTTCATAACATATAACAATATTTTTCAAAAAAATAAATGAAATCCGAGCAATAGTTCTTATATGCACATTTTTTCTCTTTTTACATTTGGTTTGTTATTAAGCAGAATTGAGATGAGAACATTGTATTCGACAAATGACAAGTAAGCATAATGTTCATAAATCTCATGCACATGTTTATTAAAAGAGACAAGGTGTCTAACATGTAGATAACAGTCATCAAAGATCAACGTGATGAATCCACACATTATTAATCACACTAATAAAATAAAATCATGTCTCAAAACACTACGAAAAAGTCACGTAAACAGATGGAATATAGGGGTGATCCGAAAAACTTAGATGTTCATTTATATATGACAATAAAGGAAAATACAAAACTAGTTTTATCTTTTTCAAAAAATTTATCAAAAATAATTTTTTTTTTACTTTTTCATCTTTTCACGAAATGAAAAATATTTGCGTATTTTTCAATTTTTTTTCAAAAAAGTAAAACTCTTTTTGGATTTTTCAAAGAACATATATCAAAGAGAAAACATATAAATATACAAGAATAATAAAATTTAGCAATAAGAATATAAGATTAGAACATGATAAACATCTTACACTAGATAAAGTACTCTAACTCAATCAACAATGAAAATACCTAAAGATTTTCTAAGATCCTCAAATCAAGGTGAATCTAAAGGTTTCGTGAAAATATCGACCAATTGATGTTTGGTGCTCATAAAACTCAAGGACATGACCTTATCCTCAATGAGTTCATGAATAAAATTCTCACGTATGTGCGGATGTTAGATCGGATTACGAGATATATGGATTAAACTCGTATTATCACAAGAAATAGTAATCATGCCCTATGAAATCCCATAATCGTCCTACATTTGCTTCTTCCATAAGAGTTACGTGCAATAACTCCCAGCGACAATATACTCAGCCTCCACCATTGACAAAGATATAGAGTTTTGCTTCTTGCTCAACCACTAGATAAGAATACTCCCAAAGTAAAGACACCTATCTGAGGTGCTCCTACAACTATCGACATCCCCAACCCAATCAGCATCCGAGTAAGCAGACAAGTGGTCATCGGTATCAAAGCAATACCAAATATCGTTGGAAAGAGTAGCACTTACATATTTGATGATACGCTTAAGTATGAGAAAATTAGACTTATTAGAGGACGCCTGGTATCATGTACAAACTCCAACATTATAGGCAATATCGGGATGACTAGCGATCAAGTAGAGGAGGCTACCTATAATACTCCGAAAAAGGGTTTGCTCTACATCCTTGCTTAAAGTGTTTTTTCTAAGCTTTGTCGATGTACTCATAATGGTGTGTGAGTTCTTAGCAGAGTCTAGACCAAACTTCTTTACAAGGTCCCTTGCATATTTGGATTGAGATATGAATAAACCTTGATCAAGCTGACGAACCTGGAGACCTAGGAAGAACGTAATCTTACCAACCATGCTCATCTCAAACTCGATCTTCATCTCATCCTCATAAGTGTGAGCATGACGGGAGCACGTATATCCAAATATTACATTGTCCACATACACTTAGGAAACTAAAATAGCACCACTCTTTCTTGTCACAAATAATGTCTTATCCACTCCCTCTCTCTTGAAGCCATGAGGTAAAAGATATGAAGTGAGACTTTCGTACCATGCAAAGGGTGTTTGATTCGAACCATTCAAGGACTTCTTAAGATAATAGGTGTGTCCCGAGTTCTTAGGTTATTCAAAACCTTTTAGTTATTCCACGTAAACCTCCTCTTGTAGAATTACATTCATAAAGGAACTCTTGACACCCATCCGATATAACTTGAAGTGAGGATGACATGTTATGGTGATTAGTAAGCGTACGAATACAAGCCTTGCAAAAAGAGCAAATATCTCATCAAAGTCTACACCCTTAATCTCTGTGTAGCCTTGAGCGACCAACCTTGCCTTATTGCGAACTATAGTACCATTCTCATCCATTTTATTATTGTAAATTCACTTGGTACCTATCACAATAGTCTCACTAGGTTGGGGGATGAATTCCCAGAAATTATTCTTACAAAACTGATGCAACTCATCCTATATAGTGGATATTCAATGCT
This sequence comes from Sambucus nigra, assembly GCA_949130495.1. Lineage (NCBI taxonomy): Eukaryota > Viridiplantae > Streptophyta > Magnoliopsida > Dipsacales > Adoxaceae > Sambucus > Sambucus nigra. Next base: position 99,524,465 of record OX422207.1, on the reverse strand, counting down.
CATCCTTGAGTGCTTCTTTCACATTTCAATGCTTGACTAAGGAGGTGTGGCACATATAGATAACCACATTCTCAAGTTGACCGTGAGTCTTGATACCTAGTGTGGGATCACCAATTATAGCAGAAGGGTCATGACTCTTTCGAACCCAAGCAGGTGGATCCTTTAAATTAGGAGTGGGGTACACCTAGGTATTATGAGTAATGATGGGATCATCATTAGGGGTGCATCATTCTCACACTAGGGGCTAGAAGTAATAAATGTCACTGGCTCTTCATCTTTAATCGTGGGATTTATTAACTTCATAACCATATAGCTTGCAATAAAAAAAAGTATATAAGCCCTACTCAGCGATGAATAACCTATAAATACCCCCTTATCGCTTCAGGAGTTAAACTTTCCAAATAACTCTCTATTTCTCAAGATGTATCAAATACTCCCAAAAATACAAAAATACGATGGGTTGGGCTGCTTCCCTGTTTATAAATCATAAGGCATGTGTATCATGTGTGGATGAAGATATAACCTATTCATTGTATGGCATGCGGTGCTCATGGCCTCTGCCCAAAAACATCTAGTCACGTTTCTCCTAAGAAGCATAGATCTAGCCATCTATTCTATCGTTCAGTTCTTCCTCTCAATAATCCCATTTTACTGAGGAGTAAAAACGGTCTAAAACTCACGTTTGATGATCAATCCATCACAAGAGCTATCCACTTTAGCTTCTTTAAATTCAGTGGCGTTGTCACTACGCATTTAATTACTAATAATATTGTGTTGGTTTTGCAGCACACGACATTTGGTTGTAAGTAACTCAATCGCATTGGACTTTTCTCTTAGAAATCATACGATAGAGTATCGCAAAAAGTCATCGACCATCACAAGAATTGATTTCTTACTAGCTAAGCTCTCCGAGTGAGTAGGACCCATAATATCAATGTGAATCAACTCCAAAATATGGGAGATGGTAATGGTATTCAACTTTCGATGGGGACTTTAAATTTGTTTTCCTTATTTGTAAGGTCCACAAACCGAGGAAGTTGATTTCCTAAGTGATGGCAAGCCACAAACTAGGTCCTTTTTTACTAATCTCTCAAGATCTCTAAAGTTCACATGACATAGTCATTGATGCCAAAGGTCCATAGTGGAGATCGTGTCACTGTTGCACACAAAGGAGGATGTCGGCACAATACCATGGCAATTATCTTTAGACCTCGCATCTTGCAATAAAAGTTCACCGTATTGGTCATAAACATTACATTCGGACCGGCCAAACTTTGTCGTAAAGTCTTCATCAAACAGATGGCTTATGCTAATTAAGTTACCTTTCAACCCTTTCATGTACAACACATTATCTAATTTAAGGAAACTGGGTATCTCAACACATCCACGCCCTATAATACTAGACCTACTCCCATCTTCGAAAGTGATTTTACCTTTCTTACAATCCTCTAGGTAGGTAAAAAATGAAATTTTATGAGTCATGTGCCTAGAGCACCGACTATCAAAATTCCATTGGGAAGTATTTTAAACCTTGAGAGCAATATGCACAACAATGGCTTTGGCATATTTCTTAGGTACCCAGGTGGAGGTAATCTTATGTTTTCCCTTGTCAATGTTGGCTCTAGTCGGAGGATTGGAAGTGTTCTCAAACGGTAAATACATCGGTTGAAAATACTTTACTAAGCTTTGCGAAGTCGTTACTTTGAACTCAACTTACTCTCTAAGACTAGCAAAGCCGATAGAGAAGTGCGCAGGAGTATATGTATGCCTAATTCTACATAACTTATAGAAAAACTATTTAAGGTGACCTATCCTTTTACAAAAAGTGAAAATATAGACTTGTTTGGGTCTACCTTGGTTCACTTTCTTAGGTTGAACTCTCCTTCGTGGTTTAGGTTGTGGGCTATAAGTATTAATAATAAATTTAAGAACCGGTTCTGGTGTAGCATGGAAAGTGGATGCATCGTCATAACCTATTCTTAACCTCTCACCAAAACCTAAAGCAGGACCGAGGACCTTCTTTCCTACCTTCTTCTATGTATTCTCTGGGGTAACCTTGACCTCCGAGGAATGTTCACGATCCTTCTCGAGTTGGGATATAAGTACTTCCAATTTCTCACGAGTCTCTATAGATGCTTGAAGATCTCTCATAAGACTAGACACCTTATTGGTCAAGTAACCATTTTCCCTCTAAACTATAAAGACCCTCTCTTATAAAGCTTCACTCACTTAGGACTCTCTCTCTCTACTCCCTCAACTTCTTCCCTAAGGCTAAATCTCTAATCGCTAAACTTTTATTTTATTTCTTTGTTTTAAAGGACTCGACGTAAAGATCTACGTAGGTGCGTTGAATGTAGCTCTCACTCTCACTTAAAACATCCTCTCCCTCACTCTCGTTGGAATGACTAGGCTCACTGTTTAGGTGTTCATGTTTAGTACCTTTGTCATCGGCATGAGGTGAACTCGATGTACTAACATGTCTAGCTATGAACATGGTGAAGTTATTTCTATGCGGTGATTCATCCCCGAAACTCTCTGAGATAATATCGATATCGCTAAGCATGGAATTTAAGTCATCTTTGCCTTTTCCTTATCTCTTTAACCTAGTCGGAGACTCGTGAGCTTTGTGACCATTTCCCTCACACTCATAACATCTCTCCGGATCTTTCTTTGGGAAATCTTCTTTTTTTTCCAAAATTTTTCTTGTTCGATTTATATTTTTTATCTTTCTCATAACTTTTCTTTTCTTTGTAAGTATTTTTCTATTTCAGTTTGAGAAACGTTTTGATTTTTTTTTGCAAAAAGGGTTAAATCGTCTAGTCAAAATCGTACTCGGAGTCAAATGCAACTTTCTCTTTCTTTTCAGATTGAATTTTTAGTGCAATTACCTTTTCCTTATGTTTAATAATTTTTAGAAACATATTTATCTCATACATTTAAAGGTCTCATACGAGTTCTTCTAATCTAAGAGTATATAGTATCCCTAATGAATTTATCACGGTAACCTTAAGAATAAAGTGGACCGAAAGAGATCTCAAAAGTTTCTTAACTATACCCGTATTAGGGATTTTCTCACCTAAATTGAAATTCGAGTTAACTCTATTAGACATACATGCGTAAAACTCATCAAAAGATTTATACTCAACTATAGTGATAGTTTCAAACTGTGTAGTGAGATTTTGTAGCTTAGAAGCTTTAACATCATTAGTTCCCTCATGAGTAAGATGGAGGATATCCCAAGCTTCTTTAGACGTGGCCCACGCCATAATATGGTGAAACTCGTTTGGATGATGACTCCCGAGATGGCACTCAGACCACGCAAGTTAAAATTGCTCCACTTAAAGTCGTCATTTGTCTATGCGGAGACATGTTTTGGACCAACGACATTATCAACAGTCACAGTGGGTAGTGTCCACCCTCTTTCACAAACCAACCAGACATATTCATCTATGGATTTTAAAGTAAACTTCATTCTGGATTTCCAATAGGCATAGTTTGAACGATGAAAATTGGGCATTCTATTATACAGATTAACCATTAAATAAAAAAAATTAAAGATCAACAATTTTTGAAAAATTTGATTTCAAAAAATATTTTGTAAAAGGATCACATAGTAAATTAGTGTAACAGGATCTGCTACCAATTTGAGAATGTTAATAATTCAATGGATTGATTTGTATAATAAATTGGCACACACAAATACATCACTACAAAAAAAAAAGTACTTTTTAAGACAAAGGCTTTGTAAGGACACAAATTTCCAATTGAGTCCATATATAGTTATGGCTCAATTCCGGACAAAAACATTTATTCATAGGATAATATTTAAATTGTAATATTCTCAAGCCTATGAAGTGTTTGTTGAAGACGTAGCGGCAAAGAGTATAAAGCTTCATCAAAATGCCGGTTTGTGTGCCTCGTTTCTACGTCATCAATCATAGTTCCATGCTCCCAAGGTATGAATGCAATTATAGATATATAGGAGCTTGGAACAAAGGTTATTGGGTGTTAGGTTTAATAAAAAACTGCGTTTTATTCTCAGAAAGAATTAATTAGAACTTTAAAATAAGTTTATAAAAGTTCTGGGCCAAAATCGAATTTTACAAACTTTCTGGTCGTTCGTTAGAAATGTCGTGCGAACGAGTTTTTCGTTCAAACCAGGTTTCGTTCAAACGAGTTTGCCAACGAGTCTAAACTAGTCTGTCATTCGAAATGTCATTCAAACGAGATTGTTCGTTCTAACGAGGTTTCTAACGATATTCTAACGAAGTCCATACTGGTGCGTCGTCAGAAGCTCGTACGAACGAGAGTTCGTTCGAACGAAATGTCGTTTGAACGAGCTGTCAGGCAGGAACAGTTTTTTGGCAGTTTTTGGCAGTTTTTCACCCACTTCCCCACTTGGTTTTTAACCAACTTTTACTGACTTTAATATGTGCGGGAATGACATTTTCCAACTTAACATTTCCATAACTTTTCCAACTTAGTTTATCTCTTAGAGAGAGTTTGAGAGCGAAAATGGTTTAGGAAAATGTTCATGTTTTGAGCGTTAATTTTTCAAAGATAAAATCCTTCACACTCTAGTTTACACCCAATTGTGTTTAGCCCAAGTTCTTATTTACATATTAAATTGCTTGGAGTTTGGCACCGGTTTATCTCTACCGAATTCAAGAAAAGAAGTTTTGGTTTGCTTCTACATCCATCAAACAAGAAGATATTTTTGTTGCGATTCTACCCACTTGGAGAAAGTCTCCATGTACGGGTGACGGTGACCATAGAAAGCCCCATCGGTGGATTCCGAGATCGCGGTGGTGTTCTGAGGTTATCCGCTAGGAAGAGGTGTCTACAAGAAGAAGCGTCGAGGCTTGAGAGGGATCTATTCAGTCGTTGTAAGTCTATCAGTCTTGTAATTGTAATTCCGTATCTAGTGGATTTGTGGCTAGGGCCGTCCGAGGTTGTTTCTCGTCTTGGGTTTTTCCTCGTACATCGCAGCGTAGTGTGATTGGTTTATTTTATCTTGCTTCAATAACGTAGAATGCATGCTTAGAATAATTCAAGATAAAATTCGGTTTAAATCATCACACTCACTTTAATTTGGACTTAAATTAAATATTCGGTAATGTTTTTTAATTCAAGTCATTTGCTAAAATTTGATTTCGCCTAACTTGCTAATATTGATAAATATGACTTAGGCAAATTCTAGGACTTGAATTAACTTATTTTAATTTGTTTTGTAGAAATTAAAATTTGTCTTTGTTTATTTGTGAACCATCATTCAACGCTTCCGCATCATTTATTGAATTTATATAAAAGGAAATTACTTTACGTTTTCAAATTGGTATCAGATCCAAAAACGATAAATTATTTCGTTTAGATCCTTTCAATTTTTGGCTAAAATGGAATTTTCCCCATTTTTAAAATTTCCTATTTTTGATGGTTCAAACTACGCGTATTGGAAAGCGGGAATGAAATCGGCACTAAAATCTATCGACGAGAGAGTTTGGATGTATGTTGTTAACGGGTACTCCCCACCAACTTATTTAGTTGAAAATGAACGTGTTATCAAACCCGCCGATAGATGGACTGAAAATGAGTTTAAACTTGCTAATTTTAATTCCCATGGTTTAAATGCCTTTTTTAGTGCTGTCACACCGGATGAATTCCGACGTATTATGACGTGTGAAAACGCTAAAGAAGCTTGGGATATTTTACAAATAACTCATGAAGGAACCAGTGTTGTTAAAGCTTCAAAACTCCAAAATCTCACCACTCAATTTGAAACTATCAAAATGAATGAAAAAGAAACTTTTGATGAATTTTATGCTATACTTTCTGATATTGTTAATTCATCTTTTAACTTGGGAGAGAAAATAACTGAAGACCGTGTTGTAAAGAAAATTTTAAGGTCCCTACCTGATAGATTTATTCCAAAGGTGACCGTCTTAAATTCTTTACCCACTTTAGCCTCTACAAAATTAGAAGAGCTAGTAGGTGATTTACAAACCTATGAACTAGATATGTTTCCCTCTAAAACTGAAAAGAAAATCGAAAAGGGTGTTTCTTTAAAAGCCCGAAAAGAGGTCAAACAAGTAGTAGAGAGCGATAGTAATAGTGACTCGGAAGATATGGCTTTGTTTGCTCGTAAATTTAGAAAATTTCTTAAATTTAACAAAGATAAATTTAAAAATGATTTTAAGAAATTTGATACTTCTAAACATGATAAAAGCGAGAAGATTTCTAAAGCCGAGAAGTTCCCTAAAACTAGTAATGACAATTTAGATAGGGACGAGTCTGATAAGTGTTTTGGTTATGAAGGTTATGGCCATAGGGCGTTTGAGTTCCCCACTAAACTAAGGAAAGAGGGTAAGCGACCCATCTCATATAATGCGACCCTTAGTGATAGTGATAAGGAAGAGAAGCCCGATTCCCCCACTAAGAAAAACTTTGTGGCTTTTATGGCTAGTCATGTGAGCGATAGTAAGAACTCATCGATTGATGAAACGATATCACATGCCACTTCCAAGGTCATTGTACACGATTCTCTTGTTTTTGATGATAGTGAGAGTGAAGAAGAAAGAGAGAGTGAAAATGAAGAAGAGGTTAATGTGAGTGAGCTTCAAAATGCTTTTCAAGAACTTTATAACGAATCTATTAAATTGAAAAGAGCTAATTTGAAGTTAGAAGCTAGTTTAAGAAAGAGTGTCAAGGTCATTGATGAAAATGATTTAATAGAAGACCTTAGGACACGTGAGAGTACTCTTCGAGAGAAGCTAGAATGCGTAGAAGGTGAAAGACATAGCCTTAGGGGTTTAATGGAATCCTTGAAAAAGGAGCTTCTTGCTTTTGAAGAGCGAACTGTTTTATTAGAGTCTAATATTTTGGAATTGCAAGATAAATTAAAAGACTCTAGTAATGTCAAATTTGATTTGGAGTGTCGTTCGGAAAAACTAGATAAAATGTTAGGAACGGTCCAAATTAAAAATGGCACTTGTGGTTTAGGCTTCAATACTTGTAATGAATTTACTCATAATGCCAAAACCACTGTTTTAGGAGAATCTACTAGGAATGCATTTAATGATCACTCCTTAGGTCAATCTTTTCGACATGATCTTGCTTGTACACATTGTGGTCGAAAAGGTCATCTTAGGAAATTTTGTTTTGATCTTAAACGAATTCCTAGAAAATCCCATAGTAAAGTAACAACGGTAGTTAACGTTCCAACACCCCAAGATAGTCATTCTTCATTAATTTGGGTTAGGAAATCCGACTTGGTTGTCTTGAAAAATAGGATTTGTGATTCTCATTTACTTTCACATGCTTCCTCCCTTGCTAAATCTAAAGGATGAATGTGTTAGTATTTGCATACTTTAGCTATTGTACTTCATGCTATATTCACATGCTAAAATGTATGCTTGTTTAATCATTTTCTAGTCATTGCGTCATTTCATATCACATACTAGATATTATGACATGTTTATCTTTTTGTATTATATTTTTGCTTGAATTGACTGCATAATATAAAACGATTTTTGTTTATCATTTGTGTTTTATTTATTTCATTTAAGCTTAATGAAAAATACAAATGATTTTTGTTTGTCCTTTTTGAGTAAATATCTATTTTTTATTAAAAAATGTTAAAAACTCAAAAAGATTTTTTTTGTGTGTATTTTAGTTTGACACACTTTAAGTGGCATATATTTGTTTTTGAATCCCATCTTTTACGCTCCCTCGTGGCTAGAACTTTTGGTTTAGATTTTCAATCCTTAAAATGTTCTTTACCATGCTTTATATGGAGTAGTTGGATTTTGTATTGTTTAAATTGATTCTATTTTTATATGCCTCTTTTCACACATGCACGAGCTCTTTTGAAATCTTAATATCACATGTTATATTTGAGCTTTTTGAGGTGTTCTCCTACCAATCTAGTCATCTACATATCTATGACCTAGGAGGACTAGTGCATGTCAAAATCCGTTGCATGTGAGATTTGTGTGAAAATGAAAACATGATAAATAAAATGTGCACGGGGAAGGGCTCCGAAAGGATGAATTAAATCTTTTGCGGTAGTAAGCCACCGTTTATTGGATCTAAAAGAAATACGTGATCCAAAGGCCTAAAAACAGAATATATGGCATTAAAAAGAAAACAGTTGCCAAGGCCTATGTTTGTTTGATATATTCATTCAAAAGCAAAAGAATATATATGCTTATTGAGGGCGAATTGGATGGTATATCAACGGTTTGCACAATGTCCGTTTATACTAGTTGTCTTTAATGTCATGACTCTATTTGGTTTGTAGAATCATCATCATGCTAGGCTTGTATGCATTGTGTATGTTTGTTCATTGAGTTCAATATTTATATTGTCACATGAGGTTATATTTAAATGTTATAAAGTTTGCAATCAAATGAGAACTCCGTGAATGTCTATTAAGTGTTTGGGTCTAAATTTAATTGTTGCTAGTTCACACCCCTACACTTCCGTTTCCATATGACACATTTTTGCTATACGAGTGTGCAAACTTATTGTATTTTTGTGTCATGTGTGTGTTTATATCTATATATCTATGCAAGTGCTTCATTGATATATTTCTAGTTTATATATAAATGATATTTGTTTTGTCTTTGCCTATTCTTTTCTTGCCAATATGCTTTCATGTCTTAACACTTTAAGCTTCAACATGCTTTTATGTTTATTAGTTCTTTATCCTTTGCCTAATCCTGAACAAAAAGGGGGAGAATGATGATAGGGGGAGAAATGGTATTTAATTCTATTATTATCGTATCTTATTTTGGGGGAGATTTATCTTAGGGGGAGACGTCTTTCTATGTAGGTCATGTGTTTGATAAAGGGGAGAATTAATTTAGGGGGAGTAATTAATTAATTGCATTTAATACTTTGATATTCCCTATGCATTTGATGAGTTTGCTTGAGTGTGCAGAATTTCTTCTAAAGCGGCATTGTTTAAACGGCAAAGCGTTTGATCCTTGGGTTGAGTCAAGTTTCGGTGGGTTATGTTGTGAGTCTAGTGAGCTTGACGGCCCTTTAGGATTTTTGTTTGGTTTTTGTCCCGGAATAGCCAAAGGGGGAGATTTGTAAGGACACAAATTTCCAATTGAGTCCATATATAGTTTTGGCTCAATTCCGGACAAAACATTTATTCATAGGATAATATTTAAATTGTAATATTCTCAAGCCTATGAAGTGTTTGTTGAAGACGTAGTGGCAAAGAGTATAAATCTTCATCAAAATGCCGATTTGTGTGCCTCGTTTCTACGTCATCAATCATAGTTCCATGCTCCCAAGGTATGACTGCAATTATATATATATATAGGAGCTTGGAACAAAGGTTATTGGTTGTTAGGTTTAATAAAAAACTGCATTTTATTCTCAGAAATAATTAATTAGAACTTTAAAATAAGTTTATAAAAGTTCTGGGCCAAAATCGAATTTTACAAACTTTCTGGTCGTTCGTAAGAAATGTCGTTCGAACGAGTTTTTCGTTCGAACTAGGTTTCGTTCGAACGAGTTTGCCAACGAGTCTAAACTGGTCTGTCGTTCAAAATGTCATTCGAACGAGATTGTTCGTTCTAACGAGGTTTCTAACGATATTCTAACGAAGTCCATACTGGTGCGTCGTCAGAAGCTCGTTCGAACGAGCTGTCAGGCGGGAACAGTTTTTTGGCAGTTTTTGGCAGTTTTTCACCCACTTCCCCACTTGGTTTTTAACCAACTTTTACTGACTTTAATATGTGCGGGAATGACATTTTCCAACTTAACATTTCCATAACTTTTCCAACTTAGTTTATCTCTTAGAGAGAGTTTGAGAGCAAAAATGGTTTAGGAAAATGTTCATGTTTTGAGTGTTAATTTTTCAAAGAGAAAATCCTTCACACTCTAGTTTACACCCAATTGTGTTTAGTCCAAGTTCTTATTTACATATTAAATTGCTTGGAGTTTGGCACCGGTTTATCTCTACCAAATTCAAGAAGAGAAGTTTTGGTTTGCTTCTACATCCATCAAAGAAGAAGATATTTTTGTTGCGATTCTACCCACTTGGAGAAAGGCTCCATGTACGGGTGACGGTGATCATAGAAAGCCCCATCGGTGGATTCCGAGATCGCGGTGGTGTTCCAAGGTTATCCGCTAGGAAGAGGTGTCTACAAGAAGAAGCGTCGAGGCTTGAGAGGGATCTAGTCAGTCGTTGTAAGTCTATCTATCTTGTAATTGTAATTCCGTATCTAGTGGATTTGTGGCTAGGGCCGTCCGAGGTTGTTTCCCGTCTTGGGTTTTTCCTCGTACATCGCGGCGTAGTGTGATTGGTTTATTTTATCTTGCTTCAATAACATAGAATGCATGCTTAGAATAATTCAAGATAAAATTCGGTTTAAATCATCACACTCACTTTAATTTGGACTTAAATTAAATATTCGTTAATGCTGTTTAATTCAAGTCATTTGCTAAAATTTTATTTCGCCTAACTTGCTAATATTGATAAATATGACTTAGGCAAATTCTAGGACTTGGATTAACTTATTTTAATTTGTTTTATAGAAATTAAAATTTGGCTTTGTTTATTTGTGAACCATCATTCAACGCTTCCGCATCATTTATTGAATTTATATAAAAGGAAATTACTTTACATTTTCAGGCTTCTGAGACGGCAAACATTTGGGTCTCTAAAACTCACATTTTGAGATGGAAAAAATTAACCGTCTTAAAAACTACATCTTTTAAGACCCCTTTTTTCCCATCTCAAAAAGTATTACCTAAAAAGACGGTAAATGATTAGCCGTATTAAAAGCTATACCTTATGAGACAGCTAGATCAATTTTCGTTTCCCTCTTCTAAATTTTTAGCCTCTCGCTTTTTCTTCTAAGCCCAAGAAAATAAAAAAGAAAAAAGAAAGTAAAAGGCAAAAAAAAAAAACCACACACCCATTCTTCTTCACAAGCACCGCACCCACCCACCCCTTGTCTCCCTAGCTCTCTAGCCCTAGTCATACCCCTTGCCATTGCAGATATCATTGATTAAGATGAGGTAAATTGTATTTCGTCAGTGTGTACAGGTATGAAAGAAACCCCCTTTTCTTTGCTAACTTTTCTCATCCATCTTGTTGTTTAGTTTTTTATTACTGATTAGATGGAAGTTTTTTCATTTTGTTTAGATGGAAATTTGGATCTTTTGATGTCCAACTCCTTAGTTTTTATGAAGAAACTTAAAAGTGTATAAAGAAATTAACTTTGCTAACAATTAGCTCCAATTGCAGTTTTGATATTAATGGAAATTTTTTTATATTGGATATATAATGTTGTTTGAAATTATTTTTTCAGGAATGGACTCATAGTAGCGGTTCAAGTCATTCACAATTTACATGGTATTGTAGAGATTGTGCTATTATCCGGACGTCAAAAACAACAACAGGAATGTGTTGTCCCAAATTTTAAGTCGGCTCGTGTAAACATATAATTTTGTTAAATATAAGCTAATTTGTTTTCAAATTTTTAGGTTGTACTTGAAATTTATCTTAGATTCTTAACTTGATTTGGGTGCACAACTACATTTGATTGTGTTTTCGGGTAATATTTTTTCCCGACATATAATCATATTTCTGATTTAGATTGTAGTTTTTTTTTTATTATTATTTATGTAATGTGTACAAGAAAAATTTAGAATTTACACTAATAATAAAATTTATTAAATATATACTTAGAAGGCCCCTAATTTTTATATTTGCCTAGGGCCCCTTATAGGCTTGAGCCGGCCCTGATTGCATCCCATTGCCCATCACTAATGTTACATATAGAGCCATGTTTGATGCAATTTCTATTTATTTTTATTGAGGATTTGTCATGTTGTGGAGTGAAGACTTATGTTTGAGGTTATTAGCTTATTTCAACTAATTTTTGGAAATTTCCTTATTCTCTTTATATTGTCATATATTTATTCGTGTTTTTTATCAGGAAGACAAAGTAGTCTCGAACATTCAAGTTATAGTATTGTCGAATTGATATGGATAAAGGTAATTTTATTCTTTGGTCATTGATTAATATCATTAGCTTCGTACTCGATTGATTTGTACTGGTGTTAGGAGGATTATAGTGAGCCAATTGAAAACCTGGATTGTTAATTGGTTGTTGTAGTATAGTTTTTAGATTAACATATCAGAATATTTATTTACTAGTTTGTGTCAATTTTAGTTAGATTATTGATATGTATGCTTCTATTGATCATCTAATTCATGTCCTTTGGAAGGAGGCTGTCCCATTAATTTTATTTACTATTCGATTATGATTTAATTTGTAGTACATGTGATGGACTAAATTAATACCACATGCATCACCATCAAAAAAATTGCTAATGTAATCCAACGCCATATCAAATGATAAATCTTAACATTCAAATAACTAAGTGTTGGGGACTTATGAAGTATGTGACACTTCGTCGGAGGCGACGTACTCATGTCGAACACTCTCATAGGCACGAAAACTGTATATCACCCCACTAACATGTCACGTGGCATGTAGAATTGATTTGGTAATTAAAAAAATCAAACAATAAATGTCTTGTAGAAGGGGATCCTCAGTGGGGACACTAACAAAGTATAAGGGGCACAAGAATTGCGTCTTACACTATCTAATCCAAATGTTTCACCATAACAAATGGAACACCATTATTGGTAACATTTCTATAATTTTTCTTATTATCCTTATCTGTCGCCCTTTTGACATGTTTTTCCCAACCAAATCATATATCCATGAAAGAAACTGTTGCAGAGGACCCTTAGTGTACACATCATACAAGTAAAATTCTTAATTAGTTAGGGGATGTTAGCTGACACTTGTATCCCCCATCCATTATTTCCAATAGATGCATGCGGGGCATACATCTCAATATGTACTTGGTACGACTCATGTCATCGGGTCATAGGTTCATATCATGGAGTCGTGATGTACTCATGCCATTGATCAAAGGGAAATAAGATACTTATGCCCTTGTACAAGTGATAGTGTCAGTGGTAGTAAGTTGGGATACGTGAATTAGCAAACGGAGCCTAATTGTTAAGAGCGTCCTATTTGTTCCCTAGGGATAAGGTGGCGACTAAGGTCCATCTACCAACTTCTATAAAGTAAATAACTTAGTTTCCATGGTTGTTTATATATTGTGAACCATTCGGCAAACTATACTCTCAGTGACATGTAATTTGGTGTGAATAATATGCAAGTCTTGACAACGGACAGTGGATTTAGGATCTAACATAAATAATATCAATTTACAAACATATGTAGAGATATATGAAAATTATATTGTGAAAATTATATTGTGAAAATTAGAACACCTATTATTAAATGTTACTTAAAAGATTAATGTGAAACTATGGACCTAACTAATGATGGAATCTCAGCGGACTACAATATCTAGTCATGTATACATCTGGGCTAGTATGGCACTACAATTGTCATATTATTTTTAATGACTATGTCCCTCAATATTGGGATTTTGTTAGGAAGGCAAATAACTGAGTGTAAACTATGTTGAGAAGGTGAGGAATCATGTTGCTAGGACTTCTGGTATGTTTGGAGTGTAAATGGCAGTAGATATTGAGACTATAAATAAATACCTTTAGCTCCTACTCTTCTTCAAAGATTTTTCCTCCCTATCTATTTAAATATTTTTTTCCTTTGTTTTTCTCAATCTATTTTCCATGCACTACACAAATGGCACATAAAAATATGCTCCTATAGTTTTAAATCACATTCCTTTAAGAGTTGCAAGCTCTAAGCCTCAGAAAATTAGGATATTACTGATCTTTCATTTGTAAAATAAGGATATAATATAATTATAGTTCCCTCTATAGGTATTCCTTCTTAGAAAAAGCCTTTGGGATCTGTTCTCATGGTATACAAAGGCCCAATTCTATTTATTCATCTTAGGAAGCTTGAAAATATTTTTATAAAATCATTTCTCATTAGATCCCACAATTGTGAGAAACTTTACTTAAACAATATTAAATGCGACTCATGTTGTTCTCATCGGCACTCACACCCAAAATACCTCACTCCTATCAACGAATGTCCTACACTTATGGCAATCCAATACTTTAGTTAAACAGCTCTGCATTTTTTTTGTTGGTATGTATATTATATTGCAGTAATATAGCACTTTGATGGTAATATAACTATATAGATAAACATATTTGAAAATATATTTGTGAGACACAATATATTGGTCATATGCACGAAAGTCGAATTTGCATGCGAGGAACGTTTTATCAAAGACAAATGAATTTATACGGCAATCGATTTTCGTGTAGACATAGAAGACAAAATGAATTTATAACGCTCATCATCATATAATAACAAGCATATGAATATTGGAATTCTCTCCTTAGGTTTATGTTTTGAGGATACTCTCGATTTTCATCATTAATGTGTGAGACTGTAAATCATAAAATATTTTTTCGATAAACAAACCAATCAACATCATACAAAGAAAAATAAATATCCAAGACCTCAATAATATAATTTTCAAGTTGCATACGCATAATAGCTGACAAAATTATATCATGAACATTATTACTTTCATGATAAAGCTTCCATCTACTTACAAGCACACATCGAGCACAAAACCTAGTGATATGTTACTAGATTATAAGATAAACAAAGCATGCAACAACACATTTTATTCAGCAGTATGACTGTTGTTTACAGCATCAACAATCATGGTTAGACTTCACAAACCCCTCTCAATGTTCTTACTATTATCGTAATCCCATTTCTATTCACAGTTTTTCTAGGTTGCGGATCCTCGAGCTGCAAACTGTGTTCTTCTTATTGATGAAAGTTTGTTTGTTACACGAATTATATTCTTGATGAAAGGGTGTCCTTTTCTTCTATAACTTACCCGAATTGTATTCTTATGAGTTATTTATGAACATTTGTTTCTGATAAAAAAGTATCATTGCCTCCTTTAAATTTCTTTCGGCATACATACATGACCCCACCCCCATCTCTCTCTCTCATTTTCTCTCGAGGTGCTTGTGAATAACCTTAGGTCTCCTTTGTGCTCATACGATATACATATATATAACTTAATAAAATACTACAACCCACAAGGGCAATAAGAAGAGTATATTCTACATTTCTCCACTAGGAAAGTGAGTGTTTTAGAAGACAAGGATAGGGTGTCGTTTGTTATTTGAAAATGCACCATCCCCTAACATTTTAGGTCGTTCTGTTTATGTGAATTGCATAGGGAGAAAGGTGAATCTGCTCATGATGCGTGGGAAGTATGGAAAGAGTCTGATTCAAAATCGTCTATGATGGATCACTTTGAACTAAAGTACTTAAGCAAGAGCCTGAAAACTAGAGGACCATTCTGATATAGTTCATAAGGTCACAACACGGACATGACTCGAATGCTAAAACTGGTCAGCCCCATCAAATGCAAGAATGGCTTCGTTGTGTCTAACATGAAATGATATTTCCTCTCCTCCCGACATTCACTATAACTCTTTAGTCTCCTAACCAGGTTAAGATCAAGTTTTTACTAAGGTACTAATACTTTATTGAGAAATAAATAGTAAAATTAACTCAAACAAAGGTCGTCATTGACCTAACAGAGCCTTTCTCGCTACTTAAATTTTCACATCCCTTCTAAATGTCCAAGTAGACTTGAACTAAATCCTAACTATTTTGAGTTTAATCACCCCCTCAACTTAAAACCTAACTATTGACTTGTGAAAACCTACATATTTTATTCAGAAAAAAATTTGGACAAGATCAGAATTCATGATCCTCCAAACGACGGATATGTTTTGTATTTTTGAAATAGTTTTAGGTTTGTTTAAGAATGAGGAGTGATAGGGGTTTATATACTGAAGAAAATAGCAATAGTGTTGCTTCTAAAGTCTAGTCTAATGGAAGCTCGACACAAAATGAAACCGTTAGGCTGACACCTACTTCTTCCACATCACTCCCTTATGACTCAGCTCATCACTGCCATTACTTAGGCCGCCACCTGCTTCTGCATTATCATTTGGCATAAGGGGATGCCATGCTCCATCATTTGGCATAAGGGGATGTCCTTCTCCCTTATGTTAACGTCTTGCTTTTGGATCAATCACTCATGGTTGTTTTGGATTGGAAATCAAAAAAGGGATGTCCTGCTCCATCTTACTCTATTCTATCATTTTGAGGATTTCTTTTGGAATATCCATATTTAGAGTCACCACTTAGCTCTCAACATTTTGTACCCTACACAAATGAGGATGGATTGGTCTACTGCTATGAGGATTCCACCAAGGGTTGCTGCTATTGCAAATGATTTTGATATGGCTATATATGTTTTATTATCCGCCTGTAACAATCTTCTTCATATTGCTCTTATTTTCTAAAAAACTTCCTATTTCCATAGATTAAATGGAAGCCCAACAATGGCTATCCATACACCTGAGGACATCATGTGATATGTGTAGTGTTAGTTTTTCTCCACAATCTTCAAATTCGGCCCATCTTTCTCAACTCAAACTTGACATACTTGTGTTCAAAATGATATTCACCCAAAGGGTTTCCTTTTGCATTCCATCGATGCCAAGGAGTTATGTGATGATCCTGCGCCAGTGAATATGAGTCGCAATGGATCTGTCACTTGTAGGGCACCACGTGCCGAAACAACTTCGGAGACTGTATGGATTTGTGTTGGAAATTCATAAGATCTATAGTCGAGTGTTATGAGGTAGTTAAAAATGGATTTGTGTACCAAATTTTATGAATTGTCTATATTTATTTGTTCAATCATTCAGTTTTATCGACTTCGTGTCACAAACACCACTTTTAATTGTCTTTGTTCTCATCACTTCCAACTTCATATTTGTACTTAATCCTTCACAATATATACAGTTTGATGTCCACATGATAAAAGAAACTTCACTTTTTGCGTGTATCTTTTATAAAGGTATTTCTATTGTGATAATTTGCAACCATTTGTGACATTTATGAGGACTCCTAACTTACTAATGTTGATGAACGAATAAAGAAAAACTGCATATAACTTGACGCTTTCTTGTAGTTTGCATTTCATAAATGTAGGAATTTGAAATTTTGTATTCAATAAATTTTGATTGATATAGATGTTGTGTCGACTAATAAAAAAAACCATAATGTTTGGCCATGAATTTAAAAAATAACTAATGATACTGAAATCTAGCACCACCGGATAAGTGATGATGAGCTCAAACAGTAGTAACCATGGCAGCCATGGAGATGTATATGTGTGACTGTGTAGAAGGGGATGAGTATAAGAGGAATAAGACAATGATGTATAGCGGTTCAGCCAATTAGGCCTACATCCACTGTGAGTGTTTGATCCACTAAGTATGGGCACTAATGGCCTTGGATACAATGCACATAAGTTCACTTTCTCTCTCTACTGTGTGTACGAGCAGAGTTTTTGCTCGGGTTAAAATTATCGATTTATCTCCCCTGTAGGGTTGTAGGTGACAAGTATATATAGGTCTTGGGGGGTGTAGTGTACCCCCCCCCCCCCCAAGTATGCATGGTGCTTGTGAATGATGATCTATCCAATCCCCCGTTGACACCTGTAGATGCCAAATGATGACATAATATTCCCCCACGTGAGGGTGTGATTTTGTTATAACGGTCTCCCATGTGCCAGGTGAGCCTCACGCGCACTGTTCCACGCATCTCCCAAACCACGCACTGTGATGATGTCACCCTCGGCCTTTGATAATGAGGCCGAGGCCAATGTTCCTTCCCACAAAGAGGTTGGCTTAATTTGGGCCTCGTACTGTCGTACCCTCGGGGGGTCGTCTGGATCCTGATGAAGAGTCGGCCCCCTGAGGGGTCGTTTAGAGCCTGATGAAGGGTCGGCCCCTGAGGGGTCGTCGGGAGCCTGATGAAGGGTCAGCCCCTCAAGGGTCATCCGGAACCTGATGAAGGGTCGCCCCCCCTAGGGGTCGTCTGGGCCTGATGAGGCGCAGGGCGCCCTCAGCATGGCCGAGGGTATATACGGGTATATCAATAACGTGTGAATGTTATTGCATTTTTTATTTCATTCAACTTTTCACATCCATACATTTCAAGTCTTTTTGGTATATTCTTGGTGCACATTAAATCACGTCGGCAAGTTGAAATTTATATTTAAATTCTTCCACTTATTTTCACCACTTGGTGATTTGATGCTAATCTCCTACCTCATGTTCATCTACCCTGCACCAGTGAAGATGAGGCACATGTTTTAAGCTTCCCATCTACGATTTTTAAACTAATCACTCCTTCAGAATCTGATCCATCTACAAGAAAATCAAATAAATGGTCATATAAACAAATAATATTCATTAAAAAATAAAATGAAACTAAACATTGACAAGTGATCAGTTACTTTGTCACTAAGATCCATCATTTGAACCACTAATTTTCTACTTCCAAAACTACCCAGATGGAAATAAGTAGAGACTGCTCTTTTGAGTAACTTCTCTACTAAAATCACTAACTAGGTTAGTGTAAAAACCCAAGATCATATAGATTTCAAATTCCAGTAAGAACCAGAATGGAAAATAGAAAATCTAGGGGAGATCACAGTAGACTCTTTATTTAAGAATTTGGGCAAGACTGAATCATTGAAATGAGATAGACAGATAGAAAACCGACATATATACTAGGTAGCACACACTCGTGAGGTTGCCACCAAGAGCTGTTGCTATTGCAAATGACTTATAACTACCTTCGTGTAGTACTCATATTCTTCTCCACTTATCACCAAGAAAATCAACCTGAAAATAGTAAAGAATTGCAAATCGATCAAGTGCATACTGACTAAGCATAAATTCTTCTGAATTTAGCCCCTTAATTTAGTAATTTTAATATCTCGAAGAACGTAATTGATTTTCTTTTATCTTATATCATGGCTAATGACTTCTTATAACAAGTACCTCGGGTTTCTTGTATTTCTTATTGATTTTACAGGTATTTAGTGCAAGAAAAGAAATAAAGAAATCGAAAGAAAGGAAGAGAACAAAGGAAGACAAGTCAAAGGGAAAAAATGTAAATTTACACCCGGATTTCGGATTTCAAGCCTAATGAAAGTTGAAGATCATCATTTCACAAGAGCATGGGAAGAAACGGCAATCAAATCAAAGCCCTAGATCAAAAGATATGGCAAGTCAAAGTTGGAAAGAAAAAGTTAAAATTGAAGAATATCGGACCAATCTGGTTGATATTGGACCGATCTGAAATGCATCCATTCCAGTAGACCCTGGGTCGATACAGAACCGATGAAAATCAAACCGATCCGATAATATTCGGACCGATCCGGTGAAAGAAAAAAAAATGATCCACTGATGGAAACCAAACCGATCCGAGGGGATCCAGATCGGTCTGACTGTTCGAAATTCTGGCATTTTTTATGGAGGATGAAGAGTTTCATCTCCTGGAAATCCTTGTATAATTAATTTTTATTAGCTGTAAAAACGATTCTTGGGTATTATAAAAGGCCAAACCCTAGAGAAAAGAATGGAGTTCTTTTAGCAGGCATTTTTCATCTTTTAGAAACCCTAGTTGTAACTTGGAGAAAAAGAAGTATCCCAGATTCAAGTTCAATTCTCTTTTCAAGTGTTGGTTATAGATTTCAATCTTCAATCCAAGTATCAATTTCCATTCTCTTATTTATTCTTTAGTTTATTTTCAATTCGATTCGCAATTATTTTGCAATTCTCTTTTGGAGTTATGTTTCTTAAATACATGATTCCATGCATTGCTATAATTCTGTTTTCATTTAACAAAACCATGTCTAGCTAAATTTTCAAGGGTTGGGATGCATGAACCCATCCTGAGGTAAATTGCCCATGTATAAAATAGAGTTTAAGTTAAAAATTCATCGAATAGTGTGGGAAAATTATACGAACATAGTAGATCTTTTAATCTCTCTTTCCCTAGGTACTTGGGATGTTTAAGAAGACTATGCAAGCGTAATTGTTCTACACCACTTTATATTTACCTTTGATTTCATATGATGCAGGATAGTTCCCTCATATATGTAATGCTTAGGATCTATAAAGACTGGATTCAGTTAAGATTTTAATTTACAATTCTAGTATTCTATACAGTTAATTACTAGGGATTGGGGGATTGTATCCTAACCTATTACCTTTCATACTCATCTCTATTCTCTTTACAATTCTTAGTTGTTTTTGTGCACGTAGTTCATTCTAAATTTTTATTCTATCGCCAGTTGGAAATTTCCAACCATCAATCATTATCTTTTCTTTTCTTTTGAGGAATCATTTAAAGGTTAAATAAGCTTTTCCTACGTTATTCAGAATTGCTAATTTATATTACCTATGGAGACGATCCCGACTTATCGGATTATTACTAACGCGATAGGCTTGTGCTTGAGCCTATACAGCACGCACTTTAGACACATTTGTGGCAGCATCAAGTTTTTGGCGTCGTTGCCGGGGATTCGAGTAAATTGGTGATACTTAGGAAAGTGAAATTAATCCTAATTTGTTTCTCTAAAAAAAATCATCTCATCTCTCATAAGATTATATGCAAAATCCCTTTTCAACCTAAGTTCACAAAAATCCCATTGCTGAAGCTAATTCTGAAAATTCTCATACCGCCGACTCTCCACACTTTTGGGTTTCACCTCCTTCACCTCAAAATTTAATCAGAAGTTGCACTCTGAGTCAAACACTGAGTAAGGGTTCTAAATTGTTTGGTAGCAATATGTCTGTGCACGGTAGTGTTGGTGTTAGTGTTGGTGCTGGAGAGGAAGACTTACTGTATCTTCCCATGAAAGATCTTTTATTTACTGAGCGAACTATTACCCCTGGTTTCATTTTACTCCCGTATAATGCCGGTTGGTTCCACTTTCGTAATGGGATGATTCAAATTCTTCCTACATTCCATGGTATGGATTCTGAAAAGCCATATCTCCATAATAGAGAATTCGAAGAAGCGTGTGAGACGTTTGGTGATCAAACCTGCCCATAAGATGTTATCCGATTAAATATTTTCCCTTTTTACTTAAAGGATAAATCTAAGACCTGGCTATGGTCACTACCCCCAAATTCTGTTTTATCCTGGAGAGATATGTAGACGAAGTTTCTCTCAAAGTTCTTTCCACAGAATAAAACCAACTCTGTCAAAGCTAAAATTTAAGCTTTTCGTTAAAATAAGAATGAAGCTTTCGATAAGTGTTGGGAACGTTTTCAGGAGTTAGTTAGTGCCTGCCCACATCAAGGGTTCAAAAAACATCATCTCATTTCATTTTTTCACCAAGGGCTTACTATAGCATCTAAACAACTCGTGTAGACAATGTACGAAAGACCATCTGGGAGCTAGACTCGAGCGATACTGAGGATCATCTGAAATACGTAGCAGAGACTACTCAAGCCTGGGATGTTTCTGACCCCTATAGTAAAAAAAATATCAACAAGTGTCCAACTTGCATGCTGCGTCCAGTATTTATCACTTGGACAAGGACACTTTGTTAGAACGTCGATTTGACCTATTGGAAAAGAGTTTCAGAGACATACTTTAAGTTCGATTGAGAGAAGTTGTCGAACTCATTCAAGCTGGAAAGGATAAAGTATGTGCCATTTGTGCTTCTAGTCATTATACCAAAGGATGCCCTACAATACCTGCCTACAAAGCAATATACACTGAGAAAGTATAAGCTTTAGGAGGATTTCGAGGAAATTTTAATGTACCTCAGGGGAATGCATACAATCAATCTTAGAGGAATCATCCTGGTTTCAACTATAGACAACCACAAAGTGGGATTCCTCCTAATTCACATGTTGTTTTGCCTCCACCCCCTCCTCAATTTTAGCAAACACCTCCTCCGATGCAAACCCCTATGTAAGTACCAACTCATGGTCCGCATGTTAATCCACCTAGGCTATCTCTTGAGGATAATATGAATCAATTAATCCAATCTCAAAAGGAGAGAAATGCTAAGTATGATCGAATGTTCACGAAACTACATACTAGCAACTCTAGGTTGCAATCTGCATTGAATACTCAAGAGAAGGGTAAATTCCCATCTCAGGGTCAAAGACCTCCTCAAGGGAAAACTACGGTTAGCTCTACGTCATCAAATTCTCCGGGGCAATGTCAAGTTATCACGACTTTGCGAAGTGGTCGCGTAATTGATCTAGAGCCACCACCTCCCAAAGAATCTAAAGCTAAAGAAGTTTCAAAGTCGGAGGAGACCCCATTGCACATGAATGATAAGGATGAAGAAGTTGAGCCTGAAGTTGAAGTAAAACTGCCCACTGCTGCTCCATTTCCTCAACGCTTGGCACTTTTTAAAAAGGGAGCCTCGCGTACTGAAGTGTTAGATGTTTTGAATCAAGTGAAGTTGAACTTGTCGTTTCTGGATGCTATCCAGAAAATTCTCGCCTATGCCAAAGTCATCAAAAATCTTTTGACTATCAAACAACGACTTAAGGTGAAGAAGAACGTCTTTTTGGCACAAAATGTGAGCTCGGTCCTTCTTAACGATCTTTCACCAAAATTCAAGGATCTCGGTGCACCCACAATCTCGTGTGTTATTGGAGAGAGTATAGTTGAAAAAGCCTTGCTAGACTTAGGTGCGAGTGTGAATATCCTTCCATACTCTATCAATAAGCATCTTGATTTAGGTGATCTTAAACCTACCCGAATCACTCTACAGTTAGTATATTGAACAGTGAAAGTGTCCCGTGGGATTGTGGAGGACGTGATCGTTCAAGTAGACACATTATATTTCCCTGTAGACTTTGTCGTTTGGGACATGGTGCCTTCCCCCATTCTAGTAATCATGTTCCCATAATTTTAGGTCGTCCATTTTTATCTATTGCTAATGCTTTAATCAACACACGGAATGGCCAAATGCAACTCACGTTTGGAAACATGACCCTCGAGACCAACATTTTCAATGTTGCTAACCAAATGGATGATGAGGATGAAATTCATGAGGTTGATCTTATTGAAGAGGTGCTAGATGAGCACATTGAGAAGATTATAGGTGGGGATGCACTTGAAGTTTGTTTAGTGCAAGGTATATAGAGTGAGAGTTATTATACTGAGTTTGAGCATGAAGTGAAGGAGTTGGGAGCTTTGTTACAAGAAGTAGTGACTTTTGAGGAGTTGAGATAAGTTGAATGGATTTCTAGATTTGAGGAACTACCCTCGAGGGAATCACGCATGATCCCCTATGAAGAGATATTTCCTAGTCTTGAGTTAAAGAAACTACCCTCTCAGGTAAAATATGCTTTTCTAGGAGATGATGAAACGTTTTCAGTTATTGTCTCTTCTAGTTTAAAAAAAGAGCAAGAGGGCAAGTTGTTGGAAGTTTTGCGGAAGCATAGAAGTGCTTTTGGTTGGACAATCGCAAATTTTAAAGGTATAAGTCCTTTGATTTGTAAACATAAAATCCACCTCGAGGAGGAGGTGAAGCCCTCGAGAGAAATGCAAAGGCGACTGAACCCAACCATGAAAGATGTAGTTCGAGCGGAGATTATTAAATTGTTAGATGTTCGGATTATCTATCCCATTTTTGAAAGTAAATAGGTGATCTCAATTCAAGTCATCCCGAAGAAGCCGGGTATGACTTGTGACACCCCGCCTAATTAAATACCGGGTGATCACTCATTTATTAAATTAAAATCAAAGTGAAGAGTTGGTTCATTCCTAGCATCACTGTCGTCAAAATAACTTTTCCAATTTAAACACCCTAATTAATTAAGCTAAGTGTCAAAACCATTTTAGACATTACTTTCCAAAATTTATTTAATAAACCAACATTTAAAACTTTGCATAATTCACAATTGAATAGTCACACCACAATTATCGTGGAATATATAATCCAAATAATTTAAACATTCAACAATTAAATCCCAACATTAAAACTTAAAGTAAAACATCCAGACAGTAATGAATCCCAAAGTGACAATACTAGAAATAAATGAATCACAATGTCCAATAAAACAACTGGATAATGGAAACGGGCGACACATGCCCATCTGAATGAATATGCTAGGAGTGGAATAAAAGAAATGAAGTCGTCTAAGCAAGAGGCCTGCAACTCCCACCTAAGCTGTAGCACGCTCCTTCCAAAGGATCCTATGCAAGACGCCCCTGTGGCTGGGCACCTGTAATATATACATATATATACAAGAGAGAAAGGAAAATAGAAACGGGTCAGAGCCCAATAGTGTAAATGATTTAAAATTTGTTTAGCAAGTATTTAAAATGCTTACAGGCCAATGCAACAACATATTAGTGAGGCACTCTCTTGAGAATTTATCACCTCTCTTCTAATGTGCACACCTATCGTACTAACCTTCCCAACAGTTTAATTTATCTTATCTTGAGTTTCTCGTAAGATTTAAACTAAACAATTCGACTGTTTAAGAAGTAAATTTCATTTAGTAACAAAGCTCTCATATTAACCTTATTTATTAATAAAGTTTTCCAGAAATATACCATTATGCTTTTCAAAACAAGCATTTCCAATATGAAGTCATTATTCATTTCTTACTTACCATAAACACCGTATGAAATTCCAAATTTTAGAATTTAATATATATATATTAAATACTCGTATAATATATATATTCTAATAGCACCCCACATAAAAATTATGGTGCGGGCATACTCTGCTATCCAATCCCCTTCTCACTCGTACTAAGGGAAATACAAGTTCGAAATCACTCTCGAACTGTATTAATACATACACAAACAATATTGAGGCAAAGCATAGATTCCAAGTCTCTACGAGGATAGCACATACCCTCACGTCTCTTAGGACTGTCTGACCATCGATCAGATAGCCTGTAGCAAGGATATCTATCTTCTAGGGTACGAGTCAATATCCCACATAAAGGCACATCGAGATAAGATTGTCCCAGCGCGGTAACCTCAGGGATAGCAAGTAGCGCGGGCATGATTTTCACACGTATATAGTATATGCATAAACACAGACATATAAATATACTACTTTTACCATATCAAATTTAGTTTCATCTCATACCCCATAATTATAACATTTATCCTTATTTCTAAATCTTTAGTTATCACGTATAACGGTACGTCTCTTACTTTAGGGATTAATCCAACTTACTACGTAACACTCAAGGACCCTATCCTCCCAAGTATAGAATTCAGTAGGTACTCATCTATTTTTCCAACGTAACTATCTTACGCGTCTCTCCCTTGAATGCATAATTTCATCATCCCTTATATGTAAGTAACCCAAAAATGTACATCTCGTCTTACATTAAAGGTCTCATAATTATTCATAAGTTCTACAGGTTTTCTTTATCTCCCGAAATATTTTAATAAGGATGTCAAAATATTTCTACTCATTTAATTTGAATTTAACTATTTACAAAGGGGAAATATGAGTCTGCCAGAAGGGGTCGATCGATCGAGGGTAGGGGCTCGATCGATCGATGCGTCGATCGATCGACACTCCTGGTTCGATCGATCGATCAAACAGGTATGGCGATTTCTGCAGATTAACAGTTACGGGTTTCATAATTTAACCTCAATCAAATTCACATTTTTCACACCCAAACTCCCTAAAATTTGTACTACAAATAGTATAAACCCATATTATACATCTTCAACGTAAAGCGTGAAATTTTTCATCAATAACCATAGATTAATAGGCCAAAACTCATATAAATCTCAAGAACCCTAGATTTTCTTTAAGATGGTTCTAATCAGTATTTTTCCAAAAATTTCTAATCCTAATTCATCATAAATTCGTGGTTAAGCCTCTACATGTGAAGGGTTTCCGGATTATCATTCAAATCATTACTACATGCGATTTTCGTATCTCCAACATGGATTTTCTTCTACCAAACTCATCATAATCACCCTAGACTAACATGAACGATGCATTAAAGAAAATAAGCATGATAAATACTTGCCTGGGAATTTCAAAGTTCTGATTTGATGACGAATTTGGTGTGGTTGCATTCCCCGTCGCGCGATCTACGCGTTGGTGGTGGTGGCGGTGCAACCGGATGAATTTTCGGTCTAGAATTGCTTTGAATGATCTCTCCTTACCTCTTCTATGGCCGTTACTTGTCTTTGGTTGTGTTAACCCTAGAAGGCAACCTCAGACATCTGATATAACCCTTGAAATTTCATGGGTTTAATTACGCAAAATTACAAAATGTCCAAAATGCCCTCCCGGGGTATTAATTAAGCCTAAAAACGCCCTGAGACCCAAACTAAACCCCCGGGTACACTTTTCTGACTATCTTGACCCTTTCGGACACTTTGACGCACTCAAAAAGACCATACGAGGAAATTATAATTTATTCACTTTTATTAATCAATATTTAGTCCCCACGCGACACGGGCGTGTCCCGACTCAAATTTCCAAAATTATCATTTTATTCACTCTTGACATTTAACAGAACCAATATTATATTACTTTACTCATTAGTAATATTCAACAAGTTTCCCATAATTACTAACTCACATCACGTTTATAATTATAAAGTGATTAATTTCTAGATTTATATTAAATTAATAACTCAAATTAAATTTAATAACTCCTAAATTAATATAGCATAAAAATACGGGGTATTACATACTTCCCCCGTAATAACGGAATTTCATCCCGAAATTCAAAAAATAAGGCATACCTGGTAAGAATAAATCTGGATATCTCTCGCGCACATCTGCCTCGCGCTCCCAAGTGGATCCCTCCACATTATGATTCTCCCACTGGACCCATACAAGTTGAACTACCTTCGACCTCAATCTCCTCTCGCTATGGTCTATGATAGCCACCGGTCTCTCCTCGTAAGAGATGTCATGCTATAAATCTATCTCATCTATCGCAATATGGGTATGGGCTATATCATCCCGAAGATATCGTCCCAACGACGAGATGTGGAATACATCATGAATGCGATGTAAATGCTCTCGCAGTCCCAATCTGTATGCTACCGTCCCAATCCTCTCGATAATGGGAAATGGTCCCATGTACCTCGGGGCCAATTTCCCTTTCTTCTTGATCCTCAACACTCCTTTCATAGGAGATACACGTAGTAACACTTGGTCCCCCACATTAAACTCTCGGAAGAACCGTTTCGCATCGGCGTAGCTTTTCTACCAATCCTGTGCTACTCGAATGCGACTCCTGATCATCTCAATCCTCGCGGAGGTTTCTTGAATTACCTTTAGTCCTAGAAACTTGTTATCCCCCACCTCGAGCCAACAAGTTGGGGAACGACAAGGCCTTCCATATAAAGCCTCGAATGGAGCCATGTCAATCGTGAACTGATAAGAGTTATTATAAGCAAACTCTACTAGTGGAAGATGTGGCTCCCAACCTCCTCCAAAATCAAGAACAAACATGCGTAGCATATCCTCCAACATCTGATTAGTATGCTCTATCTGTCCATCTGTCTGTGGCTGATAAGCTGAACTCAGCCTCAACTCAGTACCCATAGCCTCCTGAAATCTTTCCCAAAAATTCGACACAAAAATCTTGTCTCTATCTGATACAATATTCAGGGGCACCCCATATAATCTGACATTCTCAGTAATGAACAACTGAGCATACTGACCCGTGGTATAGTCTGTCCGCACCGGCAGAAAATGAGCCACCTTAGTCAAACGGTCTACAATCACCCAGATAGAGTCGTGGCCCCGCTGTGATGTAGGCAATCCTGTAATAAAATCCATGGAAATACTCTCCCACTTCCACGTGGGTATTTCCAATGGCTGAAGCAACCCTGACAGTTTCTGATGGTCTACCTTTACCAGCTGGCAGGTAGAACACTTGGACACGAACTCAGCAATGTCTTTGTTCATCCCACTCCACCAGTATTGCCGCCTCATATCCTGGTACATCTTATCTCCTCCAGGATGAACCGTAAATCGGGACCCGTGAGACTGGGTCATCACTGCATGATGTAATTCTTATCCTTCTGGGACTACTAATCTCCCATTAAACCTCAAACCCCCATCAGAACTAACAGAATAGGACTCAGCACCCTCAGCTAAAAGTTGTACAATCTGCTCCTGGCAAAATGGGTCTGCGGTCTGTGCCTGTATCACCCTTGTAACAATCTCGGGTGTCACTGTCATAACAGATATAAAGGAATGGGCTACTGTGTCCTAGTGGCCCAACTCCTTCCACTTTGCTTTCCAGACGTCCGCTATATCGTCTACCAGTCTATGGCTCAACGCATCAGCAACTACGTTGGCCTTCCCCGGATGGTATTGTATGTCGAACTGATAGTCCTTCACAAACTCTAACCATCTGCGCTGACGCATATTCAGCTCTCGCTGAGTGAACAAGTACTGTAGTGACTTGTGGTCTGTGAACAAGCGGAATTTCTCCCCCAATAAATAGTGCCTCCATATCCTCAATGCGAAGACGACCGCTGCTAACTCCAGGTCATGGGTGGGGTAATTCTTCTCATGCCGCTTAAGCTTGCAAGAGGCAAAAGCTATAGCCTTCTCCTCCTGCTAAAGTACTTCCCCAAGTCCCCGTAAGAGGCATCGTTGTAAACCAGGTACTCCACACCCGGCTTCGGTAAACAAGGATTGGTGCTGAAGTAAGCTTGTCTTTCATCTCGTCGAAAGCCAATTGGCAAGCATCATCCCAAACATATGGAATCCCTTTGCGAGTCAGGTTCGTCAATGGACTCGCTATTTTGGAGAATCCTTGAATGAATCTCCTGTAGTATCCGTCTAATCCTAAGAAACTACGCACTTCCATCAGTGTCGTGGGTTGTCCCCACTCCCTCACCGCTGACACTTTACCCGGGTCAACTGATATCCCCTGCTCAGAAACAACATGCCCCAAGAATTGTACTTCTCGCAACCAGAATCCGCACTTCTCGTACTTAGAATTAAACTGATGCTCTCGTAGAGTCTGAAGAACCTGCCTCAAGTGCTCGGCATGCTCCTACTCGGAGTGTGAATATATCAAAATGTCATCTATGAAGACAATGACAAACTGATCCAGGAACTCTCTGAACACTCGGTTCATTAAGTCCATGAACACTACTGGAGCATTTACGAGGCCAAATGGCATCACTCTAAACTCATAGGACCCATATCTCGTCAAGAAAGTAGTCTTTGAAACATCCTTCTCCCTAATACGTAGCTGATGGTACCCCAACCTCAGATCTATCTTCGAAAAGAAAGTCACTCCCCTCAACTGGTCGAACTGATCATCGATTCGAGGCAACGGATACTTATTTCGTATCGTGACCTTGTTCAACTCCCGGTAGTCCACACATAGCCTCAGTGAACCATCTCTCTTATTCACAAACAAGACTGGAATGCCCCAAGGTGAGGTACTCCTGCGAATGAAGCCCTGACCTAACAGCTGCTCTATCTGATCTCGTAACTCTCGCATCTCCGCCGGAGCCATACAGTATGGAGAGCGTGCTATAGGTCTAGTATCTGGTAATAAATCTATGACAAAGTCCATCTCTCGACTGGGGGGTAAGCCTGGTATCTCCTGAAATACATCAAAATACTCACGAACAACTGGGATCAAGTCTAAGGGAATCACAACCTCCTTAGGGGTATCCTCCTCTATATAATACAAATGAGCGGTCGATACTCCTTCTGTGCGAGGCATCGCCACTACAAACATCTGTTGCCCCAGAATGGCAAAAACAATACTCCCACCAAAACAATCTATCATGGCCCTGTAAGCGGCGAGCCAATCCATACCGATAATAATGCCATGCGCATGTATATCTAAGACTAACATGTCTGCAGGTAATACCAAGCTACCAATCTCTACCCCCACACCCCGTCATATAAAGAAAATAAGCAAACCATTTCTCAGTGGTGAGTCTACACACGTTACAGTGCTCTCTGTTGTGGCTAATAACCCTAAGGCCTTCACAAAATGAGTAGCTATAAAATAATGCATCGCCCCAGTATCAAATAAAACTCGACCCATAGTACCATGGATAGGAAACATACCCTCAATCGCGAGTGGTGCCTACGGAGCTGTTGCCTGGTGGACGTTATAGACGCGTCCATACTGTAACTGCCCCTGCTGCACTGGAGTTGCTGGAATGGCTGGTAGGGCCGATACTTGAGCTGATGCTAGGAGGATGGCTGGAAAAAGTGGTCCTTGTGGCTCATTACGGGCACCCTGCTGCTGTGAGGCCCTATCACCCTCTGGGCAATCCTAGCGCTTATGGCCATGCTTGTCGCACACAAAACATCGGCCTCTGAAGTTACTTCCCCTCTAACCCTGCTGTTGTCGGTATTGGCCTTGCTGGCCCTGCTGACTTGGGGCTTTATTCCTCTCTGGGCAATCCTGACACCTACGGCCCTTCCTGCCACATCGGAAACACCTCCCTCAAAACTATCTCACTTTACTACGTTGTTGTCTAGTCTCGCTTTCTTCTTGGTTTAGCTGACCTTGATAAGAAATTTGTAGAAAAACGATGTCAGGTTGAGGTTAATCCATCCACTTGTGATCCGGTTGTACAAATTTATAGCAGAGTTCCGAAATTCCTTGCTGGTCGGCTTGTAGTTTCTCCCCAGTCTGATTCGGACAAGATTGACGTTTATGACCGTTCCTTCTATATTTGAAACACCGCTTTGTGACTTTAGTTTGACCCCAACCTTATTGGCCCTCACACTTTTGGTCCTTTGCATAAATTTTGTTATCTCTGGAACTGTCTCGGTCTTGAGTGGTTTGTTACCGAAATTTCGGTTCCTTCGCACAATTGTCAACTTTAGTCATTTGAATTTGATCAACCCCTCTAGGTCTTTTGCCTCCTCTATGTTGCATACTGCGTTCGTGATACTATAAGACTGTAGTGGTAACCGCTTGTGCCACAATGCCCGCCAATTCGGTGATTGGTACGCTTTTTGGAGACACCTGAGGTGAGAGTTTCCCTTGTTCATTAACTTCCCCAATGGCCTTAGCTCGCTCGCCCTGATAGGCCATCTGAAAATAAACATTTTAACCAGAATAAGTTCAACATTCATATCGACAGATCGCAGAAGCACGAATTTCCAACGCGTAAATATGAATTCAGCATTCCTAATGTTAGGGTTCTAAATCAAAGACGCTAAGCTGGAAATGAGATAAGTCGTACAGATCCTAAAGACACTAGAACCTGATGCTCTGATACAACCCGCCTAATTAAATATCGGGTGATCACTACTTTATTAAATTAAAATCAAGGTGAACAGTTGGTTCATTCTTAGCATCATTGTCATAAAAATAACTTTTCCAATTTAAACACCCTAATTAATTAAGCTAAGTGTCAAAACCATTTTAGACATTTCTTTCCAAATTTTATTTAATAAACCAACATTTAAAACTCTGCATAATTCACAATTTAATAGTCACACCACAATTATCCTGGAACATATAATCCAAATAATTTAAACATTCAACAATTAAATCCCAACATTAAAACTTAAAGTAAAACATCCAGACAGTAATGAATCCCAAAATGACAATACTAGAAATAAATGAATCACAATGTCGAATAAAACAACTGGATAATGGAAACGGGCGACACATGCCCATCTGAATGAATATGCTAGGAGTGGAATAAAAGAAATGAAGTCATCTAAGCAAGAGGCCTGCAACTCCCACCTAAGATGCAGCACGTTCCTTCCAAAGGATCCTATGCAAGACGCCCCTGTGGCTGGGCCCCTGTAATATATACATATATATACAAGAGAGAAAGGAAAATAGAAACGGGTCAGAGCCCGATAGTGTAAATGATTTAAAATTTGTTTAGCAAGTATTTAAAATGATTACAGGCCAATGCAACGACATATTAGTGCGGCACTCTCTTGAGAATTTCTCACCTCTCTTCTAATGTGCACACCTATCGTACTAACCTTCCCAACGGTTTAACTTATCTTATCTTGAGTTTCTCGTAAGATTTAAACTAAACAATTCGACTGTTTAAGAAGTAAATTTCATTTAGCAACAAAGCTCTCATCTTAACTGAAAACGCGCATAAAGTAATTTCCTTTGTATATAAAACTCAATAGTAGATGCGGAAGCGTTGAAAGATGATGGTTCAACAACAATTAAACAAAACAAATTTTGGTTTAATTGAACAAGATTAAATCAATTCATTAATCCAAGTCCTAGAATTTGCCTAAGTTATAATTTTCAATTATCCAAAGTTAGGCGAAACCAATTTTAGCAAATGACTTGAATAAACCAAATTTACCCAAAATTTAATTTAGTCCCAAATTAAATGAGTGTGATAATTAAACCAAATTTTATCTTGAATTAAACCTAAAGCATGGATTCTAAATTAATGTGCAAGATAAAATAAACAATATCACACTACGCCGCGATGTACGAGGAAAAACCCAAGACGGGAAAAAACCTCGGACGACCCTAGCCACAAGTCCACTAGATATGGAATTACAATTACTAGACAAAAGACTTACATCCTCGACTCGAACCCTCTCAAGCCTTGTTGCTCCTTGTTGTAGAAACCTCTTCCTAGCGGACAACCACGGAGCTCCACCGCGATCTCGAAATCCACCGATAGGACTTTGTATGGTCACCGTCACCCAAGCTTGGAGCCTTTCTCCAAGTGAGTAATACCTCGACAAACTTCTTCTTCTTTGTGATGGGATGTAGAAGGAAACCCGACATGTCTCTTTTTCAATTCGATAGAGAAAACCGGTGCCAAAACTCCAAGTAAAGATATGTATATAGAACTTGGATAAACAACTATTGGGTGTAAACACTAGAGTGTGTAGGATTTTTCATTAAATAATAACACTCAAAACTTGATCTTTTTCCTTAAACAAATTTTCTCTCAAAACACTCTCTAGGAGTTTGTATGGTATGAAAAAGATACACCTTCAAAAATGACTCCCGTCCTTAATAAAGCCTTAAAAAATCAGTTAAGAAACTAGTGGGGAAATGGGGTGAAAACTGCCAAAAACTGCTCAAAACTGTTCCCGCCTGGCATCTCGTTCGAACGAACTTGACTCTCGTTCGAACGAGACTTCTAACGAGCGAACAGACTGGGATCGTTAGAAACTCGTTAGATATCTCGTTAGAACGACCAAACTCGTTCGAACGACATATCGAACGACTGACCAGTTTAGGTTCATTGGCAAACTCGTTCGAACGAAACCTGGTTCGAACGAAAAACTCGTTCGAACGAAAACCTGGTTCGAACGAAAAAACTCGTTCAAACGAGACTTCGAACGACTTCCAGAAATTTTTGATAATTTCAATTTTTGGCCCAGAAACTTTGTGTACTTTATTTTAAAGTTTCAATTAAATTATTCTGAAAGTAAAACAAGGTTTTTTATTAAACCTAACACCCAATAAATATTGTTCCAAGCTCCTATATAAATATAATTACATTCATACCTTGGGAGCATGGAACCTTAGATGATGACGTAGAAACGAGGCACGCAAACCGGCATTTTGATGAAGCTTTATATTCTTTGCCTCTACGTCTTCAACACACACTTCATAGGCTTGAGAATATTACAATTAAATACTATCCTACGATTAAATGTTTTTGTCCGGAATTGAGCCAAAACTACATATGGACTCAATTGGAAATTTGTGTCCTTACAAATCTCCCCCTTTGGCTATTCCGGGACAAAAACCAAACAAAAATCCTAAAGGGCCGTCAAGCTATACTAGACTCAAAACATAGCATAACCCACCCATAACTTGACTCAACCCAAGGATTAAACACTTTGCCTTTAAACAATGCCGCTTTAGAAGAATACTTGCACACTTAAGCAAACTCATCAAATGCATAGGGAATATCAAAATATAAAATGTAATTAATCAAATTATTCCCCCTAAATTAATTCTCCCCTTTATCAAACAATGACATTTACTTAGAAAGACGTCTCCCCCTAAGATAAATCTCCCCCAAACTAAGATACAATAATAATAGGTTTAGATACCATTTCTCCCCCTATCATCATTCTCCCCCTTTTTGTTCAGGAATAGACAAAGGTTAAAGAATCAAAACATAAAATCATGTTGAAGCTTAAAGTGTTAAGTTATTAAAGCATATGGGCAATAAAAGCAAGGCAAAGATAAACAAATATCATATATATATATATATATATATATATACTATAAATATACCAATAAGTACGTGCATATATAGATAGACATAAACACACACATAACACAAAATACAATAAGTTTGCACACTCGTATGGCAAAAATGTGTCATATGGAAACGGAAGTGTAGGGGTGTGAACTAGCAGCAATTTAAATTTAGACCCAAACACTTAATAAACGTTCACGGAGTTCTCATTTGATTGTAAACTTCATCACATTGAAATATAACCTCATGTGACAATATAGATTGAACTCAATGAACAAACATACACAATGCATACAAGCCTAGCATGATGATGATTCTACAAACCAAATAGAGTCATGACATTAAAGACAACTAGGATAAACGGACATTGTGCAAACCATTGATATACCATCCAATTCTCCCTCAATGAGCATATATATTCTTTTGTTTTTGAATGAATATATCAAACAAACATAGGCCTTGGCAATTGCTTTCTTTTTAATGCCAAATATTCTGTTTTTAGGCCTTTGGATCATGTATTTCTTTTAAATCCAATCAACGGTGGCTTACTATCGCAAAGGATTTAATTCATCCTTTCGGAGCCCTCCCCCGTGCATATATTAATTTATCATGTTTTCATTTTTCACACAAATCTCACATGCAACGGATTTTGACATGCACTAGTCCTCCTAGGTCATAGATATGTAGATGATAAGATTGATAGGAGAACACCTCAAAAAGCTCAAATATAACATGTGACATTCATATTTCAAAAGAGCTTGTGCATGTGTGAAAGAGGCATATATATAGAATCCATTTAAACAATACAAAATCCAACTACTCCACAAGAATTATGGTAAAGAACATTTTAAGGATTGACAATCTAAACCAAAAGTTCTAGCCACGTGGGAGCGTTAAAGGAGGGATTCAAACACAAGTATACGCCACATAAAGTGTGTCAAAAAAAAATACACACAAAATAAAATCTTTTTGAGTTTTAACATTTTTATCCAAAAATTAAATATATATATATATATATATATATATATATATATATATATATATATATATATATATATATATATATATATATATATATATATATACTCAAAAGGACAAACAAAAATCATTTGAATCTTTCATTAAGCTCAAATTATCAAGAGATAAAGTCCAAACGATAAACAAAAATCTTTTTGTATTTTTCATTTATAGAAAACAAAATGAAAGAAATATAATACAAAAGATAAACAAAAATCATAATTCAAGCATGAGATAAGCATGGGTGAAAGACTAGAAAATGATTAAACAAGCATACATTTAGCATGTGAATATAGCATAAAGTACAAAAGCTAAAGTATGAAAACACTAACACATTCAACCTTTAAATTTAGCAAGGGGGGAAGGATGTGAAAGTAAATGAGGATCAAAATCCCTATTTTGTAAGGCAACCAAATCGGATTTCCTAACCCAAATTAATGAAGAATGACAATCTTGGGGTGTAGGAACATTAGCTATCGTGGTTACTTTACTATGGGATTTTCTAGGAATTCGTTTAAGATCAAAACAAAATTTCCTAAGATGATCTTTTCGACCACAATGTGAACAAGTGAAAACATGTCGAAAAGATTTACCTAAGGAGTGATCTTTAAATGCATTCCTAGTAGATTCTCCTAAAATGTTGGTTTTGACTTTAGGGTTGAATTCATTACAAGTATTGAAGCCTAAACCAAATGTGTCATTTTTAATTTGGACCGTTCCTAACATTTTATCAAGTTTTTCGGAACGACACTCCAAATCAAATTTGACATTACTAGAATCTTTTAATTTATTTTCCAATTCTAAAATGTTAGATTCTAGTAAAAAATTACGCTCTTCAAAAACGAGAAGCTCCTTTTTCAAGGATTCCATTAAACCCCTAAGGCTATCTCTCTCGCCTTCTACGTATTCTAGCTTCTCTCGGAGAGTCCTCTCTCGTGTCCTAAGGTCTTCTATTAAGGCACTATCATCAACGACCTTGACACTTTCTCTTAAACAAGCTTCTAACTTCAAATTAGCTCTTTTCAATTTAATAGATTCTTTATATAATTCATGAAAAGCATTTTGAAGTTCACTCTCATCAACCTCTTCTTCATTTTCACTCTCTTTTTCTTCTCCACTCTCACTATCATCAAAAACAAGGGAATCATGAACAATGACCTTGGAAGTGGCATGTGCTATCGTGTCATCAATCGATGAGTTCTCACTATCACTCACATGACTTGCCATAAAAGCCACAAAATTTTTCTTTGTGGGGGAATCGGGCTTTTCTTCCGTATCACTATCACTAAGGGTTGCATTATATGAAATGGGTCGCTTACCCTCTTTCCTTAGTTTAGTGGGGCACTCATAAGACCTATGGCCATAACCTTCACAACCAAAACATTTATTAGACTCGTCCCTATCAATATTTTCATTACTTGGTTTAGGGATCTTATCGGCTTTAGAAATCTTCTCGTTTTTATCATGTTTAGAAGATTCAAATTTCTTAAAATCATTTTTAAATTTATCTTTGTTGAATTTAAGAAATTTTCTAAATTTACGAGCAAATAAAGCCATATCTTCCGAGTCACTATCACTCTCGCTCTCTACTACTTGTTTAACCTCTTTTCGGGCTTTTAAAGCAACACCCTTTTCGATTTTATTTTCATTTTTATAGGGAAACATATCCAGTTCATAGGTTTGTAAATCACCTACAAGCTCTTCTAATTTCGTAGAGGCTAAAGTGGGTAAAGAATTTAAAACGGTCACCTTTGGAATAATTCTATCAGGTAGGGACCTTAAAATTTTCTTTACTACACGGTCGTCAGGTATTTTCTCTCCCAAGTTAAAAGATGAATTAACAATATCAGAAAGTCTAGCATAAAATTTATCAGAAGTTTCTTTTTCATACATTTTGATAGTTTCAAATTGAGTGGTGAGGTTCTGGAGTTTAGAAGCTTTAACGACACTCGTTCCTTCATGAGTTAATTGTAAAATATCCCAAGCTTCTTTATCGGTCTCACACGTCATAATGCGTCGGAATTCATCCGGTGTGACAGCGCTAAATAAAGCATTTAAACCTCGGGAATTAAAGTTAGCAAGTTTAAACTCATTTTCAGTCCATCTATCGGCGGGTTTGATAACACGTTCATTTTCAACTAAATAGGTTGGTGGGGAGTACCCGTTAACAACGGACATCCAAACTCTCTCGTCGATAGATTTTAGTGCCGATTTCATTCGCGCTATCCAATACGCGTAGTTTGAACCATTGAAAATAGGAAATTTTGAAAATGGGGAAAAATCCATTTTGGCCAAAAAATTAAAAGATCTTAACGAAATAATTTATCGTTTTTGGCTCTGATACCAATTTGAAAACGCGCATAAAGTAATTTCCTTTGTATATAAAACTCAATAGTAGATGCGGAAGCGTTGAAAGATGATGGTTCAACAACAATTAAACAAAACAAATTTTGGTTTAATTGAACAAGATTAAATCAATTCATTAATCCAAGTCCTAGAATTTGCCTAAGTCATAATTTTCAATTATCCAAAGTTAGGTGAAACCAATTTTAGCAAATGACTTGAATAAACCAAATTTACCCAAAATTTAATTTAGTCCCAAATTAAATGAGTGTGATAATTAAACCAAATTTTATCTTGAATTAAACCTAAGCATGGATTCTAAATTATTGTGCAAGATAAAATAAACAATATCACACTACGCCGCGATGTACGAGGAAAAACCCAAGACGGGAAAAAACCTCGGACGGCCCTAGCCACAAGTCCACTAGATATGGAATTACAATTACAAGACAAAAGACTTACATCCTCGACTCGAACCCTCTCAAGCCTTGTTGCTCCTTCTTGTAGAAACCTCTTCCTAGCGGACAACCACGGAGCTCCACCGCGATCTCGGAATCCACCGATAGGACTTTGTATGGTCACCGTCACCCAAGCTTGGAGCCTTTCTCCAAGTGAGTAATACCTCAACAAACTTCTTCTTCTTTGTGATGAGATGTAGAAGGAAACCCGAAACGTCTCTTTTTCAATTCGGTAGAGAAAACCGGTGCCAAAACTCCAAGTAAAGATATGTATATAGAACTTGGATAAACAACTATTGGGTGTAAACACTAGAGTGTGTAGGATTTTTCATTAAAGAATAACACTCAAAACTTGATCTTTTTCCTTAAACAAATTTTCTATCAAAACACTCTCTAGGAGTTTGTATGGTATGAAAAAGATACACCTTCAAAAATGATTCCCGTCCTTAATAAAGGCTTAAAAAATCAGTTAAGAAAAAAGTGGGGAAATGGGGTGAAAACTACCAAAAACTGCTCAAAACTGTTCCCGCCTGGCATCTCGTTCGAACGAACTTGACTCTCGTTCGAACGAGACTTCTAACGAGCGACCAGACTGGGCTCGTTAGAAACTCGTTAGATATCTCGTTAGAACGACCAAACTCGTTCGAATGACATATCAAACGACTGACCAGTTTAGGTTCATTGGAAAACTCGTTCGAACGAAACCTGGTTCGAACGAAAAACTCGTTCGAACGAGACTTTGAACGACTTCCAGAAATTTTTGATAAATTCAATTTTTGGCCCAGAAACTTTGTGTAATTTATTTTAAAGTTTCAATTAAATTATTCTGAAAGTAAAACATGGTTTTTTATTAAACCTAACACCCAATAAATATTGTTCCAAGCTCCTATATAAATATAATTACATTCATACCTTGGGAGCATGGAACCTTAGATGATGACGTAGAAACGAGTCACGCAAACCGGCATTTTGATGAAGCTTTATATTCTTTGCCGCTACGTCTTCAACACACACTTCATAGGCTTGAGAATATTACAATTAAATACTATCCTATGATTAAATGTTTTTGTCCGGAATTGAGCCAAAACTACATATGGACTCAATTGGAAATTTGTGTCCTTACATTAACATTATTTATTAATAAAGTTTTCCAGAAATATACAACTATGCTTTTCAAAACAAGCATTTCTAATATGAAGTCATTATTCATTTCTTACTTACCATAAACACAGTACGAAATTCCAAATTTCAGAATTTAATATATATATTAAATACTCGTATAATATATATATATATATATTCTAACAGCACCCCACATAAAAATTATGGTGCGGGCATACTCTGCTATCCAATCTCCGTCACACTCGTACTAAGGGAAATACAAGTTCGGAATCACTCTCGAACTGTATTAACACATACACAAACACTATTGAGGCGAAGCATAGATTCCAAGTCTCTAAGAGGATAGCACATACCCTCACGTCTCTTAGGACCGTCTGACCATCGATCAGATAGCCTGTAGCAAGGATATCTATCTTCTAGGGTACGAGTCAATATCCCCCATAAAGGCACATCGAGATAAGACTATCCCAGCGTGATAACCTCAGGGATAGCAAGTAGTGCGGGCATGATTTTCACACGTATATAGTATATGTATAAACACAGACATATAAATATACTACTTTTACCATATCAAATTTAGGTTCATCTCATACCCCATAATTATAACATTTATCCTTATTTCTAAATCTTTAGTTATCACGTATAACGGTACGTCTCTTACTTTAATTGAGGGATTAATCCAACTTACAACGTAACACTCATGGACCCTATCCTCCCAAGTATAGAATTCAATAGGTACTCATCTATTTTTCCAACGTAACTATCTTACGCCTCTCTCCCTTTAATGCATAATTTCATCATCCCTTATATGTAAGTAACCCAAAAATGTACATCTCGTCTTACATTAAAGGTCTCATAATTATTCATAAGTTCTACAGGTCTTCTTTATCTCCCGAAATATTTTAATAAGGATGTCAAAATATTTCTACTCATTTAATTTGAATTTAACTATTTACAAAGGGTAAATATGAGTCTGCCAAAAGGGGTCGATCGATCGAGGGTAGGGGCTCGATCGATCGATGCGTCGATCGATCGAAACTCCTGGTTCGATCGATCGATCAAACAGGTATGGCGATTTCTACAGATTAACAGTTACGGGTTTCATAATTTAACCTCAATCAAATCCACATTTTTCACACCCAAACTCCCTAAAATTTGTACTGCAAATAGTATAAACCCATATTATACATCTTCAACGTAAAGCGTGAAATTTTTCATCAATAACCATAGATTAATAGGCCAAAACTCATATAAATCTCAAGAACCCTAGAATTTCTTTAACACGGTTCTAATCAGTCTTTTTCCAAAAATTTCTAATCCTAATTCATCATAAATTTGTGGTTAAGCCTCTACATGTGAAGGGTTTCCGGATTATCATTCAAATCATTACTACATGCGATTTTCGTATCTCCAACATGGATTTTCTTCTACCAAACTCATCCTAATCACCCTAGACTAACATGAGCGATGCATTAATGAAAATAAGCATGATAAATACTTGCCTGAGAATTTCAAAGTTCTGATTTGATGACGAATTTGGTGTGATTGCATTCTCCGTCGCGCAATCTACGCGTTGGTGGTGGTGGCAGTGCAACCGGATGAATTTTTGGTCTAGAATTGCTTTGAAAGCTCTATCCTTCCCTCTCCTATGGTCGTCACTTATCTTTGGTTGTGTTAACCCTAGAAGGAAACCTTAGACATCTGATATAACCCTTGAAATTTCATGGGTTTAATTACCCAAAACTATAAAATGTCCAAAATGCCCTCTCGGGGTATTAATTAAGCCTAAAAATGACCTTCGGGTACACTTTTCTAACTATCTCGACCATACCAGCAACTTATAATTTATTCACTTTTATTAATCAATATTTAATCATGACGCGACACGGGCGCGTCCCGACTCAAATTTC
This sequence comes from Sambucus nigra, assembly GCA_949130495.1. NCBI lineage: Eukaryota > Viridiplantae > Streptophyta > Magnoliopsida > Dipsacales > Adoxaceae > Sambucus > Sambucus nigra. The sequence continues at coordinate 99,483,522 of OX422207.1, read as the reverse complement.
CAAAATTATCATTTTATTCACTCTTGACATTTAATAGAACCAATATTATATTACTTTACTCATTAGTAATATTCAACAACAAGTTTCCCATAATTACTAACTCACATCACGTTAGTAATTATAAAGTGATTAATTTTTGAATTTATATTAAATTAATAACTCACATTAAATTTAATAAATCCCCAAATTAATATAGCATAAAAATACGGGGTATTACATGACTGTGATTGAAAATACTAAGGGAGAATTAATACCTCAACGCACAACCACCGGGTGGCGTGTTTGCATTGATTACCGAAAACTCAATGTTGGAACAAGAAAATACCATTTTCCCTTATCTTTTATCGACCAAGTGATTGAAAGAGTAGCGGTCCATCCTTACTATTATTTTCTTGATGAATATTCTGGCTATGATCAGATTGAAGTGGATATACTTGATCAGGAAAAGACAACTTTTACATGTCCGTTTGGTACGTTTGCCTACAACGTATGCCATTTCGATTTTATAATGCACCAGCGACTTTTCAAAGGTGCATGTTGAGTATCTTTAGAGACATGGTAGAAAAAGGGTTGGAGGTGTTTATGTACGATTTCAGTGTTTTCGACCCCTCTTTTGACCAATGTTTAGCTAATCTTAAAAAAGTTTTATTCCGGTGTGTGGAAAAAGACTTAGTCCTCAATTGGTAAAAATGCCACTTTATGGTCACCGAGGGCGTAGTTCTGGGACACACAGTCTCATCTAGGGGTATTGAGGTTGATTGAGCAAAAATTAAAGTAATAGCTGAGCTACCCCCGCCAAAATCACTTTAAGATGTGAAGTACTTTCTAGGCCATACTGGATTTTACAGGAGATTTATCAAAGACTTTAGCGCCATCGCTAGACCCTTGAGTAATCTTCTCATGAAGGACACTCCATTTGAATGGAATAATGCATGTCAAGAAGCTTTTGATAAATTAAAAAGCATGCTAATTTCTTCTCCTATCATGCAAGCTCCTGATTGGTCACTCCCATTCGAGCTTATATGTGATCCAAGTGATTACGCGATTAGGGTTGTTTTAGGATAGAGAAAATACAAGAAATCTCATGTTATTTACTATGCTATTAGGACATTATCTGGTCCCCAGTTTAACTACTCCACTACGGAGAAAGAATTACTAGCAATCGTTTTTGCTCTCGATAAATTCCGCTCTTACATTGTTGGGTCGCCCATCATTTGCTTCACTGATCACTCAGCACTCAAATATCTTCTGACCAAGAAAGATGCCAAACCGTGCCTAATTAGGTGGATCTTACTCGTACAAGAGTTTAATCTATCAATCCACGACAAGAAAGGAGTAGAAAACGTCATTGTCGGCCATTTGTCATGGCTCTCGTCCGACATACCTATGGATCCAATCCCCATAGACGAGTGAGAATTTATTTTCTACTTCTTCTCTTCCCTGGTTTGCGAATATAGTAAATTACCTTCTCACGGGGGTCGTCCCCTCCAATTGGACTCCGCAAGAGAGAAAAAAGTTCATTAGTTGGTCACGCATGTTCTTTTATGATGATCTGTATGTTTTTAATTATTGCTCTGATCAAATCATTCGAAAATGTGTACCTGATGAAGAAATTCAAGGGGTAATCCGATTTTGTCATACAAAAGCATGTGGAGGTCATTTCTCTAAAAACAAAACGGCTGTAAAAATCCTGAAAAGCATTCTTTTTTTGCCCACAATCTTCCGGGATATGAATACTTTTTACAAATCGTGTGATAGATGTCAAAGAATAGGAGTTATTACTCTCCGTTACATGATGCCATTAACCCCTATACTTGTCATAGAGTTGTTTAATTGCTGGGGTATTCACTTCATGGGGCTGTTTCCACCCTCTTTTGGATTTCTTTACATCCTCATCGCAGTAGACTACGTCTCAAAATAGGTAGAGGCCATAGCTATAAAGTACGAATGACAATAAGGTGGTGATAAAATTCATTCAAGAACACATACTTTCTCATTTCGGAGCTCCTAAGGCTATCATCAGTGATAATGGCACTCATTTTTGCAATAGGCCAATGGAAAAGCTAATGAGAAAGTATGGGGTCGTCCATAAAGTTGGAACGACCTATCACCCCCAATCGAATGGCCAGGTCGAGCTAGAGAATCGGGAACTTGAGAATATCTTGGAGAAGACAGTCGAACCTAACAGGAAAGATTGATCTCTCAGATTGAATGATGCGCTATGGGCTTATCGAACTGTATACAAGAATCCCCTTATGATGTCCCGATTTTGTTTTATATATGACAAACCTTGTCATCTTCCTGTTGAAATTGAACACAAGGAGTATTGGGCTATTAAAAGGGTGAACTTTAACATGGAAAAAGCCGGTGAAACACGCAAACTTCAGTTGATGAGTTGGAAGAAATACGCAACGATGCGTATGAAAGTGCTAAAATCTCAAAAGAAAGAATGAAACTAGCTCACAATAAAATTATCCAACGTAAGGAGTTTCATTCGGGATAGAAAGTACTTCTCTACAACTCGAGGTTACACTTATTTCTCAGAAAATTACGGCCCCAATGGTCAGGGCCATTCAATGTGAAGGAAGTGTTCCCCCATGGAGCTATTGAATTAGAGGATCAAAAAGGGGGAAACACATTCAAGGTTAACGAACAACGTCTCAAGCCGTATCTGGAAGCGGTTGTAGCGGAAACCAACATAATTTGGTTGTTGGACCCCATTTATGGGGATTAACTGAACAGATTAGGTGAAGTCGTCGCACCCCCGACGTGTATGGGGTGAATTTTTTGTATAGTAGCGATAGGATGTTAGGATAGTTATGATTTCATAGTTTTGTGTCACTATCAGAGGTGAGAGTCATACACATGTCTTGAGAGCATTTCGGTTTTTGATGGGAGTTCTGAGAGTTTTGAAGTCCAATTGCATTGGAAGGTGTGTTGGGATAGTAAAAATTGTGAGTAGAGTGACCACTGAACTGAATAGGGGAAGCATGACATTTTCACAAACCGGATCGGTCCGGCCCAGAAAAAAAAGAACTGATCCAATTCCTAAAAATAGAAAAATAAATAAAAGACAGGATCGGTCCAGTCTGAATCAAGATCGGTCCGGAGATCTGCAGTCTGTGTCCCTTCCCGAGGTTAAAACCTCTTCAACCTCAACAACCCATTCATTCCCTAATCTTTCCTGTCCTCAAAATTTTGTACAACCCCCTCCCCTTTATTTCCCTCCCTTATTTCCCACCAATTCTCCCCCCCCCCCACCACCACACTCACTCATCACACCTATAAATACCAACCTATCCTCCCCATTTTTCTTCACACCTCCATCTCCATTTTCTCCTCTTTCTTTTTGTCCAGTTCTTCAATTCCAATGGTTGCTCCCCAGGAATATATTTCCATTGAAGTGCTGCCCAATGGTAATGGAGAATATCGTTCCAGCCGTGAGGGAATTTGGTGCCGCCATTTCTTCAGTCCTACGCGAAAAATCCACATTGAGCGTCAGGTGCTTTGGGATCAGCTTCCTAATTCTGTCACCAGCCTGTTCATGTCCCGAAGCTGGTGAAGATTCTTTAATGAACCATATGAGGCGGTGTGGGAGAATGAAGTGCGTTCGTTCTATGGTTCGCTCGTCCGTACAATAGATTTCAAATCTCAAGCGTTTGTCGACTCGACACCGATACCATTCTCGTTGGAAATTCTGGCCCAGAAACTCGAGTCTAAGGGTGTGATCACTCCAGCCCAATTTTCCTATCCCAGTCAAGATCCAACCGTCTCCAAAAATGTTTGCATGTCTCGAATCGCTCCCGATTTGTTTTGGAATATCGAGACTTTTCCTTTGGATCTTTTACCTGACAAGGCCCGCATCACTTTTCACATCGTTTGTGCCAACATTTTGCAAACTTCCAATGATTCGGCTATGCGATCGCGTCAGGCTACTATGGTGTATCATTTGTTTTCGCATGAAACTGTTATCAATTTAGCCTGCGCATTTTACAATGATATCATTTGCGCGGCGCTGGACAAGAAGGGTAAGGAACCTCTTCCTTATGGTCGTCTCATTACCTCCATTCTTAAGGATGCCGAGATTGTACCCCCACAAGATCTTATTCGCCTATCAAAGACACTTGGGAAGAATCCCGCACTCGCAGTGACAAATAAATATAGTTGATCCGAGCGCGTCGGGGTGATAGTGATGCCTCAGATGATGAGTCCGTCGATAAGGAGGAGGAGGGTGTTAGTGCGACGGGTGTTGAGATGGGAGAAGGTGATGAGGAATAATATGATGAAGCTACTGATCCGAATTATATTCCAGATGGAACGAGCCTCACCGAGCGAGTTGTTTATCTTGAGACGCGTTTCGACAAGTTTATATCTTCATACTATCGCGACATGAGTATGATGCTATGCATGCAGGCTGATCTTTATCGCCTCCAGTTTGGTCCCGATGCCCCACTTCCTGCTTATTTTTATGATCCTTATGACCCTAATGCGCCGGGTAGTTCCCACCACCCACCAGCACAGTAGGCAACACCTATTGGATCCTTTCACATTCCACCTCTGGTTTTCCCTTATGTTAACTTCGTTATGTTTTGCTCTTTTGTTTTCACAGCTTTATTGTCATGAAAAGTTTATGTTGTAGTTATTTGCGTGTTTTACTTATCGCACTCCTTATTTCGTCTTATTTAGCTTTTTCATCCTTTGATTGTGAACAATGCAAAAGACTAAGTTGGGGGGGTGATAAGTTCGTATTCATAAAACTTCGCATTCTAGAAAAATAAAAATAAATAAATAAAATAAAAATAAAGCCAAAAATAATTTTCTTCAAAATAAATAAAAATTGGAATTTAAAAGCTTCAAAAATATCACCTTTATTCTATTTAAAGTCTCAAATTACTAACAATCAAAATTCACTAAGTCAAAATTGACCGAAGATGGAAATTGAAAGAAAATTGACGAATAAGTGTGGAGATTGATCAAACCTGGTGAGAAGTCGTGCCTATCGATCTTTTTGAGTTTTTAAATCAATCTGAGTTAATGGTTAAGTCATGGTTCTAATTCAGCGTTTTAAAGAAGTCGTTGATGATCTCTATTTTATTATTTTGATCGGTTATGGGAAATGGAATGTTGCCTCGAAAAGCGTGCTACAAATCTCTAAATTAAATTAATCTCGAAACGCATATGGTAAATTATTAAGTAATTCGGACAATGAATTAGGCCATCATTTGTTAACCAAAAACATTAGACATAAAAAGATGTGAAAAATTATCCCTTTGATAACCTAATTGAGCCGAATAAAATTTATCATTTTCGTTTGGTAACCCGAAAAAACCAAGTAGCCCGAAATTGCGAAAATGGAATATTCATTAAATTCCGGAAAGTGCATAAGAAGGGGGAAGAAAAAGAATACAAATGCTCAACAAAAATAGCAGGAAAAGAAAAGAAGTGAAAAACAGGAAAAAAAAAATAGAGAAATGCAATAGAAAATGAGCAAAAGCCTGAAAAAGCACTAAGGGACATCATAAGAAGAAATTTTCAATTCCGAATTTCCCAACCATTTCCATGTTACCCAATACACCTATAGCCCGAAAAATTTATAATCGAGTCCGAATTGATAAATTAATTATTGCGTGGAGAGCTAAGACACCAAAAGATAATAAAAAAGATTAAATGTGTGAAAAAGAGGAGATGTTCCCGTTTCCCAATGGCCGTCTTTCGATGATGAGATCTGCTCACCATATATTTTTGTCTTTCAATTTTGTATGCGTGAACTTGTGTCCATTATATTTGCTCCTTATATCATGCATATTAAGAGAAAACAACCACAATTCGAGTGATTCATTTGTGAGTGCATCCGTAAGAATTTAAATCAAAATGAATTTTCGAAAAGTAATGTAATGCTCAATCGGTGAAAATTTGAGGTTTAATTTGTGGCTTTGCACACACACACACACTATGGTTTGAGACATTTGAATATGAATTTATGGTGACTATTTTTTGAAAATTTCAAGTTGTACAATTTTTAAGTATTTTGATATTTATTTGAGTCAATAAAGAATTTTGTGGGTGTATTCACTGCAAACCCTCACGAGACCAAGCTCGTCCTACGAAGGTAACCTAGAGATTTAAAGGCTTGTTGCATATGCTCAATGTAATTGCTTGCCTGCGAAAGTGGAATTTTATTTTAATAAAGGAATTCTCAAGAGTGAAATTTTGGTTAACTTCATTTACATTTCTCGGGACGTGCAAAGTTCTAAGTTAGGGGGATTTGACTAAGCATTAATTCTTCTGAATTTAGCCCCTTAATTTAGTAATTTTAATATCTCGAAGAACGTACTTGATTTTCTTTTATCTTATATCATTGCTAATTAATTCTTCAAACAAGTACCCCGAGTTTCTTGTATTTCTTACTGATTTTACAGGTATTTAGTGAAAGAAAAGAAAGAAAGAAATCGAAAGAAAGGAAGAGAACAAAGAAAGACAAGTCAAAGGGCAAAAGCGTACATTTACACCTGGATTTCGGATTTGAAGCCTAAATGAAAGTTGAAGATCATCATTTCACAAGACCGTAAGAAGAACTGGCAATCAAATCGGAGCTCTAGATCAAAAGATATGGCAAGTCAAATTGGAAAGAAAAAGTCAAAATTGAAGAATATCGGACCAATCCGGTTGATATCGGACCGATCCGAAATGCATCCATTCTAATAGACCCCGGGTCGATACAGAACCAATGAAAAGCAAACCGATTCGATAGTATTCGGGCCGGTCCGGTGAAAGAAAAAAATAATCGATCCGCTGATGGAAACCAAACCGATCTGAGGGGATCTGGACCGGTCCGACTGTATGAAATTCTAGCATTTATTATCGAGGCTGAAGAGTTTCGTCTCCTGTAAATCCTTGTATAATTAATTTTTATTATCTGTAAAAATGGTACTTGGGTATTATAAAAGACCAAACCCTAGAGAAAAGAAGGGAGTTCTTTTAGCACACATTTTTCATTTTTTAGAAACCCTAGTTGTAACATGGAGAAAAATAAGTATCCTAGATTCAAGTTCAATTCTCTTTTCATGTGTTGGTTACAGATTTCAATCTTCAATCCAAGTATCAATTTCCATTCTCTTATTTATTCTTTAGTTTATTTTCAATTCGATTCGCAATTCTTTTGCAATTCTCTTTTGGAGTTATGTTTCTTAGATATATGATTCCATGCATTGCTATAATTCTGTTTTCATCTAACAAAACCATGTCTAGATAAATTTTCAAGGGTTGGGATGCATGAACCCATCCTGAGGTAAATTACCCATGTTGAAAATAGAGTTTATATTAAAAATTGATCGAATCGTGTGGGAAAATTATACGAACATAGTAGATCTTTTAATCTCTCTTGCCATAGGTACTTAGGGTGTTTAAGAAGACTATGCAAGTGTAATTGTTCTACACCGTTTTATATTTACCTTTGATTTCATATGATGCGGTCTAGTACCCTCATATATGTAATGCTTAGGATCTATAAAGACTGGATTTAGTTAAGATTTTAATTTACAATTCTAGTATTCTATACGGTAAATTACTAGGGATTGGGAAATTGTATCCTAACCTATTTCCTCTCATACTCATACCTATTCTCTTCACAATTCTTAGTTGTTTTTGTGCACGTAGTTCATTCTAAATTTTTATTCTATCGCCAGTTGGAAATTTTAAACCATCAATCATCATCTTTCTTTTATTTTGAGGAATCATTTGAAGGTCAAATAAGTTTTTCCTACATTATTCAGAATTGCCAATTTCTGTTCCTTGTGGAGACGATCCCGACTTATCGGATTATTACTAACGCGACAGGCTTGCTCTTGAGCCTATAAAGCATGAACTTTGCACACATTTGTGGTACCGTCACATACAAATATAAAAGAACTAAAAAGGGGACACGGTTCAAAAGCAATCCGATCATATATTGGGCATAATATAATTAACAATAAAATCTTAATGAAAATGATTGAACCAATTTTAAATATAAATAGCTATAGACAATTGGTACATGGTTTCATTATACTATCACAATCAAGTCTGTGGGCTAAAGAAAAATGAGTAAGATGAAGAGATTATGTCAGTTAGCTTATCCCATTGGGTTTATGACGTAATTATTATACAAAATATGTATTTCCATGTGAATCTTACATCAGTATATTCTCATAAATGGAAAAATAATAATAAAAGATTCAGAACAATAATATTCTACCATACATGTCGTGAGGAACAATAATAATAATAATAATAATAATAATAATAATAATAATAATAATAATAATAATAATAATAATAATAATAATAATAATAATAATAATAATAATAATAATAATATATAATTAGAATTCAAAAAATAATCATACATGTTGTGAGGAATAGTGGTTGGGGGTTGTAATTAGGACTCATAGCATTGAAGTCGTAATACATATACATATATTGCTCGATATTTTATTTAAATATAAATTTGATAAGGGTATCACGGTTATTTTATGAAAATGTCACTTTTGTTCTCCTTACATGTATAGTTTAAATATAAATTTGATGAGGGTATCATAGTTATTTTAGTGTTTGTTCTTATTTTATATTTATAAAATCATGATATATTTAGAGTTGGTTTTGTATTGGGTTTTAAACAAGTGTTTTACAAGTATCTAAATCAAGTTAATGTTTCTTGACTTTTTCAGAACCACGGCTATTTTCGTTTTGCATCCCATTTGTTGTGGGAAGTTTACTATCCCATGAGGATTTGTTATACGTATACTTGAGCCTTTTACCGTTGGAGCTTTTGCATATATTCTCTCGAACAAAGACCATGTCGTTTATGTCCTCTTTTATTTTGCTCTCAACCACAAGCAGGGCGAGACATATTCAAGTTAATTTTTCTTCAATATGTTGTCCAACGGTAAAAGGAATCATAATTTGTATATTTATTTACATCAGTTGTTTAGAGTGTTGTGGATATTTCTGTCGTTGTTTTTTAGTTAATTTTTATGTTTAAACAGGTTGGTTTTCATGAATAAACAAAGGAGACTCTGTCAATTTTTTTTTAAAATATTAAGGGTTTTTAAAAGTAAATAATATGAAGATACACAAATTTGATAATATTTTTAAATATTTTCATCTATAGGAAGTATTAACAAAGATTACTTCTTTGTTTAAGGTAACTGACACTTAATAAATTTGATTACAAGTGGAAACCTTTTGTGGACAATGTAAGATAGTAAAGTCGTTTTGTTGGAGGTCGTATGCTTGAAGATTGCTAGTTTACTTTGAGTACATCATTTTATGTTAGGGATATATGATTTTTTATGTATTTTTTCTAATGAGACGATTGAAATTGTATAGGGAGATCTATGTTGGACAAAATGTTTAAATTGTGTATTTTTTCTTTATATGAACTTTAATTATAGTTTAATGGAAAATTGTATGTTATATGTTTAAATGGGGTGCAAAATATATCATATTGTTTTTAAGAGGTTTTGTTTATAATTATATAGAGTATATTATGTAATGGATGAAATTATAATTTTGGTCCCAAAATTATTAAAGACTGCTTCTTTGCTGTCTCAAAAGGGTTCCATAAATGGGGACTTTTTGAGACGGCTAAGTTATCGTCTCAAAAATCTCTTTCAGGACACTTGTTGGCATCTCTAAAACAAACTTTAACAGACGGATTTTTTTCCGTCTCAAAAGGGTCCTATAAGCAATAACCTTTTGAGACGGCATATTTCCCATATCAAAAAAACCTTTTGAGACGGCTCTTGCCATATTAAAAAGCTTTTAAAATGGGGGTCTAATATGACGCTCCTTTTTCGTCTGAAATAGCGTCACAAAAGGCTTTTGAGACAGCCAGAGGACTTTTTGAGACGGTTGGAGCACCGTATTAAATAGCAGCTTTTTTTTAGTACATTTTGTTACAAAATTTTATCTTATATTAAATTAGGTGCGCATACAAGATTAATTCCAATTTTTAATTATCAAACCAAGCATGCAATCAACACAAGTGATGAGGAAAAATCCCTAGAAAGGGCAAAATTTTATATTCAGCACTATCGGATTATTTGACAGACAATCGACTTACAAAACCTAGACAAACTAAGTGAGACACGCAGAGTCTTCAAAACCTTTAAATACGACTCGATCCGGAGCCATCCACGGGTAGCGAACTACCCTCGGGATCAAATGATCAACCTTTCCTTCTTCAATAGTGAAACCTCGATTCCAAAAATCAGTAGTAGAAATTTCTTCCTACTTAGGTTTTGTTCTAGAGGCCTTCTTCTTGATTTAGTAATGTGAACTTTATGATTCCAAGGGGTTTGGAATGATTATTGAAGTGTTTGATCACAATGAGAACTCAGAAAGGTATTTTTAGATGCTAAAAGGAGTTCTTAATAAGTCAAATCCCGTGCATCATATTAATATGAAGGTTGGTTACAAAAGGATAAGCATGAAGGATTTGGATTAGAACTAATTAAAAAATAAATTATCACCCGGGCGTTCGAACGAAAGTGTAACTCATTCGAACGTCATGCATGTTCTCGTTCAAATAGGTATCGAACGGGTCTTCGAACGAGTTTCTAGAGGGCGCCCAAAATCACTTCATTCGAAGATAACTGGATCTCGTTAGAAAGACTGCCAATCTCATTTGAACGAGATACTTAACTCATTCTAATGAGGCGGTGTTTTTCAGAAATTTTACTTTAAAAACCTTTTTGGAAAATGACCTATTTTTTAAAATTCTAAGACCCCTGAAATGAGAGAGTAAACATTTTACTAATCAAAACCATAACTTCTTCTTAGGCGTTGAGACATACGATTCTCCATCTTTCAAAAGTCTTCAACTTTGTCTTCGAAACTCGAGAAGTCATTTAGGTGCAGTGTTTGTGTGATTGGATGTGCCAAAATAAAAAAATAAAAAATGAACAATTATAAAACATGCTCTTACAATGCAACCCAGCCTAACTATGACAACAGACACAATCAAAGCCCATCCCACTAATAACTACCATTAGCTAACCATACTCTACCCTCACCAGGTATACTTTCATACGATAACATAGGTACAAACTTGCTACAAATAGGGGTACACATGATATACTCATATAGCTACACCTCTGCTATAAACAAATATTCATACAACATGATAACATAGATACACCCTCGCTATAAATAAAGATATGCATCACACTCATTTACATATATATCACTCAATATACGTATAACCGCATCCCCAAAGCCATGAACTCGCGGATGAAGCCCTCATGTGCTATCAATCTCCATGCATATCGTGCATATCACCGAGCCACTGGTTCAGAATCTCACAACTGATCCCAAAAATGTAAACACAAACAATGAAGGCAGTAATAAATAAATGTTCAGTGGTCTTAACCATACCACATAGCACCCAACCGGTCACCAAACTAAAACCTACCTCACACATGGATAGTAGCCATGCAATATTACTATGACATGGGGAATCAATCCAACACTAGTTGGTCAACGCTAGGGGGGACGACCACTTCATGTAACCTCATAACGATAGCAATACTGAGTAGGTATGTATAATACAATCAAGCAACCATCACACGCCCACCCACACACACCCCCCCCCCCCACACACACACATATATATATATATATATATATATATATATATATATATATATATATTGACTTCATGATTGGCCCATCGATCTAGAAGTCTTAATCGACTTCTCGATCATACATATAAGTATTCACTCATTTGAATTTTCGATTCATCTCACCCAAACCCCTCTAACCGTTGGCTTAAAACACATACCAAATGTGACATCCCGCCTAATAAAATATCGGGTGATTAGTCCTATACCAAATTAAACAAGGATCTCATATGGTTCATTCTTAGCATCACCATTGAAAAACTTTTTAATTACTAACCACCTAATCTTTAATTAAGTTGATGCCAAATTTATCGTATGAATTATATTGAACCCAACCAATATAATAGGAAACCAAAATAACCATCATAAGAGGAAGTCTAATCATGCCACATAACAAATAAAACTGTTAGTCGAACAACATCGACTATACAAGCAATCCACAAAGTGAAAGTATAAAAGAGTACCGATACAAACCAAAATTAAATGTAAAAGTACAAGTCCAATAGTACAACTGAAATGTCCCTATCTAGAGAGAGAATAAGACCGGCGTTTAAACAAATATCCCATAGCATCCACATATACTGCATCTACGCACCCTGTAGGAAGAATCAGGCATGGCTCCCCTATGGTAGGACACCTAAAAGATTTTGAAAAGGTTTTATAGCAAGGGTTATAACCCAAAACAGTTGAAAATATTTAGCAAGTGAATTTAAATGCAAGAAATTAAAATGCAAGTATGCACTTTATATTTAAGTTAGTGTCATACACTCTCTTGAGGACACCTCACCCATCTACTAATGTGTACGCCTAACAAAATATACATGGCCCACCTAGATAACCACCCCTTAACTAGCCTTATCACATATATTCTACTATTTTCCCCACTACTATATCCCGAGTGAGCTTTAGCATACACGTTATAAGTTATTATTCACACTAAATTATTTAAACCAATTCTCATTCAATACTATATAACTGTTTCACAAGTTATACTAATTATACATTTACACCATGTGTGTATATATATATATATATACACGAATCATATCACAACATTCACACACATGTTGGATATAAATACTATCACCCAACGCATATGAGGCGGTCATAGTTCCCCCCGTAAGTGCCCGTTCCATACCATTACGACCCACCCCTATAAACAAACGGTATGACCTAGGGAATATACTCACCCTGCATTCTCTAGTCAGGGGACCCATCCACATCGTACAACCTCCTAAGATAGCATTAATATTGGTATGCTTTACTATAAATATTATTCACACAAATATTTATATATCATATATATACTGCACATCACCATACATAAATAGAAATCTAGGCTACCGGTGTACTATGTCCATACACAAGCCTAAAACATGTAAGTCTATGTTCTGACTTCATTTCAATTAATTATATACCAATTAATTTTCATTATTTTGGTGTCACCCTACCAAGTATACCCGAACTCTCTATCTCTCGACACGAAATTCAATAGTTTCAATCCATCATTAAATTCCATTCAATTAAGTCACCCACTTAATTAACAAGGTTACAATATACTAAATCATGAACCTTACATCTTCAAATTCATTAATCCTCTAATTAATTCAAGGTTAAGTACTCGAAAATTAAATCCTAAATCATACTCAAATTTCAGAAATCAACTGAAGTAGAAACTGTGAATCTTCAACACATAACAGGTCTGAATCAGGGGAAAGCAAAAATCTGTTAGACTTAATAAGTTATTGAAATGACAAGCCATGTCATTCGAACGAGATACCAGGTCGTCTGAACGAGATACCAGGTCGTCTGAACGACCTTGGTATCATCTTCTTCTCTCTCTTCTGCTCAGAAAACCCAGTCCGCCATTAACACATTTCAAGCCTTCATTCTATACAGATTGCTTCACCATAACATTCCTAGATTCATCTTAAATTTAAAACTTTATCATATTCAATCTAACCCTAACAATTTCATCAATTAGGGCATCAAATCTTAATATCTATACGGATTTATAAATTTTCAATCAAAGAAATCTCCAATTTCTGATAAACACAAACCCCAACATATTAATTGATTCCCACCTCCTTTAATATGAATAGGTAAATACAAATTAACAATTGCAAATTAAACCACTTGCCTCAATTTGTAGATCAAAGCCTTTGGATGACGATATTGGATTGAATTCAATGATCTTTTCTTGTTCTTGAAGCTATCTCCCAAAATTCCCAAACTGTCTTCTAATGGATTTCCTCTTAAGATCTCCATAATTTTAGTCTTCTAAAATGGCTTTAAGTTGCCTTACCCTTACAAAATTAGGGTTAAAAGCTCTAATCCCGTTTTTGGGCCTATGGGCCTCTTAAAAAGAGCCCAAACTCTTTATTTGGAGCTTAAATATGTCTAATTAAGTCCCAAAACCCATTATATACATATGACCACTCATTTCGGACTATTTCAACCCTACATGACTCAACCGCGCGCTCAAAATCACCATCCAGATAATAAATTTTAAAATCAACTTCCACTCGTCAATTTATTTAAATACTCACTTTTAAATATCCCAATTAATTAATTGTCATTAATTCACGACACAAGTAAATTACCAAATTTCGAATTAATTAAAGATAAAGAACTCAAAAATTACGAGGTGTTACACCAAATCTTGAAAATATTCCCCAGTGCTCATACTCTACCCCCGAAAAGTCCCTACAGCCAATCCCCAAGCTTTAATGAGTCAAAACACACATAAATATAGAGTGGGAAGGCGATCAAACCGAACCAGTTCACTTGGCAAACCAAACCGGTTCACACAACCGAACTGATTCTCTCCCCCAGCGAACTAATTTGGTTTGTCGGGCTGCCAATCGTCTTCTTTCTCAGGTTTTCACCTCTAAAACCCTCAAATAGAGATCCAAGCCACCCAAAACATAAAATTAAAGATTGAAAATATATATATATATATATATATATATATATATATATATATATATATATATATATATATATATATATATATATAAATCCTTATCTCTCTACTTAATATTTATCAAAATCAATTTAATTTCACCAATTAAATTAATAAATCCATGCACACATGAAAATTAATTATTCATAAAAGTATTGGGTATTACAGTATGTTTAAATTTGAATAAATGGGAGTGTGTGTTCGTGTCTTTTGTGACAACAATGATCTTATACGGTACGGTTGGGGCATGATAGTCTCCTTTATCTTAGCTATTCTTAACCACTAAACTCCCCATATCCTCTCCCTCCATCAACTCCGCAGCACCGTCTCTCTCTCTCTCTCTCTCTCTCTCTCTCTCTCTAATGTTACCTCCCTTATATAATCCCAGTCCCTCTTCCTAGCATTAATGCTCCTATACCACCATTCTTTGCCTCCCAACTCCCTTGCACCACTCCATCTCTTTCTTACAATGTGTGTATATAGTATTAGTTTAAGTTATTTCTTGTACTTCTCTGTTCCGCTGCTTTTGCCTTTTCATTCTTTCTTTCTCATTCTCTTAATTTCTTCAATTTCTTGTGCTTCCATTGTGCTTCCATTGTTTGTTTGCCAGAGTATGCTAGGTTTTTTATGAATTAATTAGGACATGTAGTGGGAGAGAACCATAACCTATTCTGCATAGTTGAGGATGAACCTTGAGAGTTTAAATTCGAAGTTATGTTTTTGTTATTGCTAGATGATCTATTTATGTTAAACTCTTCTTCATTTCTTCTTATTTTTTATTGGTTGATGAATCTAAGTATTATTTGGGTTGTCTCAAGAGTTGTTTTGCATTTATTTTGGATATTACATGTATATTCCAGAAAACTAAAAACAAGTATTGGAATTTTATAAAAATTACAAAAAAATATAAAATTTTGGATTTAGTTTTTGCTTGATTGATTTAAAAAGTTTTCCAATTTATTTGGTATTTAAACTGTATGCATGAAGTTTTTTATCTAAATGTGCTCTAGAAATTGTTTAATAAAATTTTAAAAGATTGGTTACAATTTTTGTAATATTTTTCCTATAGCTTCATAAAAATTTGTGTGAAAATTCATATATTTTTCTTGTAGATGTTGAAATCTTAAAAAAAGTACCGTACTTTGCAATATTTTTTTTGTATAATATTATTTCTTTAACAAAGTACGGGATGTATCGTCAAATGTTCAATATGATTCCCCATAATCTAATTTCGTTCAAGACCATTTTTATTAATCAAAACTTTCTATCACTTAGTTTTAATTTGTTTGGAGTTAGGGAAGCGAGCTAGTTTTTTAACAAAGTTAAGAAAATTTCTTTTTGCAAATTCTCTTCGGGACAAATCTTGCACTACAATAACTATATTGCACCTAGGTGTTTTTGTCACATAACTACACCCTCTAGTAGGGTTGTGTTTCGGCCGGATCGGAAAATGATCTTTCAGAAAAAAATTCAATTTTTTCGGAAATAAAATATTTGTTCCAATTTCCTATCCAATTTTTTCGGAAAATCAAAAAAGTTTCCGAATTCGGAAAAATCGGAAAAAATTCGGATATTCAAAAAATTTACTAAAAATTCAAAAAATTTGGAAATTCCAAAATTTCAAAAAAATTAATATAGGATTTTCGATTACTCAAAATTCTCATTTTAAAGAAATCGAAAAAAAGATTTAACCCAACATGTAAATATGTAAGGATTTAACCATTTTTTTTATTTGTGTAGAGGATAGAAGAATATTCTCCTTTTGTAGATGACTTTTTTGGACCTCTCCTCCTCTCCTAGCGATGTGGGACACATGAGAATGTTTTAAAAACTTAGAAAAATTGGAAATCGAAAAATATTTCAAAAAAAATCAGAAATAATTCGGAAAAATCGGATCGGCATAGTTTCAGAAAAATCGGATCGGAAAAATCGAAAAATTAGAAATTCAGAATTATTTCCAATTTTTAATCCGATTTTTTTCGAAAAAATCGGAAATCGGAAAATCGAAAATCGGAAACCTTATATACATTCCAAAATAAAAAAATATCGGATCGGATATCGAAAAAATCGGAATGTTCGAAAAAAAAAAAACACAGCCCTACCCTCAAGCTTGAGGCTTTACAACCTTTTTTTCATATATAAATAGGCAAAGCATATGTTGATAAATTAAAAATTCTACCGGGGTAGCTGTTATTAGAATTGACAACCAGTCTCGCTATTATTGTTCAAGATCATTATTAATGTTTGTCATTTCTAGATTTTAAAATGTTTCTAATTTTCAAAATTTTAATTTTTTGTTTCTATATTTTTGAGAGTATTGAAATGTTTTTTTGTATTTTTCTAAAATTTAGATTTCCCATTCATATTGGTTAGGACAAAATACTCTAGTGTGCCACGCACATGATCAAGATCCCTTCATAAAGTTAACAGCACATTTTAAAATGTTGAGGTTAGTTTAATGTAGAAAATGAAAATTAAGGTGGTGAAATTTAACTAACCCCGAGACTTAAATAATCTCAAAGGGATAAGAGAATATTATACTATAAATCTTGGTACAAAATAAAAGGTTTTTAACATTTTATTATTTATAAAAGGTTCTTTACGTTTTTAAAATTTTCTTTATAAATAAAAGGTTTTTAACTAACCCTGAGATTAAATATATATTAAAAAATATTTGAATTTTTTTTTATTATTTGAACCAAGAATTTAAAGGTGAAAACAAAAGGACATTATTTTATCGTTAAGGCTTGGATGGGTTGAAGGAAATGAAATGTATTGGCAGAAAATAATGATGAGGTGTAAGTGCAAACAATGATTTGAAATTTATAATTTCTTTTATTTTTTTTGGCATATCGTGAGGTGTTCGGCTAATTTATGCGAACCACGATTAATTTTGGGTCAATTATTTAATAGTCCCTACTGTAAATATATATTTTTTAAAAATGACACATATTTTTAGTTTAACCCATTTAGTCCCTCAAGCACTCAATATTCTCTTATTTTTAGAGGTCCGCGCCAGCGGCACTCCCTTTCCAAAATATGTGACAAAGGACTTTTGAGGCAAAATAAAAAGACTTGGACTAAATGAGTATTAAAAAATATTTGAGGGACTATTTAGTATACGTTCCATTAATTTTCATTTTGTTATTTTAACAAGCGTCAATTATTAAATAGTCCCTACTATAAATATATATTTTTTTAAAATGACATATTTTTAGTTTAACCCATTTAGTCCCTCAAGCACTCAATATCCTCTTATTTTTAGAGGTCCGCGTCAGCGGCACTCCCTCTCCAAAATATGTGGCAAAGGACTTTTTGAGGCAAAATAAAAAAATTTGAACTAAATGGATATTAAAAAATATCCGAGGGACTATTTGGTATATGTCCTTTGCCAAAAAATGAAATGGAACCAATCCCAATTCATTCCAAAATTATTCCCGTAATAATTTTATACCAATTGACAATAGGCTCGGTTAAAATTTATACTTTTCACATCACCAACAGGTGCTGTATCCGAGTTCATCATTACTTGGTTGGTTATTTGAAAATGATTTGCTCAAAAAATAAAGCTAAGTAGCCAATTTTGCAGTCTTAATATGGCGGATAAGGGTTCATTAATTTATAAAAGAGTGAATTACTGAAATGACCTTTAAAGTATACAAATAACTTTTAATGAGTTTTTATCTTCGATTCATTTTCATATTTAATTCTAAAGGAATTTAGGAAGAAAAATAATATTTTGGGCCATTAAAAGATTTAAAAAACAGCTTAAATATTAATAGAAGAAATGTTTTTATACTAAAAACAGTTTTAAAATATAGTATTTTAATGATTTTTATAAGAAACATTTTTTTCAACAACAGCTTCTACAGAATTTTTTTATTTAGAGAAAATATTTTTATCTAAAATAACATTTTATTGAAACAGTTTCTATATAATTTTTTTTCCTAAATCAACACAATTTAAAAAAAAATACATTGTAAAAAATATAATTTTTGTTTTTATAAAAAATACAGTTTACAAAACTTAATTTAAAACTATTTTTTGTAAATAAAAAGTATGTTATTATTAAATAAAAAAAAGTAGGTTATTTTTCCAAAAAAAAAACTTTTTAAACGTATTTACAATAAATAAACCCAACAAACAACTGTTTCTTAAATTTAAAAAAATATTTTAATAATAGAAAACAATTATAAAATGTTAAAATTGTTTTCTATAAATAAAAACGTTAAAAAACTTTTTTTTTAACATTTTTGTTTATAGATACAATTTTTAACCTTTGTATTTATAGAGAGCATTTAAAAAACGTTTCTATATTAAAAAAAATCTTTACATTTTTTTAAACAGTTTCTATTCAGAAAACGTTTTATTTACTAAAGAATAGTTTTTAACATTTTTTAAAAACAGTTTCTGTATAATAAAAATTAATCGGTTCCCTTTTTCCATCCAAGTTTTCATTTACTAACAAAACAAAACAAAAATTATCCTAGTTTTTATCTATAAAAAAGTAGAAAAGAAGAATACAATTATAATTTAACTATTTTTTTAACCCTATTAGTTTTTATTGGAAAATTCTATTTTTTATAATTAGTTAAATATCATGTACACAAATTAACAAAAATATTATTGCCAAGATCATTTTTTAGCGTAAAATACTATAAATAAGAATTATTTAATAATCTTAGGTACAAAATACTCTTTTAAGGGTTATTTTAATTATCAATGATCCAAAATATCATTTTTACCTTTAAATTCTGTTAAAGTTACTAGTCATAATTGATGGAAAGGCTAAATTGACACCATATAGATATTTTAGGAGTTTAATATGAACAAAAAATATTTTAAAGGCCCAATAGAAACTATTTGTATATTTTAGAGAGCACATAGATAGTTCATTCTTTATAAAAATTGTTATTTATAGAGAAATCTTGCTTTGAGTATGTTAAATTAAAAGAAGGGCCAAAAGCATTTGTGAAATGTAATCACAGGAAATAAAATGCAATTACTTAAAAGCTTGCGAATAAAAATATTATAATAATTCAAGAGAGAGGCCCATTTGGTCCAGGATGAAATATATTTGGTTGCATTGAAAATTAAAATGGTGAGATTTTTTTTCATATATTTAAAATAATTTTTTTGTTTGATTGAATTTGTGCATAATGAACACATTTGCAACATGAATTAAAAAGAATTATCCTTTATTTTCAGACTTAAACAACGAGGGCTAGGAAATCTGAGAATTTATAGATTTAACATGCTTATAAGATTTCTTATGGTGTGAAGGAAAAAATAAATCAAGCAACTTGATTGTATTTCTTTCTAAGAAAAAAAGTCATATCAAAATATTTTTTTTGCAATTTAAAAAAAAAATAATTTGCAACTTAATATCTCATTTTAGAACTTCACATGATTTTGTATATATATCACTTATGCCTCATTTGGTTGGCGAAACATTTTATTTTCATTTTTTACGTTCTTAAGTTGCAGTTATTTTTACTTTGATATTCTTGAAACAATGTTATTTGTCTGATTGTTGTTTAGATGGTAAATTTGAATATATAACAACGGCTCAATACATATTTCGGTATTTTAAAAATAAATCTTATTTTTTAAAATGCTAGTGGAAAATGTGAAACGAATTTACCAGCTGCACAAGATTTTTTGTAAAAACAAAAAAATAAATAATAATAATAATCATAATCCTCCTTGAAGTTTATGAAAGAATTTCAAATTGAGTTTCGAATTTTATTAGTTTAAGGTATATTATCAGTGAGGAAGCAAGCGATATACCATAGTTGACATCGAGTTGTAGATGTGTATTAGTGGAATACGGTTGTCGAAATGATGAAGCAGTGCATGTAAATTAATAGCATCATGGTCATGAGCAGTACACAACATTTGTATAATAATATTTAGAGTTGACAATAGGTGAGGATCATAAAACGAATGGTCCGGGTTCATAAGCAAAAGAATATTAAAAAAAATTAGGACATGTTTAGTTTGCAAGTATAATTTTATTTTTCGTATTTAAATATAATTTTATTTTTCTTATTTAAATATAATTTTGATAAAAAATTTCGTTTGACAATCAATTTTTAAATACATAATTATAATGTTTTTGTATTATAATCAAGTTTTTTAGAAAACAGGTTTAAGGTATTTTATAACATCTGTTTTTTATTGTTCTACTCAGAATTATTTATTCTTAATATTTTAAAGCAGTTATACCTTAATAAATAATATATATATATATATATATATACATAACACATTAATATGTGTTAATTCTTATAAATAAAAATATATATGTACATGTACACAACATTACGTATGAAATAATATAAAATTAAATAATATTATCAATAGATACATGATACTTATATATAGTTTTATACATGTATTATTAATGTATGCAATAATATAAAATATACATATAGTACATATGTATTAAAAAATATTATCAATTTATGTTTGTATATAATTTTAAAGTGAATTATATATGCAATATCATTATATATATATATATATATATATATAGAGAGAGAGAGAGAGAGAGAGAGACTCACCTACATCATGCACTATACATCACATCATACATCACACCTAATTCTAAGCCCTAGAAAACATTTTTTTTCCAATTTTATATTTTTTTTTCTTGAAATTAACCTTCCAATCAACCCATATGCTAAAAATTAGGTCAAAATACATGTTGTAGTTATTTTTAAAAAATTCACAAAAAACTGCTGGCGTAGACCCTTAAAAATAATGTATTTTTAGCAGTTTTTTGTGAATTTTTTAAAAATAGATACAAAATGTATTTTGACCTAATTTTTTGTATATGGGTTGATTGGAAGGTTAATTTCATGGGAAAAATATAAAATTTGAAAAAAAAAAGGTCTTTAGGGCTTAGAATTAGGCGTGATGCATGAATGATGTATAGAGCATGATGTAGGTGAGTCTCTCTCTCTCTCTCTCTCTCTATATATATATATATATATATATATATACCTAAAAATACATGATATTAAATGTACGTGTATGTATGTATGTATGTATGTGTGTATGTATACATTCATGTATTATATATTAAATATACGTGTATATAATTTATGATGTATGTATACATGATATTAAATGTACGTGTATGTATGTACGTATGTATGTGTGTATGTATACATTCATGTATTGTGTATTAAATATACGTATGTATGTATACATTCATGTATTATGTATTATATATACGTATATGATCTATATATATATATATATACATACATATATACATGCATACATACATACATACATACATACATACATACATACATACATACATACATACATACATACATACATACATACATACATACATACAACATAAATGATATACATGTACATTTAATATAATGTATTTTCAGGTATACATACATCATACATTATATACACATATATTTAATATCATGTATTTTTAGGTATATTTAATGAGGTATGTTAGGGAGTTTAACTATATATATATATATATATAGACACACACACACACACATATATGTATGAGATAAATATAAATGTTTGCCAATTTTGTCAAATTTTTAAAAAACTGTATTTAAAAACAAGTTTACCAAACGCACACCAATAATTATAAACACAAAAAATTGAATTTGAAAACTGTATTTGAAAACAACGTTTAAATCGAATTTTCTGAATAGAGAACGAAACGTGCCCTAAAGTCTCATGGGTAGCCACTTATAAACTAAATAAAAAATGACTCCCACTTATCTATAGCGATAGTTGATAAAGCTTCCAGTTCTAAGCCAGTAATCTTCATTGACCTGTGAGTTTTATTATTTCGGTTTTTGGGTGCAAAGGAAAGTTTAAAAAGAAAAGAAAAAAAAAGAAAGATGTTGGCACTTCATTGACATGTTAAAACTACCCGTACAGGTTCTGCCACAGTGTCACTTTAAGGAGGAAAGTGCCCTTCCGAACTAATTTTTAAAATTTAAAGGTTATTGGGGTCATTTAGCAAGGATAACTTTGATTTAATATTGAATTTGTTGTGATTATGCTGTGGCAATAAGTGTTGGAAAAAAATAATTTTTAACATTGAAATTCGGCCAATTTTACGTCTAAATAGAAGTGGGATCCACATACTTTTTTGGTGCGAATCACATATTAATGCGTTCCTTTTCGCAAGGAAATTAACGTGATATATTCTCATGTTAAAATTCATTAAGAATTATATGAGAAATTAACCTCAAGTTACCTCTCTTGAAATGGGTAAGCTAGTATGTAGTAGGATAAAATGAGTTTATTCCTCAAAGAAAAATTAGAAGGAAAGTGAGTAGTATATATAAACACTAAGTGGATTGAGGGCTTGGATGCCCAAACGCCCAAATGCGGGCAACGTCTCCCGGTCGACTCGTGTTCGAGTCATGGGTTGGGCCTTATCCTAATCTACTTCATTTATCTCATTTTTATTTTTTGAGATTTTGTGTTCAAATATTAATCAAAAGTCCTACTGAAGCTTAAAACAGTTCTATCTTTATTCTTGAGAAAGTATATTTATATCTTTGTCCTTGAGAGACTTGTGTGAAAATCTAAAAAATCCATTATGAGGTTTGAGTAAAACAAAGTATTTTTAACACTTTCAAAACTTTTAGGATCACTGACATCCTAGAAGTGATACCCGAGAATGCAATAGATTCTCAATAAAGTTCAATGTTAACTTCAAAATAAGAGTTTGATTTCAGGGTGATAACTGAGGTTGATGCCAAAATCGGTCGCAGTTTTCTAGCGTTCTCCAAGTTTTAGCACCTTCTACAGATGATATGGTGTGAAAGAGTGGATAGTCAGTTTGTGCATTGTGTGTAACCCGTTAGTTTCTATTTATAAAAACTCTACCATAGTGCATTTTGTCTTTCATTCTGTCCACATTCTATTTCAGTTAGTGGGATTTTCCCTCGCATCTAATCGTGTCGTGTGCTTATTTACTTATTTCGCATTTCGATTAATCACCTAATATTAAAGATGAAATTTGGTGTAATCTAATTTGTGCAACATTTTGTCACAAAGACCTAGATTTTATTATTTGGGCCCATACGTAATTCAAAAGAACATATTGCCTCTATTACAATAATAATTTTAATTTGCTTACCCTCGCTTTATCTCGAATTTGAGTTCTGCACCCTGAACTAGTATAAAAGGTAGGCCTCAGTTTTTTAGGTTTAGTACCCTTGAGGTATCTCTATTGTATATTATGGAGTGAAGCATGTGTGATAGTATTCGTGACTTAGTTAGTTAAAGTAATTGTTAATACCAAATTTAATCTGCTGACATGGACCAACCATATGAAGACACGTGGCTATCTACATGGCAACAACAAACACTTTCGAGGAACCCACGCGCTCCGAGGAATAAGACTACAACGAGGAAGACTAGTTTCCCGAGGAACTCACAAGCTCCGAGGAACAATGCCTCTCCGAGGAACTCTTGAGTACCGAGAAGCTTAGGCGGTCCGAGCTTCACCTCGAAGCAGGATACCAACAGTTTAACTGCTCATTAAATGCTTATCATTTGGACGCACACGCAAAGAGGGCATTAAATGTATTACCCTTTCATATTTATATCATTTAATGTATTACCCTTTCACATAACAACCTTAGGGCTATAAATACATTGTACAATCCTCATTGTAAGGGGACCCCCAGACCGGAATTTCTTGAGATAACTTGTAATCGAGAATTCCCATACAAACAGCAATACCAAAACAGTGGACGTAGGCCATTCTTATAAGGCTGAACCACTTTAAAATTATTTGTCTCATTTATTTATCTGTGATTGAATTATAAGAGTAATCTAATTTTTTACATCAACAGATTGGCGCCGTCTGTGGGAAACGATTTCTAATATCGTTTTTCATAAAAAACAATCCATTACCAATGGAGGATATTCCTGAATCCAGCAATCGAAACGCTGGAACCCCTCCGAATCCATCTGCTCCATCAATTATTCCAGATCTGACTGGAATAATGGCAAATCTGGCTCAGGGCCAGACTGTCATGCATGAAACAATTCGACAACTCATCCAAACCCTCCATGGCGGTGCATCAGCCCATTCCGGACCACGAAGCATTCAAAGAAATACCCGTGCACCTTCTTCGCGTACTTGGCGTACTAGCTCACATCGCAATGAGGAATCTGATGATTTCTCTTATCAACCTGGGCGAACTTCGTCGGTGCGAGCCACGGATACTGAAAAACGTGTCACTCTCTCCCCCGAAAGGACCAGCGCATTGGAAAGATTAAGTAGGGTTTCTCCTTTCGACCAATTAGGCCCTAGGAGGAACAAAAGTCCTCTTAATGCAGCGTCGAGGAGCTTTCGACGACCATCAGATTTACGGGAAGGATCTGCCCAGTCGCGACCAGCTGCTCGTCAAGATAGATCCTATGACCGATCAACTGCTCGTCAAGATAAATTCCAGGAATCCACTTCAACGTGATTAGTTGCTCGAATAAATAGGCCCGAGGAAGTGAATAATGCATGGAAAGGATCTATTCAGAGGCTGGGGGATAAATTAGGGGAAATGGCTAAGGCCAAGAATCCTCTACAACGAACCTTTGTTCGAGGAACACCTTTTGTCCAGGATATTGTTGATTTTCCAACACCATCAAAGTTCAAAGCACCTATTGTGACTCCCAATTATGATGGAAAGACTGACCCTGTCCTTCATATAGAACAATACCAAGCTGCAGCCGACATCTATGCTGTCCCGGATGAGATGCAGAGCATTCTCGAGAACACTTACCGGATCTGCTCAAATATGGTATAATAGTCTTCCTCGGGGTAAGATTTTAACTTTTCTTCAACTGGCTGAGCTATTCATTGGGAATTTCTTCTTTGGAGCAAAGCCAGTGAAACGAGTAGCTCATTTGTTAAGTGTTAGACAAAAAGCTGGTGAGAGTACCAGAGATTATATAACTCGTTTTAATAACGAGAAACTCGAAGTCGTTGATTATGAGGAGAAGACAACAATTACCTCTTTGATGAGTGGACTACTGCCAAACAAGTTGTACTACACTTTGGCCAAAGATCCACCTCGAACCATGTCGGAGCTGATGGGAAAAGCGTCCAAGATTATGAATGCCGAGGAGGCCATGTCTGCGAAGAAGAATATGGATGCCAAAGAAACCAAGGTGGAAGGTGATAAAGCTAAGAATAAAGAACATAAGAACAGTGGTGGTGACAAACAATCCAAAAATAGGTCGTCATGGGAGGTCTTGAGGAAATTTGATAATTACACACCTTTGAAGGCAAATATCAACCACGTCCTGAAAGAAATTAAGAACAGTGTGGAGTTAAACTGGCCAAAGAAAATGAAGGCAGACCCTGGCACGAGGAATAGGGGAAAATATTGCGAGTTCCACAAGGATCATGGCCATATGACCAAAAATTGCATAGCTCTTCAGAATGAGATTGAAACACTCATTCGACGAGGAAAGCTAGCAAAGTATGTTGATCGGAGAGGCGAAAGAAGAAACAACGACCGAACTAGAGAGAGGTCTAGATCTCCTCATCGAGCAGAGGAGAACAAAAAGAGAAACCATGAAGTTGATCCATAGGATGATCCCGATCTTCCCAAGAAACCAAGGCAGCCAGAACGAGAGGTATTTTCAATACGCTTTGGGTCATTTGATTGTAATGTTATTACATGAGGAGATGCATGATGAGGAGACCTTACTGCAGAAAGAAAAGCTTACCTCGGTGAGGCTCAAGCTTGCTCGTACATTCAGCGAATAAATATAGCTGAGGAAGATCGTCCGAGAAAGGTGAACAAGGAGAAATTGGTTATCGATTTTTCAAAAAAAGACCTTGCATGTGTTTTATATCCTCATGATGACCCGTTGGTGATCAAAATAAGAATGAAGTAAGTCATGATTTCAAGAGTACTGGTCGACAATGGTAGCTCGGCAGACATCATGTTCTACTCATGCTTTTATAGTTTAAATCTAAAGCTATCTCAACTGGAGCCTTACCACAGACCCCTCATTGGTTTTGCTGGCGAGAAAGTATTTCCACTTGGGACGATTAAGTTGGAGATATTCATTGGTACGTGGCCTGCTTGTCGGACAGAAAGAATACGTTTCTTCGTGATGGACAAGAATGTCCAATCATCGTACAATATCATCATGGGAAGAGTAGGATTGAAGAAGTTCGAAGCTATGCCATCTACAGTGCATTAGTGCCTAAAATTTCCAACAAACTTTGGAGTAGGAGTTGTGAAAGGTGATCAGAAAGTATCTCGGGAATGCTATTATTCATCCGTTGAGCAAGAAGAACTGGAAGAATCAAAGAAAAATACTACTACCTATCAAGTGGATGAAGGTGCAGAAATTAAAACATTGGATCCTCGAGATGAGTCGCAACTCGTGAAGGGTCAAGTGGTGGAAGCTACTGAAAACATCATTCTAGACGACGAGCACCCTGAGCGAATTACTCAAATAGGTTCATCGTTGGAAGCCTCATTAAAATAGGAATTGATAACTTTCCTTAGAAGCAGAAGACAAACTTTTACATGGAGTCATGAAGATATGCCTGGGATAGACCCAAACTTCATATGCCATGAGCTCAATGTGAATAAGGAGATCAAGCCTGTGAAGCAGAGAAGAAGAGTATTCAGTCCCGAGAAGAATCAAGCCATACAGGAGGAAGTCGAGAAGCTCCAGAAAGCTAGTTTCATTGAAGATGTTAAATATCCAGATTGTTTAGCTAATGTGGTAATGGTAAAGAAGAAAAACAACAAGTGGAGGATGTGTGTAGACTTCACCGACCTCAATAAAGCATGCCCAAGGATCATTTTTCACTGCCCCGAATTGATCAACTGGTGGATGCTACCTCGGGACACGAGTTGCTGAGCTTCATGGATGCTTATTCTGGCTACAATCAAATTAAAATGAAACCTGAAGACAGGGAGAGTACTTCTTTCATTACCCCTAGGGGAACTTATTGTTATAATGTTATGCCTTTTGGTTTGAAAAATGCAGGTGCGACATATTAGATGCTGATGAACAAGGTCTTTGCTGAACAAATCAGTGACAATATGGAAGTCTATGTTGACGATATGCTGACGGAAAGCAAGAAAGCTGTCGATCATCTAGTTGACTTAAGTCAGACTTTTGATCAACTAGATAAATATCAAATGAAGCTGAACCCGACGAAGTGCATCTTTGGAGTACGAGAAGGCATGTTTCTCGGGTACATTGTCAATCAACGAGGCATTGAAGCAAATCTTGAAAAGATCAAAGCTCTATTAGGGTTGCGATCTCTAACGACGAAGAGGGAAGTACAGAGTCTCACAGGATGAGTAGCAGCACTCACCAGATTTGTGTCACGAGCAACTGATAGATGTCTCCCATTCTTCAAGACACTCAGAAAGACTTTTGAGTGGAATAATGAATACGAGAAGGGTTTTCAAGATTTGAAGAGATACTTGGGAGCACCTCCACTGTTGTCCAGGCCAGTGATGGGAGAAAAATTGTACTTGTACCTTGCAGTGTCCGAGAATGCAGTTAGCTCGGCGTTGATAAGAGTGGAGAATGGAGTACAAAAGCTAATTTACTACACAAGTAAGGCCTTCCGAGGAGCAGAGATCAGATATCCAAGGCTGGAGAAATTGGCACTGGCTCTTATTGAGGCGAGTAGGAGAATGAGGCCATACTTCCAGGCTCATACTATAGTAGTATATACTGATATGCCATTGAGGCAAGCCCTGCATAAGCCAGAAAAATCAGGAAGATTGATGTACTGGGCAATAGAGCTCGGTGAATATGATATAGTCTATGAACCCAGATCATCGCTTAAAGGGCGGGCTGTAGCAGATTTTATAGCGGAGTTCACCTATCCTGATATCTCCGAGGAACAAAAGTTTCTCGCTGATCAACCTGTGGATGTTACAAGATGTGACGCAGAGATAGTTGTGAGGACTTCGGACGAGAAACAAGAGTTGCTCGTTGATCAACCTGTGGATGTTACAGGATCAATAAACACTAGCTCAGACCAACTCCGGTTGGTAAAAGGGCAAGTGGATGTTACAAGATCATTGACATTGGGCTCAGACCAACTCCGGTTGGTAAAAGGGAAAGAAGAAATGATCGACGAAGAGCAAGAAAAATCTGAGGAGGAAAAGAAGCAACAAATATTTCACCGAGGAACTCTAACTGATCAAAAATTCGAAGATGAGTTACATATATGGAGACGATATATAAATGGCTCATCTTGCACTGCAGAATGCAGCGCGGGGATAGTTTTGAGCACTCCGGATGAGGTCAATATGTAATACGCCTTGCGTTTCCAATTCAAAGCTTCCAACAATGAGGCTGAGTATGAGGCCATAATTGCAGGACTTGGTTTAGCAAAAATTATGGAGGCGCAACAGGTCATTGTTTTCAGTGATTCTCAATTGATCATAAACCAAATGATGGCAGTATATGCAGTTAAAGGACAATTAATGATTAGATATCATGCAAAGGCAAAGGAACTGGTGTCAGAATTTGTCGTTATTCAGCTAGTCAGAATACCAAGAATGGAGAATGCGAGAGCAGATGCCCTAGCTCGACTAGCATCAGCTACTCGCACCGAGCTACGACGAACAATCCCAATTGAAGTGTTAGCTGGTCGGAGCATAGATGAAGATCTGACGATGAACTTTATCACCCTTGATTTAGGACCATCTTGGATGGATTCCATCAGGGCGTATATCGAGGAGGGAGAATTTCCAATTGATAAGCTCGCTGCCAAAAAATTGAAGTTTAAAGCTGCTCGGTATGTAACTAATGGTGTTTTATATAGACGAGGAATTATGGCAGGTTTGTAGAGATGTGTAAACCCCTCCGAGGTGAAAGAATTAATTGAAGAGATCCACGAAGGGTCTTGTGGAGCATATGTAGCAGGTCGGACGCTTTTACAAAGGGTAATGACGCAAGGATACTACTGGCCGACGATGAGGGCTGATTGTATAGCCTACGCCAAGAAGTGTGACAAGTGCCAGCGGTTTTCATCCATCCGAAGAACTCCACAAGCATTTTTGACACCCATAACTTCCCCTTGGCCATTTGCCATGTGGGGAATTAACTTGGTTGGGCCACTGCCAACGACCCGAGGAAGGTTCAAGTACCTCGTCGTCGCAGTGGATTATTTTACTAAATAGGTAGAAGCTGAGCCACTCATTGACATGACGTACGAGAAGGTGTAACAATTTGTTTGGAAGAACATCAGTTATCGATACGGTCTACCTCATGCCTTCATCACAGATCATGGAACACAATTTGATAACGAGGAGTTTGCCGCTTATTGTCATCAATCAAATATTTTGAAGGTCCACTCAGCACCAGACAATCCTCAAAGCAATGGACAAACTGAAGTGACAAACATAACGCTGCTAAATGGCTTGAAAAAAAGATTGGATGATGCAAAAGCAAACTGGATCAACGAGTTACAATCGGTACTTTGGGCTTACCGAACTACTCCCCGAGTAGCAACTGGAGAAACACCATATATGCTGGCGTTTGGAACTGAAGCCATTATACCTGCCGAGTTGGGCCTCCCAACACATAGGTTACTAAATTTTAATTCCCCTGTCAGCGACTTAATGAGAAGATTGGATTTAGACATGCTCGAGGAAGTTAGAGAAGAAGCAGCCATTAGAAATGCTACTTACAAGTAGCGAACAACTCTGTTCTACAACAAAAGGGTGAAGAAGTGTGACCTGAAAGAAGGAGACTATGTGTTGAAGAAAGTAATTCAAAAGCATAATAAGCTGGAAGCAAACTGGCATGGACCATATCGAGTTACAGAAGTTGTTCGACCAGGAACTTATCGAATAGCAACTCTAGAGGGGGAAGAGTTCAAGAATGCATGGAACGCAGAGCACCTACGCAAGTATTATCAGTGATGTATATGTAACACAGTTCCATCAGTATGAATAAAATGAAGACATTCTGCTAAAGTCTCTCCTTTATTGAAAATTTTTCGAGGAATATTAGTGCTACACACTACTCGGCAAAACTCGGCAAAGCTCAGACTGCTCAGCAGCAAAATATTCCTAAAAATGCCAACTTCGGTTGGTTAGGAAACGAAATATTCCTAAAAATGCCAACCTCGGTTGGTTAGGAAACAAAATATTCCTAAAAATGCCAACTTCGGTTGGTTAGGAAACGAAATATTCCTAAGAATGCCAACCTCGGTTGGCTAGGAAACGAAATATTCCTAAAAATGCCAACCTGTTTGGCTACGAAACGAAATATTCCTAAAAATGCCAACTTCGGTTGGTTAGGAAACGAAATATTCCTAAAAATGTCAACCTCAGTTGGCTAGGAAATGAAATATTCCTAAAAATGCCAACCTGTTTGGCTAGGAAACAAAATATTCTCGCAAATGCCAACTTATGTTGGTCGGGAGGTAAGATTATTCCAGAAAGTGCAAAAGTTGCTAACTATGGCTGGCCGGGGATAAAAACCCACCAACTGTAGTTGGTTGACAAAGAAAATTTACCGACCTTGGTTGGTCTGAGACATTTAAAATAAAAGTCTACTGACTATGGCTGTTCGGAGATAAAAACACACCATCTGTAGTTAGTTGACAAGCAAAATTTATCGATCTTGGTTTGTCGGAAACATTTTATGGGTAAAATTATTTAAAAAAGACTAACTATAGCTGGTCGGGGATAAAAACCCACTAACTGTAGTTGGTCGATATGGAGAATCTAACAACATTGGTTGGTTGGAAACATTTTAAACAACATTTTTATACTCGTTACTTTATTATTAAGTGATCGAGCAACAGTATTGATACTTGTAACTTTTTAATTGTTACTGAGTTGGTCGACAAACAACACAATATTGTTATTTTTTTACAGATATGCATAAATATAAAGTGTTTGATAAATACAAGACAATAGCAATCAAGATTTGCAAACAAAAATGAAAGTCTTTCATTGAATTCAAAATAAATTACATTGATAATGAAATTACAGTTACATTGACATGTATACTAACTATTACATCAAAAATTTCTATTTTCCTGGTTTCTTCCCCTCTTCTTTTGACACAGGTTCTTCGCCAGCAGGTGGATCATTTAAAGACAGAGTAGAATTGATGAAGTTAAGATCCTTCAACATCCTGACATTCATCACGGATGGTCGATCTAAGAGATGCTCGGGACGAGATACCTCGATTTGAGAATGTAAATTGTAATCACCGAGATACTTTGAAATTAAGCTCCGAGGAATGGCCCGAGTAGGGATCCAATCCATGTCCAAATTGTATGGTGGCACAGGCAAGTCGAGCAACTCGGGATCACGGTAGTCCCACAGATAATGACCTTGTTCGAGCTTCAGCACATCTAAGGCATTCAGCCAGCCTTGCTTGTAGCCCTCATTGTTGGCATTTTGGATACGATCGTCCAAGTGGAATAGTACTTCGTTGTATCCAGCCATCCAGAACTCCCTGGGTTGCTTATGGAATTGATATGTTAGCCTTTCTAGCTGCTCATGAAGATTCTTGATGAAAAGTTCCTTATTCTCCAAGATTGACTTCTGCGTAGAGAGCTATTTTTCCAAGTCCCTAATATTCTTTGACATATCAGACAATGCCTGGTTCTTCGCCATTAGTTGGAAAGCCTGGTTCTCTAAGGCAGACTGAGTCCTCTGTTCCTCGACAAGAATCCGAGCTGCTTTTGCTCGTCCCCGAGGAGATCTTGCTCGACCACGAGAAGATGAATAGGTGCCAGAGCTCCTCAAAGTCTCCAACTCTTCCCTCAACTTGGCGTTCTCAACCTCTAAGAACGAAAATCCCTTACCGGTCACTGGGATCAAGGCACTAGAAATGGAAGCTGCAGACTTCAATTGTGACAGATCCTTCTGTAGGTTGTTATTTTCCTTTTCCAGCAACTAAGCAATCTGTCTGCATTCTTCGACTTCACCTCTCAAGGTTCTCTCCCTTACATCATACCCAGCAAAAAGCTTCTCGTAGCCCTTGTCGGCAATGATCTGCTGGTACTTCTTCTCGTGCCCCTCATGTAACAAATTAGTGGATTCCTTGTATTGAAGCTGAAGGTCCTCGAGGGTGCTTTGAAGATCCTCTATCATTTCATAATAGGCAACGTTATTGGCTACAGACCTATCAAGAAGACACTTCAGATATTGATACGCTTCCACTTCCTATTTTGAAGCATCATGACCAAGTATGTCGATAACTTGTGCAACACTCAGGTCTGTGTGACCAGCCTTAAAGTACTCATTACATTGTCATAGCAACTTTGTATCATGGGCAGAGAGCAGTTCCATCCTGGCCAAAAACTAATAGAGAAAGAAGAGAAATCATCAATAAGAAGAATAAGCAGAGTATGAATGAAAGATATACAATAATATGCAAAAAAGTTCAAATTTTATTAGATCATAATTCAGAGTTACATCTTCTGGGTTACATTTGATAAAGAGAAACAAAATAAAGAGAAACCCGAACAACACTAAACCTTTTCCTTATCTCCCAAAACTTTCTCGGGAGGCTGGGATGAAGAGGTAGGTTGCTCGGAGGGAAGATATAGCTGCTCGGGTAGAGTAGGCAGTTGCTCGAAGGAAGAAACGATGTGTTGATTTTCCTCGGTAGCAGGGTGGATGGTTAGGGAATGATCTCCCATCACCATCGAAGAATCTTCAGAGGTAGCTTCGTCATCTTCTAATTCTTCTGGAGGAGGGGGGACTAGGGATATGTCTTTGGAAGAGCTCGGAAGACTCGGAAGACCTTCATTTCCTGAAGGGCAGCAACCCATCCATCCCTAAAGTATTTAAGGCTGCCATAGTCTACTTTCGACACCATGGCAGCCAACCCCTTGTTCCACCCATTGTCCCAGCCAGAGCTGAAGGACTTCCTCACAGCAGCTTTCCTCTTCAGCTTCTCTGAGGAAAGTTTCTCAGAAAGTAGGTTCTCAGCAGCCTTCAATTTATTTTCTGCTTCCTCCTTTTGTCGACCTACTTCTTGAAGCTGGCCTAACCTTTCCTCAGCAACCCTGAGCTTATCTTCAAGATCTCCAGCAGTTTTGAGCTTCTCTGCGAGCTCTTTATTTGCCTTCTCCAAGGCATTCTTTTTCTTCTCCAACTCTTTGGAGGATTCAACAGCTCGAGCTTTATCCTGCTCGGTGGAGGCAAGCTTCTTCTCCCAGACAACTTTATCATCAGCATATTTCTGGCGAGAATCTGCCAAAGACTTGGTAGCTTCTTCCAGAGCTCCCTCCACACTGGACGAGGAGTAAGAAGCCTTAATCGCTTCATACTTCTTCAGGATTATATTGAAGCAGCTCATCAACTGTGAACATAAAAAGAAAGCAAGTTAGAAATAGAAATGACAAAGGAAATATGAAAAATTCAAAGTAAAGAGACTTACAGAAGCAAGGTGACGAGTAGCTAGTGAGGTGACCATGTCCCGAGTAAGGTTTTCTTCAGTACCTTGTACCTCGGGAATGATCGAGGACTTTATCGAGCTCATTACAGAGCTCGGGGGAACAAAAGCTGGAGCCCCAGTTCTAGTAATTGGGGGCTGAGCAATGGTATCAGCCAAATTGATCGAGGAGCTCTTCTTTATCCTCCTCGGGGGAATATGTACCGATTCAACCAAGGAAGAACCCTTGGTCGGTGATATCACAATAACCTCTCCAGGAGCAGCAGACCTGCTCGGAGTTACTGCGGGCTTCTCGGTAACTTTAACAGGAGCAGCTGGAGGAGCTGCATCAGTCTTCTTTATCCCCTCCCTTGGGAAATCAATCCTACTCCTTTTTACCTCCCCAGAACCGGAGGCAGTTTTCTCAAACAGGGCAGGAGGTCTTCTCTTCTTCATCCTTTCACTTAAAGGAATATGGGATTCAGGATCACTGGACGAGCAGTGAAAGAAGTGGTGTAGCTCTTGTACTGGAGCAGATACGAAGCCGACCTAACGTGCTCGTCATCAACACTCTGATGCAGACTCCAGATAAGTTTTAGATGTCTTACATTAACATCTGCTTCGTTTGGGCACTTTCTTTTGTTATCAACTGCAAATAAATAAACGTTGCTATCAGTAGCACATTTTATCAAACACAAAAGAAACATGATTTCAAAATAAATAAAATAAAATAAAAATAACCTATCCCATTGCCATAAGGAGGGAATTTAGGACCCTGGTAAACCTCATCTCCAGATAATGGAGGGTATTGCCAATTTTTTATGACAACCCCATGTTCAAAATAATCCCTATTGGCATCAGGGAGATTGACTACTAAGGCTCTATTTAAAAATCTAGTTTTAAAATAAAAAATATTATCATTAACTGCCCATCTATAGCAGTACATGATTTCAAGAATTCCTATGCGAGTTCCATGGACTTGATTTAATTTATGCACCCCATTAACTATTCTCCATGTGTTGGGGGATATTCTCGCAGGAACGACGTCGAAATAATGACAGAATTCCAGACACAAGGGATTTAGTGGAAAAGAAAATCCACATTCAGCGATAAAAAGGCTGGGGAACCAATGTCCCTCAGCCAAATTGAAATAATCAGAAGGCTCAGAAAGCTCTTCCAAGACAACCCAAGAGGGAATGGAAAAATCAGAACGAAACTTTTCAAGAGACTCAACAGAGTAAACCAAGGTGAAT
Organism: Sambucus nigra; assembly: GCA_949130495.1. NCBI lineage: Eukaryota > Viridiplantae > Streptophyta > Magnoliopsida > Dipsacales > Adoxaceae > Sambucus > Sambucus nigra. The sequence goes on along the minus strand of OX422207.1, from coordinate 99,448,222 downwards.
AAATAAATGAAGAAGAAGGAAGAAGATCTTACAGGAAAAGAATGGATCTGCTGACAGCGAACGACGGAAAAGATGAACGCACAAGAGAGTAGGAAGAGACGACATGAAACTCGAAGATAAAAATTTGAAAGGTAGAAGACGATGGGAGCGTCTGTGAAGTTTAAATACCTTGCCTTGGAAAATGGTGAAGTAATGATTACAAAAAAAGATGATTACGTTACCGGCGACTGAAAAGATGAAAAGTAGCGCGGGAATCAAAGCGGACAACAGCGGCTAAAAAGATGAAAAGTGGCGTGGGAATCAAAGCGGACAACAACGGCTAAGAAGACGAAAAGTGACACGAGAATCGAAGCACGCAGAAAAGTCCAAAAAAGCATGATTCTACGAATTGGGAAGGAGAAATAAATACAAGTGAAATGCTCCTAAAAATCTGGAAGACTATTTAAAGCTACCATATTCCGAGAAAGACTGTTCCATACTCCTCAAATTTCGAACTATAAAATATTGGGGGCTTCTGTTGATACCAAATTTAATCTGCTAACATGGACCAACCATATGAAGACACGTGGCTATCTACATGGCAATAACAAACACTTCCGAGGAACCCACGCGCTCCGAGGAACAAGACTACAACGAGGAAGACTAGTTCCCCGAGGAACTCACAAGCTCCGAGGAACAATTCCTCTCCGAGGAACTCTTGAGTACCGAGAAGCTTAGACGGTCCGAGCAACTCAGGCGGTTCGAGCTGCACCTCTAAGCAGGATACGAACAGTTTAACTGCTCATTAAATGCTTATCATTTGGACGCACATGCAAAGAGGGCATTAAATGTATTACCCTTTCATATGTATATTATTTAATGTATTACCCTTTCACATAACAGCCTCAGGGCTATAAATACATTGTACAATCCTCATTGTAAGGGGACCCCCAGACCGGAATTTCTTGAGATAACTTGTAATCGAGAATTTCCATACAAACAGCAATACCAAAACAATGGACGTAGGCCATTCTTATAAGGCTGATTCACTTTAAAATTCTTTATCTCATTTATTTATCTGTGATTGAATTATTAGAGTAATCTAATTTTTTACATCAACAGTAATAGTCATGTTTTTACTAACCTTATAACCCCGTCCAATTTTTTGGATTACACCATTATTAGCATTAATGGATTTTATGTTAATAGTAGTGATAGTGAAGAAAATGATCTTCGTAGTGTTTATGATAGGAGAGTTTTAAAATCAAAATCCCTATTATAAACTAATGTAAAACATTTTACAAAAGTAAAGGCTTTGTAAAAAAAATGCTTGGAAGAAGAACGGAGATTTTGAGGGTTTCTATTGAAACAGATGTTTTGCTTGAAAAATTAAAATCATTAAGAATGAGAAACTACTTTTTCCCATTAGCTAAATTGTTTAAAGGAAGAAATTTATTTCTTTTTCAATTATAGAAGCTCACGGACATTCTCTTTACTCTGGACTTAAATTCTTTGATTTGTGCTTTAATGACTTCTTATAATTTCTTAATGAACTAACGTAAGGTAAGAAGTTACATATGGTTGACTATGAATGTATGTACATATAAATAAATAAATGATTTGACCATGTCCATAGACAATTTGAAAAGGAAGTTTCAACTCTGTCAAGATTCCAAAGTTAACCTTTTAAAGAGGGTTGAAAATTTTATGAAAGACTTGAATTCTAATAATCCATAAATTCTTATAGAAGAAATTTTCATGCCATAGGTTCATTGTCAAATGGATCATTAATTGTTGAGTCAGTTTTTGAAAGTATTACAAACCTTAGGAAATGTGGCGTGGTAAAAAATTTAAAGAAGATTTTTGTTCCTCTTACTTTTATTAACAAAACTAAACCATTTCTTATCATGCTAACTATAAATGATAGTGCTTTTTCAAAATGTCACAAAAAGGTCTACCTTAGAAATTTGTATTTCAAGTTGAAAACAGTTCATTAGAAGATTGTTCCTAAGAATTATGTGCATGTTTCTACACTTAAAAAGTTTACATGTAATCATTGTCACAAGAAAGGTCATAAAAAAACTTTAATCATTTTCTCAATCCGACCTTATGATTTTTCAATGCTCGTAAGAATGGGAGTTTTTTTAGAATAATTCTATGGAAAGTCAAGAATAACATGTTCACAACAATAAGAGCAAAGATATTAGAAACTTACCCAACATTCGACCCAAACCCGAAATGCCAAGTATGAATAATGTGCAGATTAGGAAGGATAGTATGAAAATAATAGATATAGAGAGAAATTGGGATCCTAAATTGATTCCCTTAAACTTTATTACATTGAGTGGGTTCTCAATGAGCCTATGACTCTTAGAATGTTTATCTCGTTCATCGGCTCATCATATTCCTTTCTTCGTGCTTTTATCGCCTTTGTCTATTTATCGTGACATACAATTTTGCATTATGTACTTGTAGGTTAGTTGCCTCACATTTTGGATTAATATATGATCTCTTGCATATAATAGTTTATCTTAATTTTTATGCCTATGTACTCTAAAAATTGAATTTTAAAGCTTAAAAGTCATAATATAGTTAAAGTTTGATTATGTGGGGGCTTAAATATAAAGGCTCATTTCGAAGACCGTCCCACCAGGTCCAGCAACATGAGGGGCACACCCGGCCCATCCTATTACTAAGGATTATTAAGATCATTTATCATATGGATACTTACGCATATATCTACCATCATTATCAGCTCATGTTGGTTACCCAAAATCTCGAACGAGATATTCAGGGACTCATCACGCACATTTATCTCAAACCGACGGAGTTCCTAAGCTTATTTAACCACTGCAGTTTTATATAATGATAAATACATCCAACACCCCACGTCCAAGGGGGATGTAATTTTAAAACCTTGAGAGAACTTAATAAAATACAATAACCTCTCCCTGGACGTAGGCAATTTTATCGAACCACGTATATTTTTGTATTGTGTGACAGGCATCTTACATTTATTCTATAATTATTTGCTGGAATCCTTTTATTAGAGATTAATTTGCACTCACAACTGGCACCGTCTATGGGAAACAATTTGCCTTCCATGACAATGATTCTTTTGAAGAGTAATTACGATGTTTCACCAGCCAAATAGTGTGCCCCAGCCAGGAGACGTGTGAGATAATTTGGCCCCATTGAGGTTTAGGTTTAAGGTTTGTCAAGATGGGAACCCAAGGTACCGACCCGAACAACAACCTTCGGAGGAAGGCCACGAGCAACCTAGGTTTACTCATATCTCACGCATGGTTGACGGTTACAAAGTAATTCTTTAACAACGGAAGGGTCCAACTCACCTCTAGATTGAAGAGAATTCTAGCCTCTAGAGGCGACTAGAAGAGATCGAGAGAGACCTCCACCAGAACCAAAAATAGGGTCCTCAGACCCTTATCCCTCATTCGAGCAAGACTCACAACCAAGGAAGGAGCACCAACCCTGACCAAGAATGTGCAAGGCGTAGAATTCACCAAGGCAAGCGCCACAGAGAAAACGATTGCCACATAGATGACATAAAGAGTTTTGTTCAAAAGGAAATGGACCAACACCCCGCTCATAGAGGGGCTAGGTCATCTAAAGAGCTAGAGAGGAGAGATCTTATCACCTAGATAAAGTCTCCCTTATCGAAAACCATCGAGGAAGAGGAACCCCTGAAGAAGTTTGTAAACTCATGGTTCAAGGTCTACGATGGAAAGGCTGATACCATCAACCATGTTCGGCAGTATAGGCAGGCTATGACTTTGTGGAGTTATAATGGTGTGTTGATGTGTCGTACTGCCAGAAATGGCTCTAGAGGCAAATCCTTCACTGCTCATTTTATCACCAACAACTCTCATCCCAAAAGAATGGACTTACTGCTCACGATGAAAAAGAATCCATGAGAGTCACTGCATGAATACGCCAAACACTATTTCAAAATCTTTAATGAGGTATAGGATTGCTCGGAGCAAGTTATCATGGCATCCTTCAAAATAGTTCTACCCCCACGTCAATGATGTATCAATACCTTACCAAAAAGTAAGCTGATACAATCGACGGTCTCATATCATGTATAGATAAATTTGCTAAGGTAGAGGACATGGTCCACACCAGTCAAGTCGATACTGGTTGCACCAAGGCGAATAAAGGGGGCGACAAGGAGAATACCCCTCAAAAGGAGAAAAATAAGTATAATGGCGCTAAGAATGGTGGAAGAACAGATTCCTTTAAATCTTTTTTAAGATGTCAACACCATTTTTAAGGAGCCAATTTATAAGATTCCAAAAAAGATAAAAGATCAACAGTTCCTCAAGTGGCCAAAAAAGATGGGAGGGGATCCCGCCAAGAGGAACAACACGCTCCGATGTGCGTTCCATAAAGAGAGCAACCATAATACTGAGAGTTATAAGGAACTCCAAGCTCATATAGAGGAGTTAGCCCAGGTCGAGCATTTGAATTAATAAATTGAGAATAAGTCTGATCAGGTCATCCCTAATGGAGACCAAAAACTAGACAACGTCCTGGATGAGGAGATGGGATACGAGTTTATAGTCATACATGAGGCACACAACCTCAAGGAAATTCAAATGAACGCTGTTATGATGGAGCTCAAGAAGGTCACAACCATGATTGAGGCCTTCCAGATAGATCCTGCCAAAAGTCAGGATGGCAAGCTCCAGTTGCCAGAGGACGTCGACTACAAGTACATTATTTTCACGGAGAAGAATTTGGTTGGATTAAGAACCCCGCACCACGATGCACTTTTAATCATTCTCCAAATTTAGAATTGGGATGTGGATAAGTTATTAGTGGACCAAGGTATATCTTCAGAGATGATGTACCTAGAGCTCTTCCACAAGCTCAAGATCAAGATGATAGATCTCAAAGAGGTGATCGTCCCTATGGTAGGCTTTATGGGAAATATGATCATACCCTTAGGAAAAGTGATCCTTCCAATGAGGGCAGGGAATATTTTAAAACATGTAGAGTTTTTGGTGATGGATATTGATTTGCCCTACCATTCCATCCTAGACAGAAGGTGGTTTCATTCCATGAAAGTTATCCCTTTCACTTACCACCAAAAGCTCATGTGTATCACAGATCGAGGCGCACTGGAAATTAAGGGCAATCAAACTATTGCTCAAAAATGCTATATCACCGCCATCTGACTAAAGAAAGAAAAGAAAGAAAAGAAGAAAGAGAATGAGTTTATTATGAAGGAATCCTAGGATGGGGCTACTCATTAATAATAGCAGCTACGACATGATCGAATAAGGTGGAAGAAAACTAGGGTCTACCCTGCTAATAGGGTCATTGAAACCTATACGAGGTTATCTTTTATATAGCCCGATCGGAGAGAAATTTTTTTATCAGGGCAAATATGATTGACCTTTAAAAAGAGGATTTTATTTCCTTCACAAGACATATCTTAGATGTATTCTCATAGAAACCATATGATATATCGAGAATCAATTCTATAGTTGCTAGTCATCGTCTCCATATGGATTCGATATTTAAGCCGATCACATAGAAAGCTCGTCGAATAGCTCCCGAGAAGGCAAAGGAAGTGGAGAAAGAAGTAGGGAAACTTCTGGAGGCAAGTTCCATCAAAGAAGTTTAATTCTCGAAGTAGCTCTCAAACCCGGTTGTGGTATATAAAAGAAATAATGGCTAGAGAGTCTGCATAAATTTTATCGACCTTAATAGGGCTTGTCCTATAGATAATTTTTCCTTTCCAAAGATAGTCCAGTTGGTCGATACCACAACAGCTCATGAGTGAATGAGTTTTTTAGATGCTTACTCGGGGTACCATCAGATCCCTCTGTTCTATCCCGACTAAGATAAGATCTCCTTCATCACCCTAGTTGGTATTTATTATTTAAGGTCATGTTATTTGGCCTTAAGAACGCTAGAGCTACATACAGAGGTTAGTCACAAAAATTTTCTAGCATTAGATGCGGGAGACCATGGATGAGCACATTAACGATATGCTCGTCAAGAGCATGAATAAGGATGACCATCTCCAAGACCTAACTAGCACCTTTGAAATCTTTAAGCATTATCCAATGAAACTCAACGCTGGTAAGTGCTCATTCGGGTTTTGATATAGAAACTTTTAGGGTTATTTAGTTAGCAAGAGAGAAATTGAGGCTAATTTAGATCATATAGATGTTATCAGTAGGGTCTAACTGCCAAAAACATTATGCGAGGTCCATAAACTCATGAGATACTCGCAGTGCTTAACCTCTTTATTTCAAAATCATCTGATCATTATCAACCATTTGTTCATTTACTAAATAAGGAGATAAGCCTCATCTAGGAGATCCCTGATCAGGGGTATCCTCTTTATTTTAATCTCTTAGTATCAAGCCATTAATTCAATTCATCTTTGATCTATAAAAGAGAATCCAAACAGTTCCCTATTTACTATGCCAGCAAGACGCTCCTGGATGTCGAGAAATGTTACTTGCCTGTGGAGAAACCAATTTATATATTGGTAGTCACTTCACAGAAGATGAAGATTTATTTTGAAGACCACTCCATTACTATGATTACTTCCTTTCCCCTTAAGGCTATCCTTCGCAAAGCTGACCTTTTTGGACAGATGTCAAAGTGGTTGGTAGATCTTTAGGGTTTGACATTCACTTTCTATCAAGGATAGCAATCAAAGGGAAGGTTCTAGTCGATTTTATTATAAAATTAATTGGAGATGGACCCACCAACCAGTAGGTGGTCACTCAATCAAACATGCACTAGGACGCTCACGATAAAAGTTGGACACTGTATGTCAATGGTACCTTTAATTCCAAGGGGAAAGGTGTAGCCATTGTCCTTGTGACTCTAGAGGAAGCTATGATCAAGCAAGGGATCAGACTGGGACTTGAAGCCTTAAATAATGAGGACGATTATAAAGCTCATATATTGGGCCTATGCAAGCCCCACTTGCTCGGGGCGAGATTACTTAATGTTTATTATGACTCCAAACTAGTGTACAATCAAGTCAACGGTGATTTCAATGCCAATGATGATCGAATGGTACTCTACCTCACAGTTGTATGCTAGATGGTTATGAAATTCAAAGAAGTTCACATTCAATAGTTCCCTAGGGGCACAACAGTCATGTCGATGCTCTAGCAGTGAACTCGGATCTCACGAGAATAATCAAAGTCAAATTCCTCATCATGCCCAGTATTGACAAAATAGTAAGCCCCGAGTGATTCATTTCCATCGATAAAAGTCCTAGTTTAATGGACAACATCATAGCATACTTAGAGAATGAAAAACTTCTGGCTGATAAGAAATTGACCCATCAAGTCAGAGTGAAAGTTTCACATTTCTACTTGGACAATGGGGGAAAGATATATAGGATATCCTTCATAAGCCCCTGCCTCTAATGTCTGTACCCAAAGGACATCGATCAATTTCTTTACGAACTTCACGATGGAATATGCGAAAACCACGAAGGAGGAAGATCCCTGTCATTATGAGAAATCAAAGAAGGCTACTGGTGGCCATATATGCAGAGAGATGCAAGTGTTTATGTTCGGAAGTGCAAGAAGTTCTAAAAATACTCTCCCATGGTCCATTAACCAGCTACTGACCTAAAGCCCTTGACTAGACCTTGTCCATTGGCATAATGGGGTTGTATTTCATTAGACCATGACCTATCACACTTGGGAATCATAATTACTTGATGGTCGACACAGATTAATTTAACAAGTGGGTAGAGGCAAATCACTAGCCAATATTAGAGATACAGATATGATAAGGTTCATCTGGAGGACCATCATAACATGCTTTGGGGTGCCGAGGGCCATCATAACTAATAATGGCACACAATTTGAGAGTGGACCATTTCTATCTTTTTGCGATGAGCATAAAGTCAAGCACACTTCAGTTCGGTAGCTTATCCCCAAAGAAACGGTCAAGCAGAGGCCTTCAACAAAATAATGCTCAATGGCCTTAAGAATATGCTGGAAAGAGCGAAAGGTGCCTGGGTGGACGAGCTTCCCCATTTTCTCTAGTCATATCGTACCACACCCAGGAGACCAATCGAGAAAGTACCCTTTTCACTCACATATGGAATGGAAGTCCTCATAAGACTTGAAGGCCTCCCGATCATGCGGATAAGGGTGGTCGACCAATAGTTGAATGAAGATGGCCTTCATGATGAACTTGACCTAGACAATGAATGAAGAGAGCAAGCCATGATCAAGATGTATTTGTACCATAAGCAGTTGGCAAAGAAGTACAACAATGGAGTCAATCTGAGGAATTTCCAAGTAGGAGACTACGTCCTTAGAAAATTTCTCGGCAGCATAATAAAATCGTTGAATAGTAAGTTGGGGCCCAATTGGGAGGGACCATTAAATAGAGGGAAAAGAGACATCCATAGCATAAAATGCAGCCAACCTCAAGAATTTTTACTTTTATTCTTCTTTTTTACTTTTAGTCTTCTTACTATTTATCACTTAGTTTATGCAAATTTTTATTTCGAAACTTATGTTGCTCCCAATTTATTTCTGTTATGAATAAAGGCCCCTTTTTCCATATCTCGCTCAAATCTCTTAATTTATTCAATTAAATTACATTGTTTCTAAGTAGAGGGCTCATAATTAACATTTAGTCTTCAAAAAGTGCAGATCAAGATTTAACTTAATTACAATGGAAGTTTTGCTAACTACAATTATAATTAAATTCCCCGGGTCATATCATAACCCAAACAGGAGACCTCACGACTTGTCCAGGCAAGATAAAAGCCCTACGGGGAATCCCTAGGCAATAAACTGACTTTTTTTGGACGACTAAAATCTTGAGCGGGTGTATTAACCATAGACCAGGTGCATTTTTTCCATTGCCTTCTCTAGGCCTAAGGGAATGTGACGACATAACCTAAAAGGTAAGAACGGAAGAATAACACATGCAAGGCATAATGAATTAGAAAAGTGAATTAAAATTGGTATTAACTTGATTCATTCATTAGTGCTCGATTGCCAAAAAATACCAATTACATAATAATTAAAAAATACCAATTAAAAAACATACAAATATCTAGAACAGTAGATGGTCGGCGAGCTAAAAACTATTCTCTTCGCTTCCTTTGACCATCATTAGGGTTAGGTCTATATTCTCCATGACTTTTATGACCTTATAGGTAACTCTTGACAAGTTGAAAGGGAATGGCATCTAAAGGGATCCATATCTCATCGAACCTAAAAGGAGGTTGGTTGTACACAAGGTAGTCAACTTGGTACATGTACTATATTTAAGAGTCTTGGGGTTCCTTAACAACCATAAGGGAATTCAACCAACCATGTTTGTAGACAACATCTTGAGCTTCCTACAACCACACTAGGTCATCTTATCAACCCTCATCATAATCGACTGACTAGGCTGTTTGGGGACCCATCCCGAATAAATATCGAAGTTTCTTGTTATCATCGTTTAACCTCATCACTATGACGTTGCTCCTTTGAACTTGCTCCTTAACTTTGGCAGGTTTTTTCTTCAAGTCACGACGTTCGGACTGGACTAGGGTGCTAACCTCACCAATTTCCTTGAATTCAGCTAACTGGGCTTTCAATTCGTTTATTTCTTTTTACATGGAATCACTCATATATTCCAAGTCTTTGAGGTTGTCCTTCATTTTGCCAACTAGGGTGGACTAGTTTTTATAGGCCCCGATACTTTTTCTTAAAGCCTTACAGGCATTCAAAAATTCTCAGAGAGCTTGCGTGCTAGCATATTGTCCAAACACATTATCTAAATTACTAGAAGAAGGAATTTCCTCGACAACAGACTACAATATCAAGGTAGAACAAGCAATAGTTTATCAGAAAATATATAAATTAGTGTACTCAAAGAAATAAAAATATTGTTTTCATTAATGACAAAATTAGGCCCATTACAGTCCAGCACCAAGAGAAAATAAAAAAAGTACAAAGTACAAGTAGAAAGGGAAAAAACCTAGAGACTATAGGCTTCACTTATTCACCTGATCTCCTATCTCAACTTTCTTCTCCTCGATCGCTCCCACCTTCGTCTGATTGGTAGGAGTAGTGATGGAAGGACGTTTGTCAACCTTGGGGGGAGGACTTGCCTGGTTCTGAACAAATAGAACAAACTCAGTGGGGAGTCCGAATTTTTCCAAGGCCTGATCACAGCCTTTTTGAAGCTCTCCTTCCAAGCATAGGCAATCTAGATCTTGGCATCATCACACGCCTTATTCCAAACTTGCTTGAAGCTCGCATCCTTAGTAAGAGGAATTTAGTCCACTTCAGTAGTCAATCGAGAATTCATGATTGACAAGCGAGTGTTCTCCACCTTCAACAGATTATTCTCGACCTTCAATGAGGCCACGACCTCAGTGGTGGTCTTCTTCTCTCTCTCATAGGATGTTGGTACAATGATGTAAGAAGTGAGAACCTTGAACAAATAGCTCGCCGAGGCCAAAATAATTGGAGATGTTGGGCTATTTCTAAAACCCAAAAATGAATCTCTTAAAAAGAAGCTCGTTTAAGTCAAAGGGAACTTACAGAGGGATGGAGTTGAGAAATGGGTACGAGCTGTGATATAATCAATATCCGTTATCTCTTCAGATAAGGTCCTCGCACGATGTGGGATACCAACTATGATGAGGGGTGGATGGATGCCCCTATTAATCTGGGTGAGGCAAAGTATCTAGCATACACACATGGATGGTTAAAATATTTGGGGGTCCTAAAAGTCCCAAAGGACATTGAACTCTAGCAGTGGTACTAAGTTGATTATTCAGCGTATCATTATCCCCAATTTGGAAGCAAAGAGAGTTGGGTCCCCTATATGCCATTCCACTCCAACTGGCTAAGGATTATTTTTCATCTCATGATAATGACGATGAATTACGATGAAGTCCTGATGATCATCGAAGAGCTTATGTCACGGAGATGACTACTCATCATAGATAGCTATTGTCTTAGTTTTATTCTTCTCGGATTTATAAATGATTTTATTATAAATTTATGTAATCAACAAGTTGTTAGTGTAATTCCACATTTTGCATTTTTCCATTCCGTTTTTCCATGCATGTGTTTTATTGTCCTGTCTTACCTTTTAGGTTGTGTCGTCACACTACCTTAGGCCTAAAGCAGACTCTGGTAAAAATGCACATGTTTTTAGGGCTATCCACCTCTTTCGGATTATTATTCAACCAAGGTTAGGTTATATTGCACCTAGGGATCCCCCGTCGGTCTTTTACTTTCCTAGGAAATTCATAAGGTTTTAGTGTTTTTCGTGACTAATACCGTAGGGCATTGAGTTTAATCGTAATTACAAAATTATGATAAAACCAATGTGATATTGATCAGTGTTTTGACCATCAGCTAAAGTGTAATCCCGCCATTTTAGAACAATGTCAAATAGCTAAATAATCCACTGGGTGTGTACTTTATTAGGAAAACTTAGAACATAATATGATCATAAGTTCTAAAATAAACAAATAGCGAAAACTATCTAAGTTTAAAATAACTACGAAAGAGTAAATTAAAAAAATAAACTTCTTGAGGTTAGCTGCATTCCATGCCCTTGGTATCTCCCTTCCCACAATTGTTTCCAAATGGTAGGGTCCTTGCAAATCATCTCTATTGATCTTGAACGTCCCCTCCCAACAAAAGGAATTTCTCCAGTAAGTCTTTTGGTCGTAGTATGATATGCCCATAGGATGTGAGGAGGATCATCTGCCCAAGCACCTTTTGCCTTTTCTAACACTTACCCATTTCTCTAGTGATAGGCCACTGATCTAAAGTGATGCCTAATAATATGGCTGTCGCAAAAACCTTAGATGGTCCAATTTCAAACTTTGTGCCATTGTTCATGATGATTATTCTAGGTATGAAAAATCACATCATGGTGTTACTCCAAATGAACCTTATCATATCAGTGTCCGTGATGTTCTCTAATAGTTTGGCCTTAATCCACTTTGGGAACTAGTCCATGCCGACCATGAGGTATTTATGATTTATTAGCGCAGTTGGGAGTGGCCTTATGAGATCCAAATTCCACTAGGCAAATGGCCACGACATAGTCAATGAATTTAGGTCGTTTGCAGGCTGAATGAGCATCGGTGATAACGTTTGGCATTTTTCACACTTTCAAACGTAAGAAGTTTCGTCTTTCTGCATGTACGGTCGTAAGCTTCTTTCATTGCTCAAAAGGCAAAGGAACTTCCTCCAGCGTGGCTTTCGCAGATTCCCTAATGCAGTTCATACAGAACATGGTAGATGTCACTAATATGCATGCACTAAAGGACCAGTGAAGGATCTTCTGTAAATTTTTCCTTCGGGCACTAGGTAAAATCGCATCTCTTTAACCCTGACTTGGTGGGCACGCTTTTTATCGGATGGAAGGATGTCACTTTATAGATAAATGATTATTGAGGCCATACAACTGAGACTTTTTTAAATGAGGAGAATCTGTTCGACAACCACGGGCTTTATGATACTGGGTTTGGCGAGGAACTCTACTTCAATGGTATTTCTGAGATCAGAGTCCACTGTTGACCCTAAGGCTACTATGGCATCAGTGTGGCTGTTTTGACCTCGGGGAACTGTTGAATGTATACTTTCTCGAATTTTGATAGCCAATAATAGGTGACCTATGGGTTCGTCATTCGTTAATCCCTGGCATTAAAATGTCCCTTCACTTAGTTGGATACCAGCTTTGAATCATAGTATATATTAAGGTGGGTTAACCTTAACGAGTGAGCTTTGAATAGTTCAACGATGAGGGCTTCGTACTCAGTCTCATTATTAGATGCCTCAAAGCCATGTCTGACCCAGTTCTCGATCATAGAGTTCTCTGAGGAGGCGAGAACAATTCCCACTCCTTCCCCCTTAGAGTTGGAGGTACTATCTACACAAAGTGTTCATTTTCTGGACTGGTCGGTCTTCGGGCTTCTCAACTGTTCTGCTATCTATTGGTGTAAAGTATTTAAAACCCAATTTTTGGGGTTATGTTTGTTTTTATTTCAAAATTAAAACGAAAAAAATATTTTTTACCCCTGTAAATGGAATATCAATTTTTTGGGGCGTTCATAATTTTTTTCCACTTTTATCTCAAATGAATATTGAATTGTTTTTGTATTTCCATTCATGTTTATATATATATATATATATATATATATATATGTGTGTGTGTGTATGTGTTGTTTTGAGAGGTTCGATTGGATTTTTGATGTAGTTGGATTATTAGAGCGTGTTCTTTACTAGTTAGTTTCCCTAGACCTTACCTTTTATCCCATTTTCCCCTTCCCTACTGAGTTATCACGACCCATCATCGTCATGCCTTTGGTAATAACGAGCTCAAGAGGGTTCATCCTCTCAGGGTGATGTGGCTGTTCCTTATGTCCACACAAGATAGGAGACTCTCCAAGCATGGATACTATATATCGCGCTAGGTTTTCATGTATAGTCCATCATACATGAAAAGATAGTTCACCTCGCGTCCCTATATGTGTCATCTTCTTTCACTTAGCTGGATCATCAAGGCTGCGATCTATTTTTCTCAGCTTGTGATTGTATATATCCTCACCTCCTATGGGAAATTTTCAATGGTATTATTGAATCTTGTAGGGGTCTCGCCTCTACGGTTAGTGGACGAAAGATAGTGATTTATGTCGATCCTATATCCTCCCATCTTTTTCTCCTGAGCACTATGTAATACCCCGTGTTTTTAGTGATTTTAATAATGAGATTAATTAATTTAAAAGTAGGAAATTTATTTATAAATAATCAGGATTTAAATAGATAATTACTAGTGTGACGAGAGTTAGTACTTATTGATGTGAATTATGTTGAATATTACCTAGTTATTAAAGTAATAAGTAATTGTGAATTTATTCAAATTTTTGTGTGAACAATATGACAGTTGTGGGAAATTAAGTTGGGATGCGCGAGTCAGTGGTGTCAGGATTAAAATTTATGGAATAAAAGTAAATTATTTATAATTCACCCATATGGTCATTTCGAGTGTGAAAAAGTTTTCGAAAGGGTAGAAATAGTCAGAAAAGTCTACCCAGGGGCTTAGTTTGGGTCCCGGGGTATTTTTAAGCCAAACCGGCATCCCGGGAGGGTATTTTAGACATTTTAAAATTTTGGAGTAATTAAATCCACGAATTTTCTAAGGCTATATCACCTCTTTCACAATTAATTCCACCAGTGTGTAGATCGGAAGACGAGGAACGTAGCCATACCCTTCATCATCAAAGGATCAGACCTACTGTTATAAGGCAAGTATTTTTCTACCTTCAATTCAGCTAGATAAATTATCCATGTTCGTAGAATATGATTAAGAATTAAATTTCATGATTGTAGAGGACAATTTTGGATTAAATCATATTTTGGGTAGGATTCATGATTAGGATTGGAGCACTATTATGGAAAAAAATAAATTTAATACATTCTGAGAATCTTGTTGTAGAGGATTCAGCGTTTTGATCACGTTCTTGAAAAAAGCCATAAACTAGAGTTCTTGAGAGTTAAATTAGAATTCAATTGAAAAGTTAATGAATCTCGATGTTTATAAGATTCTTGTACGTTAGAAATTGTCTATATGTATTAATTTAAGGTTTAGCTCCGTCTTTTTGGACTTTGGGAATTAATTAATAAGGTTTAGAGATTTTTGGTTGAGGAAACCCGTAGCTTTAAATTGCCAAAAACCAGGCTGATACCTGTTCGATCAATCGACCCACTTCTTCGATCAATCGACTCCCCTGAAATTTGTGACTTATTTTCCTCTTTAATTTCGATTCACCCCTAACTTTTAAGAACCCTTAATGTTGATTAATTGAATATAATGGGACTTAGGGAAGGGAAGTAGGGTATAGTTATGGCCCGAAAAGTATCATTATGTATGGGATTGAATGAGGATATTTATGAGTGTTTTTGAATGAGTTACGGTTGGAATTTTATGTATTGAAATTTAATTCGGATAAATGATGACTTAGGGTTAATACCAGTAGTAGGGGGAGACTATTGTACCGAATTAACCTAAGGAATAATTTGGGTGACTTCGTAAACCTTTGGGATAAGGAAAGGCTCTTAAATTTATACAACGAGAGTTATGGCGTTAATTAAATTTACGTATGACATACGGGTTGTAAATACAACGTGTGAGACTTGTAATATGGAATGTGTGTATACCAATATTGAATGTATAAATACTTAGTTTGTGTGAATATCGACTGTATGGATTTTCATGCGTATAAAATACCTACCATACTTGTTATCGCTGGGACGTCTTGAAGGGTACAGTGTTGTCTTTGGGAGCCCTTTGGGGGGGATTATATATTGGTAACTCAGAGCATAGGATCTAAGGAGGAATTATCTGTGAGTGGATAAGTTTGGGCTATATGGGTGCGTAGGTATGTGCACGACCCATTACACCGTGGTCCATGTTCACCTCTAGTTTGTGTGTGATTTGTTTTATTACTATTCCTAAGATATTCGAAATTTATAGTCCTTATTATGTACGCGAGGTACCAAGACTTAATAGCAGAGTATGCACGCACCGTTAGTTTCGCCTATGTGGGGTGAGGTATTAGTATATATTATTATAGTGAAATATATATATATATATATATATATACACCGTGTTTATTCTACTGTGTTATTTAGTAGAATAAAATGACGATGCCAATATATTTCAAGTGTGTAAGAACTTGATAGATTAATGAGATACTTGAAATCAATTAACAAAATATGAAGAACTATATAATGTATATTTCTATTATATGGGTGGGCATAATAGGTTAGTTGGCATAGATGGAGAACTATTAAAATCTAGTTAAGTGGGGTAACATAACTAGGAAGGGTAATAATTATGCATTAGGTGTGCACAATAGTTGAGAGGTGAGAATATAAAGTGAGAGCACTTGACTAACATATATGTAATTATCTAGTATTTATGCATTTAAAGACTTGCCATTTTAAAACTATTTTGAACACAGGATCTGACCCGTGTTTTTTGAAATCTATTTTCTTTTTAAAATATTTTTAGGTGCCCAGCCACAGGGACACCAAACATTGGAGTTATATTCAGTTGATGTGTTGTAGATGTTGTGGAAGTTACAGGACCTTGGTACTAGACGCCTCCATATTTATCCTTGATTCATTTAGAGTTATTTATTCCAGTCAGGGAATGTTGCCCAATCTTATTTAGAGATTTTTGTTTCAGACATTCATTTATATTTCAAGTTTGGGGATTCATTTCTTTTCAGATTATTGTATTTGGGATTTATACTGGAAGTGTTTACTCCAGAATCAGTTTATTTCATTATGTCATTTTAATTCCTATGAGATTGTTTTTGGATGGTGTATGTTTAGTAAATCATTTAATTGCTTGCTTGCTATATTAAAGAGATAAAAATTGACATGTGACTTTTTAAGTATTGTGTGGTTAGTATTAATAAAAAGTTTTTGATAGTGATGCTAAGAATGATCTAACTGGATATTTAATTTTAAATTTAATAATGGACTGATAACCCGGTACTTAATTAGGCAGGGTTTCACAGGGGGTATATGAGCATCAGGTCCTAGAGTCTTTAGGATCTGTGCGGCTTATAATGCTTAGTTTCCTTTAATGTAGAGCCCTATATTTAGGACTGTTGTATTCACTAATTGCGCATTTTACAGCTTCAGCTATTTTGAGATATCTACTATGGACTTATAAAGCTTCTCTCTCATCTCGGATGCCTCTCGAACGTGCACAACGAGCTCCTAGGGGTGTCTAACCTGAGCCCGACCAACTTTGGCCCTGGGTATGAGGAATGATACAGAGGTTGTCGCTATCATAGCACAAGCGGTACATGCAACTTTAGTCCTGGTATAGCAGGCCCCACCCAAGGTACAGACAGTGGCACCAACACCAGCTCACGGGTTCCCTTATTCTTCAGAGTGAGTCAGAGATGACTTCTAGATGGCACATCGCAGGGAGTTACGATGTTGTGGTATCGAGCCAAAGAAAGAAATATATTCGATGGCACTTGAGGATGTACGAGTGCACTGACGTCCGTAGGCAGATACTAGCTACTTTTAAGCTAGTGGGAGCGGCACTACTGTGGTGGGAGTTTATTACCACTTATGAGGAGAGAGACAACATGACTAATCAGGACCTCGGGGTGCGATTCGATTGAAAATATTTCCCTTCCACTATTCAGACTGAGATGAGGCAGAAAGACTGGACCTCACCCAGGAATGGAAAACTATTGCGGAGTAGGATGAAGTGTTTACGATGAAAAAATACCACTTCAGTTATTTAACTCAAGATTAAACTATCTAAATGGTTCCGAACAGTTTGTTGAAGAAACTCTTTTCTTGAACCAAATTTTAAACACAAGATGTGTAAAACAGTATGAACGAGTAATTTCAGTTATAGGTTTACTAGTTTGAAAGACAAAACATTAAGAAAATTAAATCAACACAGCCCTAAGAAAGGGATGTGAGGAAGATAAAAGTATACACAAGCAATTTTAACGTGGTAAAACCCCACCCAATTGGGGAAACATCCACGGTGACCTCTAGGTCACAAAAACAAAAATCCACTAAATAATAATAACAAGTTACAAGCTATATAACAATCAAGACACACAATCAAACCTAAACTAAGTTAAGAATTTATACCAACTCCTCTGGCATTTTCTGACTTCTCCCAAGGTTCTGATGTTGCTGATGTTCTCCCAGCTTCGTAACTCTATTACTTTTAGCTTTACGTCAACTCTAAAGTCAAATATCTCAATACCAACACTTTTCAGTGTATTACTGTGAAGGTGTATGTGGTGATGTGCTCTAAATCACACACACACAACTCTCTCTCACACACACACACACACACACACACACACACACTTAATTACAAATAGTATGAGTAACAAATTACAAACATATCACTTAATATGCCAGATTACCAAAATCGATCAAGTCAACATAATCAGACTTTGGATATTTAAGATATCTGCATATCAAGAGGGAATCTTGCTATAAAAACTAGCTAAAATCTTATGCACTTTCCTTATTTGAAAATATGTACTTATTTCACAAAATGTAAAATGATTGAAAGTGAAATCCCCAATCAAGATCTCAACTAGATCTAAGTCTGAATATTTGAGTAAATTGAAATTAAAAAAGATTTTGTTGTTTTGGGGTTTGAAAACAACCAACAAAAAAAAGATTTCTCGAAATGAGAAATCTAGATGAAGATCTATCTAAGTGAACTGTATCACAGAGGCTTAATCTCAATATTCTATGAAAAGAAAGATAGATTTAATCAACGTGATTAAGTTTGGAAAGAGACAAAGAACCATAGAGTATAAACTTCTCAAATCTCAAAGTCATTTACTCTTAGAAAAGGGCTTTCTGGAGAGATTTGGGCTGAGTTAGGTTTAGGGTTTCATTTCTCTCTCTAACTCTCTCTCTATCTCTCTCTCTCTCTCTCTCTCTCTCTCTCTCTCTCTCTCTCTCTCTCTCTCTCTCTCTCTCTCTCTCTATCTCTCTCTCTCATATTTTCTATTTAGTTTGGACGAAGGGAAAAAGTCTCAAATGGCTGAGGCTTAGGTCGCTTATATAGTGAGCGAGGAAGAGGCAATCCAATTCCTGAGATTAATTTTGACCATTTGACTATCAATCTAATGGTTAAAATAAAGTGGTGCAAATAGCCAACGTTGATTGGTAAAAAAGGATTCACTTAGATTAAGTCTAAACATATGCAGATCATTGATAACATTGATCCAAGGGTTCTCAAAGAAACACAAGTCGATGAGAGGGAAGAAACACAAAATCCACCAATAATATACGAGCACGTGTTAGAACATACATGCTGCAAAACGCATACCAAATTAATTAAATTTTACACACTGAAGTATCTAGCGCTTTTTGGTTTCTACCCAAGCCAACTTTAAGCCATATAAAGAAATTGCAGAACAACCCCTAAGGTTTATATACAACCAAATTTCATTTCTAAAAATCATTTAAAAATCTTAAAAATTATAAATAGTAGAAAATTAATTTTAAGGGATATAACTTACACACAACAAAATATAGCATGAGATCATGTATGTATGCAGTCCTAGTGTGTGGTGTTGGTATACTACCTTTCGGAACTTGTAGAGGAATCAAGTGTAGAGTATGAGGTTCTTTGGAAAACAATGAAGAGACTCAAATTTTATCATTATTTCCAAACTATATGAGCACCTATATAATATAGACTCAAGTAAGTCAAAGATATAGGGTGCTTCAATCTCCCCCTTTAGAAATATGAGACAAAATCTCCTTTGAGTCAACGAGGACTCGTAGGGATACAAAAGAAATAAGAAAATCCCATTCCTACACAAAAAATTCTATCTACCCAATATCCTAGAAAGAAAAAATTACATAACTCAACTAGATACAAACCAATACCCTAAAAAAATTCTATTGCAACTGATGGTACTGATTCCTGGAAATAAGATAACTAAGATCAAGATTTTTAGTTTAGAATAAACCAAAATGTCCAAGAGGACTCAAATTTCTCCCCCATTTTGTCTCAAATGGAAAAAGGGAAAAGAAAACTAGAAGATATAATAATTCAATGTTCTGCCATTACCATACCAATAGAATTGCGTAAAGATTCAAATCGAAGAAAGTCTAAAGGTTTGGTAAATAGATCTGAGAACATATGTGCTTGCGTTCAAATGAGAAAATTATATATTAAACACCTTTCAACCCAAACAAACCCTAAACATGCAACAATGTGTGATTGAATAAGATGATAATCTAAGCAAGAACATTCAAACACATGCTTGTGAGGAAAAATCCCCCAAAGGGGTAAAACCATTTATTTTCATTATAATATTGTAGGCTGTACAATTTCGGATTACAATGAAAATACAAGTGACTAAGAATTACCCTCAGGTTTCGAATTCTGTAGTCGGTGGCTGGAAATATCCCTTTCCAGGAGGGATGCAATTAGGGGTGTTCACGGGTCGGTCGGTTCGGTTTTGACCGGGTTTTTTGGGCCGAACCGACTATGTCGGTTTTTGGAGGTGGAGAACCGAACCGAACCGAAAATGCTGAAAAACCGAACCGAACCGAACCGAATCGGGTCGGTTTTTGACAGGGCCGGTTCGGTTTGCCCGTCGGTTTTTGACAGGGCCGGTTTTATACAGGGCCGGTTCGGTTTTTTCCTTTATTTTAATAAAAAATATATTTTTTAATACCTAATATAAATATAAAATTAAAAAATATAATATAATATGTCAACACTAATATAAATATAATATAAAATATAAAATTAAAAAGTATAAAAATTAATTCGGTTCGGTTCGGTTCAAAATCGGTTTTTTTATGCCAAAACCGAAAACCGAACCGACCCTGTCGGTTTTATACCTGATTAAACCGAACCGAACCGACCCTAAAAAAAACCCGCCCGAAAATTTTCGGTTCGGCTCGGTTTTGTCGGTTTGTCGGTTTGGTCGGTTTTTTTGCACACCCCTAGATGCAATGGAGAAGAAGAACGGTCTTCTCCACAAGGGTGTGAACAGCAAAAGTGCGTTCCTGGGTTGCAAGGTGATTCACAAAGGATTGGCAATTTGTGTGAATCAAATACCTAGAGTCTAGATGCTCAATAGGTGAAGACTTAGGGCTTTCTGTACTCTGATAATCGTGTGTATAATCTTAGAAAACCACTTCCCGTAGTGGGATTAAATAAAAAGTCTCGGGCCTTGAAAATCTGAACACGATCTGAACACGATCTGTTTAAGTTTATCCCAGGTGGATCGGTCCGGGTCTGAGGCGGATCGGTCCGATTTACCGGATCGGTTCTTTTATTTTGAGGTGGATCGGTCCGTTGATGATCGAATCGGTTCTTTTCCAGGCTTCATCGGTTCGCTTGCAGTCCGGGGTATACTGGCCTTCAGCAGTCGGATCGGTCCGGGTCTAAGGCGTACCGGTCCGGTTGACCGGATCCGTTCTTTTATTCCAGGCGGACCGGTCCGGTTCTGTCAGACTTTGATTCCTCTTCTTCATTTGATATTCGGATCCGTTGATGAATGTATGAATCTTGAATTTTTTCAACGGTGTAACAACGTGCGACATTATAAATTGATAATGGACAAAAATGTCCTTACAAATCTCCCCTATGTCTATGCCGGTACATACATAAAAGCAAACATCCGAATTATCAAAACAACTAAAAATGCCTATACAAATCTACCCTTCCATGAACCCAAAACTGGAAAGATACAATTGAATAAGACTACTGCGTTTGCTCTTCAATTCTTCAGGAATCTTAACACTTTTCTCATCAGGGTGTGCAATCCAATGATAATCCATGTAGTACCTACACACATGAGAAAAAGTAAAATACCAAGTTACATATCGAGTTTGAAATGAGATAAACATATATACCAATTTATGAGCAAACTTAAACTTTCAAATCTCCCCCATATAATAAGATAATTCATTCTCCCCCTTTTTATGATGTTCCCAAATAGACAAATGAGAGAAACAAAAAATAGTCAAGTGCGGGGTGTCACTAGTATAAAATCATACCATGAATGAACACAAACCAACCAAGTCGATGATAGCGTAAATGAGGTGGTGTGATTAAATTCGATAGGAAAATCAATGCATACAAACATGACATATGTGAACGATGAATATTGAATATTCCTAGCGAATGAACTTAAATGCTTCCTTTGGTGTAAAATAATGACAATATAAGATATTGACTCAATCAAATCAACAAATCAAAGCTCAAAGTTATTTTCACACCAATAACGTCAAAAATGATTTTATGCTTTTTCAGGACTTTCAAGGAAGTGCAAACCCGTTTAAAAATACTCCAACCAAACTCCCTCAGATATAATTTTGAATAGAGGCATTCTAAATTCTCAAACTTTGGAGAATTTATGGTGAAACCTAAGTGGCCCATATTTGGCATGAATTGCTTTTTATTGCCTTTAAATTTTTTCGGGATCTTTTAACCTCTTTGGACCTCGGATATTAAAATTCCTCCATTTTTTAGGTCCTTTTCAACAGTGGCTTTTGCGTAAAGGATAGATGACTACCTTTCGCAGCCCCTCCCCGTTATACAAAAACACACAGTCTCACCAAAATGGGTTTTACATGCATTCCAATCTTGTCAAGTTTTATCGCATATTGTACATTGTATAGACAGAATTGAGATGGAAACACTCAAGCCAATATGAGATAGACAAGTGCAATAATCAAATATAGCCATGCATGTGTGCAATAAAGGACATAAGAGTCAAACATGTAGGAAGTTATCACTAATTACATCTCAAAGACTCCATACTAAGTAAAGCACATGGATGAAATGATGTAGTGTCTCAAATCTCTATCAAACAGTCACATGGATATATGGAATGAAGTTGTGACTTGGCTATCTTAAATGCTCATCCACAAAAGGTGCTTAAAAATACAAAAATCTTTTTGGTCTTTTTCAAAAAATTTATCAAAATCAAATCTTTTTGTGCTTTTCTGAAAAAATAAAAGAAAATCTTTTTGTATTTTTCAAAAGAGATATAAAAAGCAAAAAGAATTAATAAAAGTTGTACAACTAAGCAATGGTACATATAAAACAGACTAGCAATAGGAAGCATATGATATGAACATGAAGAAGCATCCTATTCTAGACATAGAACAACCCCTCAGTCAACTGTGCAAATCCCTAAAGACTTCCTAAGAATCTCAAATCTAAGGGCATTTAAAGGTTTCGTGAAAATATCGGCTAACTGACAGTCAGCGGGAACAAAACTCAGGGATACAGTGTTCTCCTCAACTAACTGTCGAATAAAGTGCTCACGTATCCTGATGTGTTTTGTGCGCGAATGCTGAACTGGATTGCGGGATATGTGTATCGCGCTCGTGTCGTCACAGGAAATGGTCATGGTGTCCTGTGAAATCCCATAGTCTTTCAGCATTTGCTTCATCCACAAGAGTTGTGTGCAACAACTCCCGATGGCTATGTACTCAGCCTCTGCAGTGGACAAAGAGATGGAATTTTTCTTCTTGCTCAGCCAGGAGACAAGAGTAGAACCAAAATAGAAACACCCACCAGAAGTGCTCCTACAACCATCTACATCCCTAGCCCAATCGGCATCCGAATATGCGGACAAATGGTCATCAGTATCAAAGGAATACCAAATACCGTATGAGAGAGTCCCACTTACGTATATAATAATACGTTTTAGAGCAAGTAAGTGTGACTCTTTAGGGGACGCCTGATATCGTGCACAGACTCCAACACTAAAGGCGATGTCGGGACGACTGGCAGTCAAGTAGAGAAGGCTACATATCATACTCCGATATAAGGTTTGCTCTATGTCCTTGCCTAAAGTGTCCTTACTAAGCTTGGTAGTGGTACTCATAGGTGTACGTGCATGCTTAGCAGAGTCTGAACCAAATTTCTTCACTAGGTCTCTAGCATACTTGGATTGGGAGATAAACATCCCATCCTCTAGCTGACGAACCTGGAGACCAAGGAAGAATGTAAGCTCACCAACCATGCTCATCTCAAACTCACTTTTCATATCCTCCTCAAAGTGGTTAGCATGCTGGGAGCATGTGGATCCAAAGACTATGTCGTCCACATAGACTTGGGCAACCAAAATAGCACCGTCATCTCTCCTGACGAACAACGTCATATCTACTCCCCCTCTCTTGAATCCATGAGCTAAGAGATAGGAAGTAAGCCTCTCGTACCAAGCACGGGGTGCTTGCTTCAAACCATACAAGGTTTTCCTCAGATAGTAGACGTGCTCCGGGTGCTGAGGGTCTTCAAACCCTTTTGGTTGTTCCACATAAACCTCCTCCTGTAGAATGCCATTCATAAAGGCACTCTTGACATCCATCTGATATACCTTGAAGCGCAGATGACATGCGATGGCGAGCAGAAGACGGACGGACTCAAGCCTCGCAACAGGAGCAAATGTCTCCCCAAAGTCTACACCCTCTATCTGTGTGTAGCCTTGAGCGACCAACCTAGACTTATTTTTTATTATGGTACCATTTTCATGCATTTTGTTCTTAAAAATCCACCGGGTACCTAACACATTAGTCTCACTAGGTCGGGGGACAAGTTCCCAGACATTATTCTTTTTAAACTGAAGCAACTCATCCTGCATAGCAGATATCCAGTGTTCATCCTTGAGTGCTTCTTTATGATTCTTGGGATCGACTTTGGACGTGTAGCAAAGATGGCTAACAACGTTCTCTAGCTGAGCACGAGTCTTAACCCCTAGAGTGGGATCACCAACAATGGCAGACGGGTCATGACTCTTGCGAACCCAAGCAGGTGTGTCCCCTAGTGCAGGAGTAGGGTCCACAGAGTGTGAGAGAGGAACAGGTAAATCACTGTCAGAACAATTCTCATCCTCACACTGAAGGTTTGGATCAATAACCGTCGGAGGTTCGTCATCTTGCACGGTGACGTTTATTGATTCCATAACCTTAGATCTCTTCAGGTTAAAAACCCGGTACGCTCTGCTATTCAATGAATATCCTAGAAATATTCCCTCGTTGCTCCGGGAGTCGAACTTTCCTAATTGCTCTTTATCCCGTTGGATGTAGCATTTACTCCCAAAAACACGGAAATATGCCAGGTTGGGCTTCTTTCCAGTCCATAACTCATAAGGAGTCTGAAGTGTGTGTGGACACAAATAAACCCTATTCACCGTGTGGCACGCAGTAGACACTGCCTCTGCCCAAAATCTCCTAGAAACTTTATGACCTAGAAGCATAGATCTAGCCATCTCTTGGATCGTTCTATTCTTTCTCTCAACAATACCATTTTGCCGAGGAGTTCTCACAACAGAAAACTCATGTTTGATCCCGAGGCTATCACACTAAAGGTCTACCTTTGCTTCTGTGAATTCAGTGCCATTGTCACTATGCATCCTATTAATAGTGACACCGTGTTGATTTTGCAGGACACGGCACTTGGTCATTAAAAATTCTACATCATTGGATTTCTCTCTCAGAAACCTATAATGGAGTACCTGGAGAAATCATCTACCATCACGAGGATGTACCTCTTACCACCTAGACTCTCAGTATGAGTGGGACCCATAAGATCCATGTGAATCAACTCAAGAACACGAGAAGTGGTAATGGAATGAAACTTCCTATGAGGACTACGAATTTGTTTTCCCAACTGACAGGGTCCACAAACGGTCGAAGTTGACTTTCCAAGAGATGGTAAGCCACGTATTAGGTCCTTTCTAGCTAAGCGATTTAGATCTCTAACATTCACGTGACCTAGACGTTGATGCCACAGATCCATAGGAGTGATCGTGGCGCTATTGCAGACAAGAGAGGACGTGGGCTCAGTCCCATAGAAATTATCCTCGGTCCTCACCCCTTGCATCAAAAGTTTATCGGCTTGATTATAGACTTTACACCCGTCCCGGTCAAACTTTACTACAAAGTCAGTGTCGCACAGCTGGCTAATGCTGAGAAGGTTTGCTTTCAAACCTTTGACGTACAAAACATTTTCTAGCTTAGGAAATCCAAGTAACTCGACAGTACCACATCCTATAATGCTAAACTTGTTCCCATCTCCAAAGGTGACTCTGCCATCCTGATAGTCCTCAAGAGTCGTAAAAAATGAGGCATCACCTGTCATGTGTCTAGAGCACCCACTATAAAAATTCCACTATGAGGTATTATGTGCTTTGAGAGCAAAATGAACAACAAAAGCCTTTTTATCTTTCTTAGGTATCCAAGTCGGGATGACCTTTTGTTTGACTTTGTTGTTGTTGGTTTTAGCTGGAATGTGAGAAGCATTAACTAACGGCAAAGACATCCGTCGGAATTCTTCCATTAAACTCTGGGTCATGGCAGCTAAGAACTCAACTCTCTCTCTCAGACTAGAAAACTCATCAGTATGACGTGGTGGAGCAATAGTACGTCGTGTCCGACCCATGCTATAGAAAGACTCCCTAAGGTGGCCTTTTCTTTTACAATAAGTACAAAATATTACAGTCAAAGGCGGACCCTGGTTTGCTTTTCTTGGTCGAACTTTCCTTCGAGGTTTTTGACGGTGACCATAAGGAGTTGTAGTAAACTCAGGAACTGGTCCAAGTGAAATTTGGGACGTGGAGGCACCATGATATCCAATTCCTTACCGATCACCAAAACCTAAAGCGGGGCCGAGGAGCATCTTTCCCATCTTCCCAGATCTGTCCTCGATTTGTACCTTGACTTCCCGTGCTTTCTCAAGATCATGAGTCAGCTGGGCAACAAGGGCTTCAAGTTTTTTTCGAGTCTCCACGGAGGAATGGAGCTGACTCGTAAGACTAGCCACTTGTTTAGTCAAGTCCCCTCTCTCTTTCTCTAAAACACTATCTCTCTCTCTCTCTCTAAATAGAATCTCTTTCTCGACACAGGCAGATTCTCTCTCTCTCAGGATGGTGACGATGGAGGACTCTCTTTCACTCGCCTTTCTTAAATCTTCCTCTAAGCCGGTGGTCTTAAGAACTAGCGCTTGTTACATTTTTTAGTTTTAAATGACTCAGAATATAACTCAGCGTAGGCGCGTTGAATATCACTCTCTCTCACTTGAGTCATTCTCCCCCTCACTCACATAGATCTCACTGTCGAGGTGTCCCTGTGAAGCATCAACTTCATCGTCGTGAAGAGAACTAGGAGTTCTCACTTGACTGGCCATGCATGCGGTGAAGTTACACTCATGAGGTGACTCATCTCCTGAATCCACCGTCTCGACCTCACTGTCGTCACTAAGGGTAGCATTAAGGACAACTTTCCCTTTCTCTCTATTCAGACGATTGGCACACTCAAATGCTCTATGACCCCTACCATCGCACTCAAAACATCTCTCACTTTCTTTCTTAGGAGTATTTTTGGAGTTCTTTTCATTTTTCTTTTCAAACTTATTTTTCTTAAATTTCTTTTTATCTATAAAATTGCCATTTTTCTTAAATTTGAGAATCCTCTTGAAATTTTTTGCAAAAAGAGCCAAATCATCTAGGTCAAAATCACACTCAGAAATTGACGTGTCAGTCTCTCTCTTTCTAGACGACTCTACCCTTTTTCTAGCCGACCTCTCACTCCTTCTCTCTTGGGCTTTAAGTGCAATTCCCTTATCTTTATATTTAACAGTTTTAGGGAACATATCAATTTCATAAGTTTGCAAATCTCCTACAAGTTCTTCCAATTTCAGCGTATTTAAATTACCCATAGAATTTAGCACAGTGACTTTAGGGATAAAACGCTTAGGTAAAGAACGAAGAATCTTTTTAACAACTCTAGCATTAGGAATATGTTCACCATGATTAAAGTTAGTATTCACAATGTTAGAAAGTCAAGCATAAAATTCGTCAAAGCATTCAGATTCATGCAAGGTGATGGTTTCAAATTGAGTTGTCAAATTTTAAAACTTAGATTCTTTCATAGCATTAGTTCCTTCATGGGTGAGTTGTAAAACATCACATGCCTCTTTTGACGTGGTGCACGTCATTATGCGTTTGAACTCATCAGGTGTGACAGACCCAGAAATTGCACTTAGACCCTTAGAATTAAAAGATGACCATTTAAATTCTTCATCAGTCCAAGAAGTGTCAGGTTTCAAGTTGATCACATTATCAATAATCACGGAGGGAGGAGTCCACCCTCTTTCAACTAAGATCCAGACACGTTCATCAATGGTTTTTAAAGCCGACCTCATTCGGGCTTTCCAATAAGCGTAATTTGTCCCGTTAAAAACAGGCATTTTATTATATAACTTCTCCATTTGAACACGCACTTTTTTTTTAAAAATCAATTTTTTTTTGGAAAATTGATATCTTAGAAAATTTTTGCGGAAAATAGGAATACGCGATAAATTAGCGTAACCTGCTCTGATACCAATTTGAGAACGTATGTGCTTGCGTTCAAATGAGCAAATTATATATTAAACACCTTTCAACCCAAACAAACCCTAAACATGCAACAATATGTGATTGAATAAGATGATAATCTAAGCAAGAACATTCAAACACATGCTTGTGAGGAAAAATCCCCCAAAGGGACAAAACCATTTATTTTCATTATAATATTGTAGGCTGTACAATTTCGGATTACAATGAAAATACAAGTGACTAAGAATTACCCTCAGGTGTCGGATTCTGTAGTCGGCGGCTGAAAATATCCCTTTCCAGGAGGGCTGTAATGTAGGAGAAGAACGGTCTTCTCCACAAGGGTGTGAATAGCAAAAGTGCGTTTCTGGGTTGCAAGGTGATTCACAAAGGATTGGCAATTTGTGTGAATCAAATACCTAGAGTCTAGATGCTCAATAGGTGAAGACTTAGGGCTTTTTGTACTCTGATAATCGTGTGTATAAGTCTTAGAAAACCACTTCCCGTAGTGGGATTAAATAAGAAGTCTCGGGCCATAAAAATCCAAACACGATCTGAACACGATCTGTTTAAGTTTATCCTAGGCGGATCGGTCTGGGTCTGAGGCGGATTGTCCTATTTACCGGATCGGTTCTTTTATTTTTAGGCGGATCGGTCCGTTGATGATCGGATTGGTTATTTTCCAGGCTTCATCGGTTCGCTTGAGGTTCGGGGTATACTGGCCTTCAGCAGTCGGATCGGTCCGGGTCTGAGGCGGCCTGGTCCGGTCTGGTTGACCGGATCGGTTCTTTTATTCCAGGCGGACCGGTCCGGTTCTGTCAGACTTTGATTCCTCTTCTTCTTTTGATATTCGGATCCGTTGATGAATGTATGAATCTTGAATTTCTTCAACGGTGTAACGGCGTGCGACATAATAAATTGATAATGGACAAAAATGTCCTTACAAGATCAACTAATTGCAATTCAGTATGAAGGTAATTTATTTCTAACTCCTTAGAGTCAACTAACTCGCATATAAAATGATATCTGATTTTAATATGTTTGGTACGACAGTGTTGAATAGGATTTTAGTTATATTAATCGCGCTTTGATTGTCACAATAGAGATGTAACTTATCTTCATTTTTACAGTAGTATTTTATCATTTTTTTTAGCCAAAGTAATTGAGAACAACAACTTCCCGATGAAATATATTCGGATTCGGCAGTAGACAAGGAAGTGCAGTTTTGTTTCTTACTACTCCATCCTACCAATGTAGTGACACACTCCTGAAGTACTCTTACTATCATCAATACAACCCACCCAATCAGCATAGGTGTAACCTATTATAGTACTAGAAGTGTCTTTAGTGTATCGAAGTCCTAAATTTAGAGTTCCTTTGATATATTTGATAATTCTTTTAATGCACAATAAATGACTCTCTTTAGGATTATTTTGATATCGGGCACACACGCAAACATGGTACGTGATGTCAGGATGGGAGGCATTAAGATAAAGTAAGCTTCTATAATACTACGGTACAAGGTAGTATCAATATATTTCCCATTCTCATCTTTGGAAAGTTTGACAGAGGTACTCATGGGAGTCCAAGCTTCTTTAGCACTTTCTAGGCAAAACTTCTTAACAATCTCTAAAGCGTATTTAGATTGTGATAGAAATAATCCTTCTGAATTATGTTTAACTTCGAATCCTAAGAAGAATTGTAACTCCCCCATAAGAGATATTTGAAATTCTTTGTGCATAATGTCCGAGAAGGTAACTTCTAAAGGGGAGGTGGATCCAAAAATGATATCATCAACATAAACTTGAGCAATTGTAATGTTGTTGTCAAAATGTTTGACAAACAAAGTTTGGTCATTCCCTCCTCCCCTATATCCATTGTCTAAAAGAAAGGTGAATGGACGCTCATCCCAATCTCTAGGAGCTTATTTTAACCCCAAAAGAGGCTTTTTAGACGATAAACATAATTTGGGTGATGAGGGTAAATAAACCCTTTGGGTTGTTCTACATAGGTCTCCTCTGTTAAAATTTCGTTAATGAAGGATGACTTAACATCCATATTATATAGTGTGAAATGCAATTGACAGGCTATGACAAAAAGTAAGCAAACAGATTCGAGGCGAGTGACAGGAGAAAAAGTTTCCTCAAAATATATTCCATCAATCTGAGAGTATCCCCGGACAACTAATTTAGCTTTATTCTGAATAATCATCCCAGATTCATCAGTTTTATTTTTAAAAATCCAACGTTTGCCAATAACCCTTTTATTTTCAGGCGTGGGTACAAGATACCAAACATCATGAATGAAAAATTGAAGAAGTTCCTCCTGCATAACACTTATCCACAAGGTGTCATTTAAGGCTTCATTTAAATTTTTTGGCTCAATAAGAGACATAAAACATGCAAAATGAGCAATGTTACGAAGTTGATATCTTGTAAGAACTTGCTCAATAGGATTACCGACTACACTATCTAAAGGATGATCTTTAGAAACCCAGTTAGGTACATCAGGGGTCTCATTTGGTAAAGATTCAACTATTTCTGGAGAGTCATAATTTAAAATATTTTCGGACTCATTCGCAATAATTGGTTATTTAGTCTTACTTTTTACATTAGTGTCACTTACAACCACATTAATGGATTCCATCGTGGTTTTGGTACGGATATTGTAAACATGATAGTCTCTACTATTTGGAGAATATCCTAAAAAGATAGCTTTATATCCTCTGGTTTTGAATTTAGACAGATTTTCATTGTCTTTACAGACATAACAGGTACTACCAAAGGTTCTAAAGTATTTTAGGTTAGGTTTCTTCCCATACCAAAGCTAATACGATGTTTTTTTGGTATTCTTCCTTAAGTATACACAATTGATTATATGACAGGCAATACAAATGGATTTTACCAAAAAATATTTTGGTAGTTTTTTTGCATGAATCATCACACGGGCCATTTCTTGAAGAGTACTATTTTTACGGTCAGCAATCCCATTTTGTTAAGGTGTCTTAGGAGCACTAAATTCATGTTTGTAACCATTCGAGTCACAATATTCTATGACGCCTAAATCTACGAATTCTTCTTCTCTATCACTACAAATTCTATCTACTTGGGTGTCATTTTCGTTTTCTATACGAACTAAGATTATCAAAAAACTTACGAAAGGTTTCTAATTTTATTTTAAGAAGGCAACCCAGGTAAATCGAGTGAAATCATCAACCATAACAAGGATGTAACTATTTCCACAAAGACTAACAGTACGAGAATGACCCATTAGGTCCATATGGATGAGTTCTAAAGGTTTATTGGATAGAACTTCTTTTACTTTCTGTGTGTACCTCGTTTAACTATCTTGGCCCAAAGGAGTATCCCGATTGAGACCTATCAAAGATAGGGTAAGTTCGGCCCAAATTCTAAGGTCCCGTAAATAATTAATTCAGTAATGACCCATTCAACCCCTAAAATCTCTCAAGAGATATTCTAGGGATTATGGGCTAATGTGGAGGTGCCAAATACCACCACTCTATAAGAATCACATGCATCTATTGAACCCCCAGCTCGGGGTAAAGGATAAAGAAAATTGTAAACACTCCCCTAGAGAAATAGAAATAAAATCAGAGAGCACCACCGTGGACGTAGACAATTTACCGAACCACGTAAATCTTGTGTCGTGTGTGATTGGAACTGTTCTAATTCGTGTTCTTTATTAATTATGGTGATCACATTTTCTTATTATTTTGTGTTGAGATTTATTGTCACCACAATTGGCGCTGTCTGTGGGAAGAGATTGTTCTTCCTTTAAGAAAGACTTAACCAACAAGAACCCAGAATGTCTGGTCATAGCAGCAATGCCCCTCAAGAAGGGCATATTCAAGAGCAACCCATTCATCGAAGGGTTAGATCTGAAGTTCGATGCTCAAACCAAAGGCCTCGCCCAGAACGACAGGCCTAAGAAGAAAGCCAGGGTCCAACCATGTCCACGCAACTATCCAGGCTGATTGACGCCTACGAGGCCAGACTATAAGAGCAAAAGGAAGCTACTCTCAAGTAAGAAGCAGAGAATACTAACCTCAAAAGAAAACTGGAGAAGATGGAGAGATAACTTCCTTGTAGTACGAGACAACGTCATTATCTCACTCCTTTCCCCCAAGCGAGCAGATCTCGCAATCGAGGAAGGAGCCCAAAATGTGGATCTCAAACAATTGAGGGACACATGTCAGATGATGACTTATCCACGCAACAATAA
Organism: Sambucus nigra; assembly: GCA_949130495.1. Lineage (NCBI taxonomy): Eukaryota > Viridiplantae > Streptophyta > Magnoliopsida > Dipsacales > Adoxaceae > Sambucus > Sambucus nigra. Next base: position 99,416,085 of record OX422207.1, on the reverse strand, counting down.
TTAGATCGTTGTCACAGGAGCTCAGGGTGAAGAAATAACGACATATGGAATTTGGTCCGAAGGTAAATGGACCAACGCCCAGCACATCAGGGTGCCAGGTCAACCAGAGAGCTAGCCAGGCGAGATCTCAGGATTTAGATGAAATCCCCTTTCTTAAGGGACATAGAAGAAGAAGAATCCTCCCAAAAGTTCACAATGCCCAGATTCAAGATCTATAATGGAAAGACTGATCCTATTGACCATGTCAGGCAGTAAAGGTAGGCTATGACCCTTTGGAATCACCGGGACACATTGATGTGCAGGATCTTTTCGTCGAGATTACATGACGTGGCTAAGAAGTGGTTTGAGAGACTCCCTCATCAATCCATGAGGAACTTCGAGTCCCTCGCAGAGCTCTTCAAAGCTCACTTCATTACCAGCAGCTCCCTCCCGAAGAGGATGGATGCTTTGTTGACTATGAAGAAAAAGCCTCAGGAGAGCCTCAGAGACTAAGCAAAGAGGTATTGTGAACTATTCAATAAGGTCGAGGACTGCTCGGAGTAGGTCGTCGTCGTATCCTTTAAGATTAGCTTCCCTGATTCCTACCTCTTATACCAGTCCCTCACTAAGAAGGAGGCCAGGACCATTGATGACTTGATGGATCATATTAAAACATATGCCAAAGTTGAAGACGTGACTCATCTCAATATAGGGGAAAATAGTCGCACTAAGTTCGCTGTCAAAGGCAAAGACAAAACTGAGAATCAAAAGAAATGAAGTAAGAATAGGGGAAAGAACGGCCCTAATAATGGGAACAAGAATGATGCCTCGAAGGCATTTCAAGCAATGAATACAGTTTTAAAGAATTGATCTACAAGATTCTGGCAAAGATTAAGGACGAACCGTTTATTAAGTGGCATAGGAAGATGGGTGGAGACCCTTCAAATAGGAATAACGCACTGATATGTGCCTTCCATAAAGAGGGCGGGCACAAAATCGAGCATTGCAAAGCCCTCAAGTCTCACCTTGAAGAGTTAGCCCAAACTGGACACTTGACCGAATTTATGGAGAAAAAGGTAGAGAACGTAGCTGCCAATAGATATCAAAGACCTGACAACGTGCTTGAGGAATACGTCAACCATGAGTTTATAGTAACTCATGGGTCATTCGACCTCAAAAAAATTCAAAGGACTATATGTCGGATGGAAGTAAAAAAGCTTATAGTGGTGATGCAAGATTTTCAAATCGATCCTGCCAAAACGCAAGGAGGAAAGCACCGGTGAGCAGAGGAGGTCGATTATAGCAGGCACATCGTGTTCACAGAAGAGGACCTAGTGGGAGTAAGAATCGCACATCATGATACATTGATCATTAGACTCAGGATAACTAACTATGACATCGACAGGTTGCTCATCGACCAAGGTAGCTCATCCGAAGTAATGTACCTTGACCTATTCAATAAGTTAAAGTCAAGTGTTGCCGACCTAAAGGAAGTCACTGCTTATCTAGTTGGTTTCACTGGGAAAGTAACCATCCCTTTGGGGAAGATTGTTCTACCACTATGGGTAGGAAATATCTCTAAGATGATCAAATTTCTCGTGGTCGATATGGACTCACCCTACCAGGTGATCCTCGGCAGACGATGGCTTCACGCGATGAAGGCCGTACCCTCTAACTACCATCCAAAACTCAAATTTATGACTGACCGAGGAGTGGTGGATATTCACAGAGATGAGGCGATGGTGAGGAAGTACTTCATAAACATCCATTCGTCCCAGGACAGATAATAAGGTTGAGAGAGTTATAAGCAAGGATGAAGATAAAGAGAGGTTGATGCCATCCAAAATATGGAATACCAGGAGTGGAGGAGACCAGGATCCTCCCCTCTGAAAGAGTTTTCGAAGACCTGGAGGAAGTCACAGCCATTAGCAGTTCAAGTGAAAGAAAGTTCCTGATCGGTACCTCCCTCACCGACCACGAAAAAAGAGAATTGGTCACCTTACTATGAGGTAACCTAGATGTCTTGGCATGGGAGCCTTACGAACTGCCCAGGATTGATCCGAGCATCACCTATCATCAACTACATGTCGATCTAATATTCAAGATAATTGTACAAAAAGTTCATCGTACTGCTCCGAAAAAATCCAAGGCAATGGATCAAGAAGTTAAAAAATTATTGGACACAAGATCCATACGGGAAGTTTGGTTCCCTAAATGGATATCCAACCCAGTGGTTTCCCCCAAGAGAAATAAAAGGTGGAAAGTATGCATCAACTTTGCCAACCTCAATATGTCATTCCCTAAGGATAACTTCCAACTCCTAAAGATTGATCAGCCGGTAGATGTCATGGCAGCACATGAAAGGATGAACTTCCTACACTCATACTCCGGGTATCCCCAGATCCCTCTGTTTGAGACTGATTAAGATAAAATAATGTATATAACCACAGTTGGGTTATATTGATACAAGGTTATACCTTTTGGGCTAAAAAACGCAGGAGAAACCTACCAGCGGATGGTCACCAAGATGTTCAAACACCAAATAGGAAGAACCATGGAAGTCTACATCAATGATATTCTCGTCAAAATAAAGCTCAAAGAAGACCACCTCTCTGACCTATCAAAGACCTTTGAAATCCTCAGTAAGTACCGAATGAAGCTCAATGCGAGTAAGTCCTCATTCGCTGTCCAACCAGGAAAATTCCTTGGGTACTTGGTCATCAAGAGAGGTATTGAAGCCAACCCAAACTAAATTTATGCCATCAATAGAGTCCATCCCCCGTACGATAAGAGACATGCATAATCTCACATGGATGCTCGCCACCCTAAATCGTCAAAGTCATTAAAAAGGTGTCAACTGTTCTTCCAATTATTAAAGAAAAGCAAAGATGTGGAATGGAATGAGGATTGCTCGAGGGCGTTAGAAGGGCTCAAAGCTTACCTCAACACAACACCCTTTATCGTAATCCCTCTGGATAATGATTCTTTATACCTATACCTCACAGTATCCAATCATGCTATATGTTCTGCACTGGTAAACAAAAAATAGGGATCCAACACCTAGTCTATTACGCGAACAAGACTCTCTTGGATGCCGAATAATGATACCTACCACTAGAAAAGCCCTCCTTTGCACTAGTGGTAGCCTCAAGGAAATTGAAATATTACTTCGAAGCCCACTCCATCATTATACTTACATCCCACCCTCTTAAAGCAGTCCTGAGAAAAGCAGACCTGTCAGGTAGACTATCCAAGTGGTCGGACGAGCTTGGGCGATTTGACATTCAGTTCTAGTCAAGGACTTCCATCAAAGGGCAGGTCCTCACTGACTTCATCACAGAGTTTATAAGAGAACATCCTTAAGACCAACCCTAAAATATTCAAAAAAAACAAGTCCCCTCTTCATCAGGCCTATGGCGACTATTCGTTGACGGTGCCTCCAATTCTAAAGGGACAGGAGTAGGCATCGTCTTGATTACCCCTGAAGATGCAATCCTCGACCAAGGGATCAGGTTTGGATTTGAAGCCTCCAACAACGAAGTAGAATATGAAGCACTCATCGTAAACCTATAGAAAGCACGAGCACTCGGATCAAAGCAAGTCCAAGTGTTCAACGACTCACACTGGGTCTCTAATCAGATAAGTGGAAATTTCAACGTTAGAGATGAGAGGATGGAAGCCTACCTCGCCATGATGAAGAAATTAATCGTCGACTTTGAACAAGTCAGCATCCAACAGTTTTCCAAAGGACAGAATAACCATGCTGACGCCCTAGCAGCCTTAAGCTCAGCGATGAATTCTGACTTGAAAAGAACAATTTTAATTGACTTCCTCGCCCGGCCAAGCATCAAACAGACCGATGATCTATCGAATGTGGGGCATATTCTCCAGATTGAGATATCCCTAAGTTGGATGGACCCCTTAAGTTATTATTTGAAGGATGGTGCGCTACCATACAATAAGAAGGCTGCTCATTAGATAAGAGTAAAAGCTGCTCGCTTTCACTTATCTCCAGAGGAAAAGATGTACCAGAGATCTTTCACTGGTCCTTACCTCCAATGCATTCATCCAAAGGACGTCGAACAAGTTCTGCACGAATTCCATGAGGGAATCTGTGTAAGTCACATTGGGGTCATGTCGCTAGCTTTCCGTGCAATGAAAGAAGGCTATTGGCGGCTATACATGCGAAAGACGTTGGGATATACACTCGCAAATGCAAAAAGTGTCAACTTCACGGACCTATGGTTCACCATCCTGCAAGTGACCTGAAGTCACTTACTCACCCATAGGCTTTTGACCATTGTGTTCAAATAAGGAAGTTATTTAATTAAACACAGTTTTTACCACTTAAGTCCTAAACACGCATCTATATGTGATTAACTACGATGATGAAACATGCAAGAACACAAATATGAGGAAAAATCCCCAACGGGGCAAAACCTTTTATTTTCACAATAATTTTGTGAGAGTACGGCTTACACGGATTACAATGAAAATACAGTGACACAGAAATATCCTCGGGTGTCGGTTATGTTGCCGGCGGTTGGAACTATCCCTTTCCAGTAGGGCAATAGTGACGAAGAGAGCGGCTTCCTCACAAATTACTCCAGTTGAGGAAATGATCTTCTTGAAGGTTTAAAGATTCACATACATATATGGGAATGGTTTTGTGAATCAAAAAGGTTTAGAAAACCTTAAAAGGTGAAGTCTTATTCCGGGTAGTTTTCACAGATTTTTGAGATTGCAGAAAGACTTGAAAAAATGTGTAGAAGGAGATCAGATATTTATAAAAAAATCGAGGCAGTGGATCGTTCGAACGAGATAGCTATGTCGCTCGAACGAAGGACATATGTCATTCGAACGAGATCGGGCGACATGCCTATCTCCCTCGAACGACTTTCAAAGTCGCTCGAATGAGCTCGTCGATCGAGGCCATTCGCTTCTACACTTAAAAAAAATTCTACTTTTGATAAAAAATTAATCCAGACTTCAAAAATAATTTTCAAAAAAATTTCCCAAAAATTTATGCAAATATATAAAACTCCAATAAAACATTTTACTGAAAGAGCGTAGTGGAGTAGTGGGAATGAGGTGAGCAGCACGTTGCATATACCATGACGCATGTGAAGAAAGTGGATGCATTGAATTCGGATACAGTCCGTCGAGGATGATCGTGTTGACGTGCCGAATGTAGCGGTATCAGACATATGAACTGTGATCTAGGAGAAAACAGAAAATTCCTAGAATCTACCTCGGACATTTATAAAATTATGTCCTTACAAATATCCCCCTATGTCTATGTCGGTACATACATAAAAAATCCAAATTATGCAATCAAATGACATACAAGATAATATCTCCATTAAACCCTCAAACTGAGAATACTAAATGACATGTCTTTTAAATCTTCAACTCCTCAGAAACTTTCAAAGCTTTTCTCATCAGGGTGTGCAATCCAATAATGAACAATGTTGTACCTACACACATGAGATAAAGCAAATACCCGTGACAAGCAATAGTTTGATATATAATGATATGCAAAAATTGATGATCAATTAAGCTTAAGCAAATCATTCATTAATCAACCAAACACCAACACAATTCTCCCTCATAATTCTTCTCTCCCTTTTTATGATGTCCCCAAATAGACATATATGAGAAGTATTAATGAATGCACATATGACACACGGGAATAAACTTCTATTTTTGCATTTTTCAAAAGTTTTCACACATAGTATACAACAAAGAATCACACCATGAAAGAACGCAAAAACAACCAAGTCAATGGTAGCGAAAATGAAGGGGTGTGATCAAATTCTATAGGAAAATCAATGCATACAAACATGACATATGTGCACGATGAATATCGGATACTCCTAACGAATGAACTCAAAGTCTTCCTTTGGTGTAAAAAGGTGGAAATATAAGACATTGACTCAATCAAATCAACAAATCAAAGCTCAAAGTAATTTCCACACCAATAACATCCAAAACTATTTCATGCTTTTTTAGGACTTTCAAGGAAGTGCAAACCCGTTTATATTCTCCAACCAAACTCCCTCAGACATTAATTTTGAATAGAGGCATTCTAAATTCTCAAACTTTGGAGAATTTATGGTGAAACCTAATGGACCATATTTGGCATGAATTGCTTTTTATTGCCTTTAATTTTTTCGGGCTCTTTTAACCTCTTTGGACCTCGGATAATAAAATTCCTCCATTTTTTAGGTCCTTTTGAATGGTGGCTTTTGCGCAAAGAAGAGATAATTACCTTTCGCAGCCCCTCCCCGTTCTTAAACAAACATTCAGTCTCACAAAACGGTTTTTTACATGCATTCCAATATTGTCAAGATTTACCGCATATTGTAAGTTATATAGACAGAATTGAGATGGAAACACTGAAGCCAACATGTGATAGACAAGTAAAATAATCAAATAAAGCCGTGCATGTGTGCAATAAAGGAGCTAGGAGTCAAACATGTAGGAAAATATCACTAATTACATCTCAAAGACTCCATACAATGTAAAGCACATGGATGAAATGATGTAGCATCTCAAATCTCTATCAAACAGTCACATGAAAAGATGGAATGAAATTGTGACTTGGCTAGCTTAAATGTTCATCCATAAAAGGTGCAAAATAAAATACAAAAATCTTTTTATGTTTTTCTCAAAAATTTTATCAAAAAAATTCTTTTTGGATTTTTTCAAAAGAATAAATAAATAGCTGTAAAACACAGTAATAATACATATAAAACAAACTAGCAATAGGAAACATATGATATGAACATGAGAAAGTATCCTATTCTAGACATAGACCAACCCCTCAGTCAACTGTACAAATCCCCAAAGATTTCCTAAGACTCTCAAATCTAAGGGCATCTAAAGGTTTCGTAAAAATATCGGCTAACTGATGGTCGGTGGGAACAAAACTTAGGGATACGACTCTCTCCTCAACTAACTGTCGTATAAAGTGCTCACGTATCCTGATGTTCTTTGTGCGCGAATGCTGGACTGGATTGCAGGATATGTGTATCGCGCTCGTGTTATCACATGAAATGGTCATTGTGTCCTATGAAATCCCATAATCCTCCAGAATTGCTTCATCCACAAGAGGTGCGTGCAATAACTCGTGGCGGCTATATACTTAGCCTCTGCAGTGGACAAAGAGATGGAATTTTGCTTCTTGCTCAACCAAGAGACAATAGAAGAACCAAAATAGCAACACCCACCAGAAGTGCTCCTACAACCATCTACACCCCCAGCCCAATTGGCATTTGAATAGGCGGACAAACGATCATCAGTATCAAAGGAATACCAAATACCGTATGAGAGAGTCCCACTTACGTATTTAATAATACATTTTAGAGCAAGTAAATGTGACTCTTTCGAGGATGCCTGATATCGCGCACAGACTCTAACACTAAAGGCTATGTCGGGACGACTTGTAGTAAGGTAGAGAAGACTTCTTATCATACTTCGATATAAGGTTTGCTCTATGTCCTTGCCGTAAGTGTCCTTACTAAGCTTGGTAGTGGTACTCATAGGTGTACGTGCATGCTTAGAGGATTCTAAACTAAATTTCTTCACTAGGTCTCTAGCATACTTGGATTGGGAGATGAACATCCCATCCTCTAGCTGACGAATGGAGACCAAGGAAGAAAGTAAGCTCACCAACCATGCTCATCTCAAACTCACTTTTCATCTCCTCTTAAAAGTGATGAGCATGTTAAGAGCACGTGGATCCAAAGACTATGTCGTCCACATAGACTTGGGCAACTAAAATTGCACCATCATCTCTCATGACAAACAACATCATATCAACTCCCCCTCTCTTGAAGCCACGAGCTAAGAGATAGGAAGTAAGCCTCTCGTACCAAGCACGGGGTTCTTGCTTCAAACCATACAAGGATTTTCTCAGATAGTAGACATGCTCCGGGTGCTGAGGGTCTTCAAACCCTTTTGGTTGTTCCACGTAAACCTCCTCCTGTAAAATACCATTCAGAAATGCACTCTTGACATCCATCTGATATAATTTGAAGCGCAGATGACATGCGATGGCGAGTAGAAGACGGACGAACTCAAGCCTCGTAACAGGAGAAAATGTCTCCCCAAAGTCTACACCCTCTATCTGTGTGTATCCCTGATCAACCAACCTAGCTTTGTTTCTAATTATGGTACCATTTTCATCCATTTTATTCTTAAAAATCCATTGGGTACCTATCACATTAGTATCACTAGGTCGGGGGACAAGTTCCCAGACATTATTCTTTTTAAACTGAAGCAACTCATCCTGCATAGAGGATATCCAGTGTTCATCTCTGAGTGTTCTTTATGATTCTTAGGCTCGACTTTGGACATGTAGCAAAGATGGCTAACAACGTTCTCTAGCTGAGCACGAGTTTTGACCCCTAGAGTGGGATCGCCAACAATGGCAAACGGGTCATGACTCTTGCGAAACCAAGCTGGTGTGTCCCCTAGAACAGGAATAGGGTCCACTGAGTTTGGGAGAGGGACAAGTAAATCACTCCCAGAGAAGTCCTCATCCTCACACTGTAGGTTAGGATCAATAGCCGTAGAAGGTTCATCATCTTGCACGGTGACATTTATTGATTCTATAACCTTAGAGCTCTTCAGGTTAAAGACCCAATACGCTCTACTATTTGATGAATATCCTAGCAATATTCCCTCATCGCTCCGGGTGTCAAACTTTCCTAATTGCTCTCTATCCCGTAGGATGTAGCATTTACTCCCAAAAACACGGAAATATGCCTGGTTGGGTTTCTTGCCAGTCCATAATTCATAAGGCGTCTTAAGTGTATGTAGACGCAGGTAAACCCTATTCATCATGTGGCATGCAGTAGACACTGCCTCTGCCCAAAATCTCCTAGAAACTTTATGACCTAGAAGCATAGATCTAGCCATCTCCTAGATCGTTCTATTCTTTCTCTCAACAATCCCATTTTGCTGAGGAGTCTTCACAGCAGAAAACGCATGTTTGATCCCAAGGCTATCACAATAAGAGTCTACCTTTGCTTCCTTAAATTCAGTGTCGTTGTCACTACGTATCCTATTAATAGTGACTCTGTGTTGATTTTACAGGACATGGCATATAGTCGTTAAGAACTCTACAACATCGGATTTATCTCTCAGAAAACCTACATTGGAGTATCTCGAGAAATCATCCACCATCACGAGGATATACCTCTTACCACCCAGACTCTCAGTACGAGTGGGACCCATAAGATCCATGTATAGAAGCTCAAGAACACGAGAGGTGGTAATGGAATGCAAATTCCTATGGGGACTACGAATTTGTTTTCCTAACTGATAGGGTCCACAAACCGTCGAAGTTGGCCTTCCAAGAGTTGTTAAGCCACGTACTAGGTCCTTTTTAGCTAAGAAAGTGAGATATCTAATATTTACGTGACCTAGACATTTGTGCCACAGATCCATAGGAGTGATCGTGGCGCTGTTGCAGACAAGTGAGGATGTGGGCTCAGTCCCATAACAATTATCCTTTGTCCTCACCCTTGCACTAAAAGTTTACCGGTTTGATTATAGACCTTACAAGAGTTCCGGTCAAACTTTACGAAAAAGTCAGCGTCGCACAGCTGGCTAATGCTGAGAAGGTTTTCTTTCAAACCTTTGACGTACAAAACATTTTCTAGCTTAGGAAATCCAGGTAACTCGACAGTACCACGTCCTATAATGTTATACTTTCTCCCATCTCCAAAGGTGACTCTTCCATCCTGATAATCCTCAAGAGATGTAAAAAATGAGGCATCACATGTCATATGTCTGGAGCACCCACTGTCAAAATACCACTGTGAGGTATTATGTGATTTGAGAAAAAAATGAACAACAAAGGCCTTTTTATCTTTCTTTGGTATCCAAGAAGTGGTGACCTTTTGTTTTCCTTTGTTGTTGTTGGTTTTAGCTGGAATATGAGAAGCATTCCCTGACGGCAAAGACATCCGTCAGAATTCCTCCATCAAACTCTGAGACGTGGCAGCTAAAAACTCAACTCGCTCTATCAGACTAGTAAAATCATCAGTATGCTGATGTAGAGCAGTAGTACATCGTGTCCAACCCATACTACAGCAAAACTCCCCGATGTGGCCTTTTCTTTTGTAATAAGTACAAAAGTACACAGTCAAAGACGGACGTTGGTTTGCTTTTCTTGGTCGAACTCTCATTCGAAGTTTTTGACAATGGCCATAAGGAGTCGTAGTAAACTCAGGAGCTGGTCCAGGTGCAATTTGATATGGGGAGGCACCATCATAACCAATTCCCAGCCTATCACCAAAACCTAAAGCGGGGACGAGGAGCATCTTTCCCATCTTCCCATATCTGCCCTCAATTTGTACCTTGTCTTCCCATGCTTTCTCAAGATCATGAGTCAGCTGGGCAACAAGGGATTCAAGTTTCTTCCGCGTCTTCACGGAGGAATGGAGCTTACTCGTAAGACTATACACTTGTTTAGTCAATTCACCTCTCTCTTTCTAAAAAATGCTCTCTCTCTCTCTAAACAAACTCTCTTTCTCAATACAGGCAAATTCTCTCTCTCTCAGGGCGGTGCGGGTGGGTGACTCTCTCGCTCTCGCTTTTCTTAAGTCTTACTCTAAGCCGGTGATCTTAAAGACTAACGCTTTGTTACGCTTTTAAGTTTTAAGTGACTCAGAATATAACTCAGCATAGGCGCGTTAAATATCACTCTCTCTCTCACTTGTGTCATCCTCCCCCTCACTCACATCGCTCTCACTGTCGAGGTGTCCCTGTGAAGCATCATCCTCATCGTCATGAGGATAACTAGAAGTGCTCACATGACTAGCCATGAATGCGGTGAAGTTACACTCATGCGGTGACTCGATTCCAGAATCCACTGACTCGACCTCACTGGCGTCGCTAAGGGTAGCGTTAAGAACAACTTTCCCCTTCTCTCTGCTCAGACGTGTGGAACACTCAAAGGCTTTATGACCCCTACCGTCGCGCTCAAAGCACCTCTCACTTTCTTTCATAGGAGGATCTTTAAAATCTTTTTCATTTTTCTTTTCAAACTTATTTTTCTCAAATTTCTTTTTATCTTTAAAATTGCCATTTTTCTTAAATTTGAGAATCCTCTTGAATTTTTTTGCAAAAAGAGCCAAATCATCTAAGACAAAATCACAATCAGAATTTGACGTGTCGGTCTCTCTCTTTCTATATGACTCTACCCTCTTTCTAGTCGACCCCTCATTCTTTCTCTCTTGGGCATTAAGTGTAATTCCCTTATCTTTAGACCTAGCAGTTTTAGGAAACATGTCAATTTCATATGTTTGCAAGTCTCCTACAAGTTCTTCTAATTTTAGCATATTTAAATTACCCATAGAATTTAGCACAGTGACTTTATGGATAAAACACTTAGGAAGATAACTAAGAATCTTTTTAACAACTCTTGTATTAGGAATATGTTCACCAAGATTAAAGCTAGTATTAACAATGTCAGAAAGTCTAGCATAAAAATCATCAAAACATTCAGTCTCATGCATGGTGATGGTTTCAAATTGAGTTGTCAAATTTTGCAATTTAGATTCTTTCACAGCATTAGTTCCTTCATGGGTGAGTTCTAAAACATCCCATGCCTCTTTTGACGTGGTGCACGTCATTATGCGTTTGAACTCATCAGGTGTGACAGACCCTGAAATATCACTTAGACCCTTAGAATTGAATGATGACCATTTAAATTCTTCTTCAGTCCAAGAAGTGACAGGTTTTAAATTGATCACATTATCAACAGTGGCGGAGGGAGGTGTCCACTATCTTTCAACCAAAATCCAGACACGTTCATCAATGGCTTTTAATGCTGATCTCATACGGTCTTTCCAATATGCATAGTTTGTCCCGTCAAAAACTTGCATTTTATTATATAACTTCTCCATAATGAACACACTTGTTTTCACAAATCAATTTTTCAGAAAATTGATATCTTAGAAAAATTTTGCGGAAAATTACACAGTAAAATTGTGTAACTGGCTCTAATACCAATTTGAGAAGAGTGCGCTTGAGTTCAAATAAGGAAGTTATTTAATTAAACACAATTTTTTCCACTTAAGTCCTAAACATGCATCTATATGTGATTAACTACGATGATGAAACATGCAAGAACACAAATATGAGGAAAAATACCCAACGGGGCAAAACCTTTTATTTTCACAATAATTTTGTAAGATTACGGCTTATAATGAAAATAGAGTGACATGGAAATACCCTCGAGTGTCGGTTCTGTTGTCGGCGGCTGGAACTATCCCTTTCCAGTAGGGCAGCAGTGATGAAGAGGGTGGCTTACTGACAAATTAATCCAGTTGAGTAAATGATCTTCTTGAAGGTTTAAAGATTCACACACATATATGGGAATGGTTTTGTGAATCAAAAAGGTTTAGAAACCTTAAAAAGTGAAGTCTTATTCTGGATAGTTTTCGCAGATTTTTGAGATTGCAGAAAGACTTGAAAAAACGTGTAGAAGGAGATCAGATATTTATAAAAAATTGAGGCAGTGGGTCGTTCGAATGAGATAGCCATGTCGCTCAAATGAAGGACAGATGTCGTTCGAACGAGATCGCGCGACATGCCTATCTCGCGCGAACGAATTTCAAAGTCGCTTGAACGAGCTCGTCGATCGAGGCCATTCGCTTCTACACTTAAAAAAAATTCTGCTTTTGATAAAAAAATTAATCCAGACTTCAAAAATAATTTTCAAAAACATTTCCCAAAAATTTATGCAAATATATAAAACTCCAATAAAGCATTTTACTGAAAGAGCATAGTGGAGTAGTGGGAATGAGCTGAGCATCACGTTGCATATACCAGGATGCACGTGAAGAAAGTGGATGCATTGAATTCGGATACAGGCCATCGTGGATGATCGTGTTGACGTGCCGAATGTAGCGGTATCAGACATATGAACTGTGATCTAGGAGAAAATAAAAGATTACTAGAATCTACCTCGGATATTTATAAAATTATGTCCTTACAGTATGGACATCGTGGGTCCTCTACCTACCATAGCCGAAAATCGCAAGTATTTGTTGGTCGTAATAGACTACGTCACCAAATGGATAGAGTTAGATCCACTGGAAAATATTGTAAATGCAAACATGATAAGATTAATATAGAGGAACATTGTCACTCGTTTTGGGATCCCCCAAACTATCATCACTGACAACGGAACTCAGTTTGAAAGTGGTGTCTTCTAGTGTCTCTGTAGCAACCATGGTATCAAGAACTACTTCAGCTCTGTGGCATATCCTCAGAGCAACGGACAATCTGAAGTCTCCAATAAAACATTAATTGAAAGATTAAAGAAGGGCTTAGAGCGAGCCAATGGGGCATGGGTAAACAAAATGCCCCACATCTTTTGGGCTTACCGCACCGCGCCACGATGAGCAATAGGAGAAACGCCATTCGCACTAATGTATAGGATGTAGGCAATTATCCCCTTGGAATCTAGCCTCCCCACCATGAGGTCTACCCTTATCGACCAAGGACAAAATGATGTAGCAATGTTCTTTGAACTTGACCTAGCTGAAGAACGAAGAGAGATGGCTCTAGTGAAACTAAAAGCTTATCAACAACACCTAGTGAAGAACTACAACAAAAAGGTTGATCCAAGATCATTCCAAGTCGGGGATTACATCCTGAGGAGATTTCTTGGCAGCGCTGTGAAACCATCAGATGGAAAGATATGACCAAACTGGGAGGGTCCATTCAAGGTGATAAAAGACGACCTACAAGGATCTTATCACTTAGAAACGCTGGAGAGCAGGGAGATACCTAGAGCTTGGAATGCAGCCAATTTGAAGAAATTCTACTTCTAACTTTTCTTTGTTCTTTTAAACTCAATGTTGAAATTTTTAATTCATCTCTGATTAATAAAGATTTATTTGGCAATGGCATCCTATGAACGGTTTATTTTTTTCGACTACAGTATAATTCATGCATTTTTTCCAAGTCACAGGATCCCCTCTTAACATACGAAACTAAGAACATGAGAAACTTATTATAGTAGGATCATTATGTAATGGCCCTCCTCGGGCGTTCGTCAATGAACACGAATGACCTCGTAGCTTGCCCCTGGCAAAACATGAAGCCCTATAGGGGACCTTTAAGCAACATGGACAACCCAAGTTAGTCACCAACATTATTTGGCTCAAAAATCCCGCTCAGATAAAATATCCAATACCAGGTGTGTCCTCACCATTGACTCACTTAGGCCTAAGGGAGTGTGACGACACAACCTAAAAGGTTAAATAAGACATAATGGTACATTAAAAAGCATACTGGACTAGGGGGATACTCACTCAACAGCTATCTCTTCTCATATTAAATCTAGTCGTCTAGAAAAGCCCAAGATAGTTTAACAAGAAATCAATGAAGTAAAAAATAAACAACACATGTTTAGTCGTAAAATCGCCCAAAACATAATTGTTTTATTACATCGCTACGTATACCAAAGAGTTACATATGCTGAGTAAATTAAATCTTAATGAAAACTAGACCGCTGAGCAAGGTAGTCAGCCACTCGCGCTCTTCGGCCATCATCTGGGTAAGGAGCTAATTCCTACTTAACTTCATCTGAATTTGGTTCCATGACATGCCGTGGGATAGCATATATGGGAACCCATCGATCATCCCTTCTGAAAGGATTCATCACAAAGTTGAAGGGCAGATCTCATGTCGGTACCAAAGTACAGAGTTCCTAGGGACTTTCAACTCCGAAAGAGCACTTAGAGACCATGTTATAAAGGATAACTCTTCGAACTCCTTCAACTTCATCAGAGCATCGGTCCAACCCTGGTTATAACCATCAACCCACACCTGTCGAGAACCTTTCTTAAATAGATGCCTCATCAAAGTGACATCTCTTTGGAGACTAGCACCTATCACATACGCCCTACGAACATCACCTTGAAGTTTGGCAATATCCTTAGCTGATCCACTATCATCAGTACCATCTCGCGACCCAGTCGATAAAGAGGAACCATACATAACTCGAGGGGAAATGCTCGGTGCATTCTCCCTAAGACACGAGACTTATATCCTTAGAGAATAAATCTCTTATTAAAGTGCCTCTCCAACTTGATTAACCTCGGAGGCATCTAGAAGCTTAGCCTTCAGAGCATCCACTTCTTCTTGAAAAGAAGCGCCGACCTCCTCCATTTCCTAAAGCCTATCTTTTATTTTAGCAACGAGCTCTGACTGATCTTTATACTCTTTATTACTCGACTTAAGAGACTTATAAATTCTTACAAAGGCACGGTGAACTCGATTGCTCGGATCAGGACTATTAATTTTTCTTAGTTGAGAGGTAGTAGGAATATATTCCTCAACATCAATGAGATAAAAACCATATAAGCATTAGAGAACAAATAAATCAGTATGCGAAAAAGAACAAAATTTCATTTCATTAAAAGGAAGTTCAAGTACATTAGCAAAAGAAAAAATAACAGAGAGTAAAAAATACAAAGGTCCTTAAAAAGACTAGCTGGCGACCTCAGTCTTCTCTGAGGACGCTGGTTACTTCCCCTTGTCCACGGAAGCCCCATATAGGCCTCCCTCAGATAGAGCAGTCACCATCACCTAATCAAGGGGAGCATCATAAGTAGTGGACGGGATAGCTGGGACCCCTTCATTAGCAGCAGAAGGAGACACCTCATCCATAACAGGCTTGGGGCCAGGGCCGTGCTCGTCAAATAGGGGGAAGCAACATCTACCTCGACTGTAAGCAAGGCCTTGTCCCAACCCTTTTTTAAGTTGAGACAACAAATAAAACTAATCTGAGCCTCAACATCCTCGTACGCCGTAACCCATCCAGCGTTGTATGATCTCTCCTTAAGGGGGCAGCCTCATATTCCACCTTCTTCACCTTCCTAACAAGCACCTTGTTCTCCTCAACCACCACCAGTTTGCTCGAGCAGACCAAGTTGTTGGACTGCCTCTGCTCCTCGAGCTCCTTAGACGTCGCTTCTTTTACCTTATTAGCTTTGTCCAAGGCAAGGTTGGAAGTCTTCTGAGTAGTACTAGGAGCCTTCAAACTCGCCTCCCACTCAGCATTCTTCCTCGCCAGCTCGTCGCGGCTGTGATAGAGGACAGTGAAGTAGAATACAAACTGCAGAGGAAAAGAAAAAATTTAGTGAAGAAAACATTTGAAGAAGAACTAAAAGAGTAAAGAAGTAGAAATAGACTTACCAAGGCTAGCCCCTGACTTGCCTTCAAGGCCAACTGGTCGGTCCCCATTAACCTCTGGCAATCAGCTGACAAGACTTCTCTCTCTAGCACCGCCAGAGCTAGCTAAGGGGAAAGAGCGACAGAAGCCCCGTCAGCTAGGGCATACACGATCACCAAAGATTTCCCCGTCTTGGTCCTCACTTCTTATCTCCTCGTCTCTTTTTTTTCCTCTCTTCTTCCTTCTTTCTCTCTTTTTCTCTCACCAAAGCTTCTTCTATCTTGTTCCTCTCCTGCTTATGAATAACAGTCTGGGAGCCAGTGGAAGTATCCTCACTCCTAGACTTATGCTTGCTCAACCTGCGAGCATGCGCCACATTATCTTCATTATCATCTTGGACCAAATTTTTCCTAGAAGGAGCCATAGCTTCCTTGCTGGAGTTATCCGAATTTTTTGAGTCGTTTAAAAAGGAAACCACTAAACCCGAAGAACCCTCATCCGAACTAGAAGATTATTCATTTCTTGAACTCTCCTCGTTATAATCACACTCAGCTCCACCTTTGTCAGCTCCCTGACTCTCTTCACCAGAGTTACTTTCCTCCTCATCTAACTAAATTGGTTCAGCAGTAACCTCTTCTGTGATATGTAGCTGAGGAATTCTATCCATAGGTCGAGCGATGAAGCTGGACCTAATGTTCTTGTACTCCAAAAGGAATGCATTTGATCACTAATGCTCACCATCAACCAAATATTTCCTGATCTTCCAAGCCTTGCCAGCTCAGCAACTCGAATTTTGCAAAGTGCAGGTTCTGAGTTCTTCATCTTCGCTGAAAAAGAAAAAAGGAAAATATTAGAAAGACATTATAATAACAAAAAATCAATACGAATAACAAAACTTGTGCCTACCAATATATTCCTCCCCATAGGTCCCCTATACCTCGCCCCTTCAGTTTGAGGAGAGAACTGTTAGTTTCTGGAAATAAACCCTTCTTACCAATAGTCCTTGTGGGAATTAGGTAGATTGACTACCAATACCCTGTCAGTACTCCTAGCTTTGAGGTAAAGGACACCAGAGCTTATTCGAGAGAAAGAATAGCAATAACAATTTTTAGCAAGACCTAAATTGGTTCCATAGAGCTGATTGATTCTATGTACAACATTGACAATTTTCCAAACGTTTGGAGAGCACCGTGAAGGAACTATAAAAAAATAACTAAAGAAATGCAGAAACAAGCTATTTGGGGGAAAAGTTAGACCCCCCAAGATAACATAAGAACATGAATCCAATGCCCGTCCTCAATATCTCTAACATTATGAAGAACAGGGGAACATTCAATGTCCACCCAGTTTGGAATGTTATAAAACATCCTAAACTCGGCTATCAACCTATTGCCTATTCTTGCCATCAGAAAAGAGAAACCCCAGCACCGATAATGAAGAAATTTAGATTAAAAAAATGAAAGGAGAAGGAGTTTGAAGAACTTATGAAGTGAGAATCAGCTTGAGACGGTGCAAAGCCACAAGCAAAGAAGATGGTAAGATAAGGAAGAGCTCGAAGATGAAAGAAGAGACCTATAAATGCGAAAATGCTGTAAAAAGTAGAGGATATCTTGAGAATTCGAGAGTTTGTGAATTGACACTAGAAATGGATTCTTCAAAATAAGTTTAAACCCTCTCAATCATGACGCACGGAGAACGAAGAAAATTTGCCACCTGAATCTATTAAAGAAAACTCTTCGATCCCCAAAGTGCTACGCAATTCACAAAAATGCCATCAGGGCAGTTATTTAAAATTATTGAGCCCCAATTGTGACCCAAATTTTTTAAGGGAAATTATGGGGACCTCGTTTAACTATCTTGGCCCAGAGGAGTAGCCCAATTTAGCCCTATTAAAGATAGGGTAAGTCCGGCCCAAATTCTAAGGTCCTATAAATAATTAATTCAGTAGTGACCCATTAAACCCCTAAAATCTCTCAAGAGATATTCTAGGGATTATGGGATAACGTGGAGGTGCCCAACACCCCCACTCTCCGAGAATCACATGCATATATTGACCCCCCATCCTGGGGCAAAGGGTATAAAAATTGTAAACACTCCCCTGGAGAAAAGAGAAATAAAATCAGAGAGCACCACCATGGACGTAGGCAATTTGCCGAACCACATAAATCTTGTGTCGTGTGTGATTGCAACTGTTCTAATTCGTGGTATTTATTAATTCTGGTGATTGCATTTGCGTATAATTTTGTGTTGAGATTTATTGTCACCACACTTTCTTATGAGGAGCCTTAACAATTTTTCCTTCTTGACATGGACGACAAATAATGTTTGAAATTGGTTTTATCTTCGGAAGACCTCTAACTATCTCTTGGGAGAATAATTTTCCAAGATTATCATAGTTAATGTGACCCAACCTATTATTTCATATCTCATTTTCATCCATTCTAACAATGTTACAAACCTCTATACTTGGATTGGCTGTCTAACAGTTATTTGGAGTTCGGAGTCCTGTAATAATGCAATCACCTTTTTTCATTTTTCATTTTGCAATTGTTCTTTGAAAAGGTGACAGTATGGTTTGAGTCACAAAACTATGATATACTTAGTAAATTGGATTTAAGTCCTTTTACCAGGAGAACATCCTCAAGAATGGGTAATCCTTCTTCATGGAGTGTTCCTTTACCAATGATCTGGGCTAATACACCATCTCCAAATAGGAATTTTCCTCCGAAGAAGTTAGTTTTGTTTGAAAGTTTAGAATCATCCTCGGTCATATCTTTGGAACATCCGGAGTCTAAATACCATCCAGTTGTAGTATGATCATATCTAAAACCACTAATCGCTATGTTGCATTTTAACTGGGGTAATAGATCATCTTTTCTAACCCAAATTTCTCTAGTTTTTAATTTCCGCTTATTAGCTCGTATATGATAAAACTTGCGAGCTTCTGTCATTTCTTTAAAAGATTTTTGCCCATTTTTATTCTTGTTATAAACATTTGGAGCAATTGGTCTAGAATAGAATCTAGGATTCCTTCTTGTAGATTATATTTTAGTATTACTACTTTTCCTTCTATTACGATAGTTATAATTCTTGTCTGGCTGTCTAGGAAGGACATAGTTATTTAGGCTTCTCCTAGAATAATTGAAGTTATGGTAAACAGTAGAGGTATAGACTAGATTATATAGACGTTTGGAATAACAACCATTAAGGGAATGTCCATAGACATCACAATAGGAGCAATAAAGATGGCACGTTGAACTCATAACCTTAGAAAAGGTATTATTCAAAGGTTTGTCTAGGTTTTGAGCTCTATTCTTATTCTTAAGTGGCACAGAATGAAACGTCGAATCGAATTGTCGAATAGGTGGCAGACATATTTAGTCTTTTGTTCAATATTATGCATAGAGTTTCTTGATTCACCAATATCTAACTTCAGTTTTTTTTAACAAACTCATTTTTTAAACCTTGAAAATCTGGACAAGTTTCAATAAGTCTTTTGCCACCAGATACAAACTTTATGGTTTCAACATTTTTAGTTTGTGTCTTAGAGTTGGGACAAAATCCTATTCCATTTATGTCATCAGAATTGGTTTTGCTTTCAGTAACACAATCTTCAAAACATTTAGAAATATTTTCAAATTTTGCAAACGTTTTAAAGACTGTGTATGTCTTTTCTTTTGTTTATTCCAATTCTAATAACGTTCCTTCGTATTTCTTTTCTAGAATTTCATTAGAGTTAAACAACTCTTTCAGTTTTTGTTCAAAGTTTTTAGTTTCATTCTCATGAGTTAGAAATTGTGTAGTGTACTCTTCAACATTTTATTTGATCATCAGACTTAAGATTTCTACCTTCTGGGTAAGATCCTTGACTATCTTTTCAATCCTGGTACAAATCTTGAGAGTTTTTGTGTACAGTGTGTAAATGTCAGGAAGGTCATCATTTTCAGAGTCGCTAAGTGTGCAGTATGCATTATCCCCTAGCGGTTCATTTTTGGACTCACAAACCCATTGCCATCAACAATAGAGTGTTCCCTTTGACTCCCACACATGGCGTTTGAAGCATTATCAACATTCTCAAGCAATAAGGAAGAAAAAATAGTAGGAACAGTATCAGGCATAGTATGATCAGATTCCTCATCATCAGTGTATATTATCTTAGCAAAGAATGACATACAAGGGTCAAAATTGTTGGATGATTCGCGTTCATCATTTTCAGAGTCACTTGAGTCATCCCAAGTCTTGCTTAAATGATCCCTATTATGTTTGTGAATTTTCTCTAAGTTAACTCTACAGTCACTAGCAATGTGTCCTAACTTTTCACGTCTATAGCATTCAACACTTTTATGGTCTTTCTCTGGTTTTTTGTGATTATCATACTGGTATTTGTCTTATCTTCTCTCATGAGGCCTGTTGTTAGATTGATTTGGATAAGTAGGTTTGCCTTATCTTTTTGTTATTTTATTTTGAAAGTTCACAATATTCTTAAACTATTTAGACATTAAGGAAATCTGATTATCCATAGTATCTAAATTACGGTCCTCATCAGAGTCTAAGTCAATGTTAGGTATGCTAAATTCAGGTATGGTCAACTTAGACGAAAAAACAAAATTGGAAGTAGGTTGCCTCTTCTGGGACTGGGTAAATTGTTTCTTAAATTCTAAATCCATTTCCAGAGTTCTCAATTTGCTACTGAGGAGTTCAACTATAAGATTTTGATCATCCATCTCCTCAATTGCATATCTTTTATTATCAAATTTTTGTGGAAGTGATCTTAGTATTTTAGAGATAAGTTCCTTTCTATCATAAACAATCCCATTAGCATGCAATTTGGTCACAATGTTTGTTAGTCATTATGGTTTCCCATGCTTCTTTAGAGGTAGAAAA
Source organism: Sambucus nigra (assembly GCA_949130495.1). NCBI lineage: Eukaryota > Viridiplantae > Streptophyta > Magnoliopsida > Dipsacales > Adoxaceae > Sambucus > Sambucus nigra. The sequence continues at coordinate 99,395,018 of OX422207.1, read as the reverse complement.
TAATGATATCCTTTTAAATTCATGTTCATTAATAGACATGAATATGGAATTTTTTCCTTTATTGTTTTTTAGTGAAACATGTTTCTCTTCTTTAATGAATTCACTTAGTAACTTTCTAATCCTCACAGTACTTGCTTTAGCGACTGGTTTAGTAGGAAAAGTGTAACCATTTTCAATAACCTCCTAGACATCATATCCCAACGTCCCTTTGATTAATTCAACCATCCTTACCTTCCAGTAAGGAAAGTTGGTTCCATCAAAGAGAGGGGGCATGGACAGGTTACCTAGTCTCTCAAATGTCTCGTCCATAATTTGTTTTGAGAAAACAATTTCAGAAACTCAAGATCTAAAGAATTTTTAAAAACCCAAAGCTATGATACCAATTGAAAAAATACCATTTAAGTCATTTAATTCAAGATTAAACTATCTAAATGGTTCCGAACAGCTTGTTAAAGAAATATTTTCTTAAAAAAAATAATTAACATAAGATGTGTAAAACAGTATGAACGAGTAATTTCACTTATAGGTTTACCAGTTTTGAAAAATAAAACTTTAAGAAAATTAAATCAATACAACCTTAAGAAAGGGATGAGAGGAAGAGGAAGTATACACAAGAAATTTTAACATGGTAAAATCCCACCCAATTGGGGAACCATCCACGGTGACCTCTAGGTCACAAAAACTAAAATCCACTAAATAACAATAACAAATTACAAGCTATATAAGAATTAAGACACACAATCAAACCTAAAATAAGTTCAGAATTAATACCAACTCCTTTGGCATTTTTTGAATTCTCCCAAGGTTCTGATGTTGTTGATGTTCTCCCAGCTTCATAACTCTATTCCGTTTAGATTTACGTCGACTCTAAAGTCAAATATCTCAATACCAACACTTTTCACTGTAGTAGTGTGAATATGTTTATGGTGATGTGCGCGAAATCACATGCATGCAACTCTCTCTCTCTCTCTCTCACACACACACACACACACACACACACACACACACACACACTTAATTACAGACTTTATGAGTAACAAATTACAAACATATCACTTAATATGAAGGATTTCCAAATTCTATCTAGTCAAAGTAATCAGACTTTGGATATTTGAGATATCTGCAGATTAAGAGGGAATCTTGCTATAAAAACTAGCCAAGATCCTATGCACTTTCCTTATTTGAAAATAGGTACTTATTTAACAAAATGTAAAATATTTGAAAGTGAAATCCCCAATCAAGATCTAAACTTAATCTAAGTATGAATATTTGAGTAGAATAAAATCAGAAAATATTTTGTTGTTTTAGGGTTTGAAATCAACATAACAGTTTGAAAATAACCAATAAGAATGAGATTTCTCGAAATAAGAAATCTAGACGAAGATCTATCTAAGTGAATTGTATCACAGAGGCTTAATCTCAAGATTCTATGAAAAGAAATAGAGATTTAACCAACGTGATTATGTTGGGAAAGAGATAAAGAACTACAGATGATAAACTTCTCAAATCTCAAACAGATTTACTTTTAGAAAAAGTTTTTCTAGTGAGATTTGGGCTGAATTAGGTTTAGGGTTTCATTTCTCTCTCTCTCTCTCTTATTTTCACTCTGGTTTGGATGAAGGGAAAAAGTCTCAAATGGATGAGGCTTAGGTCGCTTATATAGAGAGTGAGGAAGGATCTAGAATCTCAGAGGCAATCCAATGGATGGGATCAATTTTGAACGTTTGACTATCAATCTAATGGTTAAAATAAAGTGGTGAAAATAGCCAACGTTGATTGGTTAAAAAGGATTCACTTGGATTAAGTCTAAACACACGAAGATCGTTGGTAACATTGATCCAAGGGTTCTCAAATAAACACAAGTCTGTGAAAGGAAAGAAACACAAAATCCACCAATAATATACCAGCACGTGTTGGAACAATACACTCTGCAAAACGCATACCAGATTAATTAAATTTTACACCCCGAAGTCTCTAGCACTTTCGGTTTCTACCCAATCCAACATTAAGACATAAAAATAAATTTCACAACAGCCCCTAAGGTTTATATACAACCAAATTTAATTTCTAAAAATCGTTTAGAAATCTTAAAAATTATTTAACACATCCCAAAAATAGTAGAAAATTATTTTTAAGGGATATAACTCACACACAATAAAATATAGCATGAGATAATGTATGTATGCAGTCCTAGTGTGTGGTGTTGGTATACTACCTTTAGGAACTTGTAGAGGAATCAAGTGTAGAGTGTGAGGTTCTTTGGAAAACAATGAAGAGACTCAAATTTTGTCACCATTTCCAAACTAGATGAGCACTTATATAATATAGACTCAAGTAAGTCAAAGATATAGGGTGATTCATATGAGATTGATTAATTTGGTGTCAGATGAGGTACCTACTGAGGGGAAGAAAATTCAAATATTTATGGACGGGTTGATTTGGAGGATTCATCAGCACCTTTTGGGTAATCTTTCATTGGATAAATATATTATTGTGCTTAGCGCTTCCCTACTACACTTCCAGGATCACCACTTCCATCTGAAGGGAAGCAAACAAATGGGGGAGTCCAACTAACAGGGCAGGACATGAGGTAATGGTGCTAGTGGGGCATAACTAGCTCAGGGTGAGCAGAGACAGGGAGAGAAGAGTTCCCATCAGGGGGACCCTGTTAAGAGGTTCACATCAGGTTGCTGCAGGTAGGAACAGGGAGGTTTTAGGCAGGGCATCAGGGTCATCTTCCCTTTTAGCAGGGCCAAGGGAAGGGTGTTAATGAACATAAGGGCCAAGGAAAATTGGGGTAGAGAGGGGGAAACTTCATGGGTAAGTGTTTTGTATGAGATAATACTGGTCATAAGAAACAGGAGTGTCCCGATAAGGGAAGGGCCCCGCAGTAGAAGCAGGGTGCTCGATAGGAGCCCCAATGACTTATCTTACCATTCGCCCACCCAGCACCACCACAGATGCCATCCTTACCAGCTATTCTAGCAGTTCTAGTTCAGTAGGGATAGCTACAGTATGAGCATGTTTATAACAACCACTAAGCCGCAGTTCCCCTAGCTCCAACTGTAGTTGAGGGTATGTTTTCTATCCTGGGGAATTTGAGGCGGATATTATTTGACACGGGGCTTCACACTCTTTCATTACCACTAGATTTGCACGTGCCACGAGATTATTAGACGCAACAGATAGTACGATTACGAGTGTAGATTCACCGCTGGGCAATGGGTCACTAATATTCTTTATATGTTAGGGTGTAGGTATAGAGATTGGGAGATTTATTTTACCTATCGATATGCTTATATTCGATATATCGGAGTATGATGATATTATTGGGATGGATTTGCTAGTTTCGTATAGGGACATGATTGATTGCTATAGTCATTGCACTATGTTCGTTCTACTGGGTCAGGAGATGTTTTTGGTGGAAATGCCTCGTCCTGAGGGAGGTTCGTCCACCCATTTATAATATATAGAGGAGGAGACCTAAAAGGAGGTGGTTATGCCACTTGATTCGATTTTGGTTGTTCATGAGTTTGCTGATGTATTGAAGGACATACTAGGGCTATCGCCTAGTAGAGAGATAGAGTTTATGATAGACTTAATGCCAGGCACTCAATCGATCGCCCCTGCACCTTATCATATGACTTCGAAAGAGATGAGAGAGTTACGGGATCGGATCGAGCAGTTGTTGGTACAGGGCTTCATATGTAGGAGTACCTTGCCTTGTGGTTCTCCTATACTGTCCGTAAAGAAAATAGATGGGTTGTCACGGTTGTGTGTTGACTATCGAGAGTTGAATAAGGTCATGATACATAATAAGTATCCGTTGCCCCGAATTGATGATTTATTTGACCAGTTGAGGGGTGTTACGTAATTTTTAAAGATAGACTTGAAGTCGAGATACCATTAGTTACGTATCAGAGAGAAGGACGTGTCTAAGACCGACTCCTAGATATGGATCCTACGAGTTTAGTGTTATGCCATTTGGACTAACCAATGCATCAGCCGTGTATATTGACTTGATGAACAGGGTGTTCAGAGAGTTCTTAGATCAGTTTCTCATTGTCTTCATAAATGACATCCCGATCTATTCCCAGACTGAGGAGGAGCATGTCGAGCATTTGAGGAATTTTTTATAGACACTACATGAGCACGAGTTGTATGTGAAATATAATAAGTGTGGGTTCTGGCTAAGAGGGGTTCAATTTTTGGGGAACATTTTTTCTGAAAGAGGGATATCCATAGATCCAGGGAAGGTGTCAGTGGTGAGGGAGAGGGGGCAACCCACGATACCGATAGAAATACATAGTTTCTTAGGGCTAGCCGAATACTACAGGCAATTTATTTAGGGATTCTCAAAGATAGCGAGTCCGTTGACTAATTTGACTCGCAAAGGGGTGGCATTTATCAAGGATGATGACTTCCAGTTGGCTTTGGATGAACTGAAGGACAAGCTGACTTCAGCACGAGTTCTAGCACTGTTCAGGCCAGGAGTGGAATAACTGATTTATACTCACGCCTCCTTACTAGGACCTGGGGGTGTGCTCCAGCATAAGGATAAGGCTATAGATTATGCTTACCATAAGTTTAAGCCTCATTAGAGGAATACCCCACCCACAAATTGGAATTAGCGGTAGTCATGTTTGCACTTCAAAAATGGAGACATTATCTCTTAGGGGAGAAATTTTGCCTATTCACAGATAAGTCCCTATAGCACATGTTCACATAGCGCAAGCTGAATATGCATAGGTGGAGGTGGCTTGAATTTGTGAAGGACTATCACTTCGATATCCAATATCACTCGGGGAAGGTTAACGTTGTAGCAGACGCATTGAGTCATAGGCCAGCAAGTGAGGTGGCCGAGGTGTGGAAGGAAAAATGGAAGGAGATAGGACATAAGGATACAATTGACCCCAAATTCATGTTAGTGATGACGGTTACACATGAGATCGTTACTATGGTGATATAGGCTCAGGCAGCACACTCGTTCTATCAGGATCGGATTGTACAACTTCTAGCCGAGGGGGCAGGGTCATATTCTGTGAGTTCAAATGGGGGCTTACGCTTCAATAGAAGACTATTAATTCTAGAGGGGGAGGGTTTATGACATGAGATGATGGCGGAGTCGCACGGTTCATGATTTACGGTATATCCCGGAAGGGATAAGGTGTACCAGGATATGAGGTGATAGTATTAGTGGAGTGGAGTGAAAAAGGTCATCGTCGAATTCGTTTTGAAATGTTCCACTTGTCAGCTAGTAAAAGTGGACTATCAGATACCACTAGGGATCCTACAGTTGTTAGATATCCTTATGTGGAAATGGGAGATATTTCCACAGATTTCATCACATGGTTGCCTACATCGTAGAGGGGACACAATTTTATATGGATGATTATGAATCGACTGACCAAGGTAGCACATTTTCTTCCAGTTCTGACGGATTATATTATGGGGCAGTAAGCTCATATCTTCATTGTCGAAATAGTGAGACTCCATGGGGTGCCCCTTGATATTGTGTCCAACCAGTACAAGATTTCTGTGTCTAGATTTTGGGAGAGCTTCCAGGAGGCACGAGGCCATAGGTACGGAGTTACGATTGAGTTCGTCCTATCACCCGCAGACTGATGGGTAGACCGACCAGACAAATAAAATGTTAGAGGATATGTTGCATATGTGTATTCTTGATTTTGGCGAGGGCTGGGAGCAATATCTCCCACTGGTCGAGTTTGCTTATAATAACTCCTACCAGTTTACTACTGGCATGGCTCCATTTGAGGCATTATATGGTAGGCCTTGTCGTTCTCCAGCGTGTTGGCTAGAGGTGGGGGACAACATGCTACTTGGGCCATAGGTGATTCAAGATACCTCGGCCAGGATTGAGATGATTTTAATCCATATATGGGTTGCTCGGGATAGACATAAGAGCTACGCCGATGCCAAGAGGTTCTTCATGGAGTTCAGTGTGGGGGACCAAGTGTTGTAACGAGTATCTCCTATGAAGGGGATAATGCGATTTGGGAAGAAAGGGATAGCGGCGAGGTATATAGGGCCATTCCTTTTTATTTAGCAGATTGGGCCATTGGCCTACAAACTCAGGTTACTGGAGAACTTGTATAGGATTCCTAACGTGTTCCATATTTCTTCGCTGAGGAGATATCTTTCGGATGAGTTGGCCCACACTCATATTGCTTTAGATGAGATTGATATGTGACCCGATAGTTCCAACGAGGAGGGTCCAGTTGTTATCCTAGACCGTAGGGTGAGGAAATTGAGGTTGCAGATAGTACCGTTAGTAAGTGTTCAGTGGCGACATCATAATGCTGAAGAATCTACCTAGGAGCGTAAGGACAAGATGCGTGATAAATATCCAGAGTAGTTTTCACCAGGTATACCAAGATTTTTCCTAATTTTGAGATGAAATTCTATTATTAGGGGGGAAGTATGTAATACCCGTATTTTTAATGATTTTAATTATGGTATTAATTGATTTAAAAATGGGAAATTTATTTATAATTAATTCGAATTTAAATAGATAACTACTAGTGTGACGAGAGTTAGTACTTATTGATGTGAATTATGTTGAATATTACCTAATGAGTAAAGTAATATGTAATTATGATTTTATTCAACTTGTCGAGTGAATAATACGACAGTTATGGAAAATTAAGTCGGGACGCGTGTGTCCGCCATGTAGGGACTAAAATTTATGGAATAAATATAAATTATTTCTAAGTCACACATATGGTCATTTTAAGTGCGCCAAAGTCTTCAAAAGGAATGAAATAGTTATAAAAGTCATTGGGGGGATTAGTTTGGGTCCCAGGGCATTTTTAAGCTAAACCGACATCCCGGGAAGGAATTTTAGACATTTTAAGTTTTGGAGTAATTAAACCCATGAATTTCCTAAGGCTATATAAGCTACTAGGGTTAGGTATTCTAAGGTTATAAACCAAAAAAGCAATAGAGGCCATTGGAAGGGGAAGGAGAAGAAATCCCGAGCCAAAAACCACCCATAGTTGCACTTCGTTCACAATTAACGCCACGAGAGTGTAGATAGTGTAGAGGGGGATTGAAGGTATTCCTAAGATTATAGATAATCCTCCCATTTACAATAACGTCTGGTATTAAGGCAGCTCGACATGGAAACTCAGCGTGGCAACCCAAAGGGGCCTTTCAGCGAATAAGCTGACCGAGAGAGCTCGTCCTTTAGTCCTGTTAATTTAGTCTTGTTCTATCTTTTGTTTATATTGACAATGAGCTATAATGATTGTAAAGATGTAATGAGTATAATGATTATGTGTGAGGTCGAATGGTACTCGCGAGAGATCAGGCCTGGCAGGGCCTGGGAGAGCTTTCATGCTCTATCGAATGACCTCGCTGTGGGAAATTTAGAGGGACTTGGTTTGGAGGATTGAGAAGTCAGGCACCGTTGGGGCTTATCCTGGCCATCTTAGATAGACCTAGTAAAACACCGAAGGACCCTTACCGTGGAACCTCGGGGGGAGAAGCCTTGAGTTCCATCGAGCGTTTAGTTATAAGCCAAACAACCCTCTACTTAATATCACATCCACTTTATCTGATATCACTAACTAGATAGGCAATGACAAATCTGCACTAGAGTAAACCACCGTGGTATTTGGGGCTATCAGATAGTTGGTGAGCCACCTCTATGACGACATCCCCCTGACACACAGTGGTTAGGAAAAAGGCATGTCTTGGCATTTAATGCTTATGTTGTGGAGATAACTAGTGCATCTGGTGTTTAATATTTGTGACAGAAAGTATGAGGGATGTTTTTCACGGGGATTAATGACTGATTTGCCTCGGGGATAGTGTGAGGGGATATTTAAGGACCCCAACTACCTCTGGGGAGAGATCATGTCTTCTTATTGAGATCTCAGAAGTTATTACAAAAGAGATTTATTACGAACCAGAGAGTCTACTCATCCACCATTGTCATTTATTACGAAGCTCAAATATTTGACAGAGATCATTGAGGGTGGTGTGGGTGTTTTGCTGCCTACCAAGGTGTATCTAGGGTGATCATTTTCTTTCTCCCTCTAAGAAAAGTTGATTCTCAATTTTATTACTACCTTCCGAGTTATACACGAGAGATTTGTGAGTTTAAACTGAGTCTATTTTCATTGAGTTGTGTTTGTATGTCATGTGGTTAATCAATAGTGTTGCTATTTAACTTATCATTACCATACTCAAAAGGGGTTACGCCTCCATCTATTATAAAGTACCCTTTTTTATTTGGCGAATCTGCTCGGGAGGCATTCTTCTGAGCAAGGAGTATGGCGCGAGATAACGTTAATCGAAGGCTTAATTTTGATGACATTCAACACGATGAAGAATAGGCGGATAGAGAGCTGGAGGCTTCAAGGGATGCAGTTCCTCGAATATAAGTACCTCCATTTCAGGCGGCAACAAGTGTCCCAGGAGCGACACAAGCTTCTATGAGCGTTGGGTTGGGACTAGCCCAAGTGGCACTCCTCATGAATAAATTCTATGAGTTTTTACAAACTCAAGTAGCTTCAACGTTGTTGGGAGGATTTGAATCCAACTCCTTCATGACCCCAGGGGTAGCCCCAATGACCCCACTAAGTGCGGTCCTAACTGGAACAGTTCCAGCGAGTACACCACTAAGTGCGGTCCTAACGGGAACAGTTCTAGCGAGTACACCCCTCCATTGTCCCAGGAGTATCAATGACTCTAACTGTGATGATTTATCCAGCTGCAACGGGCACGCAACCTATAGTCCCATTGGTTGATGCTTCAATGGCATCGCCCATGGAAGAGATGAGGAAGGAGATGCAGAAAGAAATGCTGAAGTTCATGCAAGCCTCCTCATAATCAGCTGGCGAGGTAGCTTCAGCCTATGATGATTTTCGAACGCAGAATACAATGATGAGCCCTACCCAAAAGATTATATTCCTCCTATTTTTGAAAAATACATAGGAAAGGGTGGAAACTCGAAAGAACATATTAATGGTTTTGTTGAACACTTGGGGGCACATTGCAATAACAATAAACTCAAGTTGAGGGAATTTTCTAAATCCTTAACCGATAAGGCATACACTTGGTATTCTCACTTAGATCCCAAGAGTGTTTCCACATGGGAGGAGATGCACGTTTTGTTTGTCCAGAAGTTCTTTCTGGCGAAAGATGAGTTTACATTGACCCAACTGGGGAGGGAGAAGCAACGACCTGGGGAGGAAATGGTGGCTTATGTTCGAAGATTTAGGGAAAGGTACCTCGATGTGAGGGAGGAGGTTAAAGAGTCCAAGTTATTGCACATCTGAGAGGAGGGGATACTTCCTGAGTACATCTGCCATCTCATTAATGAGACACGCGAGTGGACTTTTTCGGCGTTCCTAAAAGCAACAAGGAACATCTCATTAATTGTATGACCAAACCCAGTGGTGGTACCTATGATGTTTAGGTAGCCGCTACAACCTATGGGGGGGAGTCTCGGCCCCCACGGGCAGGGTACACCGAAGGAGCATATGGGGGCAAGGTAACAAAGAAGGACAATAAGAGGATATTTGGAAGAGACAGGGAGGACCCACCACCATTTCCTTATACAGTGGAGGAGGCTGTCAGCTATTACAATGCAATTGTCCAAGGAGGAACGGTCTACGAACCAAAGGGCATTCCCGTTGGAGAACCCGATACTGCAACAAGAGCGGATCCCAAATATTTCCAGATTCATCGAAAGATCCAGCATCCGACAGAGAGCTATTTCACGCTAAGAAGAATCATCGATATGTATGTGAAGGCAGGGACATTAAAAATCCCTCTAAAGAACGTTAACAACAACCCACTCCCAACACATGGGGCCAATCTGGTGGTGGCCTATGATAAGGAGGGAGAAAGAGAGTTAACGACGAAGTATGGGAGATCGAAGAAGCTTTGGAAGATTGTACTAAGGGAATGGCTAACGTAGTATTAGCCTACAATGAAGCAAGCGCTAAAGACGTGGAAGATGTATATAGCATGGACGGTGAGGAAGCATACCAAGTCCTAGAATACTGTGCAGTCTCAAAATCCCCAAAGTTCACCTGGTTCTTCAACCAAGTGGGTATACCAAAGGAGAATAGACTGGAAATAACCCAGGCAATCCTTGACATTGCGAGGAAGAACGCAGTCCCTTCGCTGAGATAGAAGGGACCCATAGCCAAGTTGGTAAAGTGGTTTCTATCGGAGGTAACTTTCAACGATGTGGATAGGTCCATAAGGTTCCCTCATAACAGGCCATTGTATGTGACTGCCAGTGTTAACGAAGTCAGTTTTTCAAGGACTATTATCGACGGTGGAGCTTCCATCAATATCATGCCAATCAACTCTTTCCATGCAGCTAATATTCCAGAAGAAAGGTTAGTCTCCATGATTTTGGTGATTTCAAGATATGACAATCAGTCTTCCAAGTCCATTGGGTACATGAATGTTGGGATTTTGATGGAAAATCTGAGTTTTCATATCAAGTTTCACATAATAGAGAGTGAAACTTCCTACCATCTCATGATAGGAAGAGTGTGGATGCACAACCAAGGGCTAGTTCCGTCGACGTATCACCAATGCGCCAAGTCGAATATCAAGGGAATGGAGGTGACCATTAGGGCCAAGAAGAGGCCCTTCGCTGTTAAGGAAGCTCACTTGGTAGATACGACATTTTACATAGAATTAGAGGAAGATGATCGGGTCCTAACGAGAAGAATGGAGGGAGCATGGGTTCCCTCGATCATAGAAAGGATGGGGACCTTGAATGAGCCGAATAAAAAGGTTATAATCAGCAAAGGAGTGATGACCCAAGAAACCCATCAGGTGGTCTCTCGGCCCCAAAATATTTCGAAACAGCTCAAAGACATGATGCGACCTAGGGTGGACCTAATGGAACATGAGGTTAAATGACAGATCGTTCAGAGTCGATTTTCAGGAGGAAGATTCATTGAGGCTTCTAGAAAGAAGAAAATAAAGGCAGTGGCGACTACCAGTAGACAGTGCAAAAAGGTAGTTATCGAGGAAGGAAAGGTAGTTTATCGGTTATAATGGTGTGAACGGGCAGGTGAAGAAACTAATAATGAGGATGACCCGATATATGAGTACTTTTTGGTGGATCAACGAGGATAATGTATGGTGATAGACAACTCCAATATATAGGAATTTTTGCAGGAAGTCACCGAGGAACCAGATTACATGGCAGATCAACCTAAGTCATAGGCACAAGAGTTGGAGCAGTTGAACTCGGCAAAAGAAGGGGATGATCCAAAGCCTTTTTTTATCTCAAAAGATCAGTAAATGGAAATGAGAGGCCTTAGTAGAGTCAATTTGGGAGTTCATTGTCGTTTTTGCATGGAAGTACACAAAGATGGAAGGTCTTGATGAGGAATTGAGCTGCCACAAGTTAAACGTAATGCCTTCAGCCATTCCAGTAAAACAAACAATGAGAACATACAAACCTGGGACTTGCAGATCAAAGAAGAGATCCAATGCTTACTAATGGCAAGGTTCAGTAAACCGATACAATACCCACTTTGGTTGCCATGCATTTTTTCGGTGGGTAATAAAGACAAAAATCAAATAAGGATCTGTGTGGATTTTAGAGACTTGAATAGGGCTTGCCCCAAGGATGAGTTCCCTCAACCCTCCATCGATGGACTGATAGATGAAATGGCTGGCCATGAGATGTATAGCTTCATGGATGGGTATGTAAGGTATAACCAGATCAAGATGGACCCTACAGTTGCAGAGAAAATGGCGTTTAAATCCCATTGGGCAACTTCATGTACAGAGTAATGCCATTTGGACTCAAAAATGCTGGGGATACTTATCAGAGAACGATGATGGCCATCTTCCATGAATTCTTTCACAAGTTTGTGGAATTTTAAGTGGATGATTTGGTCATCAAATCGAAGAAGGAATAGTCACATCTAAGCGATTTAAGGAAGGTGTTTGCTCGGTGCAGAAAATATAAACTCAAGATGAACCCACTAAAATGCATCTTTGGAGTAACTAGTGGAAAGTTTTTGGGCTTCGTGATTGATCGGTAGGGAGTACAGATGGACCAAGACAAATAGCGAGTGATCTTAGAGATGCCCAACCCGAGAACGACGAAGGATGTGAATAATTTCTTGGGTAAGGTTTCTTACCTTAGGAGATTTGTACCAGGATTGGCCGAAATGATGCACCCGTTGATGAAGCTTTTGTTAAAGAACACGAAGTTTAAGTGGGAGGAGGTTCACCAGTAGTCTCTCGCTAGATTAAAAGAACTTCTCATTTCACCAAAGACCATGGTTCCCCCAAAGGTAGGAATACCGTTGCAGCTATACCTCACATCCACCACAAAGTCCGTCAGAGCTTTGTTGGCACAAGAGATTGATGGGTAAGAATGACTAGTCTACTACCTTAGCAGAATCATACATGGGACAAAGGTCAGATATAGTATCTTGGAAAGGCATTGTTTAGCCTTAATCTTTGTAGCGGAAAAACTCAGACCATATATGTTATCTTTTACAATTCATATTGTAACCAGATGTGATCCTATTAAGTATTTACTGGCAAGAAATATTGATTGGTAGGGCAACTAGGTGGTTACTTATCCTTTCAGAATATGACTTCAAGTTTGTGGTTCCTCGCTCGATCAATTGCTAGGTGTATGTTGACATGTTGGTAATCTTCCCCTTGGGAACATTTGATCCATCTAAAGAAAGTATTCCAAGAGATGATTTGCAGGCCAATTACCTAGATGCAACTGATGAGGAATGGACGATGAAGTTTGATAGATCTTCACCAGAAAATAAAGGAGGTGTAAGGGTTATTCTTTCAAAAGGAATGGAGGAGATTTATCTTTCCTACAAGTTAGATTTCCCTTGTTTAAACAACGAAGCAGAATATGAAGCATTTGTACTGCGGTTGTTGGAGGCCCTTCGAATGGGGGATTCATGAACGTTGTATCAAAGGTAATTTGAACTTAGTAATTCAACAAGTAAATGGAGAAAACACGTTGAAATGCCTAAGCCTGGCACCATATCAAATAAATATTCAGAGGCTTCTCATCCAGTTCCATCAGACTAAGATCAAGAGACATCCTCGGATGATGAACCGACATCCCGGCACCTATATCACCATCGCCCAAAAATGGTCATGAGGAACGATACAACTAAAGTCATGATTCAACGAAGAATAACTCCCTCAGTAGTACATGAAATCCTGCCGACGGAGGAGGACACTGACTAGAGGGGAGATATTAAAAAGCAACTGGAATCTGGGAAGGAGAGATAGAGCTAAGGGAACTAGCCCAATACTTTACAAACCAGGGAAACCTTTACTCAGAAACACAGGAGGATGGCTGTCAAAATGCATCGACCTAGAAGAAGCAAAGCAAAGGTTAAAGAAAACACATGAAAAGGATTGCAAAACAATTGAGATACCTCTTTATAAGGGAACTCAAAAGGAGGGATATTTATGGCCTAACATGAAACAGAACGCAACAGAGCTACAATGAAAGTGCGATAAATGCCAGTTATTTTTTGAAGCAGCTGAATGTTGTTTCGTGGAAGCTCAACCTGACTAGAGACAGCCTTATATTGACTTCATCAAAGATGGAGTTGTCCCAACAGAGAAGTATGATGTGATGGGACTTAGGCGAAGGGCCCCGAGGTTCTACATTCAGGAGGGACAATTTTATCGAATAGGCTACTTCAACAGGCCACTGCGTTGCATCACAAAAGAAGATGCAACCGAGGTCCTCAAACAGGCGCACGATCCAGCTTACATAGGAGGGCCCAAGTTGTATGACCAAATAATGATGTTAGGGTATTATTGTCCAATAATAGAGAAAGACACTGTTGAGTTCGTTCAAAAATTCAAATCTTATCAACTTCATAGAAATATAATCCATGCCCCTTCGGTAGATCCACACTCCCTAGCAACGCCTTTTCCTTTTCACACATTGGCGTTCGACCTGGTAGGGGTAATACATCCTTCTTCGAGGGGAAAGATATGGATACTGGTAGCAATGGAGTGTTTTATAAAGTGGGATGAAGCGATACCACTAAGAAGGGCAATAACAGGGGTGGTGAGCAACTTCATCAGAGAATACATCATCTGTTGTTTTGGGATTCCAAAAGTTATTCTCTCAGATAACGGAACCTCTTCCGTCAATTCAGAGGTAATGATGCTCAAAGACAAGTACTCCATCATTCATCATACTTCAACGGTGGCATACCCAAAGGGTAACGGGTAGGGTGAAGCAACCAATAAAACCTTGGTTAATATTTTGGCTAAGATGATGGAGGATCTCCCACGATCATGGGATGACAAGATACCAGCTGTATTGTGGAATTATCAAACAAATAAGAGGAAACCTATAGGGTACACTTTGTTCTCCCTTATTTATGGGGCTCAAGAGATCCTTCCAGTGGAGTTAGAAGTTCCCTCTACTTGATATGCCTTGGGAAGTAACATGCTCCCTTAGAATAAACATGTTCAGTTAGAAGCATTGGATGAACATAAAGATAATGGGGTGAAACACTTTCAAATGTACACGAAGCAGCTCTCCAGGGCATATGATAACTTGGTGAGACCAAGGAAGTTCGTGGAGGGGGACCTTGTTTTGAAGGAAGTAGTGAAGCACATCAGGTAACTTCTTCTACCAAAGTTTGTAGAAAATTGGGAAGGACCTTTCAATGTAAAATAAGCTCACGATTCAGGTTATTGCTTAATTTCTAAGATGGAAGAAGACAAACTGATATACCCGTTTATATCCTCGGCCTGGCTAATGATAACCTCCAAATGGACGACCCTACGAGGGGCCGACCCCTCCAACAAGCTCCATACAACCCCTCAGAGGGCCGACCCTTCACCAGGCTCCAGATGACCCGACGAGGGGCCGACCCTTAACCAGGCTCCAGATGACCCTACGAGGGGCCGACCCTTCACCAGGCTCCAGATGACCCTACGAGGGGCCGACCCTTCACCACTCTCCAGACGACCCTCCTAGGGTACGACAGTACGAGGCCAGAATTGGGCCAGGCTCACTACTGGAAGAAACTTTGCCCTCGGCCTCAGCTCATAGGCCGAGGGTGACATCATAACAGCGCGTGGTTTGGGAGACGCGTGGAACAGTGCGCGTGAGGCTGACATGGCACGTGGAAGACCGTTATAACCAAATCACACCCTCACGTGAGGGAATATTATGTCATCATTTGGCATCTACAGGTGTCAACATGGGATTGGCTAGATCATCATTCACATGCACCATGCATACTTGGGGGGTACACTACACCCCCCCAAGACCTATATATACTTGTAACCTACAACCCTACTGGGGATCGATCCATTAACTGTAGCCCTAGCCAAAACTCTGCTGGTAGACACAGTAGAGAGAGAGAGGGTTATGTGCATTGTATCCAAGGCCATTAGTGCCCATACTTAGTGGATCACACACTCACAGTGGATGTAGGCCAAATTGGCTAAACCACTATACATTATTGTCTTATTTCCTCTTATACTCATCCCCTTTTTCATACTTATACACTTATACATCTCAATGGCTGTCATGGCTGCTACTGTTTGAGCTCACTATCACTTATCTGGTGGTGCTAAATCTCAGCATCATCAGTTTGGCGCCGTCTGTGGGAACGAGAAGACATCTCTTCCTTTATACAGCTTGACCTCACTGGGCACTCTGGTGGTGAACCAACACTCCCCCTAAGAGGAGGTGTTTCACCATTGAAAGAGACCCACTAAGGTTCCCAAGCTCACCAGTATTTTCTTCAGTTCAACTTTTCATAGCTCAAGCACATGGCACCTGAGATGCCACCGCCACCACTTCCCCCGCCAGATGAGGGGGGAAGACCCAGTTCCAGTCAACCGCCGCCTCAGTCCGAGATGGTTGATGTGGCGGCAGCCCTAAAGTCTCTCGCAGCAAGCCAGCAGATGATGCAGGAGCAGTTCACAGCTCTAAGCTAGAACATACTAAGAGCACCAGGGGTTTCACCTGAGATGATTACTCCGGCAGCAGCTCCGGGGCAGCATGAGGCCAGAGGACCACCCCAGGCACCACGCAAACACCTGCCACCCCCTCAGCGACGTAGGGATGTTGCTGACCCCCGGCGTCTGCGCATGGGGAGGCAAGGGAACCCTTGCCCTGAGGACAGGTATGACGATCTGGAGGGAGAGGAGGCTCCTATAGAGTGCTGGGAACCCTACGAGGTCTCCAACAACACTGTGCGACCCCTCCAGGACAGTAGGGGAAAGTGCGGGAGACCAAACCCTGATGATCGCCCCAGAGGCTCTGCTTTTGATCGCTTGAGCAGGGGGTCGGCCTTTGAGAGGCTAGGCCCAGTAAATGACGTGCGGTAAAAGTTGTCCAGGCCAAGAAGCGCCGCGAGATCCAGGAGGGAGGCAGCAGACGGCCGACCCTGATGACGATATGACGGCCAAAGGGAAGTGAAAAGTTGACACATGCCTACTGCAGCAGAACCCTCCGTCCACCTCGGAGAGGCGGCAGGGGATAACATCGGCCAGGCCGACCCTGTGAGGCCCTGGAATGACTCAATCCAGCGGTTAGAGGATAAGATTGGTGATATATTGAAGAGCCGAGACCCTCTTCAGAGGGGATACACCATAGGCTCACCCTTCATGGCAAAGATAGTCAACTTCCCCACGCCGTCAAAGTTCAAACCACCTATGGTCACCTCAAGGTATGACGGGAGCACCAACCCCGTCCACCACGTGGAGATGTATCAGTCGGTGGTAGACATATACTCTATCTCAGATGAGATGAGGTGTCGTGCCTTCTCTGGTACCTTGACAGGGGCTGCGCATGTCTGGTACACGTCTCTTCCAAAAAATTCCATTGGAAACTTTAAGCAGTTGGCAGACCTGTTCATCCATAATTTCTGCTTTGGGGTGAGGCCACAGAAGAAGACCACCCACCTGCTCTATGTCAAGAACGGGAAGAGTGAGAGTCTGAGGGACTATATAGCCAGATTCAATAAGGAGAAGTTGGAGGTGGAAGACTATGAGGAGAGCATAGCTATGACAGCCTTGATTGGAGGACTCCAAAAGGGGAAGCTGTTATGGAAGCTTGTTGAAGACCCTCCGAGGACGATGGATGAACTCTTGTCAACAGCAGGAAAGGTGATGAACGCCGAAGAGGCGATGACTGCAAAATATGAAGACGAAAGAGGAGGTGCTAGTGGGAGTAAATACCCTAAGAAGAACAAAGAGGGGAAGAAGAGGTCCTCGGATGACAAGTTCGCGGGGTACACCCCACTGACGGTCAGCTGTTAACAGATTCTCAATGAGATTAAGAGTGACCGATCCCTGAAGTGTCCTGAGAAGCTGAGGGTAGCCCCCAGCAAGAGGAATAAGAACCTGTGGTGTGAGTTTCACCAAGACCACGACCACGTAACGGACAAATGCTTTGCTCTGAAAGATGAGATTGAGAAGATGCTGAAAGAAGGGAAGCTCAGAAAGTACGTCGATAAAGGTGCCTTCAAGAGGGGCCGAGGGGACGACCCCAGAAAGAAGCGAGGCGATGCATGCAGAGAAGGCCCTCAAAAAAGTGGGGATGACCCTTCGGATGATGAGGACGACCCTGACCTCCCGCCGAGAGACGACCACGGCCCTGTCAAGAGGCTTAATATGATCTCACTCGGAATGGGAATGATCTCCGGCGGTCTTGCAGGAGGAGGGTCTGAGGTCGCCGACAGGAAGGCCCATGCGGCTCAGGCCAAGGCAGTGACGAAGACGGTACACGCGACTTCCCTAGAGGTCAAGTCAGAAAAAAGAAAGAAGGTTGATATGGACACACTGATAGTGGGATTTTCAAGAATGGACTTCAAAGACCTCTTGGCCCCGCACGATTACCCTCTCGTCTTCACTACCAGGGTGCACGGATGCGAAGTGTCGAGGATCTTGGTAGATGGGGGTAGTTCTACAGATGTGATGTTTTGGCTTTACTTCAAAGCCTTGGGTCTCAGCCGTGCTAGACTCATCCCTTACCATCATCCATTGATTGGGTTCAGTGGGGAAAAGTTTCACCACCTTGGGGTATATGAGGGCGATGTGAGGATGGGGGACGAGTGGCCGAAATGGCTCACTAAGAAGGTCAGTTTCTTTATGATGGATGAGCAGGTGTTTTCAGCCTACAACATCATACTGGGGCGTGTGGCCCTCAAGGGGTTTGAAGTCGTGCCCTCTACGGTCCATCAGATGATCAAATTTCTAACCCCTTACGGGGTGGGGGAAGTTCAGGGAGACCAGACGGCAGCGAGGGAATGTTACTACAACTCCGCTGAAGAAAGGGAGGCACACAAGAGGGCTACAACCACTTACAACATTGATACCCTAGACCCCAGGGATGAGACGAAGCTCAAAAAAGGAGAGGCCGTCGAGGAGGTAGAACCCATCATCCTCGATGAGGATGACCTGGGAAAAACCATCCAAGTTGGCAAGTCTCTGAAGCCCAATATCATGGAAGACCTCATCAAACTGTTAAGAAGAAGATGAAGCGTCTTTGCGTGGAGTCATGTAGATATGCCGGGGATCGACCCTGAAATCATGTGACACAAGCTCAATGTGGTAGAGGGAGTGAAGCCGGTAAAGCAGAAAAAGGAGGATTTACTCTAGAGAGAAGTACGAGGTCATCAGGGATGAGGTCAAAAAATTAGAAGACGCTGAATTTATCAGAGAGGTCATCTACCCTGAATGGTTGTCCAATGCAGTCATTGTCCCAAAGGCCAACGGGAAGTGGCGAATCTGTGTGGACTTCACCGATCTCAACAAGCACTGCCCCAAAGATAGCTTCCCTCTCCCCCGCATTGACCAGATGGTAGACGCTACTGCAGGCCATGAGCTCATGAGTTTTATAGATGCCTACTCAGGGTACAACCAGATCTTCATGAACCCTGAAGACTCGGAGAGGACTGCCTTCATCACTGAAAAGGGGACATACTGCTATAGGGTCATACCCTTTGGTCTAAAAAATGCGGGGGCAACGTACCAGCGCCTCGTAAACAAAATGTTCGAAGACCAAATTGGGAAGTCCATGGAGGTCTACGTGGATGACATGCTGACCAAGAGTTTGAAGGCAGAGGATCATGTGGCAGACCTGGAGAGGACCTTTAATACGATGGACAAATACGAGATGAAGCTTAACCCGGCCAAATGTGTCTTCGGGATCGGGGAAGGGAAGTTCCTGGGGTTCATTGTCAACAAAAGAGGCATCGAGGCCAATCCTAAAAAGATAAAGGCCCTTATTGAGATGAAGACCCCCAAGTCCATTAAAGACGTTCAGAGGCTTACAGGGAGAGTGGCTGCCCTGAACAGATTTGTGTCAAGAGCCACAGACAGGTGTTTACCATTCTTCAAGATCCTCAGAAAGGCCTTTGAATGGAGTGAAGAGTGTGATGAGGCTTTCAAGGAGCTAAAATCATACTTAGGGTCTCCCTTGCTGCTGTCACGACCCGTGCAGGGTGAACGACTTTACGTGTACCTCGTCGTCTCAGAGTCAGCCATCAGCGCAGCCATTGTGAGAGACGAAGATGGAATACAGAAGCCTGTGTATTTTAACAGCAAGGCACTCCAGGGGGAAGAGCAAAGATACCCGAGGATGGAGAAGTTGGCCTATGCCTTGATCCATGCCTCGAGGAAGATGAAGCCGTACTTCCAGTCCCATACAATGGTCATCCTCACCGACTCTCCTCTTAGGCAGGTCCTACACAAGACAGAAAAATCAGGTAGGTTGATGGCCTGGGCTATAGAGCTGGGGGAGTTTGACATTGTGTATCAACCCAGGACTGCCATTAAGGGGCAGGCATTGGCAGACTTCGTGGCTGAGTTCATTTGGGAAGATGATGAGGTCGAAGGTGATACCCTTGGGATGACGAATACAGAAGACACACCCGCTGACACACCCACAGATAGGGCCGAGACAAGCACTGCTAGAAAGAAAACGACTGAAAACGAAGAGGGAAAATACATCTTTAGACAGGTGTCCCTCTCTAAGGGAAATTTTTTAGAGGGAAAGACTCTGTGGAGCCTCTTCGTTGATGGGTCCTCCTGCGACAATGGAAGTGGGGCTGGACTGATACTGTCAGCACCCGATGGCACAGACGTCGAATACGCCCTGAGGTTTAACTTCAAAGCCTCCAACAACGAGGCTGAATATGAGGCCTTAGTAGCAGGCCTCTCCTTGGCCAAGTCTCTTAGTTTCGGTCAGATTCTGGTCCATAGTGATTCAAGGCTAGTGGTGAATCAGATACTAGGGGCCTACGAGGCTAAGGATGAGAGAATCGATAGATACCTCGAGAAGGTGAGGTCACTACTGAAAGGCTTCAGAGAAGTAAAATTAAAGAGGATACATAGGCTAGACAACGGCCGTGCTGATGCCCTTGCGAGATTGGCCTCGGCGACTAGGACAGACATCAGGAGGACGGTCCCAGTGGAAATTTTGCTTCAACCAACTATTGAGGACCCCGAGGGAACACTTGGCAATTGCCTAAATGTCTCTTAAGAAGCTTCGTGGATGGACCCCCTGATCAGATACATTAAAGAGGGTGAGATGCCAGAAGAGAGGCAGGAAAGGAAGAAGCTGAGGTACAGGGATGCAAGATTCACTGTCATCAGAGACACCTTGTACAAAAAGGGGTTTTTTCTCCCCTTACTTAGGCGTGTGCATCCCTCAGAAGTCCATTCCATTTTGCAAGATGTGAACGAAGGATCGTGCTCAAGCCATATCGGGGGCAGATCCTTAGCGAATAGGGTGATCACCCAAGGCTACTGGTGGCCGACCTTGGGGAAAGATGCCGCAGCATATGTAAAAAAGTGTGATAAATGCCAAACATTTCCTACCATCCCTCATCAACCCCATCAGCCTCTTACCTCCATTACATCTGCGTGGCCGTTCGTAGTGTGGGGGATTGACCTGGTAGGCCCCTTACCAAGAGCAGTCAATAACTATCGGTTCCTCATTGTAGCGATTGACTACTTCTCAAAGTGGGTAGAGGCCGAAGCGATGGTCACAATTACAGAGCAGAAGACCTTCCAGTTCATCTGGAAAAATGTGATATGCAGATATGGTCTGCCCAACACCCTCATTTCAGATAACGGGACGCAGTTCAAGAATGACTCTCTGCAGAAGTACTGTGAGAGGGTAAATATCAAACAATTTTTCTCCACCCCAGGCCGACCTCGGGCCAATGGGAAAATCGAAGTAACAAACAGGACAATCCTAGATGGAATCAAGAAGAGGCTTGAGGAGGCAAAAGGAAGATGGGTCGAGGAGTTATATGCCGTACTGTGGGCATACAGGACGACAGTGAGGACATCTACCGGGGAGACCCCATTCATGCTAGCTTATGGATCAGAAGCCGTCATCCCCACCGAAGTCGAGTTTCCTACTAATAGGGTCCAAATGTACGACCCCCAGGGAAACGCGGAAGAAAGGAGACTTGACTTGGACCTGATTGAGGAAAGGAGGGAGGACGCTGAGATAAGGTAGGCTTCCTACCAACAGAGGACCGCAAGGTTTTATAATCAGAGGGTGAAACAAAGACCTATAGCAGTAGGAGACTTGGTTCTCAAGAAGACTTGGCAAAAGCCCAACAAATTCCATCCTAATTGGCACGGCCCCTATAGGGTCATCGATGAAGTTGTCCCTGGGACCTATAGACTAGAAAACCTAGAAGGGTAACCTTTTTCCAACCCCTGGAATGCAGATCACTTGAAGAAATACTACCAGTAGTGTTGTAAGATCTTGATAGACCATAGTTGTAATAAGAGTTGCTCCAACAGGAAACTTGAAAATTAATGAGAAATGTTTCCCCTCACCCTATTTATCAGTTCCAGTATGCATAGAAACATCTACAGAACCATTAATTTGGTGAGTTGATCCCTCGGCTATAATGAGGACCAGTGGAGGGGACGACCCCACTACTGTCCTCAAGAAAGACGAGGGTAGACATTGTTAAAAACCATTAATTTGGTAAGTTGAACCCTCGGCTATAATGAGGGCCAGCGGAGGGGACGACCCCACCACTGTCCTCTAGAAAGACGAGGGTAGACTTTGTTAAAAACATGTCTGGTAAACCCTCGGCTATAATGAGGACCAGTGGAGGGGACGACCCCACCACTGTTCTAAAAAAAGACGAGGGTAGACTTTATTAAAAAGCAATAATTTGGTAAGTTGATCCCTTGGCTATAATGAGGGCCAGTGGAGGGAACGACCCCACCACTGTCCTCAAGAAAGACGAGGGTAGACTTCATTAAAAAAAACATTAATTTGGTAAACCCTCGGCTATAATGAGGACTAGTGGAGGGGACAACCCCACCACTGTTCTCAAGAAAGACGAGGGTAGACTTCATTAAAAAAACCATTAATTTGGTAAACCCTCGGCTATAATGAGGACCAGTGGAGGGGACAAACCCACCACTGTTCTCAAGAAAGACGAGGGTAGACTTCATTAAAAACCATTAATTTGGTAAACCCTCGGCTATAATGAGGACCAGTGGAGGGGACGACCCCACCACTGTTCTCAAGAAAGACGAGGGTAGACTTCATTAAAAAAAACATTAATTTGGTAAACCCTCGGCTATAATGAGGACCAGTGGAGGGGACAACCCCACCACTGTTCTCAAGAAAGACGAGGGTAGACTTCATTAAAAAAACCATTAATTTGGTAAACCCTTGGCTATAATGAGGACCAGTGGAGGGGACAACCCCACCACTGTTCTCAAGAAAAACGAAGGTAGATTTCATTAAAAACCATTAATTTGGTAAACCCTCGGCTATAATGAGGACCAGTGGAGGGGACAACCCCACCACTGTTCTCAAGAAAGACGAGGGTAGACTTCATTAAAAAAAACATTAATTTGGTAAACCCTCGGCTATAATGAGGACCAGTGGAGGGGACAACCCCACCACCGTTCTCAAGAAAGACGAGGGTAGACTTCGTTAAAAAACCATTAATTTGGTAAACCCTCGGCTATAATGAGGACCAGTAGAGAGGATGACCCTACCACTGTTCTCAAGAAAGACGAGGGTAGGGGTTAGTAGCATTAACGAAGACAACAAACCATAAAAGAATTAAATATGGAAGGAAGTAATTATGGAAGACAGTAGAAGAAGAGACGATGTTATTGATAAAAGAGAGAATATTCAAGTGTTTTACAATACAGAGCACAAAAATAGTAAATACATTATGAGGGTATGGGATACAGACAGCCACCCTAAGGGATAACATCGGCGGGCAGAGCTTCGACATCTACCAGAGAAGTCTCTTCCACAATCACGACCGGCTGATCCTCAGATGTACCGACCCCCTCAGCCTACACTTGAGATTCAACATAACTCAGGGCCTCAGCAATTATTGAGTCGTCCAGACTGACTGCTTCAATAGAGGGATGGACTGAGGAGACGACATCACCAAATCGGAGGATGACCCATCGACAGGCCGTCCTGATCCCCCTCTCCAGGTACTCAAGGCCGAAACCCTGAAACTCATCAGAAGCCTTGTAGGCCTCAACAGCATCGGCCTCGGCTTTCCTGACAGCTTCTTCGAGACCAGTCTTGTGCTTGACCTCCATGTTGAGTAAGGCCTCATCCCTCTCATTTATCAGCAAATCCCTGGCCTTAATGTCCTCGTCGTGCTGCCTTGTCAGCTCATCCAGGATCCTTGCATGCTAAGTCCTGGAACTTTCTAACTCGGCCCTTGCAGTGTTAAGCTTAGACTGAACATCAGCCTCATGCTGAATAGCCCTTTCGGCCTCATGGAACTTCATCTGATTCTCGACCATCCATTTGGTGGCTGAGGTGAGGGCAAAAACAGACTGCACAAAAAACGAACAAATATTAAGAGGTGCCGAGGGAACAGTTTATTAAAAATGAAATTTAAGATGTGGGTCAGAACCAATACCTGTGCAAGGGAGTGCAGACCATAGTCGTACAATTTGGCTAGAGGCATCTTCGATAAGAAGTCATAGTCAGCAGCCGAGGGTGCAGAGAACATGGAGGCCTTGGCTGCCCTTAGATTGGCAATGAGCGACGAGGGCTCGGCTCTCAGATGCGCCAGATTCTGAGACCAGAAGGCCCCCATACTGGACGAAGAGGCCGTCCCCTCAGAGGATTCGACCCTGGCCCTCGTTCGAGAGTCAGGCAGAGGGTCAACAGGGGCCTTAGGCTCCTTCCTTTTGTTACTATCGGTGGTCGAATCCACCACGGTCGGCCCAGCGGCCCTCGTCTTCTTCGGAGCCTGCTGAGGCTCCTTCCCCTTCTTCTTGGCTAGGCCAGATAGTAAGCTGAGAGCCGTCATTTCCTAAAGATAATCTGATACGCCTGCAGGAAGACCTGGGAAGAGGACGACACGTTAGAAAAATTCTGAGATAAAGAGAAAACACTTCAAAAATAAGTAAAGAATGGAAAATATGCAGTGTAACTCACATAGCTCTGTCAGAGGGTCGACCCTCAGACCAGCTTCTTTGAGGAACCTAGGGGTCATCAAGTCTTCGAATTTTGCAAGTTCACCCTCTCTCCCTCGTCCTCTAAGGTAATCAAAAATGTCCTTCTCATACAGGCTAAGCCCAAGGTCTGATATGGCCTTCATGGAGGGGTTAGACCACTTCCTGGGGACCCTCGGACTATCGGCAACGGGCTCCCACTCCCCGGAGATGAAGAAAAACCTCTTTTTCCAATCATGGTTGGAAGTTTGCTCCACATGGAGGAGTTTCTTCGCAGACCTCCTTGCCCCCAAATGATAATACCCAGGCTATTTGGACGAAGAGGTAATGTTGTAACAACCCAAAAATAGGTCAGCCGAGGGCTCATCGGTGAAGGCATTCTTCCACAAGGAAATATAGCCTAGGATCGTCCTCCAGGAGTTGGGGGGAAATTGAGAGGGAGAAACACCAAGGGAAGAAAGGATGTCTACAATGGCAGTATGTAGAGAGAATCTGACTCCGACCTTGAGCATTTGCTCGTAAACTTCAACCTCGCCCTCTCCACAATCAAAAACCCTCTCAGAGTCAGAGGGAACCCTCATAGTTACGCTGGAGGGCACCCCATAGGCATGCCTCCATATCAGGAGGTCACGATCCCTAACTGAGGAGATAAAGGATGAGGCGTGGGAGGTATCAACCTCGTCATCTGTATCATCATCCTCGTCTTCATCCCCTTCCCCCTCATCACCTACAGGAGGACCCTGGGGAAAAGCCACTTGGATGGCATTAGGGGATAGGGTTGTCACAGGAACGGCATCAGAGGGGACCGTACCATCGGCCTCTCGGCTTGGGCTTAGGTCGGATGTCTCCATCCTACCAGAAGGTACAACGCCAGTTGGCGAGGATACTCTCTCGTCCATCTCACTCGAATGACTCTCGGCTGGACGAGCGGATGACCCACAAGACTCAGATGGTTCGAATGGTTTTATAGTGGCAAGAGGAACGGGAAAGATGGGTCGTACCCAATTAGGGTCGTCCCCTCGTCTCCTCTCTTCCTCTCCCTCTATTCGTCTGATCTCGGCAAAGAGTTTCTCTCTCAAAGATGGGAATTCAGACACTAAGCTATAAAGCCTCTTAATCATTAAAGGGAAGACTCAACACTTAGAGAAATTACGCTAGACCTAGCTAACTTGCTACAAATAGGTGGGAAATTGACCAGGTTTGAATTTCGGATTAAACAAAGGAACTCAATGGTTTTTGTCAAGAACAACCAAGAACCAGTCACCGGAAAAGACACCGAAAAAGGTTATGGCACAACTTAAAGAAAATGACTTCCTACGAGCCTAAAAAACAAACGAAAGTGAAAGGAAAAGAGAACGCTGGGGAAAAAGGATTACCTGTTGAAGAGAGCAAGAACTGCCCAGGTCCCTAAGCTCGAAGGCTGCAGAAAATGGCGATGTAGGCTGATAAAATTCTAGAGAGAGAGAATTCTTAAGCGCGAAGAAGAAGAAGGAATAGAGAGAGTTTAAAAATATCTTAAATACTTTGGTAATGAGTGGACCCATTTACCAAAAAAGGTATAATTAGGGCACAAGGGCCCAAGTGCACTGCGCACCCACCATGCCTTGGAAACTGAAACAGCAATGAGTATCTGGCCAGGTGTCACTCACCTAACTGATCATACATGCATCTCATTTAAAACACTATCCCTCAGCCATCTCAAGAGAACCTATGGCTAAGGGCTGGGGGATAATTGATATACCCGTTTATATCCTCGGCCTGGCTGATGATAACCTCCAAACGGACGACCCCACGAGGGGCCGACCCCTTCAATAAGCTCCATACAACCCCTCAGAGGGACGACCCTTCACCAGGATCCAGATGACCCTACGAGGGGCCGACCCTTCACCAGGCTCCAGATGACCCTACGAGGGGCCGACCCTTCACCACTCTCCAGACGACCCTCCGAGGGTACGACAGTACGAGGCCAGAATTGGGCCAGGCTCACTACTAGCAGAAACTTTGCCATCGTCCTCGGCTCACAGGCCGAGGGTGACATCATAACAGTGCGTGGTTTGGGAGACGCGTGGAACAGTGCGCGTGAGGCTGACATGGCATGTGGAAGACCGTTATAACCAAATCACACCCTCACGTGAGGGAATATTATGTCATCATTTGGCATCTACAGGTGTCAACAGGGATTTGGCTAGATCATCATTCAGATGCACCATGCATACTTGGGGGGTACACTACACCCCCCCAAGACCTATATATACTTGTCACCTACAACCCTACAGGGGATCGATCCATTAACTGTAGCCCTAGCCAAAACTCTGCTGGTACACACAGTAGAGAGAGAGAGGGTTATGTGCATTGTATCCAAGGCCATTAGTGCCCATACTTAGTGGATCACACACTCACAGTGGATGTAGGCCAAATTGGATGAACCACTATACATTATTGTCTTATTTCCTCTTATACTCATCCCCTTATTCATACTTATACACTTATACATCTCAATGGCTTCCATGGCTGCTACTGTTTGAGCTCACTATCACTCATCCGGTGGTGCTAAATCTCAGCATCATCACAAACCATTCAAGATTAACAATAAATGGTTGAAACTTTATCATGTGTAAGAAATTAAGTTTGGACCACGGATGTATCTAGGTGTTGTTATGAATATAAAAGTTCTTTTTATTATAACTCGAGTGGAGATGAGAGAATTATAGAACTCCATAATATATGCAAACAGTTGTAGTACAAAGAAATGACATGGGAAAACATACATTTTTTTCATTCATTCATAAACTTTGGGGCATTACAAAATTGGGAGCTATTGACGAAGAATTACATAAAAAAGAAAAGGAAAATGTTTACAAAAAATCATTGACCTAAGAGGAATCAAAGATCTGGAGCAGAGAAAAAATCCCCAGGAAGGCCCGAAGAAGCTACTAGGCAAGACTGTCAAGCACTTATAGAAACCTTCAATCTCGCTTGCTCTTGTGTATGTTCGATGACGAGTTTCTCTCGTTTCAGCTTCACTCACTATAGAGCTTCTTCGACATCTTCTACCTCCTTATTAACAGCTTCAAGCAGAGGTGCTAGCTCAACCAACTTAGCCTTCTTAGCCCATTGATCCTCCCGATGTTTCTGCAGCAGCTCCCTCTGACTATCCAGTCGCTAACTCTTCAAAGTTTTTAAGTGAGTCAAAATGGAAGCCATCACAGCCCAACTCCCTCAGATATCCCAAGAATTAATTGAGGAGGGCTCTGGTGATATTTGAAGTGGGAGTACTGGCGATATCAGCAACAACGGTACCCATGCCCTGAAGTCTGTAGATCATCACGAGGATATTGGAACGTAGGAAATCTACAGTAAAAGTCTCAGGATGGTGGCTTGCAAGCTACTCAACTACTAAACGATGGCTAGCAGGCATTTGAGGAGAATGTTGAAGGACCGTAAGGAAAAAGGCATGAGGATATAAGTTGGGAAGAGGGAGTTCACAACTAGATTCGCTCTCGGCAGCATCACCAATTGTGGAACCTTGATCATTATGACTAGAATCTTCTAAGATAACGGGTTCCCGATGAGGTGAAGCGATGGGTGAAAGAACTGGTGGAAAATTCTCCCATGCAACCTAAGAATAGGTAGAAGAAATAATGAGTTTAAAAGAAATCTCAACAAGTGTTTTCGTTATTAAGTCACCAATATAGGTGGAGTTTATGAAAAATCTAAACAAGTGTTTTAATTGTTAAGTGAACATTATAGTAGGAGTTTATGAAAAGTCTTAACAAGTGTTTTCATTATTAAGTCACCGTTATAGGTGGAGTTTATGAAAAATCTTAACAAGTATTTTCGTTGTTAAGTCACCGATATAGGTGGAGTTTATGAAAAAATCTTAACAAGTGTTTTCGTTGTCAATTTACCGTTATAGGTGGAGTTTATGAAAATCTTAACAAGCGTTTTCGTTGTTAAGTCACCAATACAGGTGGAGTTTATGAAAAATCTTAACAAGGGTTTTTGTTGTTAAGTCACCAATATATGTGGAGTTTATGAAAAATCTTAACAAGTGTTTTCAGTGTTAAGCCATCATCATAAGTGAAGTTTGAAAGGTTGAGAAATACAAATAAATTAGCGAATACCTCAGCAGTAGCGAGAACGAGAAGGGGAGTCACCATGGAGGTTATAACGATAAAAACCATTGGGGGTAGGCTTATTTCCTCAGAGGCCTCAACGGCGCCCTTAACTGAAGAAGCCTCAACGGTTGGTAAAGCCCCCTCACTAGCAAAAGGTACCAAGGCCAGCATAGGAGTTTCATTGGGAGAAGACGATGGAACCTGAAATGATGCCCCAGCATGGTTAGGTACAGAAGAACCACCACGCTGGGCAGAAGCATCAACCTTGGCATTGGAAAGAGGAAGAACGCTAAGAGAAAAGGGTGGGGTAAGACTTGGCGAAAAATGCAACCATGAAGCTAAGTGTTCTACACGAGGAAAAAGTACAAAAAAAGAGAAAAATACCTCTAAGCATTACTTACCTCAGTTCTGGAACCAAAAAGGGAAAGAATAGCCATGGGTCTTGTCAGCACATTGGGAAGAAGTAGGCCAGCTAACAAATACACCATTTCAACTTAAGGAATCTTAACAATTTAAAGTTCAGCATGATAAAGCAAAAGAAAAAAGACGTGAGACCTAACAAGAAGTAGATTATATGTTACCTCAGAAGAAATTTCTGCAGCTGGAACGAGGGGCAGAGTAACCTCAGGCTGAGGAAATAATACAGAAGGGGCTGGGAGAGTTATTTCTGGTCGAGAAAAGATGCTCACAGACTCAATGGACTCACCCCCCACAGCGGCATCCTTTGTACGTTGAATGGTCGAACGGTGGGAGTAGGTACGCCTGAACATGGGAGAACGGGGAGGAGTTACATTGGTCTGAAATGAGCCAAAATGTATTCCACGAAAGGGATCATGGGGGGGCTGGGTCTTTCTTCTCCAACTTCCTGCACCAGAGTGATTAAGAGGTAAACAGATAAATCTTGCCTAAGAAAAAAAATGTGAATAAAATCAGCAATACACATACATACCTCGGATATAGTGGGAGGATGGGAGGATATAACCACTAGAAAAAAAGAGAGGCGGAAGCACCAGAGGGAGCTGGGGAGAGATGTACCTTGGGGGTTTATTTCCTCTGGGGCTTGGTACCTAGAGTATTCTTCCTCGCACCCACAGCACCAGTGCCCTGAGAAGCCTTTGATTTCTTCTTCCTATTTACCCCCGATTCATTTGGATCAACTAGGATAGGAGGGAAGGCAGTAGAAGGAGGAACGATAGGAGCGTATCATTAAAACTTGACATTTATCCATTCCACCTCAGCGTGAACTTGCCTTCTCAGCTCTTCACTTACCTCTGCAGACATGGGAGGGGGAACGGAGGCGATATGGAATGCCTCTAAAGGGGTTTGTGGTTGAGTTTGAAATTTGGATTTTGAGGAAGTCCCACTCTTAGACTTCCTAGTCCTTTTGGCTTGTGGATGGGAAGGCCCCCTTCACCAGTGGCTGCTTCGATTGAAGGGGAAGGTTGTTTGGAGGTTGCAACAGTCTTGGGCTTGGGCGTGGTAGTAGGGATCATGGGGCAATGTGGAGGAAGCTTAGTGGGAGGTGCTTTAGGGGTTTTTCTTAGTGGGAACTAAATCCCAAGAACAGAATAACCTTTCAGCCCTAGCTCCAGGGCAGAAAATAAAAGAAGTGGAGGATACACGAGATCCCTCTCGATGAACTCAAAAATTTAAGCCATCTCTCTCGGCCAGTACTTCATTACAAACAGAGGGGTCATGTCCCCTTTCCTAGTGATGCTTGGAATAGTGACTCACCCGGCCATAGTAGAACTTACTCCCCACATAGTAGTTGATGAGAACAGGGAAGATGCCTTGCTAAATGAGACTTTGGGATGAGATTACTGGAAAATTAGGTGAGGAGCCCCCTGATCGAAACCGAATTGACGGATGCATCGGTTAGGGTTGTAGTGCTCGCTGGTGTATCCCCACTCGGTGTAGGAAGGTAAGTACCCCCACAAAAATAGAAGGCCCATAACTAGTGAAGGTTCTTCAACAATGAGGTCTAAAGTAGTTACCTGGACCACCCTTGATTCATGTTTGAAAAAACCCCAAGTGTGGAGGAAGATATCCTCTTCGTAAGGCCTCATCACAAAATTCCCAAGCTGATCAATAATAGAGGTCAAATCCTTTATGCTTTGTCTCTTCTGATAAATAAAGGAGCGTGGTGGTAGAATTGCTTCACCCAAAGGAGGGTGATTGTTCTTGGCTGCTACGACGGGGAAACGAACATAAAGGAAGCCTGTTAGAAGAACACAGTTGGAAAAGTTATCCAGGTTATAACGACCAAGATATTGCTCCATGTCAAAAAGGGTTCTATCAAGCCACGTGTAGAGGGATCACAGGGAAATTTTAGTTAGAGGAAGCTTGATACCCCGGGCCAAATGGAGTGATATGTTAATGATGTCCTTTCGAGGTTGGTCATTGGGTTTCCCCGTTAAAAGGAAACGAGAAAGAATGTCAAGGATGTAGGCAGTAAGTTACTATGATGTACCTTGACCAGGGGAAGCCTCAGAGGAACTACCTTTAGAAGTATCCTTGAAAAAATCGCTCACACACGTCTTCCAATGTTATCGTAAACTCACCCCATGCAACAATAAAATTATAAGTGGTAACATTCCATCAAGATACCAAAATAGGAAGGGCATATTGTTCATGGACAGAGTAAACTCACCAAACCACTTGGCCTGATGAAGCCCAATTTTGGTGAGGGTATCAGCGTGGGAACTCTATATATGGGAGTTCCAGGTAGCAAAGTGAGCGGAGAGCCTTTAGGGCCTTCAAAATCAATATGGGACCACGGGAAGTCCCCCCGCTCAAGATGAAATCGGGGAGTCCCCTTTGGGGGTAGAAATCCCCAGTCAGCATCACTTTCGTCTTCATCACCAAGCGTCATGGCATCATACTTAGCGTTGAAAATTCAAGTCTTATAAAACCTAGCAAAATCATCACCCTTGCTGAATATAGGGGACCAACATTAGAAGCGCAGATGATCCTTACAAACAGTAGTCAAAGAGGTGTCACTGGAGGTGGTGGCAATAGGGGTGGAAGTTGGAGCATTGGTGGCAGACGTAGTAGGGTTGCTTGAGGAGTCCATTGCAGATGGCAATGAAGTATAAGAAAATCTTAGAAAAAGCACTAGAGAAGTAGCAATGGAGTGGCTAGAAAGTGATAATGGTTGCAGATGAAAGGAATGAGGAGCAAAAGGATGGGCAATAATGGAGTTTTGGGAAAAGTTTCTCTCTCTAAAGTAGACAGGAGTTTTGAAGAAGGCGAAGGGAAGAGATAGGTTTTGAAAAAAAATAGACGTTTGAAACCTTCTAAAGAACTCGTCCGTTGAGTTTCCCACCACCACACGTGCAAGGATGCCTATAATAATTTCAAATGCACACGTGGCACTTCGGGAAGTGTTTTGACAGTTGAAAAGATAGCGCTACATCATTAATGAAGTGACGCCTGGGGAATGGAAAGCCTTCTTAAGTAAGTTTGAGTTTTTGTGCCAAAATTTTTATCAGACATATCCACTAAGTCCAAATGAAGACACTTCCCCAACGGTTAAAAAAAGATACGATGTCCCCTCCCCAAAAGTCCAAACGTTGTCTAATTGTGACTCGACTACATGGGGGAGAATTTCTTCTTTTTTGAACATAGCAAAACATTACACGGGAGAATTTTACTTCCCTAGAGCCAAAATGAATTTGTGAGAAAGTCAGTAGGTGTTTAAGAAGAATTCCAAATTATCCAATCAAGCAAAGCCAGAACGATTAAAACTCAGTGAAAGGAAAAAGTTTCGATGTCCCCTCGCCAAAGCGCCAATAAGTCGTAGCGCTTCGACTCAGAATTTTTTTTTCACACAGAGAAGGTTCATTGGATCGAGAAGTTTTCGTGCAGACATTTCTTGTTCCCCAAAAAAATCTCCACACGAAGTGGCAAATGTATAGGGGGATTGAAGGTAATCGTAAGATTAGAGATAATCCCCCCATTTACAACAGTGTTTCGGATTAAGGCAACTCGATGTGGCAACTCTGCATGGCAGCCTAGAAGGACCTTCCATCGAAGAAGCTGACCGATAGAGCTCATCCTTTAGTCCTGTTAATTTAGTCTTGTTCTATCTTTTGTTTTTATTAACTATGACCTATAACGATGGTAAAAATGTAATGAGTATAATGATTGTGTGTGAGGTCGAACGGTATTCGGGAGAGACCTGGCTGGCTAGGGCCTCAGAGATTTTTCATGCTCTATCGAACGACCTCGCCATGGGAATCGGAGGATTGAGAAGTAAAGCACCGGGTGGGCATGTCCTGGCCATCTTAGATATACCTGGTAAAACATCGAAGGAACCTGACCGTGGAACCTCGGGGGGAGCATCCTTGAGTTCCATCGGGCGTTGAGTTGTGGGCCAAATAACCCTCTACTTAATGTCACATCCACTTTATCTGATGTCACTAACTATCTAGGAAATGTTAGATCTGCACTTGAGTAAACCACCATGGTATTTGGGGCTGTCAAACAGTTGGTGAGCCACCTCTGTGATGACAGCCCCCTGACAAACAGTGGTTAGGCAAAAGGCATGTCTTGGCATTTAATTCTTATAACGTAGAGATAACTAGTTCATTAGGTGTTTAATGTTTGTGACATGAAGTACGATGGATGTTTTTCACAGGCATTAATGACTGAGTTGCAACGGTGATAGTATGGGGATATTTAAGGACCCCAACTACCTCTGGCGAGAGATCGTGTGTTCTTATTGAGAGCTCAGAAGTTATTACAAAAGAGATTTATTACGAACCAGAGAGTCTACTCACGCACCATTGTCATTTATTACTAAGCTCTAATATTAGACAGAGATCATTGAGGGCGGTGTGGGTGTTTCGCTACCTACCAAAGTGTATCTAGGGTGCTTATTTTCTCTCTCCATATAAGAAAAGTTGGTTCTAAAGTTTATTACTACCTTCCGAGTTATACATGAGAGATTTGTGAGTTCATATTGAGTTTATTTTCATTGAGTCATGTTTGTATGTCTTGTGGTTAATCAATAGTGTTGTTATTTAACTTATCAATACCATACTCAAAAGGGGTTATGCCTCCATCTAATCTAAAGTAACGTCTTACAGATCGAAAGATGAGGAACGTTGCCATACCCTTCATCATCAAAGGATCAAACCAACTGTTATAAGGAAAGTATTGTTCTTGCTTAAATTCAACTAGATAAATTATCCATGTTAGTAAAATGTGATTAAGAATTAAATTCCATGCATGTAGAGGACAATTTTGGATTAAATCATATTCTGGGTAGGATTCATTATTCGGATTAGAGCACTATTATGATAAATGAAATTTAATACATTTTGAGAATCGTTATGTAGAGGATTCAGATTTTTTATCATGTTCTTGAATAAAAGACATAAAATGGGTTCTTGAGAGTTAAATTAGAATTCAATTGAAAAGTTAATGAATCTTGATGCTTAAATGATTATTGTATGTTAGAAATTGTCTATATGTATTAATTTAACTCTTAACACCTTTGTTTTGGAGTTTGGGAATAAATTAAGAAGTTTTAGAGAATTTTGGTCGAGGAAACTCGTAGCTTTAAATGCAGCAATCTAGGCTGATACCTGTTCGATCGATCGATATCCTAAGAATGTCGATCGATCGAAGTTTTGATTCCACACCAACTTTTAAGAACCCTTAATGTTGATTAAATGAATATAATGGGACTTTAGGAAGGTCACTAGGGTGTATTTAAGGCCCGAAAAGTATCATTATGTATGGGATTGTATTGGGAGATTTACGATGTTTCCGAATGAGTTACGTTTGGAAATTGTATGGATTGCGGTTTAATTCAAATAAATGATGACTTAGGGTTAATACCAGTAGTAGGAGGACACTATAGTACTGAATTAACCTAAGTAATAATTTGGGTGACTTCGTAAACCTTTGGGATTGGGAAAGGTTCTTGAATTTATACGACGAGAGTTATGGCGTTACTTAAATTTACGTATGATATATAAGTTATAAATACAACATGTGAGACTTTTAATATGTAATGTGTGCACACAAATATTTAACGTATAAATACTTAGGTTGTGTGAATACCTATTGTATGGATTTTTATGTGTACGACATACCTACCATACTTGCTATCATCGGGAGGTCTTGAAGGGGAAAATCTTGTTTTGAGGAGCCCTTCGGGGGGATTATAGATTGGTACCTCATAGCATAGGATCTAAGTAGGACTTATCTGTGAGTGGATAAGTTTGGGTTATATGGGTGCGTAGGTATGTGCGTGACCCATTACACCATGGTCCATGTTTGCCTCCAGTTTGTGTGTGATTTTTTTTATTACGATTCCTGAGAGATTCGGTATCGATAGTCCTTATTATGTACATGAGGTACCGAGACTTGATAGCAGAGTAGGTATGCACCGTTAGTTTTTCCTATATGGGGTGACGTATTAGTATATATTATAATAGTGAAGTATATATATATATATATATATATATACACACACACACACACACACACACCGTATTTATTCTACTGTGCTGTTTAGTTGAACTAAATGATGATGCCAATATATTTTAAGTGTGTAAGAACTTAATAGATTAATGAGATACTTGGAATCAATCAACAAAATACGAAGAACTATATAACTTATATTTCTATTATATTGGTGGGCGCAATATGTTAGCTGGCATATATGGAGAACTGTTAAAATCTAGTTAAGTGAGGGCAACGTAACTAGGAAGGGTAATAATTATGCATTAGGTGAGAGGGGAGAATATCAAGTGAGAGCATGTGACTAACATGTATATAATTATCTAGTATTTATGCATTTAAATACTTACTGTTTTAAAACTATTTTTAACTCGAGCTCTGACTCGTTTTCTTTCAAATCTATTTTCTTTGTAAAATATTTTTAGGTGCCCAACCATAGGGACGCCAAGCATTTGAGTTCCATTCAGTTGACTTGGTGTAGCCATTGTGGAAATTACAAGACCTCGGTATTAGAGGCCTCCATATTTATCCTAGTTTCATTCAGAGTTATTTATTTCAGTAAGGGCATGTTGCCCAATCTTATTTAGAGATTTTGGTTTCAAACATTCATTTTTATTTCAGTTTTTAGGATTTAGACCGGAACTATTTACTCCAGACTCAGTTTATTTCATTATGTTATTTTCATTCCTATAAAATTGTTATTGGATGGTGTATGTTTAGAAATCATATAATTTCTTTCTTGTTATATTAAAGAGATAAAAATTGACATCCGACTTTTTGAATATTAGGTGGTTAGTACTAAATAATAAGTTTTCGATAGTGATGCTAAGAATGATCCAACTAGATATTCTACTTTAAATTTAATAAAGGACTGATCACTCGATAACTAATTAGGCGGGGTGTCACAGTCCCGCAATGCTACATTTCCATGGGTTAACCATGAGTGCCCCGATATTGAGGTCACTAAGGAATTTATGTTAGAGAAGTGTCGTGTTGGCACCTCAACTATTTATCATTCCGAACTTCGAGCTGACTTAAGGATTCTCAATTAGATCATTTGTGTATGATTTATTCCAGCTAAAAACCATATACATATCACATGGGATCACACATGTCTCATGTTTGCTCTTAGTCAGGGTGCCACCTTTGACCTCCCTATTCATATTTTCTCCGTTCTAAATCTAGTTCGAAACTCTGGGTCTTTTTGTAATCGATAATATCTTCCTCTTTCCGCCATCATCACGCATCATTTTTTGGCTGCTGAGTGTCCCATCCTTCACTTTGGTCATCATTAATTTTGTAGGCCTAAAAGTCATCTTTTCGATTCCCAGTCTCATTACCCTGGACCTCCTCCCTCTAAGTCGGCATCCTCCAACCCTGCTTTTATTTACACTCCTTTAGGGTTCATTCCCCCTATACTCACCCGCCCACCCTTAGAGTCTAAGTATCTTAGTGCTCTCCATGAATAGGTACAACAAATGGCTTCTGAGTTCCAGGGAGACCGCTAGATGTTTCATGAGATGATGAGAAAAAAGGGAGCGGAATATGGAACGACGGGCCCGCATGAACTCCATGGTGATTCTAGACACCCCATTCTAATACCCCCTAACCTCTCCTAAGGTCCCTAGAACCTCCATTCATCATTGCAAACCCAAGTCATACCCCAAGTACTGACCTAAAGGCTATCGGGCACTCCCAGGCTCCATTTGACCAAAAGTCAAACTCTTAAGCTCAAATGAGACTGAATGAATATTCGAAGGGCACTAAAACCCCTTTCCAACAGTCCATCCCGTGCGCGATTCTGACTTACCATGCGAACGAACGACGCATTTTTCCCCGAAATACGATCAGGAGGTCACTGGATGCTCCCATGATCTGTTTGACCAAAGTAAACTCTTCATCTCGATCAAGACTGCATGAATCTTCTAAGGTAACTGAAACCTCTTTCCAACAGTCCACCCTGTTCACGATTCTGACTTACGACACGGACGAACGATTCGTTTGACTCTGAATGGTCACCGAACGCTTCCAGGCCCTGTTGACAAAAGTCAACTCCCCAAACCAGGTCAAACTCTTTCGAATGTCGAAGTATATCTTCTAAACATTCTAATGCTCCGATCTGTGCACGATTCTGACTAACCATGCAGACGAACGATCCGTTTGCATCCGAAGTTTCCTTGTCCAAAGGACCGACGAGGTCTTTCGAGCCACATATGACCCAAAGTCAACTCCCGAACCCAGGAGTAGTTCAAAGGAATTTTTAAGGTCTCTAAAATACCTTTCCAATGGTTTTCCCCATGAATGATTCGGATCAACAATTTGCGCTCTGCCAAGATTTTTTGAAGGAGCCTAAAAGACACTGCTAAATGGTAGGTTCCAAGCCCTGCCTATCGGTAGTGTGTCTAAACACACCTGTCGGTTGGCAGGACCAAGGCTATCCTGATCAGTAATGCCTTGGACCTATAAAAAGGAGGGCCTAACCTCATTCAAAAAGAGAAAAAAACAAAGATCCATCACTCTCAGCAAGCTCATAAAACCCCTCTCGAAGTCAGCATGATTTCCACATCCAAATACCTTTTCAACCTTCACCTTTCATCACCTTTTCATCAAATTGGGTGAATTAAGTACTCTCCATCATCATCCAAGTGCAAGGGATTCTCTCCAACATCCGAGATCAAGATCTCCAAGAAGGTCCAATTTTCTCAACTCTCTCTTTAAATTTCCCTAAATTCTCATTAGCTTGTTTTGTTACTTAGTACTTTTATTCTCTTATCTCACATATCTTAATATAGTTTTTATCTAGTATTATTGCACATCTCTTATTTTCATTTAAATAAAACCCAAAAAAATAAGAAAAAGAGGATTTGCTCATAAATTCCAAACGAGAATTCTCACACTTTTCTTACAACTAAAACATTTGTTTACACACACACCCATATAAGAGAAGTACCCGATTGGATTTATGGGATAAATACCACCCTTCATTTTGCATACGAACTATGTGGACTTTGATGACTCTATAGGCTACGTAGGCGTCTCAGGGTAAAACCCGAGATTCGAGTCATTTTTCTACTTTTTCCCTATTTTTCTATATTCTTTAAACTTAACTCTCTTAAATTCTATGTATTCATATATATATATATATATATATATATATATATATATATATATATATATATATATATATATATTCTTAATGGTGTATTATTCCACATGCGTTATCATTCTCTTATAATGATCGACGCTAGGATAATCGCATAAATCATATTTTCTAATATTACTTTTAGGAACATTCCTTTGGATGACTCGCTTTATCTCTTCCATGATACAAGTCGATGATTCCTGTCTCCACTATGTATACACATGCACACACATCACGGGGAAATAAAGGAAAATAGCAACAACCCATGAGAGACCATAAGGGTGGAGTGGGTGCCTAACACCTTTCCATTTTGTAACTTAGCCTTCGGACCCCTCTCAAATCATTTTGGTTTCGTATGTATCAGTATGTCTTTGGATGCTGTCCTTCGGTATGGATGCCTTTTATTTTGTCTAGTTTGAGTAAAATAGATAGGCGACTCTATCTCTCTATATTTTTCACTTCATTTACCGACGCCATTCGATGCGCTCCCGAGAGGGACGCACGAGACCTATAGGGATCCTCTCCCACCGCGAGAGGATATATCCGGGGATGGCCATAGTGGAAACTCTGCTAGGGAAATTATTTTTTGAGGGATATACTCTATTTACATGGGTATTTTAATTTCTTATGTATCCCCTTATTTTCCTCTTTACTATTCATGTGTACCTTATGCTTATGCTTCTATTCACACGCTTATAGAAAATTCTCCATGTACACTTCACACCACGTGCACCTAGGATCACATATATCCTCATGTTGCACGCATCACCCATACATGGTATACCATTGGTACTCATACTTTGCTCCCTGTTGGGCATGATCGAGAAAGATACTCTCATCATAAGATACTAATAAGAGGATCATGCATGATTCACACGATATCATAAGATACTAATAAGAGGATTATGTAACGATGTATTTTTTGGTTAGGCTTACTCGATCTCAGAAGCGGTCAAATTCGACTTAGGTGGTGGTAGACAGGTTAACCAAGTCAGCTCACTTTCTAGCAATCAAGACTACGTATACAATTGATAGGTATGGTAGATTGTATGTTAATGAAATTATTCGATTGCATGGAGCACCTGTTTCTATTATTTCAGATAGGGATCCTACTTTTACATCTAGATTTTGGGATAGTTTGCAATATGCTATGGGTACTAACTTAAAGTTTAGTACGTCTTTTCATCCCCAAATAGATGGGCAGTCTGAAAGGACAATACAAATTTTAGAAGATATGCTTAGATCTTGTGTGCTTGATTTCAAAGGTAATTGGGAGGAATAATTGCCTTTGATAGAATTTGCATATAATAATAGTTTTCAATCTACTATTGTTATGGATCCATATGAATAATTATACGATAAACGATGTCGTACACCGGTATATTGGGGTGAAGTGGGTGAAAGTAAGATATAGGGTCCAGAATTGATTGAAGTCACCACTAAAAAAACGAGGATTATTCAAGATAGAATGAGAATAGCTCAAAGAAGACAGAAAAGTTATGCGGATAAACGATGAAAAGATTTGGAATTCCAAAGAGGGGATTATGTGTTTCTTCTAATATCTCCATGGAAAGGAGTTATGAGGTTTGGAAAGAAAGGGAAATTAAGTCCACGCTATATTGGACCTTTTAAAATTCTTGAGAAAGTCGGGATGGTTTCCTACAAGTTAGCGTTAACACTAGAGTTAGCTCGATCACATGATGTTTTCCATGTTTCTAAGTTAAGAAATTATGTAGCGGATCCTTCACATGTGTTAGTGGAATAACCTACTGAGTTGAAGGAAGACTTGACTTATGTGAAATAACCACTTGCTATCGTGGATTTGAAGGAACAAATATTGAGATCAAAAGTGATATCACTTGTGAAAGTTTTTTGGAGAAGGAATTCCATGTAAGAGTCTAAATGGGAGAGCGAGGATACCATGAAGATGCGTTATCTGTATTCGTTTGATTCGGACAACCAATGTATGTCAATTTCGGGGACGAAATTTCCCAACAGGGGGAGAATTGTGACAACCCCAATATAATTATGATTAATTATGATTAAATCATGCTTAGATGATGTGATATGGATAATATGTTAAGTAATTATGTTTAGTCTAATCCTACCTTCATAAAGCATGAAATATCGAATTAGTTACAAATATGAAATTTTGAAGTTTTCGGTCAGAATGTTCATCTTTAAAACTAGTTTTAACCTATATGACATAACATTTGACATGAGGAGAAAACTAGATAGTTATATATATATATATGATTTAGGTTTTTAACACGATAAACGGTGTGTTAAACGGAGGTCCGAGCGAGAATTTATGCTAGAGTTACAAAGCAGGGACAAATCTGTCCATTCGTTAAATGATATTTCGTCTTATTAGGCTAACAAAGGGTGGATTTTGATTGGTTAAAGAAGGAGGTTGGTTTTGTAAGACTTTAAAGGCTTGAAATAATCCCCTCCTTAAGAATAAATCATCCGTTAAAGAGTTTGTCTTGAGAGGAAGAGAGAATCGGAAAGTTTAGGTAGAAAGTGAGGAGAAAATTTGGAGAAAAATCCGTAGAAATTACGTAAAAGTACTAAAGGTAATCCTAACCCAAAATCTTGTTTTTTTCTTATATTAATGATTTTGATTATATAAATCATAATTTTTTTACTAAACTTTCAGGCCTTGATGTATATGTATGGTTAGATGCAAATTTAAGTTAAGTTGAATGTACAAACCCTTAAAATTGCTTCGTTTAGTAACCTTATTTATTCAACCTTCCATATCTTTTTGTATACTTACTGGAATTGATTGATTACAATTGAAAATTAAAATAGACTCATATATGTGTGACATATCCCAAAATCATATGAACATACTAAGAAATGAATCTTGAGTGATGGTTTGAAGTTCGGGTATAAAATCTGCCCCAATGGTAAAAATATGCACGCCATGTGTTCGATATTTTGCTTGACATAGAAAATGAACCATAAAAATTATGAAACTTCAATTTTATATTGTTAAATATGTTTACTGGTGTTGGGTGAAATATCATAGAAGGTCATGCTGTAGAAAAATTATGAAAATTCCGGGAAGATGAATGAACAATAAAAGAACCTATAGGGCAAATTTGTTATGTAGTAAAGAAACGGACCTATCTTGCTCTAGGAAATTTGAAATGATGTGTTGTATTTTGTATTGGAATATTAATATGATAAGGATTGAATTACCAAGAATAAATGAATGTATGTTTGGTATATGAATTGGATATGTCAAATATATTAACATGAATTTGGATGGAATTTCACTGGTAATAAATGATTTGAATAGAATCATATGATGCTTATGAATTGAGTTGTGTTTGAGATATTCTTTGGATTGTTGATATTATTATGGTGATACCAATAGTGTAAGAATTATAGGGAGGTAAGAAGAATTGGTTGAACAAGTGCTGGACAAAAGAAAAGGAAAATCCTGATAAGTTGCCAATGTGAGTGTACTGATGATTTGTTTCATATATAAATATGAATATAGCTCTAAGAGAGGATTTGTTTGAATACTTTGGTATTCAGGATTTGTTTGGATATTAAAATATCCAGGATTTGTTTGGGTAATATGATCTAGGATTTTTTTGAATACTTCAATGTTCAGGATTTATTTGGATATTAAAATATCAAGGATTTATTTGGGTCTTATGATCCAAGATTGGTTTAAATACTTCAGTATTCAGGATTTATTTGGATATTAAAATATGCAAGATGTGTTTGGGTCTTATGATCTAGGATTGGAATTGGATAAATATCCAATGATTTGATTTGTCTTATGAGAAGGATTTGT
The DNA here is from genome assembly GCA_949130495.1 of Sambucus nigra. NCBI lineage: Eukaryota > Viridiplantae > Streptophyta > Magnoliopsida > Dipsacales > Adoxaceae > Sambucus > Sambucus nigra. The sequence continues at coordinate 99,353,002 of OX422207.1, read as the reverse complement.
TGGAACTTATGTTCCAGGATTTGTTATTGCCAACGGGAAGGATTGTTTGGATTTCATATCCACAGATTTGATATAAAACTGTTATTTCGTGGCAGGGTAGGATTGTTTGGATTTCATATCCATAGATTTGATATAAAAATGTTATTTCAAAGAAGTGTGGGATTTTTTGGATTTCATATCCACGGATTTGATATAAAATTGTTATTTCATAGCAGGGCAGGATTATTTGGATTATATATCCACAGATTTGATATAGAATTGTCATTTCATTTCGGGGAATTATTATTTGGATGTTATATTTAGAGATTTGATATAGAATTGTTGTTTCATAGTAGGCCAAGATTATTTGGATTTTATATCCACGTATTTGATAAAGAACAATTATTTCATTTCAAGGAAGGAGTGCCTCACTAAGCTTAATGATTACGATTTATATTTTAACTTTTTCAAGCTTGTATGCTACCAGCTAGGATATCATATGATCGGTGATTTGAGAGTTGCACCGTTAGAAAGATCTGGGGATTAGACGTGGGGATTTTTATCATTGTCACACTGAGGTTTTACTACACATGAGAATCTTATATATTAAGTCAGTGTGGGTTAATTAGACGATTTTAATATTTAATCATAGTCAGTCATAGTATAGCATGTTCGTTTAATTATGACTATGATGTTAATTATTTTATGGTACAAAGAACATGATTATGTTTATTATACATGAAAAAAATATTGATAAATGAATTATAGTTCGAATGGATGAAAGATTATGATTTAATCATAATATTAATGAAATGATTTGAATATATTTGGGTTTGGGGTGTGACATTCAGACTAAGGTCTGGGAGATGCAACGAAACTAGGTTCTTATTCCTAAAGATCCCAAGGACCTATTACCTCATCCTATGGGTCCACCTGAGATTATCTAGGTTCCCGAAGAATATCAGCACGATCCCTGTGTCCCTCCTGTTAATGGGCTTCTGCCTGCTCAGCTTCCTATGCCGAAGCTTGCCCAACCAAGGACTAACTTGCCTATGATCGTTGATCCGAAAATGGAAGAGTTGAACAAGGTCAAAGAAGATATCAAGATGCTAACTAAGAAGTTTGACCAAGTCAGAATCTTCGAAAATTACATGGACTACACCCACATGTATCCTTACCCAAAGGCAAGGTTACCCGAGAAGTTCAAGATGTCAAATATCGAGAAATTCGGAGGAAGTGGACCCCCAATTGTTCATCTTCATAGTTATAACTGTTCCATGAATCTATTATGGGATTCTGAAGAAGTGATGTCCCAATTATTTCAGTAAACTTTGAAAGATATCGCCCTCCGATGGTTTTTGTCTCTCGAAGAGTCCAGAATCCGTAGCTGGGAGGAAGTGGCCCGTGAATTCATGTCGCAGTACAAATGAAATGAAGTTCTTGAGGTCACCCACCGTGATTTAGAGATGCTCAAACATAACTTTGGGGAATCAGTCAGTAACTTCATAGCCCGATGGAAGGAAAAAGCAGCTACCATAACCAATCGGCCTTCCGAGGAAGGACAGACCATCATAATAAAGAAGAATTTCTTGCCCCATATCTGAGCAACCATGGTAGGACAATACTATCCCCACTTCCGAGAATCTAAGAGAAGTGGGAGTAGAAATCGAGGAAGGTCTTGCTAAAAAAGAGGTTGAACCAAAGAAAGCGTTCGGACAGTTCACCCCCAGAAAATATGACAAACCTGTCAGTGCTGCAGTTTCAACCGTCAGCAACATCTCTCAACCAACCACTTCATAGGTACCACAAATCCTCCATGTCCTAGTCCGAAAGGAATACATCGAGCTCCATGCTCCCCTCTCTAAAGTTTATGAAGCCCTGTTGAGCCAAATCTTCATCAAACCCTTGGATCCCCGTCCATTGCCTAATCCACTTTCGAGAAACTTCAAGGCAAATGCCCATTGTGCCTTTCACCAAACCACTGGTCATACCACAGACCAATGCTTTCCATTTTAAAATGTAATGTAAGGTCTAATTGACCAGGGTATCATTGTCCCACCATCCAATCCTAAGCCAAACACTACTCACAACCCACTTCCAAATCATACCAATGCTATCATCCTATAAATGAACCCAGAATTTGATCCCTCAAATCAAATCACACCTATTCACTCTCCCAAACCTCTCCAAACTTGCCCATATTTCCTCCTACACCCTGTTAGCCTCGTTGATCAGGCACTGTCACTCCTTACCAGAGCATGCATCGCTGTCCATACTCGTTCTGAAAATGGAGGTATGGAATTATCAGAAGTGTTAAACCAACCCCTAGAGTTCGGGCTGAAATTACCCTCACAGATGATCATTGATTACTAGAGGTTCAGCACGCTATTTTTGGAAGCATAAAAATGGGACCGATAGTCAGACAGTTGGGTGGTACCAACCAATGAAGCCAGTCAGCTTGGATGATGTTGTCCAGATCATGGCAGAATTATTTTAGCAAACTAATGGCATTTGCAGTATGATCGAGTTACTTAATACTTTGAAATTACAAGGGAGCCTGGTCCCCTCACCCTTACATATCCCCACAGAATGGTAAGACCTGGATGAAGAAGCCATTGTAGTTGTGGAATGCATTGACTTTACATGGAAATACATAATTGTCACCACCGGATGGGGGGAAGAATTCAGAGATTTGAATGAAGAACAAGCTTTCGAGAAAACTCACACGGTAGCCGACATTTATGGGATAATATCATTTGAGGAGCTCCTCGAAAAAATAAAAAAAAGTGGCAGAACAACCCGAGATTGATGAAGAAACATGGTTCATATTCTTCCCTTCTTCAGTAAATCACATGACCAGATCAGGGAGGCATTACCATATCCCAAGCTCACTACATGCAAATGACAAGGGGAAGGGCGTTAAAAACCTTCCTATGCCAGAAATGACCCTTGAGGAGAGCAAGATCCTCGATCAACTAAAGAAAACTTAAGCTAACATCACTCTATGGGAGATTTTCATGTCTTCCCAGCTGCACATAAATGTTTTGATCAAGTTGCTCACTAGACCCATAGTTCCTCCCTCTACCACACCAAAAGAAGGGATAAATTTGGTCAGATCCTTAACCTTTACCCGAATGCTATCCTTTTTCGAAGAAAATATCCCCAGAATTAAGACAAACCACAATCATGCACTCAATATCTCCGTCGAAGTTATGGGGAAAATCGTACCACTCTCTCTTATCGATAATGGATCCGCCTTGAATGACTGCCCATTAAGAACTTTCAAATTCTTAGGCCTGAAGGAAAGTGATCTCGCTCAAACTTTCGCTGTTGTACGTGCCTGTGATAATACTTATCGGGAGGTGATGGGATCCATAAAACTTGTAATAGGGGTTGGCCCCATAGATCCTGTCGTTGAATTCCAAGTTATTGACATCCCAGCTTGTTTCAACTTGTTACTTTGACGACCTTAGCTCCACAGTATCAAGGGCGTGTCTTCCTCACTCCATCAAAAATTGAAGTTCTTTGCCGACGGATGAGTCATTACCATTTTGGGTGACAATGATAATACCGAGGGTATAAGTACCAGTAATCCAATCCTTGAGATACAACACGGGTCAAATGATATGCTCCTATCAGGATTCCGAGTTGAGCCACTCCTACTCGCGGTAGGGGACGATTTCAAAGAAAGGGGTTGTCCGAAATACGAACCCCAAGGTAATTTCAATGTGATTCAGATGTTCAGAAACATATATTTCATGCCTCGACAGGGGTTAGGACAAAGACAGCAAGTGATACTTGATCCCATTAAACTGAAGAAAGCTTTCCCTCCTTGTGGTTTGGGGTATCAACCATCATAACAAGAGATCAGAATGATCCGCCAGTCTCAACCAAAGAGAAGACTAAACTGCCTCCAAACCATCTCAGGTAACTCCTAAGAGGACTATTCATCAAAGAGGGCGAGGACTTCCCCTTTTGTGGCCTTTCAGAACCATGGTACGACAATACAGACAAGATAAAAATTAGAATGGAGATCTTTTTCCAAGATAGCTACCCATGGGCTGAAAGTTCATAACACCATGTACAAGCGTTCATTAAAGATACCTAAGAGACTGAGAAAAGTGACACCGAGAACTCGTTTAACTTAGAGACACTGGGGCTGACACTTGGCATGGTTCATTCAAGCACTAGATCCCTAGATCCATCCCACTTGATTAAAGCTGCTTATACACCTCTCCTCAACTAGCATGCTGAGTCGGTTCTACCTGTTAAAATCCCACCTAACCCCTAATGTTTACCCCATTTCCTCTTCTATTGTCTATCCTTGCTCAAATGTAATCGAGACCTCCTTTGATGAGGTTCTCAATGCTATTTTTCCTATCAATTAAATAAATGAATATTTTGAGTATCTTGTTGTGCCTTGCATTAAATGTTTAGATTCTAATCAAACTTTTGATGATGATGATTTTGCAAATGAGTAATTATTAACTTATCTAAATAAGGTTAATAACAAACAACATAGCCACGCTCAAGTTAATGAATAAGAGACTGTTATTATTAACCTCGGTTCTATTAGCCAACTGCGCGAGATTAGGATAGGGGCTACCCTTAATGAGCATGACCGCGCACAACTCGAAGAATTATTGAAGGAATTTGTGGATGTCTTCGCATGGTCCTATGACGATATGCCTGGAATTGATCCTGAAATTGCTCAGCATGAGATCCCCACTCTTCCAGATTAGAAGTCGATTAAACAAAAGCTGAGAATACTCCACACCGAATGGTTGCTCAAAGTTAAAGAAGAGGTGGTCAAACAGTTGAATGTGGGATTCATTCGTGTGATCGAATATCCTATATCGCTAGCCAACATAATGCCTGTGCCAAAATCAGGAGGGAAAGTTCGAATGTGTGCAGGCTACCGGGATTTGAACAAAGCCTCTCCAAAGGATGATTACCCGCTACCTAATATCGACATGATCGTGGACAACACGACCAGTCATGCTCTCAAGTCTTTCGTAGATGGGTTTACCGGATACAACCAAAGCAAAATGCACCCTAATCATCAAGAAAAAATTGCATTTATCACCTCATGGGGAACCTTTTGCTACACTGTTATGCCATTTGGTCTTTAGAATGCTGGGGCTACCTACCAGAGGGTTGCCACAACCATCCTGCATAATCTGATTCACAAAAAAGTCGAGGTCTATGTAGATAATATGATTATCAAATCCAAAACTAGAGAAGGTCATGTTCCCTCTCTTCTAAAGTTCTTCGAACGACTGCGACAATATCAAATGAGACTTAATCCACAGAAATGTGTCTTCGGCATTACAAAGGGAAAATTCTTGGGATTCATAGTCAGTGAAAAAGGGATAGAAGAAGATCTTGCCAAGCTAAAAGCCATACTTGAGATGCCGCCTCCCCGGACAGAGAAAGAAGTTTGTGGCTTCCTTGGTAAATTATAATACATCAGCCGGTTCATCAGCCAACTCACCTCCATCTGTGAACCGATTTTCAAACTCATTCGAAAGGATTCACCCAAAGTTTGGAACAAGGTAGGCTAAGAAGACTTTGACCGAATCAAATAATATCTAATTCAACCTCTAGTACTCATGCCACCATAGCCTGATCTCCCCTTTCTCCTATACCTAACCATAACTGACACTTCAGTTAGGGATTTACTAGTTTAATACATTAAAAATTCCCGCAAAGAAAAATCCATCTATTATGCCAGTCAAAAATTGGCTGGTCATGAAGTCAACTAAACGTCTTTGGAAAAAGCATGCATTTCACTTGTTTGGGTCACCTAAAAGTTGCGACACTACATACTCGCCTTCTCCATTAAGCTTGTATCCTAAATGGACCCCATCAAGTACCTTCTTGAGAAACCCGCCTTATCCGATCGAATGGATCGATGGTTGATGCTCTTAGTCGAGTTTAATATCGTATACATCATATAAAAAGCCATGAAAGGAAGAGCCACCTCTGACTACCTCGTTGATTACCCCATGGAAGAAGTTGACGATTTGACCTCCGAATTCCTTGATGAAGACATCTTCTATGCTGCTTAAGATGACCTTCGATGGCAAATGTTCTTTGATGGCACGGCCAACAAAAAGGGATATGGAATTTGGATACTTTTGATCGCCCAGATGACTCCCACACTCCCATCGCCATCAAATTGGATTTTTCCTGCACCAATAACATGACTGAATACAAGGCATGTACGGTAGGCCTCAAACATTTTCTCAAGAAAGGAATTCAATGCCTAGATGCCCACGGGGATTCTACCCTCATCATTGGTCAAGTGCTCAAAAAATGGAGAGTCATGGACGAGAAACTCCAACCCTTCCATGCCCACTTAGAAGAACTAGCCTCCCTATTTCGAGACATCACCTTCCACTACCTACCTCTAGAAAAGAATAACCTAGCCGATGCCCTTACTACCTTAGCCTCCATGGTCAACAAACCCGAAGGAATAACAATGCCCCCTTCCTTGTCCAAAAGCAAGATAAACCAACCCACTACTACTACATTAAGCTCATCACAAAAGAGGATCCTGAGCTAGCCAACTGCTGGTATTATGATATCTGGAACCTCCTCAAGCACGATACGTATCCCGAGCATTCGAATAAGAAAGATCGAGAAACCCTGCGAAGATTGGCAGCCCAGTACATCATCTTTCATAAATCACTGTTTAAGAGAAACTTTGATGGAACCCATTTACACAGCATCGCAGGGGCTGGCATAGAAGAGGCGATGCAAAGAATCCACAATGGAGAATACGGACCCCACATGAACGGTCACATGCTTGCTAAGAAGATCATACGGCAAGGCTACTACTAGACCACTATGATTCAGGATTTCACCACCTATGTCCGAAGATGCCTCAAATGCCAACAGTTCTCCAACCTTTAGCACTTGCCTCCGTGAGAATTATACAACATGACTTCTCCCTGGCCGTTCTCTACCTGGGGAATCGAAATCATAGTGAAGGTTACACCCAAGGCCTCTAACGGGTATGAGTTCATCCTGGTTGCCATTAATTACTTCACCAAATGGGTTAAAGATGAGTCATTTGCAGTTATGAATGCTAAGAAAGTGGCCAAATTCATTAAGAAAAACATCATCTACCGGTATGGGGTCCCGCACGAGCTAGTGTCAGATAATGGGTTGCATTTCGAGGAAGAAGTCATAGAAGTGGTCAACGAGTATGGGATTCAGAGACACAAATATTCTACGTATTGACCTCAAACCAATGGTGCAGTCGAAGCCGCCAACAAGAACCTCAAATCCATTATCAGTAAGATGATCGAAAGTTGTCGAGATTGGGCCGATCGAATCCCATACGCCCTCGGGGAATACCGAACCTCAATCCAAACCTCTACTGGGGATCCCCCTTACTATCTAGTCTCTGGCATGGAAGCATTCCTTCCCATGGAGCTAGAAATACCCTCGTTACGCATCATGCTTGAAAGCAAGGTCAGTGAGGAAGACTGGCATCAAAGCCGCCTCGACGAGCTTTCACACATGGATGAAAGGAGATTAAAAGTATTGTATCACATACAAGGGTACCATCGTCGAACAGCGCATTCATTTAATAAGAGAGTCAAGTATAACGGTGTCCAAGAAGGGGATTTATCTTGCAAAGAAATAGTAGATCCCATCTGGGACCCCAAAGGGAAATTCAAGCCCAATTGGAGCGGCCCATACATTGTGAAGAAGATCTTGTTCGGCAGTGCCGCCATGCTCACCGACTTAGATGGAGAAGAGATGGCTAGTCTAGTCAACCTGGACCGTCTCAAGAAATTTTACTCCCAGTCCAAAATCTCGGCGGGCTAGGACTCTTCTCATCTCCCTTCTATGCTAAATAAAATCTCTTTATTTCCCTCTACCCAGAACTAAGTGGGCCTGATCCTCTGCAAAAATCATTCTCATAAAAATTAAAACAAAAAAATATTAATTTTTTTCAAAAAACCCCAAAGGTACATAGGTGATGAAGCATGAAAAGTAGCTTCGCGTTAGAACGCTAATCGTTGAATTCGTTTCACCGCGTTAATACAAAAACTTAAATTACGACTGCACTTGCAATACAAGTATAGCGGTGAGTCGGGTATCGAGAATCCATAGAGAATGTTAGTATAGCTCGTAATCGATTTATCACTTCAGGAATAAAAATATAAAAAGGTGATGTGTGCTAGGAAATAAAAGAAAATAATAAGTTAAGTCTAAGTAAATGTAAAGCGAGGTTTGGGATATCATCCAAGTATACGGCTCGAAACAACTATTAGTCAGAATTCTGGCTCGAAAGCAATTTAATCGGGGATAATCAATTAATCATAAACTTCGCACAATAAGGAATTTAAGCCAAAGTTGCGTGAATAAATATTTAACGGAAAATGGTCGCACACGGATTAAACTCGAATTATCGCTATAAACACTAACGTTGTATAACAAAAAAAGTTAAATGCATAATAATCCGACTTTAATACGCGTGGGTTCAGTTAAACGTAATTCTGGGCGAAACCTAATTTTCGGAGCTCGGGGCCCGTTAATGGCGGAATGACATCCTGACCCTATTTATCTAGGGGCGCATAATGATTCGACTAAATTATAACTAATTAAACTAGGAAAGCAATAAATAAAGCAAGTAAGCTAATTAACAAAGCATGGAAATTAATCTACAAAGAAAGAAATCAACAATAACAAGTATATTAATGGTAAATGAGATGGAAAGTTCAACATACACAACCCATATGGTTCTTAACCCAAAGATACATGAAGCCAAGCTCTCAAAACCCACAAACCCTAGGCTAAACTAATTAAAACTGAATATATCTGATAGTACAACAAAATACCCATATATAGTAAGTTGGAAGAAAAGAAAAGAAGAAAGAAAAGAAAAGCAAAATATCTCAAAAAAGCAGGGGATCGATAGATCGACCTATTTGGTCAATCGATCGATGGTTAAAATCGTGAAAAAAAGTCTGAAGGATCGATCGATCGATCAAGTAGGGCAGAATCTCATTTCCTCCTGTTTTGGTGTATTTTGTATTCTCCTCTGCTAGAAATGCCGTAACTTATTCGTTAGCGATCAAAATCGCACACCGTTCACGGACACACGAAGCTTACGAGGATGGCTACAACTTCCGTGTAGATATCGGGCAAGGTGCCCAAATTTTAAATTGACCGAATTGCCCTTGAACGTGCGATTGCGCACGAAACTTGAGCGAAATGCGTCCGAACTCCATTCTTAGTACCCAAATACCTAAAAAAGCCCAATTATACCTCATATATCATGTTAACAATATAAACCGAGGTTGTCCGATTAATGGGCTTAAATATAGAGATTGAGGCACCCGAGGGGGCTAAAATGTGTAGGTTCGAGAGATGAAATATGCAATATTTGCGTAATATCACATGCCCTAACTTACACATTTATAGTCCGTAGCAATGAAATAGGATGCAACAAGAATAACAAGTAAACAAAAAGCAGGAGATAGTACAAAAGTATGGTATAAATGCATAAGGTCACTTTCGCGGGCGATTCGATTGCATTTACGTATGCAATGAGCCGTTAAACCCCTAGGTTACCCTAGTGAACGAGCGTCGCCTCGTGAGGGTTTTCAGAGATAGTACCCACAAGCATCATAAAGTTTCCTCAAAATATGCCCAATCACATACGACAAACTCAACAATACGAACAAAATTTCAACATGTTATTAGCATAGAAAACGAATTCACGTGAAAAGTCCGTAGTTATTAACATTATCAAATGCACCTCAATGAATTGAAACCTTAAAATGTGGAAGGGGAGTGAGCACACGCAAAATATGATTTGGAAAAAACTTAAATAAATCAGATACTAAATATCAAAGCATGCATAAAAGTCAATCCTCACGGGCTTAGACTCATCAAGTGAATTCACTCGAAACAGGGAGATAACACACGGAACATGCGGGCATAAGGAGTAAATGTAAAGAGAAACTAGGTCGTGCACATGTCGCAATTGAAGAATGCTATATAGAAAATAAAAACTGTATTCTCAGTGAAAGATATCGCACATATAAAAGAGGCGAAATGCATTTTCACAGATTATCAAAACTATTTAAACCTTTGAATTACATCTACTTAAGATCACATAGGAATTTAATAGGGTTGTAATGTAGGTTAGACTAGGGTACGAAATGAAAGGGATGTATATACGGATTCAAAGTGTTTGGGGATGAAACTCGGGATAATGGGAAAAAGTGGAAAATTTTAAATTTGGACAAATGATTTCCAAATGAGCATTAGATATAACAATCGAGAGAGTAATAAGGATTATTGAATCACTATAGACAATATATACAAATTTCTCTTTCTTTTTCTTTTTTTTTCTTTTTTTCTTCTCTTTTTTCATTACACTTTCTTATTTTCTCAATCTTTTCATGCTCAAATTACAACCACAAAACACAACAATATCATTCAATCCCAAATAACAATCCAAACAAGGGTATGTAAGGTAATATGTATGGTATAAAACTCCAATTTCGAGTTGGTTAGGGGGTTTTTGGGTAATGAAATGAAAGGCTAGTATATAGGCTCAAGTGGGTTAACTAGGGAACATATAAAGGTGAGGTAAACGTCCTATGGGTGATATACAAAGATGGCCTATGCTCATTTCATCAAGTTTACGCAATTCTCGAGTCAAAACAATAAATGAAAATCATGCTCAAGTAATACATTTCATATATGAACTCAATTAATGAACGATCAATGAAAGAATAAAGAGATTACCAACGACTGTAACATTTTCAAAGAGGAAAGAATAGTGTATACACTCACAAATGAAGATGAGTCTCTAATCTCACTCGGTGTAAGTATATACAATGCGATAAAAGATTACTGAGTTATAAAAATCTTAAACCAAACTAATATAACAAGAAAAGTGCAAGTGCTCATGTGATTAAAGTTTAATTCATGAAGTTATTCATAATATCAATAATAGAGACTACAGTCTAATAACTTTTAAAATCGAGAACATGCATCATTGAGTTGTCTAATGGATCAGGCAATTATTAAAATATATCATCGAAAACGAGGGCAAAATGCCCAACAAAGGAGAAAAAAGAAAGAAAATATTTTTGAAAATTTTTAAATTTTTAACAAAAACATGCTTTGTAACTAAATTGTATCAAATTCAAGGACTAAACAATGAAATGGATAGAATATCCCACACCCCCTAACTTAAATATTGCATTGTCCCCAATGCGTCCATTAAATAACACAACACAGAGATAGGAAAATAATGATATTACCCAAATTTGGATCGATCTCCATAAGTACAAGTCCAAATGAATCTGCAAAATAAGTTAGTACAAAGAATAGGAAGAATATGTACCGATGTATCAAGTTAAAAGAATCTATGTCACAAGTCACAACAATATAAAGGGGCTGAAGTGCAAATACTAGATAAATTGATGGTGAACATTTTGATTTTATAAAATGGAAGGTCACACACATCAAAATCCAATAAACAACCTCAAACTACATTCTCATTTCTCATTTCATAAGTTCCATACAAAACAACTTAATACATTACAACTATAAAAAAAAATACAAATAAAATAAAGAAACAACATAATATTCGTCCCAGAATTGAAAAAAAATAACCCAGTACAGTAATAGCCTAGTGGTCGGAACCACTAGGATCAGAAAGATCCTGAAAATGAGGAGGTAGCGTTGTGTCCGAATCATGCCGCTGCAAATAAATATCTCTCATCATCACCTACATCATCCCAGCGCTGGTCCTACACTGCCTAAAATGCCTCAAAGTGGGCATCCAAATCTGTATGTGGAACGTGAGAACCCTAAACCTGCTCCATAGTCTCATCTCTACCTCCTCTTATTCCATGTCAGTCGCCTCTGCTCTCGGCCTTTTGTTCCCCGACTCCCCCCAAGCATGAGTCAACATCTTCGATATATTGTCATTTGTGAGAAGCCCTAGTGGCTCACGCGTGAAATCAACGTCATATTCTGGGCAACCATGAGAAGTGCAGATTCTCGTGATGAGGGTAGGAAAAGGAAGGGAATACCTCTAGGCGATCTCCTTGGACGTCATGAGTATTGTCTCCAAAAAGATTTTGGGCAAACTGATTTCGCCCAAATTATGAAGCATAGTGTAGATGAATGCTGTGTGCTTGTGATGAACCTATGATCAGTTGTTCGTAACCATAATTGAATGGAGGTTGATGTAGTCGAGAAGTCTCGGTAAATCTTCCATTGCGGATGAATGGAACCCACCTTTCTTCCATTCCTCGCCCGACGCAAGGGACTCAATTAACATCACACGACAAAACATATCCCCATCAAAAAGAGGATAGGATTCGCAGGGTCTAGAACACCCATAAAAGCCATTAAATCTACACGGCGGAGAATTATTCGAACTCCACGGACCATGGCTTCATATGTAGTAGGCCCCTGCCCCCTCACCTCTACCAATGTCGCATAAAACATACGAACAAGCTCTTCATTAACGCGCCCATTGGTAGCGAGAAAGGGCTCACATCCCTGTTGGTGCAAAATAAGATGCGCCTCCTGTGCCAGATGATCAAGGTTCCAGGCAAAATGATAGCCCAAAGGCCTCTCGAAAGTCTGGAAGTAGGCCTGAAACCAATCTCGCTCCTGCTCACAATGAAACCTCTCGAATCCCCGGTTGGGCATGCACCTAGTGAACATGTATTTCTTGAGATTTTCCATTTCAACCTACAAAACAATAATTAAGCAATACAAAAAAATTATAAGCACAATTAATGGTTATTTATTGTACGAGTCGAAATAGTGGGTGCATGTGCGCAATATCGAGTGAAACAGAATCAACATTGCGATAAAAATTTTCGACATGCGACAACAAGTGAAAATCACCCTAGTGTGCGCCAAAAATGGATAGAAAACTGTTTGGGGGCATTTTAGCGAACACTTGGCGTGCGCAATGTGCGTCGAGGGTGAAAATATACCAATTGAACCAACAATGTAGCCCCATTCATGAACACAATCACAATGCAACATCAAAAATGTGTTCATGAATGAATATATAGCAATATTCAGCAAGAAAAATCAGTTGGAACAACAAAAATAGGGGCGCAACCAACACACATTCAAACATGGATAAAACAGTGAAATAATGACAATATTCAACCAAAATCTACAAATACACAAGTAAATAGGAAGGATTATACCTCTAAAGTGTAGACAAGGGCTGAAAATTAAAGGAAATGTGGTGGGGGATTTTTAGGGCTCGATAATGGGAGTAAAGAGATAAAAAGAATAGGGGAAAGTGGGAAAAAAGAAGCAGATCTCGGCTTTTAACTGGATGATCGATCGATCGAGCCTTGGGCATCGATCGATCGATCATACAGGAAATAGCCCACTACATGTTGTTTTAAATTGGCGGGGGGGGATTGCATTTAAGGGAGTATGTGGGGGTAGAAATGTAAAATATATATATATATATATATATATAAGTATATGAAAACAAAAATAAAAATAAAATAAAATAGCAAATAATTAGACTGAATATGCACATACATACACATATGTTAACCAAAAAATAAAAAATGTATACGATGAGCGACACACACGCATGTTCACAAAGAAATGAAATATAAAAGAAAAAGAAAAACAAAAACAAATGCAAATGCGTGATAGTGAGTGTGTGTAAAAGAAAGAAAAAATATTTTTGTGAGTGTCTTCATTTTTTCCTTAACAAAAGTATGCCGGGACGACCAATCTCCGCAAATTCAAGCTGCGTTGAACCTACAAAAGAGTTAGAACCAAGCATACAAAAATTATAAAAAGAGATTAACTAATTACACTAGACTAACTTAAGAGAAAATAAAAAATGAAGAAGTTATTATATACAACCAACACATAGGAATTGTAATTAGCTATATACTAAAAGTACGAATTTTTGAGGGTCCACCCAAACAACATTTTGACTTTAGAAGATCAATGGTGGACCTCCCCTCTCATGCATGCCTCCCGAAAAATAGGAATTCCGTTCAAATGATGGAAGGCATGTGGGTGGTGGAAAACATAAACCATCCCCAATTAAAAATTTGGGAGGGAGGATGGGGGATTTGGATAGGAGGGGCGACAAGTACACGTGTGGGCCAAGAAAAATTGAATCATCTCCCAAGTATTTAAATGTTGGAATGGGAGGCGGCGCACATGAGGGAAAAGATTCCGTCATGGAAGGCAACTCGAGCGAGTACTCCTCGTTGGTGAAAAGGTTTGGAACTATAAAGTTTTGAACCGATTCCTCAGGTACTAAAATTGGTATGACAGTATAGAATAAAGACGGGGATGAAAGAAATTCAATCTAAGGCGATGAGTGATCATCGCTTGACAGTTGAATTTCGGAGGAAATAGGATCGTTTCACATGAAACTTTCTTCTTTGAGAATCAAAGAAGAAACGAGTACATTCCAAATGGATACTAGGCCCGTTTCATCCTCATTTTCATTCTCTACTATACCATGGGTCAAGTCAAGGATGATTTGTGCCAAAGTAGGAGCGAAGTCCTCATTTGGTTCAAAACAGTCCTCGACTTCGGTAGTCTCCGAATAAAAGTCGTCATTGGATTCAAATAGTAAATCCAACTCATGATCCCAATAACGAATTTTTTTCCCCGATAACGGTTTTCAATCCTCTCATTTTCAAGCATGCACAATCCCTCACCGAAAGTCATAGGGCGAGGAGCGGATTCTTGGAATTGAGAGGTTTGGAAATTGTTCTCAGGACTACAATCAAAATCATTAACATAAGAATTTTAAAATGATTATAATTTGTTTCGAAATTCTTATCATAAGAATCTTACGACCCATAATCAAAATGATCACGCCCAAAATTGATGTAATCCAAACTTTGACTTTCGTAATACTCACCCAATGTCATTTCAGATGTTGCAATTTTTTGGGATTGCTAGTATTGATCAAAAGTCATAGGTTTATCGGAATTTTGAGAATTATCATTAGGGTTACCACAAAAATTAGAATAAGAGATACTTACCCTAAAATAAAGCTCGAGAGGGATAATTCCACAAAGCAATGTGCGATGGGAAAAATTCAAGCGTTTCTAGGTACTCAAATATAAAAGTCCTGTAAAAAAGGTTAAAAAAAAGAATACAAATACAAAAGAAAGAATATTACGAACTAATAAGGCAATCTATAATAAAACACTCCCTGGAAATGATGCCATTTTGATTAAGCGTGAAAAGTAGCATCGCGTCAGAACGCTAATCATTGAATTCGTTTAACTGCGTTAATACAAAAACCTAAATTATGACTGCACTTTGTGATACAAGTATAGCGGTAAGTCGGGTATCGAGAATCCACGGGGAATGTTAGTATAGCTCGTAATCGATTTATCACTTCAAGAATAAAAATGTAAAAAGGTGATGTGTGCTAGGAAATAAAAGAAAAGAATAAGTTAAGTCTAAATAAAAGTAAAGAGAGGATCGGGATATCATCCAACCATACGAATCGAAACAACTATTGGTCAGAATTCCGACTCAAGAGCAATTTAATCGAGCATTATCAATTAATCATAAACTTCGCACAATAAGGAATTTAGGCCAAAGTTGCGTAAATAAATATTTAATGGAAAATGGTCGCACGCGTATTAAACTCGGAGTATTCCTATAAAGACTAACGTTGCATGAAAAAGAAAGTTAAACGCGTAATAATCCGACTTTAATATGCGCGGGTTCAATTAAACGCAATTCCACGTGAAACCTAATTTTTAGAGCTCGGGGCCCGTTAATGGCATAACGACATCCCGACCCTATTTATCTAGGGGCGCATACTGATTGGACTAAATTACAAATAATTAAACTAGGAAAGCAAGAAATAAAGCAAGTAAGTTAATTAACAAAGCATGGAAATTAATCTACAAAGCAAGAAATCAACAAGAAAAAGTATATTAATGGTAAATGAGATGAAAAGTTCAACATACACAACCCATATGGTTGTTAACCCAAAGATATATGAATCCAAGCTCTCAAAACCCACAAACCCAAGGCCAAACTAATTAAAACTGAATATTTCTGATATTACAACAAAATTCCCGTATATAGTAAGTGGGGAGAAAGTAAAAGAAAAATATCTCAAAAAAGCAGGGGATCGATCGATCGACCCCTTTAGTCAATCGATCGATGGTTGAAATTGTGGAAAAAATCTGAAGGATCGATCGATCAAGCAGGGTTGAATCTTCTCTCCTCCTGTTTTGGTGTATTTGGTATTCTTCTCCGCTAAAAAAGTCATAACTTCTTCGTTAGGGATTGGGATCGCGCCACGTTCACGGACACGCGAAGCTTGGGAGGAGGGCTACAACTTTCGTGTAGATGTCGAACCAGGTTCCCAAACTGTGAATTGACCGGATTGCCCTTGAACATGCGATTGCATACAAAACTTGAGGGGAATGCGTCCGAACTCCATTCTTAGTACCTAAATACCTACAAAAGCCCAATTATACCTCATATAGCATGTTAAAATTATAAACTGGGGTTGTCAGATTAACAGGCTTAAATATAGAGATTAAGGCACCCTAGGGGGCTAAAATGCGTAGGTTCGAGAGATGAAATACGCAATATTTGCATAATATTAGTAGGCAACTCATACGCCTTACATGAGCAAGACCCCTTCTTTTTCATAAAAAACTATTCTTTTCTTATCTCTGAGAATGACAGTTCACTTTAACATATACTTGAACAAAAGTATTATGCATGCCTTAGCGATCGGTATAGATAATTAAAAATACAGAATTCATCAAAAGGCACAGCTAGATGATCAAAAACTTGTTTATTTCATTAAGAATAAATTACGGTACGATTACATAAGAAAAGGAACAGATGACTCCGTTCCCCCTAGCTTCCTAAAAAGACAAATAAATAACCAAACGTATTTCCCATTATAAAAAAAACTCTCCAAGAGACCTACCCACAGCTACCAGAGGAGCCCAGTCCATCATCGTCATCTACATCCTGGGGTCCCCAAGCTTCCCTTGCCTGAATGGAGTATCGCAGACGCTCCATGGATCGATAGGCTTGAACCAACCTAAAAAAAAGTACCACACCTCCCTCTATGGTATCAGATAAGGCAAGACATCTTTTTCTAGTATCCACCTCCAACATATTTATAAATACTCTCCTCTACAACTACTCCATATAATCCCTAGGGATGTGCCAAACTCTCCCTGCAGACTGAGGGGGACGGGACGACGGATGTCGAATCTCCCACAAAGAGCGAAGCTGCATGCGCAGATGCTCTGTCAAATCTTCTACCAGAAAGAAGTCTAGTGTTCGAGATGACACGATCTTCTCCCAACCAAATTAGTGCAGAAGCCACCAAGGGAAATAAAAAGAGGTGTGTCTGAGACCAACTAACCGGACATATGGGTATTCTCCCAGTTTGAGAATAGGAAACAACTGTCCCCACCAAGGTACTGACTAGTACATATTTAGAGACCCATACTCCGTGAACCAGTTCTCCCAGCTCTCAATATCCAGGCAAACACTGATGAAATGGCGCGAAAATAAATTGGGTACACCCGACAAATGGTATTCCAGAGGAGTCACGAGGAGCAATCTTTCAGACAACGACATGAACAGCATCATAGGGCTACCTACCTCTTAAAATGTCAGAACAACCTTTTCGCCAGGCATCCATGACATTTAGAGTCTCCACCAGTATCACCGCCGCAGGATTGCAACGGTAGGATATCCATGAGGTAATAGCTGCAAGTTGTGGGTACACTAGTAGCTCCCCAATAACCAGCAATAATTTGAAACCAAGCCTACAATGACAACTTCGACATATCCAGCATCACTAACCTCCTTCAAATTCACGGACCACAACACCACCGGAGGATAAATCATACCTCCAGCCACTGGTGATCTGGCCATTGAGATGAAATACAAAGTAACACAACCAATAACTCTCGAGGAGAATGGGAGAACTCAGACAGAGCCACAGCAACGCTAGGATTTATCCCCAACATGGCAAAAAATTCCTCATAAGTCGGACACACTTCTTCCAAGCCAAAGCCGAATACACGATCTTTAGGGTACCAGGGTTGTACAGCCGCCATCACCATGTTCCACTCTATGTGCCTATTACACCATAAAGAAACTCGACACAAGTTGTAATCATCGTAGTCGATGTTATAGGAGCACATTGCCTCCAAAGTCTCGAGGTAGTTGGCAAACTCAACGCTACCAGGGAGGGCCATCTCACAGAATAAGAAAGTAGGAATGTGAGGGTTTGAGGAAAACACTCCACTCTTACCCCCTCTTTTATACTTGAAAACCCCCACAAAAGACATAACCCCTGCAGAAATTGTAGGAAATCCTGCCCCACAAGGTACCAAAGGCTGAGGAGGGTATCAATCATAGCTTTAAATTGATTGGACTGGACTGAATTATCGATAGGCAGGAAAAGTTGCTTATCGATCGACAACCCCCTACTTTTGGAAATTTTACTTTTTCCACTTTTGTCAAAATTCAGAAAACTCAAAATAAATAGAATTTCAAAAATCCCCTTCCCATCTTTTGAAAAAAAAATCCTTTTAAATCCTAAAAATATTTCTTTTTACGGTCTCAGCAGCAAAGTAAAAAGCGCATGTGCATGCATTCATTCATCATTAATAGAAGACAAAAAAAACTCATTGCATTGCATAGATATGTTTATGTGTTACATCATTTTGCAGGAAAATAAAGAAAAGAAAAAAACAAATGGGACTCAGCACAACCTACATTATCTCTCTCTCTCTCTCTCTCTCACTTGCCCTTTCCCCTCTCTCTCCAAAGAGCTTCCACCCCTGCGACGCACTCACTTTCCCCGACGGTGAGATGACACACCACCGCTACCTGAACCAGACTCCTCCCCGGATGAGGCAGACGACACCAAGCAAGAAGGAACAGGAACTGCATCCCGAATATGGGAAGTCGCCGAAGATATCCAGTCCCTAATATCCCTGAGGCAAGTGGTGGACACCTGGACGTACTTCAAGAAAAGGCATAATCAATTTCAAGCAGAAAAGATCAAAAGAAACCAAAAGGAAGGAAAAGAAAAGAGAAGAAAGATATACAAAAGGACGAAGAACCTCCTCTATCAAACCTAACTCCTCCGAGTTCATCGCATGAGGATGATGCATCATAGGCACCATCCCTCCATCAGCCTGTCGGATGTTGTATGAAGGAGTATACCGTCACACAAAGGGAACCTCTGAAGTCACCACCGCCATAGACGTCGAAGGACTACCACTGCTGTGGGAGGACCTACTGACCGACTCGAACCCGAAGGAGGGAAGGGGAGTGCATCATATATGCTGGTAACCATCAGCCATCTCGTCAAGAAGTCTATATAATCATATGACACAATTGTATCGGTGTATAGCAGGTAGGACTCGCCAATTATTGCCGCAATCCTCGCATCCTCTGGCAACAGCCGCTCCCGCCTCATAGATATAAGGGGCCTCGCAGGTGGCACCACCAGCTCCCCCTCAGCAATCTATCGGACCACCCTCTCCCCAAGATACTAAGACTGGCTAAACTCATTTGCCATCAAATGCCTCATCTATGCATTTACTCTTGTCAACACTATGTCCTGAACGGTCATCCCCCAAGGGTAAAAGGTCACCTGAAAAATCCCCTCTAGATATGATTCAAATACAAAATCAAAGCACACAAAGGTCTTAGACTAAAGAAGAAAGAAGTCTTACCCTAGCACTGGTGAGGCCATTCAAGACCTGACGAACCGCCTCTAGAGAGAGAGACCTCCTCGATTGCCGATTGGCCTTGCGCCATCAATGGAACTGACAAAAATCCCCAACGGTCTCATCTTTCAAAGAAATCAGCTGGGTATTACACCCGATCACCTTATAGAACCATGTCTGCAAAAGATAAGAAATTCACAATCAAAAGAGATGCATAAGGAAAATGCGAATGCATGAAAGAAAAATGCAAAAAATTAAAGAATACCTCAAGAAGATACATGGCTCTAGTGAAAGACTGCCGACAGCACCGGCTGAATGCATCCAAGGAAAAATAAAGGGTTGCCAAAGTCAGGCTCCCCCAATCATAGAAAGGGATGTTCGAAAACATCCTCAGATATGGTAAAAACCATAAGTTGACAACGTCACCGCTCGACGCCACCAAAAATCCCCCTAACACCAGCAAAATAAACAAGTGGACCATCTGCCTCACTTGCAGCCCATCCTCCACATCGATCACTCTACCCAATAAAATGTCCTTCAGCAGCGACAGACAAATGGAGTCCCCAGACACTCCCCACATCACCAAGCGCCACACGCACCGCCTCCCGCCTCACCAACAAAGATCGATCCACCTCTATCTACTCTCCATCATAATCCATACCCCAGTAGCTAATACACATCTATGGGAGTCACAGTAATCTCCCTAAAGCCAAAATAAAAGGTGTGGTTAGTGTCCCACCACCTCTCCCACAGAGCGTATAAGACTGTCGTTGAACGAGGCGTCTCATCTAGCACATAAGGCAACCTCCTAAAGCCTTCTGAGGATACCACCAATGCACCACAGGTGGAAGACGTTTCCAGACAACCTTAAGCCCCGTCGTCCCGCGGGCACACATATTCGACAGAGAAACATCAGACTGCCAAAAGAAGAAATCCTTATCAAAATCCAAGAAAAAAGGGAAAATCACCAAAAACGAATGCCAAAAGTCATTTTACTTACATAACCTCCAGGGATCACCACCATCGAACAACGATGACGTGACTGCTCTCATAGCAATGTCCGCTCATCCATAACCGGCTCAAATGCGTCAAAAGAGTTCTCGCTTCCCAAAGCCAGAGGTGCCCTAGCCCACCACTCCATGTTTGCCCAGTCATCAATAGAAACCATTCCTGGTGTACTGCAGTGCTCACAAAAGTGACCACTTTTTAGAGATCGAAATGCTAGAACGATTCGCAGAAGAAAATCGCAGAAATAGAGAAGGCAAGAAGCTCTGAAGAATGAGGGGAATTCTCCCCCTTTATATAGGATGCCACGGGTCATGCCGATCAGCATTGATCCCCCACCTATCGATCGGCACTGAACCTTTTCCTTCTCGAGGCAACCCAAAATTCTGTGCCATTACCAAATGGCACCCTCCACACCATGCCGACCAGCACCCCCTTAAATTTCATACAGAAATTCCCCAAAAATACCAGAAGACCCTGAAAAATCCTCAGAAATTTCCTAAACATCCCAGAAAGGATTTAAAGCATTTTCACCAAGAAAATTTTGCACTTCCTCTAGCAGAACTCTCAAAAGACAAGAGAACCTCTCCCCGAAAACCTCCCTATGGACCTCCAAAGTATCCAAAAGTTCAGTATCATATCCTATTTTCCAAAGATCTCAAATCTACCTGAGAAATACGTCTAAACCCTGGACCATATAATCACTTACCCAGCATTAGATTGGATTTTCCCCAGGTACAGTCTCCAAAAGACACGAGGATTTCCTCAGCAATCGGCTCCCCAGCTCAAATCAAAATCACGAGGTAATTTTCCCGGAAGAGTTCCCCAAGAACTTCTCATCCTTGAGCCCACAGAATTGGCTTCGACCAACAAAATTGGTCATTTCACCTTAAGCCCACATAATTGGTCATCTTAACTTAATCCCTTAGAATTAGCTTCGACTCACATAATTGGTCATCTCAACTTAAGCCCACAGAATTGGCTTCGACCTGCAAAATTGGTCATCTCACCTTAAGCCCGCAGAATTGGCTTCGACCATAGAATTGGTCATCTCACCTTAAGCCCACAGAATTGGCTTCGACTCGCATAATTTTTCATCTCAACTTAAGCCCGCAGAATTAGATTTGACCCGCAGGATTGGTCATCTCAACTTAATCCCGCAGAATTGGTTATCTCACCTAAAGCTCGCAGAATTGGCTTCGACCTGTACAATTAGTTATTTCACCTTAAGCCCGCTGAATTGGTCATCTCACCTAAAGCCTGTAAAATTGACTTCGACCCACATAATTGGTCATTTCACCTTACGCCCACAGAATTGGCTTTGACCCGTAGAATTGGTCATTTGACCTTAAGCCCGCAGAATTGGCTTCGACCTGCAGAATTGGTCATTTCATCTTAAGCCCGCAGAATTGCCTGACTCGTAGAATTCGTCATCTCACCTAAAGTCCATAGAATTGTCTTCGACTCGCAGAATTTTTATCTCAACTTAAGCCCGCAGAATTGGTTATTTCACCTTAAGCCTGCAGAATTGGATTCGACCCGCAGAATTGGCCATCTCACCTTAAGCCCACAGAATTGGCTTCGACCCATAGAATTGGTCATCTCACCTTAAGCCTGTAGAATTGGCTTCCACCTGCAGAATTGGTCCTCTCAACTTAAGCCCGCGAAATTAGCTTCGACCCGCAGAATTGGTCATCCCCAACTTAAGCCCACAAAATTGGCTTCGACGCGCAGAATTGGTCATCACAACCTAAGCCCTCAGAATTGTCTTCGACCCTCAGAATTGGTTACCCTCATCATTACTTTGGTCATCACTTCCTTTAATACCATCACTATCATATTCCTTCAAGCCCGTAGAATTGGTTTCGACCAGCAGAATCGGTCACCCTCATAATCGACCACCCTCAGGATTAGCTTCGACCCTTATCTTCAATCCCTCATAATTGGCTTCGACTCACAAAATCGGTCACCTTCATCTTCAAGCCCTTAAAATTGGATTTGACCCCTAGAATCGATCACCCTCATCTTCAAGACCTAAAAATTGTCTTCGACTTGCAAAATCGATCACCCTCATCTTCAAGCCCTCAGAATTGGCTTCGACCTATAAAATCGATCACCCTCATCTTCAATCCCTCAGGATTGGCTTTGAGCCACAGAAATAATCACTCTCATCTTCAAGCCCTCATAATTGGCTTCGACTCGCAGAATCGATCACCCTCATATTCAAGCCCTCAGAATTGGCTTTGTCCCACAGAATCGGTCTCCCTCATCTTAAAGCCCTCAAAATTGGATTCGACCCACAGAATCGGTCACCTTTATCCTTAGGTCCTCAGAATCGACCTCGACCCATCCTCTTTCAAAGGCATCATGTGGTGTATATTCGACGGATATCATTTATTCTAAACTCACTCGTCGAGGGGCTCTGTAGACACCCCATTCTAATACCCGCTAACCTCTCCTATGGTCCCTAGCACATCCCTTCATCATTGCAAAACCCCAGTCATACCCCAGGTACTGACCTAAAGGCTATCGGGCACTCCCAAGCTCCATTTTACCAAAATTGAAACTCTTCAGCCCAAACGAGACTGAATGAATATTCAAAGGGCACTGAAACCCCTTTCCAACAGTCCGCCTCGTGTGCAATTCTAACTTACCATGCAGACTAAACGACCCATTTTTCCCCGAAACTCGATCAGGAGGTCATCAGATGCTCCCAGGCTCCGTTTGACCAAAGTTAACTCTTCATCTCGATCGATACTGAATGAATCTTCAAAGGTCACTGAAACCCCTTTCCAACGGTCCACCCCATGCATGATTCTGAGTCGTGGTACGGAAGAACAATTTATTTTACTTCAAAAGGTCACCGAACGCTTCCAGGCCCTGATTGACCAAAGTCAACTCCCCAAACCAAGTCAAACTATTTGTAATATTAAAGAAAATCTCTTAACCTTTCTAACGTTCCACCGCATGCACAATTCTGACTTACCATACGGATGAATGATCTATTTGCGTCCGAAGTTTCCTCATCCAAGGGACTGACGTGTGTTTTCGAGCCACATTTGACCCAAAGACAACTCCCGAAATCAGGAACAGTCCAAAATACTTTCGAAGGTCTCTGAAATACCTTTCCAACAGTTCACCCCATGTGCAATTCGGATCAATGATTCACGCTCTACGACTAATTTTTCTAAGGAACCTGAAAGACACTACCAAACGGCAGGTTCCGAGCCATGCCTATTGGCAGTATGCCTAAACACACCTTCCAATTGGCAGGACCAGGGCTATTCCAATCGGCAATGCCTGGGCCTATAAAAAGGAGGGCCTAACCTCATTCTAAGGAGAGGAGAAAAAATAGAGATTCGTCACTCTCAACAAGCTCAGGAAACCCCTCTCGAAGTCAACGTGATTTCCACATCCAAATACCTTTTCAACCTTCACCTTTCATCACCTTTTTCATTAAACTTGGTAAATTATGTACTCTCCATCATCATCCAAGTGCAAGGGCTTCTCTCCAACATCTAAGATCAGGCTCAAGATCTCCAAGAAGGTCCAATTTTCTCAACTCTCTCTTTAAATTCCCCTAAATTCTCATTAGTTTGTTTTGTTACTTAGTACTTTTATTCTCTTATCTCACATATCTTAATATACTTTTTATCTAGTATTATCGCACATATCTTATTTTCATATAAATAAAACCCCCAAAAAAACAAGAAAAAAAGGATTTTCTCATAAATTCCAAACGGGAATTCTCACACTTCTCTCACACTTTTCTCACAACTAAAACACTTTTTTACACACACGACCATATAAGAGAAGTCCCCGATTGAATTTATGGGATAAATCCCACCCCTCTTTTTGCATACAAACTACGTGGACTTTGATGCCTATATAGGCTACGTAGGCATCTCGGGGTAAAACCCGAGACTCGAGTCCTTTTCTACTTTTTTCTTATTTTTCTATATTCTTTAAACTCAACTCTCTTAAATTCTATGTATTTACACACACACACACACACACACACACACACACACACACACATATATATATATATATATATATATATATGTTTGTTCTTAATGGCTTATTGTTCCACATGCGTTATCATTCCCTTATAATGATCGACGCTAGGATAATAGCATAAATCTTATTTTCTAATATTATTTTTAGGAGCATTCCTATGGACGACTCGCTTTATCTCTTCCATGATACAAGTCTATGATTCATATCTCCACTATGTATACACATGCACATATATCACGGGGAAATAAAGGAAAATAACAACAACCCATGAGAGACCGTAAGGATGGAATGGGGGCCTAACACCTTCCCATTTCGTAACTTAGCCTTCGGACCCCTTTCGAATCATTTTGGTTTCGTATGTATCACTATGTCTTTGGATGTTGTCCTTCGGGATGGATCCCATTTCTTTTGTCTATTTTGAGTAAAATAGACTGGCGACTCTATCTCTCTACATTTTTCACCTCATTCACCGACGCTGGCCGAAGCGCTCACGAACGGGACCTAGAGGGATCATCTCCCTCCGCGAGGGGATATATCCGGAGATGGCCACAATGATACAATATTTTAGGGATATACACCATTAGGAGTAGCGCAGAGGAGCGGGTTCATCTCATTCGGAATCAAGATTTGATAATGCAGATTCCGATGCACGTCAGTGATTTATGTTACTTTTTAGAGTTGTTTATTAGTTGTGCATTAAAGAGTTGTTTTTCATATTATCCATTATGTATTTTCTTTTTTATTTTATTGATTTTTTATTTTCTACCCTTATTAGCGGGATCGCATTATGTACTACTCTTTGGATTTGATACATAGACATATATATATATATATATATATATATATGAGTTGTGATTCCTCTTTCGTATCTTTCATTAGCATGCTTCTATATGTGGTGGTTTTATCTCTTCTATTATTATTGTTCTATCAATCACTAATATTCCACTACCTATTTCTTGTGATGTCCTGGACTTTATCTGATCTAGACTAACCTTACAGGTGCATTTTCTATCCCTTTGTCTTTTTTGAGCAAAAGTGGCGAGAGCAACTTTAGGGGTTGTTTTTGACTTTATTGCTTCATTTAATTGTTTATATACTCCTATATGTCACGGATAGTTTGTTCCATGTGTGTAGGTCTTATTCTATATGTACGTCACTTTGAAGCATCGCAGATATTCCTTGCAGCTATGTTGTTGTGATGCCATATGTCTTTTCTTTTTTGGGTTTGGGATGGGCATTAGGTTCGCTTTATAACCCGGCTTAACTATTTAGTCTTTTTATTTTATTTGTATTTTGTCCCAAAATAGCAAAAGCGAGATTCATAAGAACAAATTTCAATATTGAGTCAATTTGAAGTATTGTCTTATTTCGTTGGTCAAAACACATAGGTTGTTAAGGTGTCATATACTCAAGGCTAATATTAAAGATAGATAAAAGGTTTTTGTTATATGAGACACGTTCAAAGTTTCATCATGCGTCTTGCTCATTCCCAAAGGTAAACATATAGCTTTTGATATTTGGACAAAATAATAGACCTTTTGATAACTGGACAAAACCACTTTGAGGCTTTAAAATGTGTTAAAATAATTTTCGAAAATGATTTTTAAAAGGTGGGATTTTTTCAGGTCATTTTAATGACTTTACACAAGTAATTCAAACGAAGTCCATATCTCGTTCGAAGGAGATATATAACAAGGTCAATGTTTAGATACCTCATTCGAAGGTCATTCCAATGAGATTGGTATCCTCATTCGAACAAACTTCTAACAAGGCCAAATTTCATAAAAACTTACCCTCTTTAAAATCTCATTCAAACACTCGTTAGATATTTGTTCGAACGATCCATGACCTATTGTTAGAATGATGTAGCAAGTTGTTCGAATGACCTGATGCATTTTTCAAGAAATCTCAAATTTTGGTGGTTTCTTCCCACTACACTCACTACCCCGTGATCTCAGATTTTTGTTGCAATATAAGTAGTGCGTAGGAGAATTTATTATGGATGACTTTTCCAAGCATCTTTGAGCCTATTTCAATTCGAAAAAGCCTCCCCAAATATGAATTATCACTTAGGATCAAATTTTTATAATTAAAACCCACAAAACTCTTTCGTCTCATTCCTTATTTGTGCGGTGGATTTTACACTATAGGTGACGATTGAGGTTTTCGGAGGATTTCGAGGCATGGAATTATTGTGATTCTAACGTTGGATTGCGCAATTGGTATAAGAAAAGGTGTGATTAAATTCATCTTCTTAGGCTTGTGGAGTCAAATGTCGTAAGTCTTTTGAGTCTGTTTGTAAAATCTTCTTTATAGTGAATTTTATCTAGCCCTAGCCGCCCGAGGTTTTTCCCAATTGGGTTTTCCTCGTACATCACTGTCTCATGTGTAACTGTGCTTCTTTTTATTTACCTAACTAATATTGCAAGAAAGTTTAGTAATTAAATTAATCAAGAATAAAATTGGTAATTAATTGGTATTCAATTTTAGAATGGCATAGATTGGATTTCGCAATTCTGGTAGCTCTTTAATTATTTGACTCATAAGTAGAAAATTTGTGTTTCAGATATGATCATTTCCAAATTAAAATTCAAAAAATATATTTTAACCTCACTTTTTGAGCAACGACAATTCGTTTCCATCATTTCACAAACATCTTGAAAACTATTTAACAAAGAAATGAAAAGGGAAATAAGAAGTGGAGAAAAATAAAGGAAGAGAAGAAAAGAGAGAAATGATAAGAAAAATAGAAAAAAGGAATTAAAAAAAGGCAAGGAATTCCAAATAAAAGAAAAATGATTAACTCTTCAAAGATCACCCTTTATTTAAAAGATACAAAATCATTTTGAGGTGTTGACTGTTATCACCCGCTCATACAGTTCACAACCAGAAAAGTCCTTATGATCACATAGTTAATATAATTTTCACAAACATTAATAGATATATTTCACATTCTTTAGCAAATAGGATCCTTTTATAAAATTATATTTTTTTGATTTTTTATGTACGCATCTTTCACCACTGACGTGTGTAAGGTTTTGCTACTAATTAAAACTACTCTTTAAGCCTACACGTCCCGAGTGACATACCATTCAGAGTGTCTTCATTTTTTGAGCGTAATCACCGGTGTGAATTCAACTAGTGCGCTTCATTATAAACATCAAGTCATTAAAAGTTGAATGTAAATATCTCTTGTAAATTTTTCGTTGCAAACCACATACTTAGTTAATATATGAAACTCATGAATTAATTAAACATAATGGTTGTAGTAAATAAACTATTGAAGAAATTTTCTAGTCATTGTTGTTTACTTGTTAAAAATATAAGATTGTGAACGAAATTTTTATTAGAAAATGGATAACTATTTTGAAAAAAAACTAATTTTTGTGAATATAATCACTATAAACTCTCACGAGACAAAACTCGTCCACTAGGTTAATAGAAGGGATTAAAGTTTGTTGCATAAGCTGAATGGAACTGTGCCTCCCGCGAAAGTGGATTTCTATATGTTTTTAGTCCATCAATAAAATAGGGAATTTGAGACAAACGTATCCAATATTGCAGTCCTATGTTCGTTAAAACACACGTTTTATACTCATTTATCGTAAAACATTGATTTTCACGATTAATCACATTTTCTAGGTTTATTTGCATATTTGTAGTGTTTTAGGAAGGTAAAGGTGAATCTCGGAAGCATTCAAAGTAATAAACATCCACAAATGCTCTTCTAGAGGGAAAATGATAATTTTCAAGGGCATCACTAGACTCAGACTCTTCACAAAGATTTTTGACCCCAAAATAAGGAACTTTTGGGTTAAAACAACGCATCAATTAAAACTCAAATGAAGAAGTTATGATGATTCAAAGTTTGAAACTAAAAAACTCAAACATTAAAGCTTCGGGTCAACGCAAATGTAATGCTCCGACCTGAATTTATGGGTTACCCATCGTCAACCCAGTACGACCCGAGCACTAGGTGTGAAGTGCAATGAAACAACCTATATAATATTGCTAGTCCCATTTTAAATAATTAATATTTCACTTGTTTAGCATGTAATTTTTATTTACCTCAATCTACGTGAGGGACCCGTGGGAAGCGTCCCTGAAATCTAAGAATGTAGAACTACTAACATAAAATAAAAAGAATACTTACTAGTATAATGCTCTCAAAATACGGAATTTCGCCCAATATGTCGTAACAAGGATGAAGGAATCAACCGATTGCCCAGGGGAAAATGCAATAATGCAGAGTATAGAATCAAACGGAAGAAAGGAGATTCTAACACATTATATTTGTGTGCACATCCAATTTCCTTATATATATATATACTAGGGTATGCCCGTGCCTAGAGGAACGCTGACAATTGCAAAGCGAAGAAATTTTTTAAAGTACGTATTTGCAAAAAGGCAAAAATTCCATTCCCCAACAAAACAAAATGTAATTTAAAAAAAAAATACCATAATCTCCTTTGTTTATAAAACTATCCACACTTATTAACAAATAACAAATAGTCCTACAACATTCAAATAGTCTAAATTCATCAAATAAACTCACATATAACATGAAATACACAATGTTCATCAATCAAATTCACATTCTGAATCAAATTAACAAAGTGTCAATTTAAATAAATGGACATGGTGTCCTTTGTTTGTTAGACTATCCACCTTGCTCAAGGAGTAATAACTAATCGTACAATATTCAAACAATCCAAAATCCTCAAACAAATACTTGAAACAAAATTATTTTAAAAAATCACATAAATATCGATTGAGGTTGTCCCACGTTTTCCACTGTAATGATTGTCTATAGTTTTCGAAATGCGACCTAATACAAAGCACAAAATATAGTTAGGTAATTAAAATAGCCTTATATACCTTCACGACTACGATCCAAATCTGAATACATGATTATATGGACCAATATGATTATGATATTGTCATGACTACAATACAAAATGATATGCCTTTGATATTGTGTTGTTTGCGATTTAGTCATGCGATACTTATCATTTTACTATACCGTATTCTATCATACAATACATATCGATTGTTGTAAAGTACCTATAATTTGGTGGGTTTTATAATGAATGTAGGGATTTGAAACTATAAAATATGTTTAATTGTTTCCAAGTGATGTATGGAGATCCTATGCAAGTTCAAAGACACACATTAGAATTTCCAAGTGAGTTAAGCTATTTCTAAATGTAAAGTAAAAATAAGAGTAAAAAAAGTATGGATCTCTTAATCAATTAAAGTTAATCACAAATATTGGTGGCAATATTCGAGTGAAAGCACTTATGTAACCAAGGAGAGTTTGAGAAATATTCAGTTTGCACATACTGTACTTACCAAAAACCTTTAAAGCACACGTGCGACAGAGTTAGGAAGTTTGTGTGCAGAGATCCCACATCACATGGCATCATTCAAAGATAGTTAATTGGCACCTAAATCCATTCTCTTGCATTTACCCGTTCTTTCTTTTTTTCAAGGCTTGACTGAGATAACGGAAAACACAAATAAGTAAAAACTATACTTGTTTACATCAGCGTGAGTGAAAACTAATGATGATTCAATAATGTTATATAAATAATGAATCAATAATGTTCCAAATCTGCAACACTATTCCAAATCATACATCTTTAAAATAGTTAATATTGTTATATAAAGCAAGGCCAACAATATTCCTAATCTCAACAACAATAATCTAAATCTGTAAAAATAATGAGTCAATAATGTTATATAAATCATACATTGTTTAATTAACATTCAGATCTAGGTGTATCGGTGTTATCAACAAACCGCTCATATAGCGTATTCTACACATGTTGAATAGCAATTCCAACTGACTCATCAAAGCCCATTGCAGATATATATAGCTTCATATATATACCATTTGTAAAAAATATACAAACAACAAATAACTAAGGATCTTCTTGAATATTATGCCTCATTTCTTATTCCAAACAACTGGTTTGTTCCCTAAACTTATCTTATCATATGCATATATTTATTTCCCTTAAAAAAAAGCTTGCAACTACTCATTACAACTTACAAACCCACACCTGTTACAAAGATTCGTCTTGGCTGAGATAAGGGTCACTGAGGAGAAAAGTATTTGTTTCATTCCTCCTTATCAGTCAAAATCATCTCGGATGGAACCTGTTGAAAATGCATGTGAGAGGTGGATTTTTTATATATCTGTTTTTACTATGTATTACACCAATCTCCATCTTGCAGTAGAGCCGAACTAAAACCCATATACAAACACTATTTGTACATAACTAACACATAGATATCATAGATCTGGTATAGAAACCCATAGAAAAATGCATACACTATTTGTAAAACCCATAGAAAAATGCATACACATTTCAACTTGGAACCACAGATCTGGTACAAAAACAAAAACAAAGATATCATCAATAAATAATACAAATTGACAAAGAAATCCCTTTTTTGTAAGTTTAACAATTAGATAAAAAGGGAATAAATCTAACAAAAATGACCTTGTTAAAGAAAGAAATCACCCCAAAATAACGCTCGATTCTTGTTTGGCAAAACATCTAATTAAAAGAAAAAATGAGTTAAAACATAATATTTTCAACTCCGTATGTAAAGCCAACTCTTACTCAGCAAGAGAGGCAGCAACGAACAACTCAATATTGATATTTGGTAACTCTACACCTAACATAGAGGTTAGATGTCTCTTGACACAGGCTAATTTTGGAGCAAATTCCTTTGCTGCAGGTCTGGACACAAAAATCTAAGTAAAAGTCTGGACGCAGATTCCTTTGCTGTAGGTCTAGATGCAGATTCCTTTGATGTAGGTATGCATGCAAAAATCACCAACTTCATTGAACATTTTCTAGGCGGAGAGAATGAAAAGAGAGGCAAACAACACCCTTCCCAGGAACAAAAAGAAACCCATTTGTTGTTATTGTCTTTTTTTTTGCATCCTCTGTGACCAAATCTCCCTCTCCCAACTTTCAAAATCAAGTTGTTGATAATGTTAAGAGATCAAAAAGTACTTGAGCCATTAGAAAGAAAAATGTACGAAAATGTAAGAATGGGGAGCTGCGAAGTTAAGTCCGACAACAAGGTGAAAAGAGAAGGGCGTCGGCGGTTAAAGGGGGATTTTTGGTTTTTGCCGAAATGTAAGAAGAGGGACGGGAGTAAATGAGAGGAAAGTAGGTATTTTTCCAACTTTTAAGGCATTCAGATCGGGCAATTACAATTTTAGCCTTGTTTTTGAATTTTGAGCTAGAGTGAAAATTAAATTTGAGTGTGAAAAAGAGAGGGAATTCAAATGTTTCAAGGACAAAATAAGTAGTACATGAAAGACTTATATAGATGACATCATGATTTGATCTTATGACATATATAAGTTTTCTACTTTATTATATATATATATATATATGGAACCTGTAGTCAAAGTGCAGTGGGAACACCATAATGCTAATGAATATACTTGGGAGCGGGAGGATGACATGTGAGAGCAGTATCCAGGTTTGTTATCGCAAGTATAACCCAATTTCAAGGAAAAAATTCCTTTGTAGGGGGTAAAGTATGTAATACCCCGTATTTCTGCATATTTGAGATTTAATTAATTCGATAATTAAATTATTTTATTTTAAATTACGCAAGAGAAGTAATCGAATTGAATTGTATAATAATATGAGTATTAAATGTTAATCGAGAGTGAGATAATGATTAATATTGTGAATTATATTTACTAAGTGAATTATAAATGGTTACTTATTAGAAATTATGTCATAGTAAGTGATATGGGCGTAATTGGAATTTATCTCAATTGGGAGTCACATGTAGACTAACTTGGGGTCGAGTTGGGATATTTATTTAGAGTAACTCAGATGATGATTGTGAGGTCACGGATGAGTCCTTAAGGGTAGAATTAGGCAAAATAGTATACCCGGGGATTATGATTGAGTCACATGTCGATTTTAAGCTAAACCGAAACCATACGAGGGTATTTTGGTGATTTTACATTATGGGGTTCAGAGACCCACAATTTTAAGAATGCATAATAAGCTTATATGGATTGGTAGTAGGATTTAGAAGTTAGAAAACATAGAGAAGCCACTAGAGACCTATCTTAAAGCCTAAGGAAGGGTTCTTGAAAAATTCAAAGGAGTCTTGCACTACAAACACTTGGGAAGGAAGATAGGAGGAGAAAACCATCAAATTAACTTCTAATCCATGAAATTAGAGTCTATAGTACTAAGGAAAGTGTTTATTGAAATCAATATGAAGTTATAATACCCATGTGAGTAGGGTTTTAATTATATTGATGATTCTTGGGAGAAAATATATTATTTTAAATGCATATTTGGGTAAGAATTGCATGTAGAAAGATTTGATATCTGTATAGGAAAATAAAGTAGAGATTTTTTATGATTTCACACGAATAAAATATGGGTTTTTGATGTATTATAGTGAAAGAACATAAAACCTAGGTTTTCTGAGGATTATATGATCGAATCCATTATTGAATGTTATTCGTAATGTTTTGAGACAAAAATTACATTAGAAACTGTCCGAATACATGTGAGAAGGATTTGGGACAATTGGTTTGGAGTTTGGTGGAGAAACATGGAAGTTATAGGTGAATTAATGGTGAAAACGCATCTGCGAAACGAAGAAGACGAAGTTCATTGGGCGAAATCGGTTCAGATCAGAGGGGGACTAGTTCGGTTCCTAAAAAAATATAAAATCTTCCTTTTTGCCTAGAACTCCTAAATTGTTATCGAGAAAACATTTGGGAGATTGTTAGAATATAATGAGGGATCTATTATATTGCATTAGGCCATGATAGGGTTATGGGAGTTTAATCATATCGAGAGAATTTAGGCGATAATTAAACGGGATTGCATGACAAAGTAATTAATTCGTGATTACGATAATGTAATTACGTGAAAGCGTGAGTGAGTTTATCGCATGACCAAGTAGGGTAAGGAATACTTATCTACTTAAATCATAAATGGGTAACTAGGGCCTTAGAGTAGAGATTAATACTCAATTAAATATGATAGTGAGAAAAGTCGTAACTTGATAGTACAGTGAGTATTCGAGTGTTATATACTACATACGAATGATGATAATTAGGTTGTGTGAATACCTTACTTACCTCGATTAATTCTCCTTAATTCTATAAAATTTCCCTTTTACTTGACATGACATTATTTCTTGATTTAACAACACCGATTAAATACTTTAAACAATACCCCATGATTAAGGAAAATCATTTCTTTTATCGAAATTAACCCTTTCTTCATATTGAATTCATGTTAGTATTTTCATTGAAAATCACATTTCAACATACACAAACACCGTGTTTAGAAAATACATATTTTTTTTTAAAACCTTTCATGAATACACTCATGTGTCAATTATGGGTTAAACCTCTATAGGTTGCTTAACTAAGATTTTAATCTCTTTACTTTACCACTCCTTTACTTTTTGGGCATTAATCAATCTTCACATTACTTGTCCACTTTATCCTCCACCGAAATATTTATTGATTCCTTCAAGTTAGGTTATCTTTTCACATATTCACCACATAAACCATTTCTTTACATATTCATTTTCAGTATATTTCCCTCGGAATCTTCTAATATCCACACGCTTTAACGGGATCTACACCCTCGGCTATGCTACTATTTCATGGCCAGTGATTTTGGCTCTTTCACCCAGGGGCTCCAGGCCCTCTTTTATTATCCTAGTGTCATCCAAGTCCATATTAAAGTATTTAAAATTTTGCAAATGTCCATATTATTCCATGTTTCCTTTACCGATCGAAGCCAAAACTCATGGCTTCACCCCAAGTCATTTTACACTTTAAAATCATCATTTCTTGTCATTTTTATTTTCTCAATAGCAAAAATCAAGTTCATTTAGGACCATTTTTTGTAACACCCATTTCCCACATTTTTATTTCACAAAAATGTTCCACTTTACGTAACACTTTGGAGTAGCGCTCTTCTCAAGTTGAAAATATTTTTATTTCATCACTTTCTTTCCTTAAGAAATCATTGGACATTTAAAGACTACTTTTAAGAAAATATCATTTTCCTTCATTAATACATGTATTTTTAAAACCATACTCTTGTCACCTTCCTAACACCTTTTTCACACACTTTAAGGGCTGAAATTTTTAATTTCTTTATTTCATGTTTAAACCCAATAAAACCCTCATTAAACTTTTTATATGTTCATCCTGAAAATACTACAAGTTTGTATGCATGAGAAGATAGATTTTAAGTCCAAAAATCCAATTAAATGGGTTTAATGTGTGACTTATTCTAGAAATTTCATAATATTGGTACAGACATACTTTTTAAGGAAAAGACAATTTTTGTTTCTTCAAAACATGAATAAATATCTATTCATATAAAAATCCCAATTTTTCAAAGGAAAGCTTTGAAAAATTTATTCATAAAACATTCCCTAAAAAATAAATATTCTTTTAACATTTTTATTCCATAAAAATGTTTAACACCAAGTTTTCTTGAAATATATCATTTTACTCAAAATCATTGAAATCCTTTTGTAAACCCATTTATACAAATCATAAGAAATATCGATCTCATATTATAAATGCATCCAACTCTTACAACTCTAACTACGTGGCCAACACATGGAAAAATAGAGTTTTTAACAAAAGAGTAGAGTTTTTTCACCTCACATGGAGCTCCAAAAATGATTGGGGTGAAGGTAGAAGAAGATGGAAACCTCCCACCTCCTAAAGTGGCCTTAAAAATATTGCCTAGATCTTCAAGAATGCTCCAAGAAAAATCCCCCTCAAGAGTTCATAAAATTCTACTTCTTCTTCAAAACTTCCAACAATAACTCCATAAATTCATATCTTTGTTCAAGCATGGAGGAAATGATTGTATAAGGTTCAAGTATATTGGAATACTTG
Organism: Sambucus nigra; assembly: GCA_949130495.1. Classification (NCBI taxonomy): domain Eukaryota; kingdom Viridiplantae; phylum Streptophyta; class Magnoliopsida; order Dipsacales; family Adoxaceae; genus Sambucus; species Sambucus nigra. The sequence continues at coordinate 99,317,302 of OX422207.1, read as the reverse complement.
TGAAATATGGTGGCACAAGGTGGAGGGATGGTGGTGTTGTGGTTTAGAAATGGTGGGACGAACTTGGGGAAGATGAAGAACCCTTAAAATTAGAGAAAGAGAGAGAGGAAATATGATGGGTTTTTGGTGGAGGAAGAACCTCCGCACCCCTTTCTTATTCTCTCCCAAATAAAAGCCACAAACCTACTTAAAAATTAAGATCGAAATATAAAATCCTGATTTTGGATCGTCTGGATGCACTTGGGTTCCTCACATCATCAATCTAATGGTCCAAAACGTGATAGCACACAATGGAAAAACAATTTAAAAGATTTCTAGGTAGGTTGTTCTAACGACAATGGGACATCTTCCGAATGAGATTAAGATCTCGTCCGATCTCCCATCGAACGAGATCCTAAAGAGGTAAGGAAACCTTATACATTGACGTATCGTTTGATCCTCGTTAGAACCCAACTTCGAACGACATGCTATTTTTGTTCAAACAAACTCTATTTTTGTTCGATCCATCCTAATTCTTCCAATCCCTAATTTTTACCCAAAAATTCCCAACAATTATCATCACGGATCAAAGAATAATCAAATAGAGATAGAGCCCATTTATAATAATCCATTTTCAAAGAGCTTCGTATTATTACAATTTAAGTGTTAAGAATAATAACTATTGGGCGTGGTTATTAAATTCTTTTCTCCTTAGGAGATTTCGTCCCCGAAATTATTGATCCGCCAATTCCAAAATTCCATGGGGTTTATTAACTCTTATTCTAAGTAACAAAAATCCTTAAGATTGATTCATCAAAGTTCTCAATAGCTAAGATGACCACATACATCCTTCCACGGGGTTGTCACCAAAAGTTCAACATGCAACATGTTCTAACGCTCACCATCATGCTAACCATCAATGTTACATAATCGTCCTCGAGTCTCCATTCACTTGATGATCACCCTTAATCGAGGCCCAAGACTACCTTGCCAATACCAAAAGCAGACCAGCATGCCTTTTGGCTAATGCTCACTACTGATCAGCACTCACCCAATTATAAACCGTAATACATCCATCATCATATTTATCACCAAGAACCATTTCGGACCTTAGGACCACATATCCTACATCTCCCCAAATTCTTGGGTCATCTTGACAACATAATTTCGCTTAACCTTGATACTAACCTTAAATTTCTAATTACTCACTCTGAGGTATAATACATCAACTAAATCATCACCATGCTCCCAATTGACACCATTCGAAGATTACCCTATGAACGTAGTATTACTCTAGGCGTCCAAATTTAGAGAACTCACTCGAGTATCATACCCAATCCATTCATTATGGCAAAGTAACACTGTGTGCTAAGATTCCTCGAGTTCTAAGACTATATGCTGTCATTAATTCATCATCCTGCTTTTTATAACGAGAGTCACTGACTACCATGCTCGCCAGTCATAAGGTCACTAATTCTAAGGCGAATAGACATTATGAGTAAATAAGGTAGCGGAAAGTGTAGCCACCCGTACACAAAACTTTGTGCAATGGCAAGGATACCTCAGACAACGATGCACCCAGTTATCAAGATGTATTGACCATGCCAGGTCTAACATCAATCTACTGGGCCAAACTACACTGTACCATAGCATGGTACAAATTCGGGATCCACAACCATCCTTGCTCACCGAAACCAAAAGAAACACACAAGAATCAGAAAGAATGAACAACCGTTCTGAGCAAGTCCCATCCGCAAGCAAAGGACTATGGTTTAGGAAAATATAACCTATGTCACATACTTTAAAATCTAAAATTCCTTCCAGACATTCCCATTGGGTACTAACCTAGACGCCTCTGGCTCAAGTCGCCAATCGTGAGGAATCGAATCACAAATCATTCATCCTTAATAGATGAAAGTAACATACGAACCGATTATTCTCTGGAAAGTAAAATTCTAGACTTACCTCCTTAGGAGTAAGGCTCACACTTTTACATTCCTAACACACACAAACCAATTCGATTGGAAAATACCTAACGCCTCTGTCAAAGACGACCTTGTCCACTTCTCTAGTGACATCGTGGCCAACCCCTAACACAACTAGGTCACTTTTGACATTATCATACCATGACCGTATCACAAAAGTCTCCTTGGGATGTATCTCGCTAAGCAAAACATTCACCATATAATTAAAATTTACCTACACGAGGTTGTCTCTAAGCCTATCTCTAGTTTCTACCCGAACTAAATTTACATTATGGCCACTCCGGCGCCATTATCATTCTCAAGGTAGTAATGGCTACATAGGTCTACATCTCCTACCCCGTTCTGACTTGGCAAGACATGTCAAGAACTAATACTTTCCCTTCTAGAACTATTCAAACTTACACCATTGACACATGTCGATATCCTAATCAGGCTTTGATATCCCTTCTGGGGTGATATTTTTAATTCTCTAACATGACATCGTCAACCTAAGTCTTGAATGCATTTACTAGAACTTCTCAATTTTAAGTGTAACATGCTTAAGCTATTCATCCCATGACACTCAAGCATCACGCCCAATCATGACACAATTCTCCAATATCCTTTGAAGAGGACACTATTTATTTAAATCAAACTAGAGGACCACACCAAGGACCACACGATTCGACTTCATTAAGTTTGACCAATATCCTAATATCATCGCCTAACCCTTAATGCAATCATCGCTAGAACACTATCACTTCATAATACCAAACTCAATTGGTTCCCTAAGGACAACAAACATGCTCCACATAAAAGTCCTCAATCCGAATAAGATTTTATCACCTACAACTCTCTCTCATCATACGCACGCTCTATAAATTTCTCAATATCCACATCATCACTATTAAATGCTCGCAAAATAATGCATTTTTAACCATTGAACACCTCATGGCATTACAACGAGTCAATTTCTATTACCAATGACGTCGTACACAATCTGTCCCACAGATACTCCAAGACTTCCTTAAATCACACTTACATCGAAACCTCCTCACATTCAGTCATTACGTAAGTCATTACAAATGGGCTACATTATTTAGATAAAATCGTATTTCCTTTTTATTTGAAAGTCTGGCATAGACCTACCAACGACCATTTCCTAAAGACCCACTAAGGTACAACAACTTCCTTTCAAACGACGCATACCATATGCCATGTATCGAATCACAAACTAACACCGCTAAGGATTTTAGTTGGATACAAGACATTGTATACAACCTATAAGCCTCTAGGTATACATCACTGACATCACTAGGGATCCTATTCCTCAAAATTGCATTATATTTTCTAAAACATGTCATGGAAGACTATTTAGAGTTCACTCCTGAGTTACTTTGAACCATCATTGTTTCATATGTAACATACTTACCGTAATTTTCTCATAACTCTCATCATACCTTTATGAGGTACAACTTCAAATCAACACACTTACTTACAACCATAATAGCTTACCGAGTCATATCGAGTTCACATTCCCAAGTGTTGACCAAAATAGTACCTCATATCTACCGAATCATTAATAATTTTATGGCATGTTAGTAACCCAAGGATCGAATTCACCAAATTACCTCGTCATTATTAACTATACAAAATTACCTAACGAAGGAACTCAATGCATCTTTATCTCAATCAACATCGCCTAGGCATGACACTCTAATCACCTAAGCTCTATGGTTGACTTTGTGAGATTCAAGTCCCTAATTCAATGGATGTCATTTCACTCTATTAACATCTTAATAGACCTCTCGCATCAACAGGGATTGATGCATAAGGACCTCACACTAAAAATTGCGATGTCGCCACTATTAGCTCGCGGTGACACTCGAAAACCACTAACATTATCCAAATCAGGAATGTAGAAGCGATTAATAACAACTATCTTGGTTGTATTCCACTTAATAATGAATTACTCTTCGTGCTATTCTCTTTGACTCTACTATCGAGAACACGAACTAAAACCATCACCAATCTAGCGTGACTGGCCTAAAAACAAGACTGGCCTCTAAAGATTCACTACCGACCTCACCAAATCACTCCCGAAACCATGCACTAGGTTTGAAGTGTGGTGAAACAACCTACATAAGGCTGATAGTTCATTCTTATTTAATTATTATTTCACTTATTTAGCATGTGATTTCCATTTATATCAAGCTAGGTGAGGGACTCATGGGAAGTGTCTCAGGAATCCAAGCATGTAGACCTAATAACGTAAAATAAAAAGAATATCTACCTGTACAATGATCTCAAAATCTGGAACCTCACTCAACTTGCTATAACAAAGACGAGGGAATGAGCCGAATGCCCAACGAGAAAATACAATAACATAGTACAGAATCGAACGTCAAAAATGTATCTATAACACATTATATCTACGTGCAGATACAACTATCTTGTGTGTGTGTGTGTGTGTGTGTGTGTGTGTGTATATATATATATACTTACATGAATGAAATCGTTTTTATTCCAAAATCGTTACATATCCTGATTAATTCTCCTTAATCATGTAAAAGAATTTCCCTTTTACTTAACTTGATATTTGTTTCTTGATTTAACATATTCGGTTAAATAATTTAAATGACACCCCTTTCTTACGAAACAATATTTCTTTTATCAAAATTACCTCTTTGTTCTTATCGAATTCACATAGTATTTTTATTGAAAATCACCTTTCAACACACACAAATACCGTTCTAAAAAATACTCATTTTTCTTTGAAAACCTTTCACGAACATACTCTTGTGTCAATTATGGGTTAAACCTCTTTAGGTTGCTTAACTACCCATTTAATCCCTTCGCTTTACCATTCATTTACTTTATGGACATTAATCAATTTTCACATTACTTGTCCGCTTTATCCTTTATCGGAATGTTTATTAATTCATTCAAGTTAGGTTATATTCTCACATATTCACCACAAAAGCCATCTCTTGACATGCTCCATTTTCATTATCTTTTCCTCGGAATCTTCCAATATCCGCATACTTTAATGGGCTCCACATTGCGAGTTACGCTACCATATGCTATGGCCAGTGATTTTGGGTCCTTGACCCCAGGGCTTCGAGCACTCATTAATTATCCCGATGTCATAGGAGATTATATTAATGTGTTTTAATATTTTACAAATATCCACATTGTTCCACTTTTCCTTTATCGGCTAAATCCAAAATTCGATATTTCACCCCAACTTGTGTTACACTTTAAAATCATCATTTCTTGTCCTTTTTACTCGAACATTGACTTTATCCCAAAAATCATGTTATTCTAGGACCATTTTGTGTAACATCCTTTTTCAAGATTTTTATTTCATAGAAACATTTCACTTTACATAAAAATACCATTTTACCCATTTGTTTCCAAACTTGTATTTTCCTCCATTTTCAAGAAGTGTTATCCCCCAAAACTTCATTAAGTTACCCACGCTAACTTCTTAAGTGTTTTTAACTCATTAACACTTAATTAACACTTTGGAGTAGCATTCTTCTCAAGTTGTAAATCTCTTTATTTTATCATTTTCTTTCTCTAAGAAGTCATTGGACATATAAAGACTAATTTAAAGAACAAGAACATTTTTCTTCATTAATAGATATAGTCTTAAAACTATACACTTATCACCTTGCCAACACCTTTTTTACACACTTGAAGGGCTTAAATTTCTAATTTCATTTCATATTTAAACCCAATAAAACCCTCAGTAAACTTATTTATGTGTTCATCCTAAAAATACTATAAGTTTATACGCTTAAGAAGATGGCTTTTATGTCCAAAAATATATTAAATGTGTCTAATATGGGATTTATTCTAAAATTTTATAAAATTTGCACAAACATACTTTTCAAGGCAAAAGAAATTTTTGTTTATTCAGAACTTGAATAAATCCCAATTCGTATACAAGTCCCAATTTTCACAAGAAAAATTGAAACATTTATTCATAAAACATTCCCAATAAAATAAACATTTTTTCAACATTTTTATTTCATAAAAATGTTTAAAAACCAAGTTTTCTTGAAATATATCATTTTACTCAAAATCATTGAAACCCTTTTGCAAACCCATTTTTACAATTTATAAGAAACATCATTCTCATATCATAAATGCATACCACTCTTACAACTCTAACTACGTGACCAATGCATGGAAAAGTAGAGTTTTTAACTAAAGAGTAGAGTTTTCCCACCTGAAATGAAGCTCCAAAAATAGTAGGATGAAGGTAGAAGAAGATGGGAACCTCCAACCTCCTAAAGTGGCCTTAAAGAGGTTTCATAGCTCCACAAGCATGCTCTAATCAAAACTCCCTTCAAAACTCCATAAAGTTCTACTTCTTCAAAACCCACAATAACTCCATAAATTTGTAACTTTGTTTAACCATTGAGGAAGTGGGTGTATACGGTTAAAATATAGTGGATTACTTGTGAAATATAGTGGCACAAGGTGGAGGGATAGTGGTGTCATGGTATAGCAATGCTGGGAGGGTCTTGGCAAGATGAAACACCCTTGAAATGAAAGAGAGGGAGAGAGAGAGAGGAAATCTGATGGGTTTTAGGTGGGGGAAGAACATCCCTACCTCTCTTTTCTTTTCACCCAAATAAACCCACAAACCTACTTAAAAATCAATCCCCAAATAACAAATCCTAATTTTGGGTCATCTGGAATCACTCGGAGTCGACACATCATCGATCTAATGGTCCAAAATGTGATCACGCATAAGGGAAAATCGATTTAAAAGATTTATGGGCAGGTCTTTTGAACGAGAATGGGACCTCGTTAGAATGAGATTAAGATGTCGTTCGATCTCCCATCAAACAACCAACTAACGGGGTATGGAAACCTATATTGGGACGTATCATTTAATCCTCTTTAAACTCAACTTCGAACAACATGCGATTCTCGTTCGAACGAACTCTATATTTGTGCGATCCACTTGATTTCTTAAAATCTCTAATTTTAACCCGAAAACTTCCAACAATTATCATCAAGGATCAAAGAATAACAAAATAGATATAAAATCCCTTATGTGATTCAATTCCTAAGATTTTCATATAATTACCATTCACGCGGGAAAAATAATATAATAATGGGCGTGAGTATTACACCAAAAAATAAACCTTATAACCCAAACTTCGCTGAAAATTTGGTGTACTCAAAATGAGGAATGAATCAGTTAAAATGGTTCATCCATTCGAGGCTATATGAGGAAGTTATGTGCTAGGATGAAAGATACAATTTGTAAGAGGGTACTTTAGATTAGATGGAGGCATAACCCCTTTTGAGTACAATAATGGCAAGTTAACCGAGAACACTCCTGATTAATTACAAGACACAAGATCACAACCCAATGAAGATAAAGTCAGTTTGAACTCATAAATCTATCGTGTATAACTCAGAAGATAATAATGAACTCAAAAGTAACTCGTTTAGAGGGAAAGAGAGGTAAGCACCCTAGATACACCTTGGCAAGCATCCAAACACACCAAACCTCAAAGGTCTCCAGTCAGATATTAAAATCTTCGTAGTAAATGACAATATTGGGTAAGTAAGAGCTCTAGTTTTTTGAAATAACTTCTTTCTCTTTGATGATAATCTCTCTCTAGCCAATAATCTCTAGAAAGAACCCCCTCTCTTAGAAGAGGTTGATGCCAATAAATACCACACACACCACTCCTGAGATGCCTCAGTACTTTACGCTTGTAAAAGACATCATTCATACTTTATGTCATAAATATTAAATCCCTGATGGACTAGTCAACTCTACGTCATCAACATTAAATGCCAAGACATGATTTTTGCCTAACCACTGCGTCAAGGGGATGTTATCACTGAGGTGGATCACTAACTGTCTGACAAACCCCAAATACTACGTTGGTTTACTCAAGTGAAGATTTGACATTACTTAGCTGGCTAGTGACATCACTTAAAGTAGATGTGACATTACGTAGAGGGTTGTTGGATGGAACTCAAGGCTGCTCCGCCCAAGGTTCCATGATCAAAGGTATTTCAGTGTTTTACCAGGTGTATTTAGGGTGGTTAGGACAATACCCAATGGCTCCTCAGTTATCAATACTCTATACCAAGTCCCTCTGGTCATTTGATAGAGCATGAAAGCTCTCCCAGGCCCAGCCAAACCTGATCTCTCATGAGTATCATTTGACCTCAAACTAAATAATTATTATAATAATTACAACTTGTAGCCAATATAAACAAAAGATACAACATGAATAAGTAAGGCAACAAAGCTAAAGGATGATCACTCATGGCAAGTTTCTTTGCTAGAAAATTTTCCTGAGCTACCACGATGAGCTGCCTCACTTGAGCTGCCACGCTGAGCTACTTTGGTTGAGCTTCCATGGTAAGCTTCCACGTTGAGATGCCTTAATCCCTTGAGTCTATTGTATTAGCTGGGAGGATTATCTCTAATCTCGCAATTATCTTCAGGCCCCCTATATTTTCCCCTTCGTGCATAGATTTGTTGTGGGAATAAGAAATGTTTGTACGAAAACTTCTTAATCCGATGAACCTTCTATTTGTGAAGAAATTCTAGCATTTTTATCTTCATTACAACTTCTGTCATTATCACTTCCAGGAAAAAAGTAAAATTCTCCCCAATGTACTTGAACCAAAGTAGTGCGACCTGTCGGTGATTAGCAAAGAGACATCACAACGTTTTTCTGTCGTTGAGCTTCAATCATTTTGTATATTTTTCCTTAATTATTGGAATTTTCTAAAAATGACTAAAGAACTTGTTAACTATCCATTCTGACTCTTGGGAAGTATAACTATCCCATTTCTTTGCTATTTTGTGTCGTTTGTGCAGCATAGTTATAAGCAGTTGGTATTTTCATTAGAACAGCCCCTAGCGGTATGAAATATCCCTCCTAGGCATTCCTAGTGTTTAAACTTGTGGAATTCTCATCAAAGTAACTATTGAACTATATAATTCTCCCCGATGTACCTGACTCACAGTAAAAATCCATTTAGACTTGTGGCGAGGGGACAGCGTAGCTTTTTAAACCGTAATAACAACTTCTATATTATGGGATATCGGATATGTCTGACAAAAAAAAAAAGAAAAATTTTGGTACCAAACCCAAAACTTGTTTTGGAACAAGCCCTTTTTATTCCCCATGTGTCACTTAATTAATCATTTAGTGCCGTATTTTTAACTATTAGAACACTTCTCGAAGTGCCACGTGTCCACTTGAAATGATTACCGATGGCTTTGCACGTGCAGTGGTGGGAAACTCAAAAGGCGAACTAAGGAATTTCAAATGGATATTTTTCAGACACTTAGCCATTTTTTCACTTACTTTGCCTTCGTTTTCTTCAACTCCCAGCACACTTAGAGAGAGAAAATCCTCAAAACTCCATTGTTACAAAGCTTTTCCCTAGTATCTTTCATCTCATCGTCTCTTTTACTACCACATATGGCCATACTCCTCCATTTTTGTCCCTATCTCTTCTCTATTAAGATTTTTCTTTCAACACCACCTGCTATGGCTTCTCCAAGAGTTCCTATTCATCTCAACAGCAGCGCCCATCCAACTTCTTTCGCTTCCACTACTGCTACTACCACATTGAGCGGCACTGCCTTGGATACCATCGGTCCCCAACTTTTGGTAAATACGATGACTTATATGATGCGTTCGAGACTTGTAGTCTTTCATACAAGTGTGACCCTTTTCTATTGGTGATGAAGATGAAGAATCATCTAAATGGGGTTTTCTTCCACAGAGGACAATTTGTGCTTCAGATTGGATCGTGGTGACTTTCCTTGCTCCCAAATTGAATTTGAAGCAATAGGGGGATATCCAGCTCACTTCTTCGCCTGGCACGCACATATGTAAAGTCCCCATGCTATATCACTTTCCAAAGTTGGTTTTCACCGAGCCAACTAGTTCGGGAATTTCACTATCTCCAAACATAATGTTTCACTTCAAGTGTTGGTCTCTAAATGGAACATCATAACTCAAAACTTATTTACTGTCTCGGGGGAGTTCACCATTTCTTTAGAAGATGTCTGTGATATGCTTAGGCTTGAAACCATGGGTGAGTTTACTTATCTTAATGAGGATCTCGATGCCAAAGAAGCTGCTAATCGTTTTGAGTTGGATTGAATTTGTTACAGTTGCACTCGATCTTCCAAAAAAGCTACGTTTACTCCCATAATTAGTTATTTCTTCAAAGATCCTACTACGAAAGATATTAATTCTATCACAGGTAAGGGTAAAGGTACATCCCTAAAATTACCAACCTAAATCCTTTTTTTGATCTCCCGTTTATTCTTGACTGGAAAGCCCAACGACCAGCCTATGAGGAACCTCATAAACATCTCCATTTGTTCGTCTAGAGTTTTCAATCTTCCTCTAGCTGCCATTGCTCTGGGGTCCCTCTACACTTAGATGGATCGGACCCATCTTGACGTGGAATGGTCCCTTGGCTGTTACAACCTAGCTAATTTTTCCAACACCATTACTTTAACTGGATTCCTCTACACCCGTTTTACTGCTATTTCTACCAAATCTATCCCTTATCCCCTTAGCCAAGGCATCAAGCCTCCTCGCCTCCTATGCTTTCACAAAAAATAAAGTCGAAAGGAGATAATGGGTGTTTTTGACCATTTGGACTCATTCGTTATGAGGCTATATGGGGAATCAACCTTCTCCCATACTTGGAATTTTTTCCCTTTTGTAGATAGAACGGGCACTTTCATTTTGGTTGTAGAAGATCCTTCATAAGTCGTGGTTCTTTTGTTCACCCCTGAATTCCTTCCTTTATTCACCAAGTGGGAATATACTTCTGAACCTTACAACCCCGATTGATGAAGCAGGCAGTTTGGTTTTGATCAAGGGGCTCCTCAACCTATATTTCATCTAACAAATGAAATGGATACTTTTGCTGGGCTTGGACTTTCTACCTTACTGTTGTTGTAGTTGGTGTAACTTCTATTATGAATGGTTGGATTACCATCCCCAGTGCCACTAGGAAAGGGGGTGTGTCTACTTATTTTGCCACCAAATTTTAGTCGATGCAACTGGCTAGGATTCGTGAATTTATACAAAGTTCCCCTCAGTATCCTCTAGTTCTCTATTTCCCTGCCTTGGAATTAGGACTCAAGGGAAACTCTATTCTTGGGGTTGAATTCCCTCTGAGCAACACTCCAAAGATTCTCTCAGCGAGCTACCTCCTTATTATTCCATGATCCCTACTGCCACGCCCAACCCTAAGAATTTTGTAACCCCAAAATAGCTTACTGAAGGTCTTTCTGGTGAGGGTGTTCCAACCGATGCAGCTTCTAGCGAAGGACCTTCTAAGCCACCAACCAAAAAAACTAAGAGGTCCAAGAGTGGGACTTCTTTAAAGTCTAAGTCCTAACCTCAACCTCAAGCTCCCTTGGATGTGTTCCCCGTTGCCTCCGTTCCTCATCCTATGTCTTCCTAATTGAGTGAGGAATTAAGAAATAAAGTTCAAGCCGAGGTGGCACGAATTAACACTAAATTTCACAGACATGCTCCTTTTGTTCCTCCTGCTGCTTCTTGACATTATAAGAAAAATCTATGTAAACTCTAAGTTTAACAATCCTCTCTTCATGTCTTTTACTTCTTATGTTCGTGTTATTAAGATTGATGTGTCTTATAAGGTCATGAAAGATCACTACCAGATTCCTTTAGTCTCTAGTCCCCGTTGCCCACATATTGGTCAATAGGCACCTACCACGAGTCAGGTGCGGACTAACCTCACCGATGGTTGTGAAACCAAATGTTTTAAACCAAAAGGACTTTGTATGGTGAAAACACAATTGATATAAGATCATAATTTCACTATCCTCTCTATAAATTTACTTTAGATTAAAATAAGCACTTAATACATTATGAGATATGTAACCACAAACATATCGTCCAAGAAACCATGCAACCATATCCATGTAAAATAATGATACATTTTAACCAAGACAATAGACATAATAACCATGACAATAAACTCCATAAGATATTCAAAGTTGACTTAATTTTTGCATCAAGACCTATTAAATATCAACTCTCAAACCTCAAATGGTGTTCAAACATTAACCAGTCAAGCAATTAAGCTCGACACCACATCCCCCAACCTATGGTGATCAAACTCTTGCAAGAATCACCTCAAAAGCCCACAATTGAGGATTCCAACAAGTCAATGAATTCTTAAAAACGTTAATGATTATTTACTTTAAGAAACATTGTATAAAATTAAAGTAACATGTTGTATCTTGTATATGCTTAAAAACTATCACCTGAACCCACCATATAGCTCCCTAAAGCATGGTCCTAAACACAACACCATTTTTCCTAAAATCCGGGAGGTTTAGTTAACTAAACCTTAGTTTTAATCGGCTAAAAGTAGTTTTATCTAGCTAAACGCTTTGAGAGCCAACTAAACCCAACCAAAAGGAGTTTTAGTCTTCAGGATTTCAAGAATTGATGTTGGTAAAACCCTCCAACCTTTTATTCTTTCACCTAACCTTTTCGAACCTGATTACCAACCTATTAATAATATTTGGTTGCCTTTTAGCACAATAAATAAAGGCCCTCACTTCCATTTCAAAACACACAAACATTCAAAAACGTCTCCTTGAGTAAAGTTCCATGTTCCTAGCTTGTGTTAATATCCCAGTGTCCCTTAGAGAGAGAATCTAAATCCCCAAAACCATTTAAGAGTTTTAGTCCCATAACTCCATCAACGCTCTAGCTTCAAGAAAACCCACTTAAACCAAAAGCTTCCATTCCAATCCCTCTTTAACAAAGTTATAAACCTAATACCCACTCATGTTAAAGCTATAACTGGATACCTATTTTAGCAACATACTTGTGAAACTTTTTTGTTTACTTCTCGAGAAAAGTAACCCACTTCATTATTTTTAATAAAGTTAATTGGTTTTACATTTCAGTTACAAATCTTATTGTTGACTCTTACAGTTAACTTCATTGTATCTTCTCCATCGATAATGCCATTATTACAGGTATTCAAGGTGTTTAAATTCATTGGGTTATTCCTCGGGTATTGGTAGGGAAAGGATGAGGGAATCGTAATTATGTAGTGTTCTTCAATTATTGACTCCTTTTATGGAAGATATGGGGAGATATAAAGGATAATGAATTAGTGCATTATGAATGTAACTTGTTAGCTTCTATTTATGAAAATTCTACCATAATGTATTTGTCTTCCATTTTGGCCCAATGTTTTTACCCATTAGTGAGTTTTTTCCCCATAAAACTTGGTGTTGCATTATTATTGTAATTATTTGCATTTAGATTAATTATCTAATTTCAAGGATAAAATTTGGAATAATCTAATTTATGAAACAGTTTTTCACATAGACCTAGGTTGTGTTATTTGTGAACATAAGGAATTAAAAGGAAAATATTGTGTCTATTACAACAATACTTTTAATTTGAGTGCCTTTGCTCCATTTTAGATGCGAGTTCACGCACTCTCACACGATAGAAGTGAAAACTTTAATGACAACGAGGTCACGAGGTTTGACATTGCATCGAGTGTTTTGAAATTTTATTCAAGTAAATATCAAAATTGTATCATGAATGGATGGGTTTTTAGTTTTGAGCAAAATAAATGAAAAATCAGTTGGGTTAGTTATAATAACGTAAAACAAAGAGGAATATAGGAAGTTGATATAATTCATGTTGGATTTAAATAATCATAGAAGAAATGAGATAAGATGTTGGCACACAGACCTTATAAATTTACAAAAACAAATCATAATTCAAGATTGAATAATAAAATAGGCCACAACCGTATTTATAAGCGAACAAACTCAAGTTTAATTAAAGGATATATGTGATATTTAAATACTAACGAAATCAATAATTTATATAATTAATGTCCACTTAATTAAAAATATTAAACCAAAATAAAATATAATTACAACTAGAATTCCTTATAACTGTTACACGTTAGGTTGCTTAAACCTTTTTTCATTTCATTTCTTCTTATGTGTGATAAAAATCTTAGTGAGAAAATTATATATATATATATACCCCCCCCCACACACACACACACACACATACTCATGTACATATCTCAAGGTGCAACTTTTTTACATCACTAGCATGACTTTAACGCAACGAGGACAACCAAATATACCACAAACGAACTAAGGATGCTAATGTTTTATTCTTCACGTGAGAGGACTGAAGAATTAACATTTTAATTTTCATTTATACCATGTGAAAGATGCCTTTTGTTTTTAAGCTTTTTCTCAATTTGTAATTTTTGAATTGTTGATATTTTTTAAAATATATCAATTGTCATATTATGGTTTCATTATTAAATTAACGACACATACACATATACAGGTCTATGATGTACCTTTTGTGAAATAATTCGAGAATCGAATACCCACATTTTGATACCAACTGACGATTGATCTATGAGCACCGCGTATACGCCAAAATGAGAATATTTTCCTTGTATGCTTTCGGCATTGTGAATAGTTGTAGGATTGGCAAGAGTTTTTCATTTGATATGCATATCTACAAAACCAAAACTAAGACATATATCGATCATTGTCATTAGAGGTTTCTCATGGTTGAAATTCGTGACCATCATACAAATTTCGTGACCAAGGGTAGGGGTGGCCTGGACAAGGGATTAGTCATGGTTCCAGACCGTGACCACTATGGTCACAGCTCCAGACCATGACAAATCCATAACCCATTAGGTAGGAAAGTTGCCGCCAGTTTTATCAAGTTGAGGGTTCTAGACCATGACCAAACCCTGACCAACCTTAGTGTATTATAGTCACGATTTTTAATCGTGAGCCCAAACAATGACAACTTTTAATTTAAATTGGCCATGTCCTAATGTTAACAGTTTAGGAATGTGACTAAATGTGGGTGACTACATGGGTCACGATTGGGGACCGTGACCATTTATGGGGACCCATGGTAATTTGATTAATTACGGTCTCAGGTTCTGACCATCTTTTTGCTATAAATAAAAAACCTTAGGGTTTGGTTTAATTTCACCGACATTTATCCTCTCTCTCTCTCTCCCTCCCTCTCTCTCTCTCTCTCTCTCTCTCTGCCCCTCTCTTGCCCTATTATATCTCTCTCTATATCTATATCCTGATCTTTCTCTCTCACCAGTGCTCGTATCTCTCTCACTGATGGCCACTCTCTCTTTCTCAACAACAGTCGCTCACTCTCTAACAAGTAAAACTCTCTCACTATGAATTTGTGTATATATATATTTGTGTGTGTGTGTACTAAAATTTTATATTGAAGGGAATATAGCCGAAAATGTTCCATATGGCAGACACGTGGCAACCACGTGGCAATTAGGGTCTACAAGCGTAGTTGATCAAACATTTGGGGAAATAAGTAAAAATCCAGGAAGATAAGGTAGAAGATGATGACAATTAGTCCTCATAGGATTCTATGACTTGTATAACTTGTAAATATGATCAACATGTAGAGACCTGGAAAGATAGGTTCCTTATACTTTTAAATAAGGGAAACCTTACCCCATTTGAGGGTATTGATTTTTTATGTAGCACAAGAAAACTTGAACTCTCAACTAGCAACCCTATCACTCCAATTGTCTATGTTATTCTAGGAAATATACTAATCCCCTTCCATCCCAGTGGACATAGGGAGGACGATCTATCGAAACACTTACATCTTGTGTTTTCCATCTTTATTGCATTCAAGTCATGTTTGGGGCTAAACTATAATACTAATTTTATTATGGGTTTTATATCCCCTACAGTTTGGCACCACTTGTTGAAAAAATTGAATTATATCCACTAAGGATTCCTAATCCTTATAACAAGTAAAGGTGTTAATGAATCTCACTGTTCACATGTGATAAATCATGTCGAGTCAGATATATAGGTCATCAAGAGGGATTTAACTCCTATTAGACTCCATTCTCTTCTTAAGACATCTCGATCAAGGGGTGCTTACCCAAATGATCAGGTCTAAGTAGCCAACACCATAATCCGCCTATAGAACAATCTATAAAGAGAGAACCATATCGGTTGGCTAGTATTTATGAAGAAATGATAGATTAATGTGATTAAGAGATTTCCCGCCCAAGGAGGAAATTGACTCAACAATGAAAAGAGTGTAGTTCCAATTCTCATTCTGTTGAACGTCACAAAAAATGATGTAAGGGAAAATTTCCACAAAAATTCATTCGTAGTATTATTGAATATTTCCATTAGAGCAAAACATGTCAGTTTATAAGGTATCATATCATCCTCTACACGGAAGAAAACACAACTTCCGGGAATTCAAGCATCATCAAAACTCATACCAACATTTCTATGAGCTATTCCCAAAAGGTATATGACCCTATGTTTTAAAAATATGTTGGAGAAACCTATTAAAAATATTTTTAAAGGCTTTAACTAAGTTTTCAAAATCATTTCCATAGCTTTAGCCATTTTGCCTCAAACTGAGATTTAGTTAGAAGTTTTGTTCAAACCAGATTTCCCCCTTTCGAATGAGACTTCCAATGGAATCCTTTGAGGTTGGTATTGATAATTAATTAGAAGCTCGTTCAAATATCCTCTTTCAAACGAGACACCCAGTCGTTTGAACGCCCGGGTCAATTATTGAAATGTCACCAAAATGAGCATTTTTTCCCACGTTATCCGTTATCCACTCCACTTAACTTATAAAAAAACACGAGCTTGGAAAAAAGTAGAGGGAATCCACTCCATTTATTTTTACAAAGACAAAACACTTTGTCGTTTTTATCTCCAACATTCACATGGTCAACTTGGATCATTTTTTCAAGATAAAACACCCATATCCTCTACAAACTTCGTACACCACCTTTGTGTGTGCGGTGGATTTCCGCATGAGTTGGAGATGGAGCTTTGGCCATCGGAGTATAATGAGACATGAGGCATGTCGTACAAGCGTGTTGGAGAGACACATACTACAACCGGAGGTATAGGCGATGTCATCAGTGAAACTTTTTGCGTCGAGTCCCTAAATATTTTGAGTCATCCTTGTAAAATCTTATTCGTGGTGAATTTTTTCTAGGCTTATCCATCCAATATTTTTTTTGTTTTTGGTTTTCCCTCATACATCGCAGCATTGTGGTTTTGTGTAACACACATGCATGCGTATGACCTAAATGCTAAAATCGGTCTAACCACATGTATTTCTTAAATTCGATGCTTTAAGTTCCCTTGGAAATTGACTAAGAAATATAGTGCATGTCCACATAGGAATAATTAGTTAAGGACTTGTGATTGGAAAAACTTCGTAATTTAAATTGGATGGCCCATTGTGTCCATCTCCATTATTCTTTCCTTTCTCAGGGTCTGACACTCGCGCGTGCAATTGGAGGGATAGAAGAAGAATAAGGTCATGCGCCCTTTATAGGTGAGTGCTTCGATCGTCATCATTGGGGGGTGATGTAAAGAGATAGAGTCGCTAGCATATTTTTCACAATACAGGCAAAACAAATATTGCCACCTCGAGAGAACGACATCAAAGACATGTTGTTGCTTGAGAAACCAATTACTTCAAAGGTTAGTGGGTTCAGTTACGGAATGGGAATGTGTTTTGAACCCATCCCTCCCTTTCGGGCTCTCATGGGAATGTATTATTATTCTCCTTAATATTAATAGAGAATAATAATTAAAAATATTCTCCTTTCGGGCTCTCATGGGAATGTATTATTATTCTCCTTTCGGGCTCTCATGGAATTTCACAACTTACGTCTCGAAGAAAGGAGGAGTGAGATCATTCGTACGAATGTTCCAAAAATAATAATTGAAAATATAATATGCGTGCTCATCGAAATATTAATCATTAAAATGAAACGATAATATGTGTTAGATAAAGAGAGAATAAGAACCATAAGTATAATATATGGAAATAATATATGAATAAAAATATGCAAAGAGGATTCCAGTCTCAGGTTTTAACCCGAAACGCCTATGTAGCCTAAAAAGGAATCAAAGTCCACATAGTTTGCATACAACATGAGGGTGTGGTTTATCCCATAAATCGAAACGGGGATTTCATTTAGACGTGTGTGTGTAGAAAAAGGATGTTTTGATTTGAAAAAATGGGGTGAAGAATTCCATATGGAGTTAGTGATAAAACCCTTTTTTGTGGTTTTTGGGTATTTTTTATATAAATATGTAATGCGAAATATGACCAATAAAAAAGTGAAATTATTAATATGTATGGACTAACAAGGATGAAATGCTAAAGTAATGATTTGATAACTAATACAAAAATAAGGAAATTAAAAGAGAGAGAAGAATGTTTAGGCCTTATATGGAGACTTCAAGATTGATCTTGATCGTTAAAAAGGCTAACCTTGCAAGAAGATGGAGTTTGTAGGATGAGAGGGAAAGGATTTTTACTAAATCTGGTGAGAAAGGGATGGGAATGGAAAGTGGAGGGAAGATTTCAATAGAGAAACCTCACTAACTTTGAGGCACTGTTGCTGAAATCACTGAAAGGAATGTTCCTGGGATGCCTTCCAAAGTGAGATCATGTTTTACTCATATAGGGTCAAGGGGGTGCCAATTGGAATTGTCCTTGTCCTGACTATCGACAGGCATCCCCAGACGTATTGTCAATTGGCAGGGAAATGGGTTTGCCAATTAGCAACCTCATGCAGATTTCTGAAAAAAATTATCGTAAAATGAAATTCGTAAGTTCGAATCGCACACGGGTCACACCATTAGAAAGGGCATTCAGATACCTTTAAGAATTAATGGGCCTCTCCCGAGTTCGGGAGTTAACTTTGGTCAAACATGGCTCAAAAGCACCCGAGGGTCTTTTGGACAAAGGATTTTCAAAGGAAAATGGATCACTCGTCTGAATCATAAGGCCGATTCATGCAGGACACGAACTATTGGAAAGGATATTCAGAGACCTTTAAAGATTCATTCAGTCACATTTGGTTTAGAGAGTAGACATTGGTCAAACGGGGCCCGAAAGTTCTTGGTGACCCTTCGAAGCAAAACGAGTCGTTCGTCTGTACCATAAGGCCAATTCATGAAGGGGAAGACCATAAGAAAGAGTATTCAATTACATTTAAGGATTCATTCAGTCTCACTCGAGCTGAATATTTAACAAGAGTCAAATGGAGCTTGGGAGTGCCTGATAGCCTCTAAATTGTGTTTTAGGGGAAAATGGATCATTCTTTTGAACCATAAGAACGATTCATGCACGCGACATTCCATTAAAAAGGGGATATAGAGTCCTTAAAAGATTCATTGAGATTTTTATCGAGCGACGAAGTTGATCAGGGTTAAAATAGGGCCCAAGTCTCCCGATGGTCTGTAGATCAATTTTTGTTAATAAATCGGATCATTCTTCTTAACAACAGGGCCAATTTACCCATCGGGTGGGCTGTTGGAAAATGATCCAAATCATTTTGAAGATTCATTGAGATATTTCTCGGGTGAGGATGTTGGCAGGAGCCAAACGGATCCCATGGGCACTTAGTAGCCTCTAGATCGGTAATCGGGGTATGACCTAGGGTTCTATGGTAAATGGGGAAGTGATAGGGACATAAGGAGAGTCTAAGGAGGGTACTAGAATGTGGTGTCTATAGATCCCATTGACATGTGTGCTTTTTAAAAAGTGAAGGCTATCGAATAAACACCACACAAGCGTTAGGGAAAAAAGGTCAATTTTCAGACCAAAGGGATGAGGATGACGGATTCATAGGGTCGTGTTAAATTCTGCGGACCTAAGGAACTATTGGGAATGATTGATTCAGAGGGTCGAGGTCAATTAAGATGACCTAAATTTATGACGATCGATTCTACAGGTCGAGGTCAATTTTGAGGACCTAAATTGTGATAACTGATTTTGAGGGTCGAGGTCAATTCTGATGATCAAAATATGGGATGACCAATTCTGAGGGTTGAGGTTAATTCTGAGGATCGAAAGTTTTGGCGATCGATTATGAGGTTCGAGGTTGATGCTGAGGACATAAATTTGGGATGAATGATTCTGCAGTTCGAGGTTAATTCTTAGGACCTAAAGTAATATAGACCTATTTTGTGGGTCAAGGTTCTAAGGACCTAAAGTTAGGATGAACAATTCTGCGGGTATAGATCAGTTATGAGGACCTAAAGTTATGACAAATGATTATGTGGGC
This sequence comes from Sambucus nigra, assembly GCA_949130495.1. NCBI lineage: Eukaryota > Viridiplantae > Streptophyta > Magnoliopsida > Dipsacales > Adoxaceae > Sambucus > Sambucus nigra. The sequence goes on along the minus strand of OX422207.1, from coordinate 99,297,161 downwards.
CAACATCGATTATTAGGACCTAAAGATGTAGAGACCAATTATGTAAGCTAATGTCAATTCTGAGGACCTAAAGTTATGAGGATTGATTCTGCGATCGAGGTGAATTATAAGGACCTAAAGTTATGACAACCGATTCTAAGGGCCGAAGTCGATTCTGACTACCTAAAGTTGTGACAATCGATTCAGAGGGCTAAAGTCAAATCTTTGGATAAAAAATTATGGCGATCGATTATGAGGGATAAGCTCAATTCTAAGGACTTCAAGATGGGATGACTGATTCTGAGGGTCGAGTTTGATTCTAAGGACCTAAAGTTATAATGATCGATTCTAGAGCTAATGAAAATTTTGAAGACCTAAAGGTGGGATGACCGATTCTACGAGTCGAGGTCAAATCGGAGGACCTGAAGTTAAACGATCGATTCTGCGGGATGAGTTCAATTATAAGGACATAAAGTAGGGATGATTGATTATGCAGGTCAAGGTTGATTCAGAGGACTTATAGTTTGAAACGTGGGTAAGTTTTATCTCTGGAGAGTCTTTTGTGTCTACGGCTTTATCGTTTTGAGGAAAGGCGTCGAGTAGGGATTATGTCCTCTTAGGTGGAGGTTTAGTCTTGAAATTTCACTAGGGAATCAGGAGGATATTATTTAATCCTGATAGTGGAAGCATTTGATTTTGGCTTACGTTGGGGAATTGTAATGGAACTTTTTAGGACGTACCATTTGTGAAATATGTTAGGGCTTTATGCTGGGGGTAAGAGTGTAATTTTAATCTGACTAGGAATTTTAGCATCTTAACATGTTTTTCTTGGTGAAGAAATGTCTTAATACTTGTATGGATTTTTAAGTAATATTTTGGAGAATTTTTAGGATTTTTTTGGCATTTTTTGTACAAAATTTTTTAGTGGGTATACCGATCGGCAGGTGGTAGGGGTTGTCGTTTAGAAAGTGTCATAGTCTCCTGGGCTTCCTTGGGCAGAGGAAAAGGGATGTGCCGATCAGTATGAGCTAGGTTGGCGATCAACATGTCGTTTGGGCTCCTATAAAAAAGATGGCGAGCTCTCCTAATTTTTCACATCTTTTTGCATTTGATTCTTCTGTTTCTTCTCTCTAAAATCCTTTTGTAAGTCTTTATTTCCTCAATACTTTAAATGGCATGTTCTTCGAGCGAGGGATACAACCAAGAGTGGTTAAGCATTGATGATTGGACGGGCCTAGAGTGGAGAGCTAGGGTGCCCCTTTCTTTAGGCAATGAAAATACCATTAACTTATTTGATCCAGTAGTTGAGGATCGTTTTCTTCTGCGCGAGCCCTCACACCACCGTTCTTCTAGGGTGAGGAACCCTAGTGGCTATGTAAGTATAGTGACCGTTGGCATTATTTTTTTTCTTTTCTTTGTTTTCTTGTGCTTTTGAAAGGATTTTTTTCTTTTCTTTTTGATTTTGACAGACTGACATTGCTCCCTCAAGCCTGTGTTTCAAAGGACGACAAGGTTGAAGGATGTATGGGAGAGTCTTTCGAAAGCGGTGCGCTGGGTAGTTACTTATGCTGGCTTTGGTTGCCTGGCATGGGCTTTAGATGAAACACCGCGTTCCACACAAGGTTTTTGTGAATTCGGAGATAGGTGATGGGACATTACCAAACCATTAAATGGGGTTTTGGGTAGATGACGATGACTCCCATCGACGTGCAACAACTGCTGGGGATAGACTGTAAGGGTGTGCATATTGAGGTGGATCGTACGACGAGGTTAACACCTGAGGCGATTTATACAGATTTAGGGGATGTTGGTAGGATCATTTCTGGAGATTGTATTCTCATTTCCTCTCTAAGGTAGGTTCTTTTGAGTCAGAGGATTGACAAGACGGACGGGCGGTAGGTGAGGCATATGGACCATTTATTTATCTTGTTTCTTTTGGGTGGTATCTTGGTGGAGACGAGTGGCGATGTCTTCCATCTCTAATTATTACCATTTTTAGGATCTTTACCGATGTCCTGCTGTATGATTGGGGGAGCCTAACTTTGGAGACCCTTTATTCTTCTCTAGATGCATTCATCCGGTATTTTCGGAAGGCCTTTATAGGGGCCATGTATTTGTTAGAAGTAATTCTCGCATTTTCGTTTCTTGTATTTTTTTCCATTTCCTTTTGGTTTATTCTGATTGTTGACTCTTATCCTTTCTATACACGTGGTTCTTTGAGGTTATTAGGCTCAATGCTAGGTTGATAGCCCTAAAAGATGAGAACTTCTGGCAGATGTACAGGTGGCAGAGGTCCAATTGGCGGTTCAACTACTCTTTGTCTCTCGTAGTAGTGCGATAAGCCCTGAACACTTTTCTGATTGACAAGGTTATTCCTTTTCTTGTTCTTTTGAATCCTTTTTTAGTTATTGATATTCCCCAAGTGTGACCTCGGCTTAGAGACACCAACCTCGGACGAGGTTGTAGCCGACGCTGGAAAAGCCTTGGATCCGTGAAATCAACCCTCGACAAAGCAAGGTCATCCTAGGCCGACACTACCACCAACCTCATCAAAGGGACACTGCATGTATCATACGGGTCAGCGGCACTTCAGTTCAACTGGGTATGACAACCTCGGCCAGGGGATGGCCGGGGTCGCATGAAGCCATACTTCTACCAAGGCCAACCTCATCAAGATATCAGTCGATGCTCCAAGCATAAGCCAGCTCAACCTCGGCCCAGGCCGACCCCTATCCATTGTCTCAGCTTAACAAAAGCCGAGACCTTCATGGTCATGACCTCGGTGTGCCCAGGCAACTAGCCTTTATCAACCTCGTCTTATCCCATGCCGAGGTCATGACCAAGCACGATGGTCGAACATCTATTAATATTTGTATAAGGATACGTGGACACAAGTCAGTTATAACAAATCATTTCCCACACGTGGGAGAATATTTCATCATCATTCTCTAAATGTGATGGTGATAGATGTCTTCTTCATATTGGCTAGATCACATACGCACATGCTCATTGCATGCATGGGGGGTACATTACACCCCCCAGGTACTATATATAGAGGTCATCCTCTACTTTGTAAAGGGGAAGAAATTAGCAACCCTAGCTGAAACTCTGTTCGAATACACAGTAGAGGGAGAAAACTTGAGAGATAGTATTTATGGCCATTAGAGCCCTTACACATTGATACACATGATACACTTGCACAGTGGATGTAGGCCTAATTGGCTGAACCACTTATACTCTGGTGTGAATATTCTTCTCCCCATCTCCTTCTACTATATATGTATACCTTCTATATGCCTTGTGCTGCCATTGTTGACATTGAATTGAGCTTACAAACACCTTGAAGGGTGGTGTTATTTCCAGCATAGTTAGTTATTGTCCTTCTTTCCATGAATACTTATCTTTTTATCGGGGCTTATAGATGACTTTTTATCCCTAGGGAACAGCTCCTCAGTACACGGGGGTGATAATCATTCATGCGCAGATGCGATGGATGATGGCGCATGAGTTTGGATACTCTTGGTGGTGAACCAGGAAACACCCCTTGCGTGGAGATGTTTCACCATTGAAAGAGGTCCTTAAAGGTATTAAGCTCACCTGATACTTAAGTTCTTTACTAAGCAACACATGGCACTAGAGTTACCGTCGCCTCTTTCGCCACCCGGAGGTGGGGGCCAAGTTCTAGTCAGGCGCCGTCCAAGTCCGAAATGGCGGAGGTAGCTGCAGCCTTGAGGTCTTTGGCTGCAACACAACAAGCTATGCAGGAAGAATTTGCACAGCTCAGCCAAACTATGATGAGGCCACCTGGAGTCTCACCGAATATGATCACTTTGACGGCTGTTCAGCCTCATCCTGACGCCAGGGGACCACCCCAGGCACCAATGAAGGACTATCCTGCACCCCAACGGAGAAGGGACGTTGTTGACCCTAGGCGCTTGCGCCTGGGGAGGCAAGGAAACCCTTGCCTGAAGGAAAGGTATGACGATCTAGAGATGGAAGAGGCCCCGAAAGATTATTGGGAGACATATGAGGTTTCGAACAATACGGTTCGTCCTCTTCAGCAGAGACGGGGATGTGCTGGCCGAAGAGCTGAAGAGGCCCAACAGCGAGGATCATCTTTTGATCGATTGAGCAAAGGGTCAGCCTTTGAGAGGTTAGGTCCAGTGAATTACCTAATACATAGGTTATCAAGGTCAAGAAGATTCGCAAAGAATGGAAAAATAAGGTCGGCCTGACCAAGTCCGACCCCGTGAAAGAAGGGACAGAGACCAGGAAGAGTTCAACAGCCGAAATTGTGATGCGGTAGGGGAACCCTCAGTCCATCCCTTAGAGGTGGCTGGGGACAACCTCTACCAGGCCGATGGTAGAAGACCATGGAATAACTCTATCTAGTGCCTGGAGGAAAAGATAGGAGACCTCATCAAAAGTAGGGACCCCTTGCAAAGGGGTTACTCAGAGGGCTCTCCATTTGTGGCTAAGATAGTGAGCTTCCCGACTCCAGCTAAATTCAAACCTCCCGTGGTGTCTCCCAAGTATGATGACAGCACCAATTCTGTACATCACATCGAGACGTATCAGTCGACAGCAAATATCTACTCAATACCTGATGAGATGAAGTGTAGGGCCTTCTTTGGGACCTTGACAGGAGCAGCACACAGTTGGTTTACTTTTCTTCCGAAGAACTCAATTGAGAACTTCAAAGGCTTGGCTGAGCGACTCATCCACAACTTCTGCTTTGGGGTGAGACCTCAAAAGAAGATTACTCACCTGTTGTATGTCAAGTAGGGAAAGGATGAGAGCCTAAGAGACTACTTCTCCAGGTTCAATAAAGAGAAGCTGGAGGTCGAATATTATGAAGAGAATATAGACATGACTGCCCTCATAGGGGGTCTTTAGAAAGGGAAGCTGCTGTGAAAACTCGCGGAAGACCCTCCTAGGTCTATGGTGGAGCTATTGGAAAACGCGGGAAAAGTCATGAATGCAGAAGAGGAAATGGCCGCCAAGTATGAGGATGAGAATCGCGGTAGTAGTGGGAAGTCCCAAAGAAAAAAAAGATGGAAAGAAGAGGTCGGGTGATGATAAGTTCGCTCACTATACTCCTCTAACTGTGAGCTATGAGCACATCCTCAATGAGATCAAGAATGACAGGACTTTGAGATGGCCAGAGAAACTGAAGGCCCCACCACATAAGAGATACAAAAACTTGTTGTGCGAGTTCCACCAGGACCATGGCCACGTTACAGACAGATGCTTCACCTTGAAGGATGAGATTGAAAAGATGTTAAAATCTGGAAAGTTGAGGAAGTATGTGGACGGTAAGGCTCCTAAAGGGGGAAGAGATGACCCTAAGAAAAGGAGAAATGGCTGATGCCATGACAATGTCCCAGCCAGAAGAGATAATGATTCAGAAGGTGATGATGAAGATGATCCGGATCTTTCGCCAAAATATGACAACACCCCGATGAAGAGGGTTGGTACGATCTCCTTTGGTGTTGACACCATATGCGGAGGATTTATAGGAGGTGGCTCTGAGGTAGCTAACAGGAAGGCTCACGTGGCAGAGTCCACGTCAGTGGCCAAGTTTAAAGTTGTAAATCTAATGTCTTCCGATACAGTGCAAAAGAGAAAGAAGGTGGACATGGACACCCTCATAGTTGAGTTCTCCAGTCTCGACTTTAAAGGTATCTCAGCCCCCCATGATGACCCTTTGGTAATAACAACAAGGGTGCATGGGTGCGAGGTGCAGAGGATCCTCGAGGATGGGGGCAGCTCAGCAGACGTGATGTTTTGGCCTTGCTTCAAGAACTTAGGTCTTAGCAGAGATAGGCTGATACCCTATCATCATCCTTTGATGAGATTCAGCGGTGAAAAGGTCCACCCATTGGGCATGTATGAGATGGACGTTCAGATGGGTGATGAGTGGCCTAAGAGGTTGACCCGAAAGATAAATTTTTTTATGATGGATGAGAACATCTTCTCGGCCTACAACCTCATCATAGGAAGAGTGTCCCTTAAGGAGTTTGAAGCTGTGCCATCGACGGTCCAACAGATGCTAAAATTCCCGACCCCCTATGGGGTAGGGGAAGTTCAAGGTGACTAGACCATAGCGCGAGAATGTTACTTCAACTCGGCCTAAGAGAGAGAGGCCTATAAGAGGGCAACCACTACCTATAGCATTGATACATTGGACCCGAGGGATGAGACAAAGTTAAAGAAGGGAGAGGCTGCGAAAAAGGAAGAATCCATCGTCCTCAATGAGGACGAGCCGGAGAAAACCATCTAGGTCGGCAAAGCCCTAAAGTCAAAAATCAAGAAAGAGCTGATAAACTTCCTCAGGAGGAGGCAGAGTGTCTTCGTTTGGAGTCACGCAGACATGCTAGGCATCAACCCTGAGGTCATGAGTCACAAGCTCAATGTCGCTAAAGATGTCAGGCCTATCAAGCAGAGATGAAGAGTCTAGTCAAGGGAGAAGTATGACATCATCGGGAAAGAGATCAAAAAATTGGAAAATGCTGAATTTATAAGAGAAGTCATATATTTGGAGTGGTTATCGAATGCAGTCATAGTACCCAAGGCCAATGGGAATTGGAGAATATGTGTTGATTTCACTGACTTGAACAAGTCTTGTCCAAAAAAAGCTATCCCTTGCCTTGAATAGATCAGATGGTGGATGCTATAGCAGGACATGATCTCATGATCTTCATGGACGCGTACTCAGGCTATAACCAGATCTTCATGAATGCGGAAGACGCAGAGAAGACAGCCTTCATTACCGACAAAGGGACATACTATTACAAAGTTATGCCCTTCGGCCTGAAAAATGCAGGGTCAACATACCAACGTCTTGTAATAAGATATGCGAAGAGAAAATAGGTAAGACTATGGAGTTGTATGTAGACGATATGCTAACGAAGAGTTTGAAATCTTGCACTCATGTGGCTGACCTCGAAAAGACCTTCGATATTATGGACTCATACAGGATGAAACTCAACCCCGCGAAGTGTGTCTTCGGGGTAGGATCTGGGAAGATCCTGGGATTCATTATCAATCAAAGAGGAATTGAAGCAAACCCTTAGAAAATCAAGGCACTGCTTGTTATGAAGACACCGAGGAGTATCAAAGATATCCAAAGACTCATGGGGAGAGTGGCTGCACTTAACAGATTTGTTTCCAGGGCAACGAAAAAGTGTCTTCCATTCTTTAAAGTGGTTAGAAAGGCCTTCCATAGGGACGAAGAGTGATAAAAAGATTTCAACCAGCTCAAGTCTTACTTGGGGTCTCCTTTATTGCTATCCCGGCCTGTAGCGGGAGAGAAATTATATGTGTATCTGGCAGTCTCTGAATCAGCCATCGGCACAGCCATAATACGGGAAGACGCTGGGATCCAAAGGCCTGTGTATTTCAACAGTAAAGCCCTTCAAGGGTCTGAACAAAATTACCCTCACATGGAAAAGTTAGCTTACGCCCTGATACATGCTTCAAGGAAGATGAAGCCTTACTTCCAAGCCCACTCCATGGTTGTCCTCACCGACTCCCCACTAAGACAGGTCCTACATAAACTTGAGAAGTTTGAGAGATTGATGACCTCGGCCATTGATTTGGGTGAGCATAACCTTACCTACCAACCTAGGACAGCCATCAAAGGGCAAGCCCTCGTAAATATTGTTGCTGAGTTCACATGGGAAGAGGCCGAGGCAGAGAATGACCTAGAGGGTGTTGAAAAGACAAACCGTGGTATCTTCCGAGATCAGGAAGAGACGGCACCAAACGTCTTCTAAGATCGGGGAGAGGTCGCATCCAATAGGGCCAGTAGTAGAGTCGCGGAGAACGAGGAAGATCGGTACCTCTTCAAATAAGGAGTCATGTCAATAGGGTCCTTCTCATCAAATACAGACATTTGGAGTCTCTTTGTTGATGGTTCCTCATGTGACAGTGAAAGCGATGCAGGACTGATACTTTCAGCTCGAGATGGTGCCAATATTGAATACTCTTTGAGATTCAACTTCCAGGCTTGTAACAACGAGTCCGAGTATGAGGCCATGATAGCAAGTCTCTCATTGGCAAAGACTCTTAGTGTAAGGTGACTCCTACTCCACAGCGACTCAAGGTTAGTTGTCAATCAAGTATTGGGGGTCTATGAGGACAAAGATGAATGGATGGCTAAGTATTTAAAGAGGGTGAGAATGATGTTAGAATATTTCAAAGACATAAAACTGAAGAGAGTACCTCGACAAAGTAATAGCCACGCAGACGCGTTGGCAAGGTTGACCTCGGCGATGAAGACAGACGTCAGAAGGACAGTTCCGATCAAGATCTTGGGGAAGGCGACCATCGAGGAAGAAGAGGTATGTAACCCTTGTCACAATTTGAACCTAGGAGACTCGTGGATGGACCCCCTCATCAGATATATCAGAGAGGGAGAGCTACCTGAGTCCAAACTAGAGAGGAGGAAATTGAGATATAGGGCTGCCAAGTTCTCGATGATAGTAGGCGTCTTGTACAAGAATGGATTTCTATTGCCTCTCCTGAGATGTGTTCATCCCATGGAAGTTCCCCGGATCTTACAGGAAGTTCATGAGGGTTCTTGCTCAAGCCACATAGGGGGAAGACCCTTGGCCAAGAGAATCATCACACAGGGATACTGGTGGCCAACCTTGTCCAAAGACGCTACAGCCTACGTAAAGAGGTGTGATAAATGTCAAAGATTTGCCACTATTCCTCATCAACCTATGACGTCAATCACCTCTCCATGGCCATTTGCAATATGGGGGATTGACTTAGTAGAACCCCTACCAAGAGCTGCCAATAGTTATCGATTCTTGATAGATGTCATTGACTACTTCTCAAAGTGGGTGGAGGCAGAGCCGATGATAACGATCACAGAGCAGAAGACCTTCCAATTTATTTGGAGGAACATCATATGTAGTTACGGCCTCCTAAACACTCTCATCTCGGACAATGGGACCCAGTTTAAGAACTCCTCTTTAGAAAAGTACTACTTAAGAGTTGGGATAAAGCAGTTCTTCTCATCTTCTGGCTGACCTCAGGTAAACGATCATATCGAGGTCACGAACAGGACAATTCTCGATGGAATCAAGAAGAGGTTAGAAGATGCGAAGGGAAGATGGACTGAAGAGGTCTACGTTGTGTTATGGGCCTACAGAACCACGACAAGGACACCTACAAGAGAAACCCCATTCATGCTTGCACATGGCTCAGAGGCCGTCATACCAACAAAGGTGGGGCTCCCTACTCAGAGGAATCAGACCTATGACCCTAATAAAAATGGGGAAGAGAGGAGGCTAGACCTAGATATGATTGAAGAAAGAAGAGAAGATGCAGAGGTCAGGCATGCAGCCTACCAACAGAGGGCAGTGAAATTCTACAACCAGAGGGTGAAGTCAAGACCCATCGCAATGGGAGACTTAGTGCAAAAGAAGACCTTACAGTAAACAAACAAGCTTCACCCAAACTGGCACGGTCCCTACAAAGTGACAGAAGAGGTTGTGCTCGGCACTTACAGGCTAGAAAATCTAGAAGCGAAACCTTTCGCTAACCCATGGAATGTTATCACCTAAAGAAGTATTACATATGATGTTGCAATGAGTTTTATGTAAATGTACCATCTTAATATGAAGAGGTTATTAATAAAGGATCAGTTCCCATGACGATTCTTGCTACATTGTGCACTTATGTCAGAAATTATGAGGATAACATCTTCGGTGATGACCTCAGACCCTCATAACACCATTCAGTGGTGACGATGTCTGAGGTCAGACAACATAATGGCATGAACTCAGACCCTTAACATCATTAATTTGGTGAGATTAATTATGAGGATAACATCTTAGGTGATGACCTCAGACCCATATAAAATCATTCAGTGGTGACGAGGTCTGATGTCAGACACCATATTAGGATGACCTCAGATCCTTAACATCATTAATTTGGTGAGATTAATTATGAGGATAACATCTTAGGTGATGACCTCAGACCCTCATAACACCATTCAGTGGTGACGAGATTTGAGGTCAGACACCATATTAGGATGACCTCAGATCCTTAACATCATAATTTGGTGAGATTAATTATGAGGATAACATCATAGGTGATGACCTCAGACCCTTATAACACCATTCAGTGGTGATGAGGTCTGAGATCAGACACCATATTAGGATGACCTCAGATACTTAACATCATTAATTTGGTGAGATTAATTATGAGGATAACATCTTAGGTGATGACCTCAGACCATTATAACACCATTCAGTGGTGATGAGGTCTGAGGTCAGACACTATATTAGGATGACCTCAGACCCTTAACATCATTAATTTGGTGAGATTAATTGAGGATAACATCTTAGGTGATGACCTCAGACCATTATAACACCATTCAGTGGTGACGAGGTCTGAGGTCAGACACCATATTAGGATGACCTCAGACCCTTAACATCATTAATTTGGTAAGATTAATTGAGGTTAACATCTTAGGTGATGACCTAAGGCCCTTATAACACCATTCAGTGGTAACGAGGTCTTAGGTCAAACACCATGTAAGGATGACCTCAGACCCTTAACATCATTAATTTGGTGAGATTAATTGAGGATAACATCTTAGATGATGACCTAAGACCCTCATGACACCAGAGTGGTGACAAGATCTGAGCAAAGACTACTAAATTAGTGCATGCGGACACCATTACACAAGCTTCAGACCTAAAACATCACATGGGTGAAGTAATCCTCCTCAAAGATCGCCATATTCAAAAAATAAGAGTTAACTATGTTCATTCAGAGATTACAAAAATTTAGAGATTACAAACGCTCAGAGATTACAAATATTCAAGGGTTACAAAGAAGCTTCACAATTGGAATTTAAGGGTTTGAGAGGGGAATGCTGGTGTCTTCAGCCTGGTCCTACTGGACGAAATTGGTCACCTCGGAAATGTCTTCCCTATGGTATGCCCCTCTAACCTCTGTGTTGTCCAGCGTTGCAGTCTCTGTATGCGCAACAACCTCTTACTCAACCTCCTGAAGGGCCTGGGCAAGCTGAGGATTAGCAAAGCCGAGGCCTATGAAATCAGAGTCTTTCAAACTGCCAGCCTCCTTCTCCTTGACAGCTGCCCACTTGGTAGTAGCTATGACACCTCTCTTAAGGTACTCAAAGCCAAAGCTCATAAATTCATCAGAGGCTTTGTATTCATCCAATATCCCCTCAGAGGCGTCATCAAGGGCTTCCTTCACTGTCGAATTTACCTTCTGCTGCAGAACATCATCCTTAGCCTTCAGATCCACAGCATGATCCTTCTTGAGCTGGGAGATATCCTTCTCCAACCCCTTCACCTTCTTCTCAGACTCACCCAGGTCAGACTTCGGGCGGTCCATTTCTCCGTTCAGAGTGCTTTGACCTTCTCAGCCTCTTGACCCTTCTGGATGAGGGGCAACTTCCTCAGAGTTCAGTTGGAGAGGTGGTGCATAGCTGCCAAGCCTTGTAGATTATGTGATCATATATAAGTTAGAGATCAGATCAAAGGTTACACTTGGAAATTACAAAGAAATATTAGGTCATACCTAAATGGACATGTGGATGCCGAACTCAATCAGGAAGGGTGTATCCAGTGACCAGAAGAAACGCTTATTGGCCTCGGTCATCGTAGAGCCGAAGGCATCCAGGGCTTGCAGACTGTGGCCGACGATGTTATCGATAATCTTCAATTGCTCTAAATGAGACGTCAGCGCGTCTATAGAAGAGATAGGGATGGCAGAATCACCCCCTTTTTCTTCTTCCTCTGATCCTCAGGGGCATGTTCGGTAGGATCCCTCTTCTTGGTGGCTTTAGGCTTCGAGGTTGAAGGTGCTGGAGGAGGGGCATTAAGTCCTGCCTTCTTCGCCAGCCATGTTAAACTCGGGGTTGACATCTCCCAAAGCTCGTCTGAGATATCCTTCGGGCGCTCTGCAAAATTAAAAGGTCTAAGTTAGAAGATCAGATATGAATAAACTCAGAGGTTCAACTTCAAATAAAAAACACTTACCAAGCTCGGCAAGGGGACTTCCACCTAGACCTGTCTCAGAGAGGTAGTGGGGGGTCATCAAGTGTTCGAATTTAACGAGCAGACCATACATCCCTTGATCTTGAAGGGTTTTCACCTTCTGAAGGTTCTGCAGGCTCATACCAGGGTCGTCCTTGGCAGATATGGTGACCTTACCCCATCTTAGGGGCATTCTAGGCTCTAGAAAGGACGAGGGAACACATGGACCAAATTCCCATGGCCCTGAAGTGAAGAAATATTGAGGCTTCCAGTTGTGGTTGGAAGTCTGAGTTATTTGGAGCATCTTTTTCTCAGGCATCTGAGCTACAAATGATAGTAGCTCGGATGATTTTTGGCAGAGGAGGGGACATAGCAGCCAATAAAGACCTAAACTGGAAGGTCTAAGTGGTGGACAGCCCTCCATAAGACTATGACCCCTATTATGACCCTCCAAGCATTAGGGGACAGTTGGGAAGGGGCCAAATTAATGAAGTCAAGGATGAACCTAATGATGGGATGAATGGACAAATGAAACCTTAACTTGAACATCTGCTCGTACAATCAGATCTCACCGTCTCGACCATTGTAAGCCCTCTCTTCCCTCAGAGGTCTTCTAAGCTTTATGGAGGGGCTGATGGAGTACAGATATCTGAAGAAAAGAAGGTCTACCTCAGTAACAGTACTCTCGATCTCGACCACCTCAGAGACATCAACATCACTTTCAGTGTCATCATCATCGACATTATCTTGCTCAACGTCGGCCAGAGCAGACATTTATGGATTACTCGGGAACCTCTAAGCGAACTCAGCCCCGGTGACGACCGACAGAGGAATGGCGTCAAGAATGGGGGGAACAGCCACACTCGGCTCAAAAATCTCAACCTTTGAGGAAGAGGACGAGGTGCTTGAATTATTATGGGACGAGGCCTGGCTTGAGACATCGGCTTGATCAGGGACCTGATCTTGCCAAGTTGTGAAGTCCATGGCCTCCTGGAAGGAATCCACAGACATAGGGTCTGAGGTGGAAGACGCAGACTCGGACATTGTTACTGGCAAGGCAAGGACCTATGTTTGGTTAAATGGTTCCAATGGATCAGGGTATATCACCCTCAAGGGTGGTGGAAAGATGGGTCTAAGAGGAAATTCTTGTGACCTATGAGCCTCCTCCTGTGCTCTGAAAAACGTTACTAATGTCGTTTAATACAAGATTAAACTGTATAAGCAACTCCGAGATGTTTGTTGAAGAAACCCTTTTCTTTTGAAAATAAAAATTATAAACAACAAGATGTGTTTACAAAAACTTATGTACGAGAGTAATCAAGACTTTGTAATCAGTTTTAAAACTAAGACAGTTTCAAAAATTCAGCACACTATAGAATGAGATGAGGTGATGAAGATAATCATAACACACAGTTTTTAACGTGGTAAAACCTCTCCCAATAGAGGAAACATCCACGGTGACTTCTAAGTCACAAAAGTAAAAATCCACTAACAACAAATAGCAGTTACAAACAATACAACATACATGCACACAAATCAACCTATTCTAAGTTTAGGAATATACCCCACTTGGTGTCCTTCTAACTTCTCATAGATCTGATTGTTGATGATGTTCTTCCAGCTTGATAACTTCCTTTCCTTTAGCTTCCTTGCGTCGACTCAATAATCTTTGATATTATTCACAACACTTCCAGTGTAGTAGTGTGTTAAGTGTTTGTGATGTGATTCCTATCAACATGCATGAACTCACACACACTTAGTTTTACAGACAGTCCTAGAAAATTACATATAAAGACTATATGCTGTGATTTTCTTTTCTTTCTTTCTTACAGAACTTGAAACCTTTTTGACCTTTAAATATAACCCAGATTCCACGGATATCTTGCTTCAAAATCGGTCAAGATCTTAATCAATCTCTGTTTTAAAAATATTTTTGAGATTGAAAATCTCCAAGTGTGAATCCAACTAGGTCAAGGTTAAGTTTCATAAGAATAGAAACCATAAAACATTTTTAAAACTAAATCAGTAAGGATTTTCTTAAATCGAGAAAGAAACATGCAGATCTAATGAAATGTAACATACAGAGTGTAGATCTACAATTTCTATGAAGAAGAAATACAGATCTTCACACGAATGTTTAAGTTGGTAATAAGATCACTGATTAAGAGGTTACAACTTCAATATGAACAACCAAGAAACACCACTCTCTCACAAATACTCAAGGTTGTGTTTGGGGTTGTGTGTATACGAAGGTTTGAATCAGATTTGAAGTGTTTAGGGTTAGGGTTAGGATTTGGCTAACACAGTTTTTCCTTTCTCTCTCTTCTCTCTTTTCTTTTCTCTCTTCTCTCTCACTTCTCTCTTCTCTCTATTTTTTTCTCTCAGAAATGACAACTGCCAAAAGTCTTGAAAGGTTGAGAATTATAGGGCTTTTATAGGAGTGGAGGAAGATTCTGGAGAGTCGAAGGGAATCAAGGGCTGAGATTAAGTCTTCCTAATGTTGACTTGATCTAAGGGTTATAAGAAGGCGGTGGATAAGTCGAATGTGATTGGTTCACAGGATAGCACACGGATAGGTTTAAAACACATGCAGGCCATCGATAAGGATTGATCCAACGATCAGCAAACCACCAGGCAACCCTCTCACATAACAAACACAAATAGATACAACAGAAACGTGACAAGTGTTGGCATATAAGTAGCTTACAAATGCGCGTCAAAGTTAATTACAGGCTGCACCCTGAAGTCTCTAGCGCATTTACATTCTACCCAATCAAACATTCCAATGAAAAATGAATTTTTCAAAATAGCAAATTAACCCCACAAATTTTATAATCACACTTTTATTAATGAAAACATTATTTAAAAAATGTTTAAAAATTCCCAAAAAATTATTAAAACAACATTTTAAGGGGAATTTATCACACAATCAATTTTAAGCAATATATACACATATATGCACTTCTAATGTGTGTAGTGTGATTCAATTTATACCTTCTTGGATTATTGAAGAGGATTAGAGAGATTAATTATGAGGCTCTTTGGATTCTAGGTTAGACAACCAATTTTATCACTATTTCCAAATTAGTTGAGCACTTATACAATATAGACTTAAGCAAGTCAAATGTATAAGGTGCTTCAATCTCCCCCTTTGGAAATATGAGACAAAATCTCCTTTGAGTTAGCTTAAACTCTTAGGGGACCAAAAATAAAACCTAGTCCTATACAAAAGATACTATCTACCCATTTCCTAGAAAGTCAAAAATTACATAACTCAACTATTTACAAAATTTGTACACTAGAAATGGTAGATAATCAGTAAAAGAGATTCCTGCAAATATGCACACTAAGATCAAGCAGTTTAGATGAAATGTGAACAAAACATTGAACCCGTAAGACTCAAATTTCTCCCCCATTTTGTCTCAAATGGACAAAGGGTAAAAATTAAGGTCTTTAGAGTTTAATTAGCACATACCATACTTATAGAATTATGCAAATACAGAAATCTGTTATAGTCTAAAGGTTTAGTGAACATGTCTGCAAGTTGCAGATCAGTAGGCAGGTAATGGATTTCTAACTCCTTAGTTTCAACAAGTTCGCGTATAAAATGATGTCTTATTTTAATATGCTTAGTTCGCGAGTGTTGAAGCGGGTTTTTAGATATGTTAATAGCACTTTGATTGTCACAATACAATTGTAACTGATCTTCTTGAATCCCATAGTCGCTTAACATTTGTTTTATCCATTACAATTGAGCACAGCAACTTCCAGCTGCTATATATTCTGACTCAGCTATAGATAAAGATGTGCAATTCTATTTTTTCTACTCCAACCAACTAAATTATTGTTGACATAATAGCAGGCACTTGATGTACTTTTACTATCATCAGTACATCCGGCCCAATCAGCATCAGTATACCCTATGATGGTGCTGCATGTATCATTAGTGTACCTAAGTCCAAGATGAAGAGTGGCCTTTATGTACTTGATTATACGTTTTACACACGATAAGTGGCTCTCTTTAGGGTTATTCTGGTAACGAGCACACAGACATACAACATAAATTATATCTGGTCGTGAGGCAGTAAGATAGAGTAGGCTACCAATCATACTACGATAAAGTGTGGAATCAACAGACTTTCCATTTTCATCTTTACATAATTTAACAGTAGTACTCATAGGCGTTTTGGAAACTTTAGCATTATCTAAACCAAATTTCTTAACATGATCTAAGGCACACTTAGTTTGAGAGACAAATAGTCCATCAGAATTCTGTTTCACTTGAAATCCTAAGAAAAGTTGTAGCTCCCCCATAAGGGACATGTGAAACTCCTTATGCATAATAGCAGAAAAAGATTTAACTTCAGATGTTGAAGTGGACCCAAAAATTATGTCGTCTACATAGACTTGGGATATAATAATGTTTTTGTCAAAATGTTTGACAAAGAGGGTCTGGTCATTTCCTCCTCTCTTAAAACCCTTATCCAAAAAAAAGTTGGAAAGGCGTTCATACCAAGCTCGAGGAGCTTGTTTTAAGCCATACAAATCCTTTTTTAGACGAAAGACATGGTCAGGGTATTTAGTGTCAATGAACCCTTTGGGTTGTTCTACATACGTTTCTTCGGACAAAATTCCATTGAGGAAGGCAGACTTGACATCCATTTGATAAAGTGTAAATTTTAAGTGACACGCTATGGCGAAAAGGAGTCGAACAGATTCAAGACGAGTGACAGAGGCAAATGTCTCGCTAAAATCTATTCCTTCTATTTGTGAGTAACCTTGAGCAACTAGCTTAGCTTTGTTTCTAAGGATTATCCCATTTTCATCAGATTTGTTCTTAAAGATCCAACGTGTGCCAATAACATTTTTGTTTTGAGGCCGCGGTACAAGATACCAGACATCGTGAATGACAAATTGTAAAAGTTCTTCCTGCATAGCAGAAATCCAGTGTGTGTCATTCAATGCTTCATTAACATTTTTCGGTTCCACAAGGGAGACGAAACATGCATAATTAGCATAATTTCTTAACTAGGATCTAGTACGAACTGGCTCATTAGGATTACCGACCACGTTGTCAATGGGATGATCTTTAGAGACCCAGCCAGGTACTTCTGGACTCTCAATAGGTAATGAGTCATCTATTTCTGGTGAATCAGTTTTGAAATCATTTTCAGATTCAACCACAATAGGTGATTCAGATATCTTATTTTCGACAATAGTATCCCTTACAATTACATTTATCGATTCCATAAGGGCCATAGTACACAGATTGTATATACGATAAGCACGACTGTTTGTAGAGTATCCTAAGAAGATGGCTTTATCACCACGTGTTTCGAATTTAGACAGATGTTCTCTGTCTTTACAGACATAACACTGACTTCCGAAAGTTCTTAGATATTTCAGATTAGGCTTCTTACCGTACCACAACTCATAAGGGGTTTGTTTAGTGTTTTTCCTAAGGTAAACCCTATTAATGATATGACATGCAGTTCTAATAGATTCTACCCAGGAGTATTTAGGTAGAGATTTGGCATGCAACATGACACGTGCCATCTCTTAAAGATTTCGGTTTTTCCTTTCAGCAATACCACTCTGCTGAGGAGTCTTAGGGGCACTGAATTCGTGTTTGTAACCGTTATAGTTACAATATTCAACTATTCATGTGTCTATGAACTCTCCCCCTCTATCACTACGAATACGATTGACTTGTGTGTCCTTCTCATTTTCAATTCTTAGTAAGATTTTCAAAAAATTCTAAAACGTGTCAGATTTTTGTTTCAAGAAGGCAACCCAAGTGAATCGTGTGAAATCATCAACCATAACAAGGATATAACTGTGTCCACAAAGACTAACAGTTCTAAAGGGACCAATAAGGTCCATATGGATGAGATCTAGAGGTCTAGAGGTGAGAATGTCTTTAACCTTTTTATGCGAAGTCTTAACTATTTTTCCTTCCTGGCAATGACCACAGACAACACTGGAAATAGGTTTAATTTTAGGAATTCCTCTAACAATCTCTTGACTTGACAATCTACCAAGGATATTATAACTTAGGTGACCCATACGATTATGCCAAATTTCATTGTCATCCATTCTGACAATGTTACAGGTTTCAGAACCAGTCTTGACAGTATAACAATTGTCAGGTGTTTTAAATCCGGTAATAATGCATTTATTTTTATCATTTAGAATTTTACAATTGTTCTTTGAAAAGGTAACTGTATGGTCAGAGTCACAAAATTGTGATATACTTAGGAGGTTGGCTTTAAGGCCTTTAACTAAAAGTACATTTTCGAGAGTAGGCATTCCCTCTTCTTTTGGGGTTCCTTTACCTATGATCTGGGATGAAACTCCATCACCAAAGACTACTTTGCCTCCAGCAAATCTGGTTTTGTTTAAGAGTTTGTTTTCATCTCCTGTCATATGTTTGGAGCATCCTGAATCTAAGTACCAACCAGATGAAGTGTGTTCAGCTTTTAAAGCAGTGATAACAATGTTACACTTCATTTGGGGTAAAAGATCATCTTTTCTAACCCAAATAGCTCTAGTTTTAATTTTGCGCAAGTTTGCCCTCTTTTGATAAAATTTCCGAGAAACATCTTTTTGTCGAAAAACATTTGCAGCAACAAACTGATTATTGTGGAAAATTTGAGCTTTTGGTTTAGGAAAGTTTCTGGGAGCCTTTCTCTTAAATGAACTCTTAGTTTTGGTCTTTCTATTCCTGTAGTTAGAGTTCTTATCAGGTTGTCTTCGAAGGACATAATGGTTACGATTTTTCCTAGAATAGTTAAAGTTCTTGTAGACAGAAGAGTTGTACACAGGGGTGTTTAGACGCCTAGCATAACAACCTTCAAAGGAATGGCCATAAATTTCACAGTAGGAGCAATATTGATTGCTTGAGGGATGAACTTCCTTAGGAAAACTTCTAAATATGGGTTTAACAGCATTCTGTTCAGAAGTACTATTCCTAGGAGGGATGGTTTTAAAGGTAGATTCAGCCTTTCTGATCAAAGGACGGACGTATTTAGTCTTAAGTGTAGTGTCAGCCTTAGAATTACTAGACTCTCCAATGTCTTTCTGTTGTTGCTTTTGATCAAATTACTTTTTAATAAAATGAAAATCTGGACATGTTTCAATTGGTCTTTTGCCCCCAGAAACAAACTTAATAGGTTCAAGATTTGTAGTTTGTTGTTTGTTCTTAGGGAAAAATCCAATACCGGTTCTATCATCAGAATTGGTCTTGGAGTCAACGACAAAGTCAGTAAAACAATTTGAATTGTTTTCAAACTTAAATTGTTTTTTGAAAACAGTAGCTGTCTTTGTTTTTGCTTCCTCCAGTTCTAATAATGTTCCCTTGTATTTCATTTCCAGGGTTTCATTACTTTTAGTCAACTCTTTTAATTTTTGATCAAAAGTTTCAATTTCGCATTGATGAGACAGACACTAGTTAGTGTATTCTTCAGCATTCAGCTTCACAATAAGACTTAGATCATCTAATTTCTTAGTCAGGTCTCTAACAGTCTTCTTTAGTCCATTGCCATTTTTGAGAGTTTTAGCATACAAAGTATGAATATCTGGGAGGTCATTTGTGTCTGAGTCGCTAAGTGAAGTGTGTGTAGTGCCCCCTAACGATTTAGTTTTAGTACTCACGCACCCATTTACATCGTCATTATCGATATCACTTTGACTCACACATACGAAACTAGAACTAGCAACATTTTCAGATAATATAGCATCTAGGCCAGTCAAAGCAGTATTCACACAAGCAGGAGTATGAGCATGATTATCACACACAGACATATCATCATTGTAAATGATCTTAGCATAAAAGGACATGCAAGGGTCAAGTACGTTTAATGACTCAAGTTCCTCTTCATCAGAGTCACTTGAATCATTCCAAGTTTTACAGACATTGGCTCTATTGTGTGTGTTGGCTTTATTCAGATTAACTCTGCAATCGTGAGCAATGTGACCTAGTTTCCCACATCTAAAACATTCAATCTTTTTAAGGTCTCTGCTGGGTCTGGAATTGTTGTCCTTAGGATGTTTGTCAAGACCTCTCTCATGAGGTTTGGGATTAGACAGAGTAGGATAATTAGGCTTGCCTTGTTTAGTTGCCTGTTTGTTTCTAAATTTAACAATTTTCTTAAATTGTTTAGACATTATGGCAATCTGTTTTTCTAGTTTGTCTATATCACACTCCTCATCAGAGTCAGAATTGATCAAATTAGTCTCAAGTTTTGATATCTTAGAGGCAAAACTCAAGTTAGAGTTGGGATGTTTTCTTTGTGAATGATTTAATTGTTTCTTAAAGTCTAATTCCATTTCCACAGTCCTAAGTTTGCTACTGAGTAACTCAGGGGTAAGGTTTTTATCACTCATTTCCTCAATAGCATACCTCTTGCTGTCAAACTTTTGTGGTAATGATCTTAGAATTTTAGAAACAATTTCATTCCTATCATATGTTAAACCATTAGCATGCAACTTAGTAACTATATCAGTTAAGTTCATGTAAAAATCATCAAAAGACTCAGAGTCAGGCATAATTAAAGAGTTGTACTGCTGGGTAAGCATTTGAGTTTTAGCAGCTTTAACTCTTGAGTCTCCTTCATGGGCAGTGATTAATGTGTCCCAAGCTTCCTTAGAAGTGGCACAAGATGAGATTCTCTTGAACTCATACTCATTAATAGACAAAAAAATGGCATTCTTGCCTTTATTGTTATTTTGAGAAATAGTTTTCTCTTCTTGGGTAAACTCACTTAAGATTTTCTTTACCCTCTCATCACTTCCTTCAGTGGCTGGTTTAGTAGGATAAGTGTATCCATTTTCAATAATGTCCCAGACATCATCTCCTAAAGTCCCTTGGATGAAGGCAACCATTCTTACAATCCAGTAAGCAAAGTTGTTTCCATCAAAGAGTGGAGGTCTGGACAGATTACCAAACCTTTCATTCTTCTCGTCCATAGTTAGGTTTTTCAGAAAACGATTTTAGAAACACAAGGTCATTTTGAAATAAAAGTTTACAGGGCTCCGATACCAATTGAAAAACGTTACTAATGCCATTTAATACAAGATTAAACTGTATAAGCAACTCCGAGATTTTTGTTGAATAAACCCTTTTCTTTTGAAAATAAAAATTATAAACAACAAGATGTGTTTACAAAAACTTATGTACGAGAGTAATCAAGACTTTGTAATCAGTTTTAAAACTAAGACAGTTTCAAAAATTCAGCACACTATAGAATGAGATGAGGTGATGAAGATAATCATAACACATAGTTTTTAACGTGGTAAAACCTCTCCCAATAGAGGAAACATCCACGGTGACTTGTAAGTCACAAAAGTAAAAATCCACTAACAACAAATAGCAGTTACAAACAATACAACATACATGCACACAAATCAACCTATTCTAAGTTTAAGAATATACCCCACTTGGTGTCCTTCTAACTTCTCATAGATCTGATTGTTGATGATGTTCTTCCAGTTTGATAACTTCCTTTGCTTTAGCTTCCTTACGTTGACTCAATAATCTTTGATCTTATTCACAACACTTCCAGTGTAGTAGTGTGTTAAGTGTTTGTGATGTGATTCCTATCAACATGCATGAACTCACACACACTTAGTTTTACAGACAGTCCTAGAAAATTACATATAAAGACTATATGCTGTGATTTTCTTTTCTTTCTTTCTTACAGAACTTGAAACCTTTTTGACCTTTAAATATAACCCAGATTCCACGGATATCTTGCTTCAAAATCGATCAAGATCTTAATCAATCTCTGTTTTAAAAATATTTTTGAGATTGAAAATCTCCAAGTGTGAATCCAACTAGGTCAAGGTTAAGTTTCATAAGAATAGAAACCATAAAACATTTTTAAAACTAAATCAGTAAGGATTTTCTTAAATCGAGAAAGAAACATGCAGATCTAGTGAAATGTAACATACATAGTGTAGATCTACAATTTCTATGAAGAAGAAATACAGATCTTCACACGAATGTTTAAGTTGGTAATAAGATCACTAATTAAGAGGTTACAGCTTCAATATGAACAACCAAGAAACACCACTCTCTCATAAACACTCAAGGTTGTGTTTGGGGTTGTGTGTATACGAAGGATTGAATCAGATTTGAAGTGTTTAGGGTTAGGGTTGGGATTTGGCTAACACAGTTTTCTCTTTCTCTCTCTTCTCTCTTTTCTTTTCTCTCTTCTCTCTCACTTCTCTCTTCTCTCTATTTTTTTCTCTCAGAAATGACGACTGCCAAAAGTCTTGAAAGGTTGAGAATTAGAGGGCTTTTATAGGAGTGGAGGAAGATTCTGGAGAGTCGAAGGGAATCAAGGGCTGAGATTAAGTCTTCCTAATGTTGACTTGATCTAAGGGTTATAAGAAGGCGGTGGATAAGTCGAATGTGATTGGTTCACAGGATAGCACACGGATAGGTTTAAAACACATGCAGGCCATCGATAAGGATTGATCCAACGATCAGCAAACCACCAGGCAACCCTCTCACATAACAAACACAAATAGATACAACAGAAACGTGACAAGTGTTGGCATATAAGTGGCTTACAAATGCGCGTCAAAGTTAATTACAGGCTGCACCCTGAAGTCTCTAGCGCATTTACATTCTACCCAATCAAACATTCCAATGAAAAATGAATTTTTCAAAATAGCAAATTAACCCCACAAATTTTATAATCACACTTTTATTAATGAAAACATTATTTAAAAAATGTTTAAAAATTCCCAAAAAATTATTAAAACAACATTTTAAGGGGAATTTATCACACAATCAGTTTTAAGCAATGTATACACATATATGCACTTCTAATGTGTGTAGTGTGATTCAGTTTATACCTTCTTGGTATATTAAAGAGGATTAGAGAGATTAATTCTGAGGCTCTTTGGATTCTAGGTTAGACAACCAATTTTGTCACTATTTCCAAATTAGTTGAGCACTTATACAATATAGACTTATGCAAGTCAAATGTATAAGGTGCTTCATGCTCTCTCTATTTACCTATTTTTTTCTAAAGTCTTCTCTCTAAGAGAAGGGAACTCCTCAAGAAGTTGGTATAGGGGTCTGAGCATCAGAGGCAGACACTACACTAAAGGAGCTTCTAAATGACAAACAAGATTGGCTAATGAAGTAAAGCAGTTTAAGGATCAAACTATAAAACCTAAGGCAAATATAGTTCGCCTGAAAGTATGGTGTTCACGCCGAAAAACTCCAAGACTCGTCGAAAAATAGAAAAGTAAGGGAAAAAGCAAAGAAAACGAAGGAAAAGGAAAGGGAGAAGTAACCTGAAGATGAAAAAGCAAGGAAAAATGAGGAGGATGCGAGAAATATCCATCAAGGTAATCGAACCTAAGATTTCTAGAGAGAGAAGCTGCTGCAGAAATAAGACCACTCCAAGCAAGAGAAATGAGGAAGACGGAGGGAAAGAGTGGGGTTTAAACCCTTAAATGTGGGGGCACATCTCCCAAGTCCCATCATTGCCTTGGGAGCCCCAATGGACGGCTAAAAACACGTGCTTGCTAAGCAAGCCACACTTCAGCAACGTACAAGTGTTAAGTGAGCATTGGCACATGGGGGAAAGACCTCGGAGGTGTAGATATCCCCCAGTCATCTTCTCTCGCATGTAACTAGGGGATGAGGGTGATTGATATGCCCCAAGTGTGACCTCGGCTTAAAGACACCAATCTCGGAGGAGGTTATAGCCGACGCTGGAAAAGCCTTGGGTCCGTGAAATCAACCCTCGGTATAGCAAGGTGGGCCTAGGCCGACACTACCACCAACCTCATCAAAGGAACACTGCATGTATCATACGGGTCAGCGGCACTTCAGTTCAACTGGGTATGACAACCTCGGCCAGGGGATGGCCGGGGTCACATGAAGCCATACTTCTACGAAGGCCAACATCATCAAGATATCAGTCGATGCTCCAAGAACAAGCCAGCTCAACCTCGGCCTAGGCCGACCCTTATCCATTGTCTCGATTTAACAAAAGCCAAGACCTTCATGGCCCATATCGTTGTGCCCAGGCAACTAGCCTTTATGAACCTCGGCTTATCCCATGCCTAGGTCATGACCAAGCACGATGGTCGAACATCTATTAATATTTGTATAAGGACACGTGGACACAAGTCAGTTATAACAAATCATTTCCCACACGTGGGAGAATATTTTATCATCATTCTCTACATGTGATGGTGATAGATGTCTTCTTCATATTGGCTAGATCACATACGCACATGCTCAATGCATGCATGGGGGGTACATTACACCCCCCAGGTACTATATATAGAGGTCGTCCTCTACTTTGAAAAGGGGAAGAAATTAGCAACCCTAGCTGAAATTCTGTTCGAATACACAGTAGAGGGAGAAAACTTGAGAGATAGTATTTATGGCCATTAGAGCCCTTACATATTGATACACATGATACACTTGCACAGTGGATGAAGGCCTAATTGGCTGAACCACTTATACTCTGGTGTGAATCTTCTTCTCCCCATCTCCTTCTACTATATATGTATACCTTCTATATGCCTTGTGCTGCCATTGTTGACATTGAATTGAGCTTACAAACACCTTGAAGGGTGGTGTTGTTTCCAGTATAGTTAGTTATTGTCCTTCTTTCCATGAATACTGATCTTTTTATCGGGGCTTATAGATGACTTTTTATCCCTAGGGAACAGCTCCTCAGTACACGGGGGTGATAAGCATTCATGCGCAGATGCGATGGATGATGGCGCATGAGTTTGGATACTCTTGGTAGTTGGGAGAGAGGGTTGTGCGGTAAATAGTGGAGTACGATGTGGTGGTCCGATAGACGATGCCTTCGATGTTTATGAGGCGGGTGCGGGAGATGTCAGATGAGGCCAGGATGGTAGCAATACTTAGTGAGGCTTATTTTCTCTATAGGAATATGGTGCGGACTTATGATTACGTCGATTTCATGACGATCTGACTGATGCTATCATGTATTTATGATGTGGTGAATATGTCTCTGCCTCCTAAAGCTTCGGGCAGGGGTACGAGTAGGCCAATGGGATCTATCCACAACACATGTGGCACGTCATCGACGGTGGCATCGACAGAGGAGGCTTCGGTCATCCAAGTCACTCTGCCCACATATATTTTTTGATTTACTTGAGGGGGATCACTGAACCTGTCACATCGCCCTAATACGGTGGGTCTAGGATTGATGGGGATAACGGAGAATGCCCTTATGCCTGAGGTATATTTCTCATTTCTTGTATTATCTCCTTTTGATTCTTACTTTCGCTTATTATTGACTGAGGTCTCTTTTGGTTTTGTGGTTTTTTCTTGTAGCCTATTCGGGTGCTGACTACTTGGCTAAAGGACATTAGGGATTAGGTGGCCTGTAAAACTGCCTATACTAAGGAATCAATTCATGTTCCTTTTTGTTATGCTTCACCTGCTATCTCGGATGAGGGATTGGGCTTAGGGATTGAAGGCTATACAACTCGTCATCGGGGGAAGCGTGTACACCGTAAGGATTGAGGATTTAGAGAGAGAGAGAGAGAGAGAGAGATTTAAGGATTGGGTTCGGGCTTAGTCTCATTGCTTTGTATTTTCTTGTTTCTTCTTCTTCCTTAAATGAATCTAATTGTGCAAATGGAAATATATATGAAGTAGATTTTTATTATTTACCATTCTTGTTTTAATGACTTATTCCACATGCACTTTTGAATTTGCTACTGAGACTGTAAAATGATAGGATGTCTATTTAACGAAGAGATTAAATAATTTGAGTAAAAGACCTATGATAAAATGTGATGGGTAAAAATGGATAAGTTTAGAGTGAATTATCCGATTGTCTTGAAAATGGGTATTTATTTGTTTTAGTTTTTAATTTTGACAAAAAAGTAAATATAAAATTTTTAAAAATGAGGGGTTGTTGATCGGCATACCCCTTGTCCTGCTTATCGTCATATGGGTCCAGTTAAATCACCCTAAGGATTTGATTGCACTTTCTTATAGCCCAAAGTAATTGGTAGGATAGGTTTTATTTCGGGCTCTTTAAGTTTCTTATCTTTAGCCAAGGTATTTGTGTATAAAAGGGGGTAAAGGGGGTGTAGTTTTTCATCCATTCTCATTTCATCTTCTTTCTTATTTTTTTCTTTCTGCCAAATTGTTTCCCAAATGGCCCTTTCGATGAGCATTGAATTCGCTTCATACCTCAAGAGTTTAGAAGATAAGTATCTTTAAACGTAGACAACGAAGCTTTCGATTTGCGTCGAGTTTTCTTGTGGGGCAACTGGGTTATTGATTGGAACATGTTGGCGGCGGCAGCACAATTTTGGTACCCCGATGATCACATTTTCTGCTTTGGTTTAGACGAGGTCTGTTATAACTACGAGAAGTTTTCAGCCATATTGGGGATTAATCACAGTGTAGCGGCGGCTAAGATCAAATTCTATCAGTCTCCTTGAGCATTGTTAGCAGAGTTGCTCCGCATTTCCTCTTTAGCGGCACGATCGTTAGTCACTAGGGGAATAATTTCTCTGCATGTTGTCCTATATTATGTGCATCTGAGGGATTTCAATGATGCATGCCATGGTGGAGCTATTTCCCTGGGCCTAACTTCGAGGCTATTATTGGTGACAGGGGACCTAATGGTGGACCCTCAAGTGGCTTCCATTACAGCATGGATGTAATATCGTTGTAATCATGCAGAGGTGATACTAGCGGAGACCTTGAATGGTCTAGATGCTTGGAGGGAAGGCCCTTCTGATTTCCTAAGAGGGAACCCAATTATGCTGTTCATGTTACTAGCTAAGAGATTTAGTTTGACAGTTCCCCCTAAATATCCTTTGTCATATGTGTCGAATCTCTTCACTCGTTGCTTCATCAGGTTTAGCCCATCTATAAAGAAATGGGTAAATATGTTCATAGGGCACGAAGCTCGATGCCGTCACTGGTCATGCCCTAGTTGGGAGAGATACACCTAATTATGGAACTGGTAGAATACTAGTACTTTCAGTTACTTAGCCTTCAACCGACTCGATTTCCCCTACCGGCTTCTATGCCAAGTCGGGTGGGAGAAGATAGTGCCTCCTCGGACACTGGACTTCTTTGTTGTGGAAGACTTAACTGAATCCCTGCACATGAGATTAGGTTCTCTGTGGGAGAATCGTCAGTCATCGACCCGTCCATCTAAATCTGTAGGTAGAGTTTGGAATGTGTCCGGAGACAATATGAAATGGATGTGGAAGCGAGTGGTGGCAAAGATCTTGGATGAGGAGACTGATCAGATATTATTTATCCTTTTTAACACTGTAGAGGGGGAGTAGTGGTTTTCTCCAGGCTATTCAGGGCATACCATTCTATAGAGCATCTTCGGAATACAAATTAGAGGGGAAGTTTGGGGGCCTCAAGGAGTAGATAATGATGAGGTTGGGTGTTTCGACAGCTACGGATAGAGTCTTTGTAAAGCTGGGTTCATTTCTTATGAAGTTTTTGTGATAGGGATGTGTTCATATGTTTTTAGTTCTGGGGAATAATTTTGGGAAGTTTTGGCCAGACTTGTTTTAAGGATAGTTTTGTTAGGCTTATTTTAGGGGTTGTTTGGTTAGCGTGGGGTGGTTGTTTTGACTCCCTACGCTGATATTTTGTGTAATTGTACTGACTTCTCCCATTTGGAATAAAAAATACTTTTGTCAAGTTTTTTTGCCTCTTGATGAGCTTTACATTTGAATTATCTATACCAATTGCTAAGGCATACATAATCCTTTTGTTCATGTAAATGATAAAATGAATTGTCATTCTCAAAGGTAAGAAACTAATAGAATTTTATGAAAAAGAAGGGGACCATGCACATGTAAATCATATGAGCTGCATACGTACCTCTTCGATTTTAAAAATGTTCTTAGTTTTATTTTGAAAGTAATAAGTTTTTTAAAGGATCGGGCTTCCATGTAATTCTGGGTAGAGGGAAATGAAGAATTGTTTAAAAATAGAAGGGGTATGAGAGGAGTCGTAGCGCATCGAGATTTCGGACTAAAGGTAAAACTTTTTGAGATGGTTCAGGTTAACTGGAAGTTCCATCTCTTCTCTGTCAAGATCATTAAGCATAGCGGCACCGCCTGATAAGATCTTTTGTACTATGTTGGGGCCGCTCCAGTTCATCTTGAATTTCCTCCTGGGGTCCCAGACGGGTTCTATGATTTCTTTGAAGGCCAAGTCTCCTTCTATGACTCCAAAATCCTTGACTCTTCTGTTGAATAATAGTTCTATCCAACGATGCTATCCTTGTATATGGTATATGGCCTTCAGACTCTTTTCATTTAAGAGTCATAATTCGTTAAAGCGGATCTGATACCAATCTTCCTCGCTAACTTTTCTTTCATATATAACGCGTAAGAAAGGTATTTCTAGCTCAAAGTGTAGGACTACTTCCATGTCGTATACTAGAGAGTAAGGGGTAGCCCCGAAAGATGTCCTGAGTGAAGTGCGTAGACCCAGAGGGCGCAAGAGATCCGATAGCTCCAGTATCGGTAGCTTTCATTAATTTTATTGATGATGGCTTTAAGGTTTTTGCTGGAGGCTTCAACTAAACCATTGGTTTGGGGTAGGTAGGGAGAAAATTTGTGTCTCTAAATCCCGTACTCATCAACTAGTTCTGTGATCTCGACTTCTAAGTGTAACCCATTGTTTGATATTATCTCGTGAGGGGCTCCATATAAAAAAATGGTGTTCTTTTGGATAAAATTGACTACCTTTTTGGCATTTAGTACTACATATGACTCGTCTTTGACCCATTTAGTGAAGTAATCAATAGCAAATATGATGAACTCATTCCCATTGGAATCTTTGGGTGTGACATTACTTATAATGTCAATGCCCTAGGTAGAGAACAGCTAGGGAGAAGTCATGCTATAGAATTTTCGAGGAGGCAAGTGCTGAAGACTAGTAAACTGTTAGCATATGAGGCATTTTCGAAAGTAGGTGGTGCAATCCTGAACCATGTTGGTCCAATAATACCTTGGTGGATAATTTCCTTAGCAAGCATATGACCATTCATATAGGGTCTATATTCCCTATTTCGTATCTTCTGCATCATTTCGTCAATGTCAGCCCCAACGATGTAGTAAAAATTAGTTCCATTGAAGTTTCTCTTGAGCATTGCTTTATCACAGATGATGTACTGGGCAGCCAGTTTGTGGAAGGTCGGGCGGTATTTCTTGTTGGAGTCTTAGGCATACCTACCACACTTGAGGAGGTGCAAAATATCGTATTACCATCACTCAGCCGTATCGTAATCTTCCTTTGTGACGAGCACAATATGGTAGCAGTGAGTTAGTAAAGCATAATTTTGGACTAGAAAAAGGGCTATTTTTATTCCTTCGAGCATGTCGATCATGAAGGATAAAGTAGCAAAGGCATCTGCTAAACTGTTCCTTACTCGGGGCAAGTAACGGAAGGTGATATCTTAGAACTAGGAGCCCATCTCTTCTAGGTGGGCATTGAAGGGAAAGAGCTTCTCATCCTTTACTTTTCATCTTCTAAGAACTTGACTGATAATAATGGTGGAGTCCCCATAGACATCTAGGTATTTTATACCTTTCTTGAGGGAGAATTTAAGGTCGATAGTGCATGCCTCATATTCGGTCATATTACATATGCAAAGAAAATCTATCTTATGGTAATAGGAGTGTGAGAGTTATCATCGGTAATCAGGAGTATTCTAATATTGTATCCCTTCTTATTGGAAGCGTCGTCAAAGAACACTTGCCATCGAAGGTCTTCCTAAGAGGTACATAGAATTTTTTCTTCCGGGAATTCGTAGACCCAAACATCAACTTCTTCTATAAGGTAGTCAATAAGGTCATCGAAGATGGATCTCATTTTCATGGCTTTATGCGTAATATATACGAGATTGAACGTAGGTAGTAGCATCAGCCATTGAGCCATTCGTCTAGACGTGGCGAGTTTCTCAATCAAGTATTTGATGGGGTCCATTCGGGATACAAGTGTGATAGGAAAAGCAAGCATATAGTGTCATAACTTTTAAGTGACCCAGACTAGGGATATACATGCTTTCTCTAAGGAAATGTAGTTGACCTCGTACCGAACCAAATTTTGACTGGCATAGTAATGTCTCTTTCTTTTTGGGTCTCCTAAACGTATTGGGCAAGCAAAGCCCCTGCTGCGGTATCAATTACGGTTAATTATAGGAGTAGCGGGAGACCAGACTATGGTGGCATGAGTACCGTAGGAAGGGTAACGTATAGTTTGATTTTTCCAAAGGCTTATTGACAGACATCGTTCCATATTTTGGTAGAATCCTTTTGGAGTATTTTAAAGATGTGTTCGCAAATAGAAGTCAGTTGGCAAATGAACCGGCTGATATACTACAATTTTCCTAAGAATCCTTGGACTTCTTTCTCTATTGGGGGCGGTGGAATTTCGAGTATGGATTTCAGTTTAGATGGGTCTTCCTCGATTCCCTTATCACTAACTGTGAATCCCAAAATCTTTCCTCTGGTGACGTCGAAAACACACTTCTGTGGGTTTAACCGCATCTCCTACCGCCGCATTCGTTCGAAGAATTTTCGAAGGGAGGGAACGTAACATTCCCGAGTCTTAGACTTGATAATCATATCAACTATTTTGACTTTGACCTCCTTGTGTATCGAATCATGCAATTAGTTATGGCATATCTTTAGTAGGTCGCACATTCGTTGTTAAACACGAATGGCATAACTATTTAACAAAAGGTTTCCCAGGGGTGATGAAGGAAGTTTTTCTTGATGATCAGAGTGCATCTTGATTTGGTTATATTCTAAAAACTCGTCGATGAATGACTTGAGAGCATGAATAGATGTGTTGTACACAATCATGTCAATTTTGGGCACTAGGTAATCATCATTTAGAGATGCTTTGTTCAAATCCCGGTAGTTGACGCACATGAGAACTTTTCTTCCTGATTTCGGTACCCACAACACGAAAACACACACTTTTCAACGCACAAAATATGTCGTGAAATGCATCAATTATGTTGCAAAATACATTTCGCGACATACGACCATCTGTAGCCCCTGTATTGCGGAATCTCCATCTGGGAATGTATTCGACAACATATAATGTCTATGTCGTGGAATATATTTTCCATTCGCAATAGGCTACATGTCGCGGAATGTATATGTTTATAAAAATATATATTAATATTTATTTTTTATATTAAATAATATCTCACCTTTTGCGACATATTGGCAAGTCGCAAAATGTCATCCTTTAGGCAACATGGCATACATGTCGCGAAATGTCATCTTTTAGGCGACATGCACATGTTGCGGAATGTCATATTTTAGGCGACATGATATACATGTCGCGAAATGTCATTTATTAGGCAACATAGTGTATGTCGCTAAATGTTATCTATACTGCCACTAAAAGTCATTATTCAGAATAAGATTTGATTTTCAACAACACCCACGTTATGTCGCTAAAAGAGTTTTTTTAATAAACAATTTCAAAAGAAGATTGCAAGATGAGTATATATAAAAAATTTCCATGATATAACCTGTATAAATGTTCATTTTCTACAATTATTTGTTAAATGACAATTCGTTCCATTCAAATATATGTATGATTACAACAAATGTTCAAAATACTAGCAAATGCAAAAATAAAACTCATTTCGCGAGAAACTTCGAGTCATCCAATCGACTAGCCCAATGATATCCAAGGAAATCCATCATCGACCTGTGACAGGAAATAAATAAACACGTGTGAACCATAATTGGATTACATAATATGAAGAAAAAAAATCTAATTTAATCATAAATGTGCCTCTTTTTATCATTTTTGATAATCGTTTAACGTTTTCGCTAACCGACGCTCAATTTTCAATATGGATATATTGAGTTAATCAATTTAGAACACTTAATAATATCAAAAAAACTCGGCAGGGTTTCCTTTGTTTATTCACGAAATCCAGCCTGTTTTAGCATTTAAAATAAACTCGACGACATTAACAAAAGCCATAAATAAACAATCAGCAAATCCATTCCAACAATTTAACATAAATAAACTCATAAATAACTCGATCGATATAAAGGTTCACCAGACTCGTGTCCATAATTAAAAAATAGTCTCACGTGTCTCGCACGACCCAACAATAGCTAACTTTAGTATCATATGTGATTTTTCACGCTCCAACCCCAATTCTCAATATGTTTCCTCAACTTATATTTAAGTTAATCAATTTAGAACACTCAATAATTTCAAAAAATTTGGCAGAGTTTCCTTTATTTATTTAAGAAATCCAAATTGTTTTAACATTTAAATAAACCCAACGACATTAAAATAATCCATAAATAAACAATCAATAAAACCCTTCCAACGATTTAATATAAATAAGCTCATAAATAACTCAATCGACATAAAGGTTCACCTACTGGAAGTTATTTTGGGTTTCCACCCACTAACAAGCATGTTTTAAGCCTAAGTCTAATTTTTTATAAATTATCATCGCATTCTCAAACCGGGAGTCCCGTGAATATGCGGTATGTCCCTACGTGTTACGTTAGGCCCATGGGAGGTGTTCGTGCATCTTACGAGGCCATTTGGTGGTTGTTTGGGGTTTTAACCCTCTAAGACATGATTTTAAGCCTAAGTATAATTTTTTTCAAATTATCATCGTATTCTCAAACCTGGAGCCCCGTGATAATGCGGTAGGCTCTTACATGTTATATTGATCTCTTGCGAGGTTCGTGCCTCTTACGGGGCTGTTTGGGGGTCTATTTTTGGTTTTCACCCTTTAACGATATGTTTTAAGCCTAAGTCTATATTTTGCAAATTATCGTCGTATTCTCAAACCGAGAGTCCCATTACGACACGATCAGTTCTTAAATGTTACATTGATCCCGTGGAAAGTGTCCGTGCCTTTTATGGGGCCGTTAGGGATCTATTTTAGATTTTCACCCTCTAACAGCACGATTTAAGCCTATGTCTAGATTTTTACAAATTATCGTTATATTCTCAATGAGTACAGGGTCAGTTCCTATGTAGTATATTGGTCCCATAGATTTAAGGCATCCATTTGATTTAAGAATAATTCTACTCTCTCCTCTTAGGGGCCTCTCTCTCTCTCTCTATATATATATATATATATATAGCGTAAACCCTAATTCCATAGGGTTTGCATGGCTACGGCTATTACCACCACGTTGAATCCAAAACCTCCTGATCCAAAAGTTGCATGGAGTAAATCCTTTGCAAGTGTGGTGAAAGGATCCACAAATTCTGATATACCTCTCATTCAAGTTACCTCTTACAAAGGAGAACCTGTTGTTAAGTTCTCTTCTCAAGATATTAATCAATTGGCTGTTCCGTTCAAGTTTTCTATTATTGGGAAGTTTTCCCATGGCAGGCCTCCCCTCGATGATATTCGTAAGACCCTACACACAATGAATCTTAAAGCTTCTTTTTCCGTAGGGTTATTGGATCAAAATCATATCCTCATTCGTTTGTTCCATGAAGATGATTTCACAAGGTTATGGTTACGCAATCAATGGTTCATTGGTAGAAGCCCTATGAGGACATTTAAATGGTCTCCCGATTTTCGACCTGAGAAAGAAAGCTTTGTAGTCCCAATATGGATCTATTTTCCATCCTTACCTATCCATTTTTTCTCCAAATCTTCTTTATTTTCTATTGCTCAAGTTGTGGGAAAGCCTTTAAAACTGGACTGTTCCACTGCTTCTTTCAATAGACCTAGTATAGCTAGGGTCTATGTTGAGATTGATTTTCTCGATACCCAACCTGATCGTCTTTGGATTGTTTGTGGCGAAGATGGATTTTGGCAAAACATTTTGTTTGAATATGTCCCTAAATATTGCATCGACTGCTTCAAAGTAGGCCATGATAGGAAGAACTGTCTGCTAAATTCCACAGGAGATATTGCATCTAATCCTCCCAAAAACTATAAACCCTATAATACCAACCCTCAAAAAACCTCTGGCCCCACAAGAAATGGTGAACATTTAAAACCTAACCAACAATTCACCATTAAAAAAATCCATATACCCAAACCCTTGAATCCTCTCGTTACCAATGGTGAATCCTCCAAAAACTTATCCCCAAGTCAAACCAACCTTCCCCATAACAACCAATCTCCATCAAAAATTGATCATAACACCACTAACCTCTCTATTCAACCAATCCCTTCTCCATAAAATTTCCAAGACCCTACCCCAACACCTATTCAAGACCTTTGTGCCCAATCAATTCCATCAAATCTTCCCAACTCTCTCTCTCTCTCTCTCTAACCCTAAATAGGGTTTGCATGGCAAACAACAATCCCCATCACGTTGATCCTAAACCACCTGACATCAAATCAGTGTGGTCTAGATCCTTCGCATCTGTGGTGTCTGATTCATCATCCCATAATCACAATATCAGCCTCAAACCGCCATCCATTTTCAAAGGGGAACCAGCCGTTATTTTCTCACATGCTGATATAGAGGCCCTCTCACAACCATTCAAACATGCCTTAATAGGTAAGTTTTCTCATGGTCGACCATCCATGGAAGATATACGAAAAAAATTCCAAACATTTGCTCTCAAAACTACTGTTAATGTTGGACTGATCGATAATAAACATGTTTTGATAAGACTCAACTCAGAAGAGGATTTCACAAGGATGTGGATGAGAGATACCTGGTATGTGGGAAGATTTCCAATGAGGGTTTTCAAATGGACTCCTGATTTTCGTCCAGATATCGAAAGTAGTATATCTCCCATCTGGATATCATTTCCTCAATTGCCAATTCATTTTTTCTCAAAATCCTCTCCCTTTTCCATTGCACAATTGATTGGCAAACCGCTAAACATTGATGCCTCTACAGCTGATATAAACAGGCCGAGTGTTGCACGTGTTTGTGTGGAGGTTGACCTTACAAAGCAGCTTCCCAATAGAATATGGATTGGGTGTGGAGAAAA
Organism: Sambucus nigra; assembly: GCA_949130495.1. NCBI lineage: Eukaryota > Viridiplantae > Streptophyta > Magnoliopsida > Dipsacales > Adoxaceae > Sambucus > Sambucus nigra. The sequence goes on along the minus strand of OX422207.1, from coordinate 99,262,172 downwards.
TGGTTTTTGGCAGGAGGTTAGGGTTGAAGAATTGCCTAAATACTGTAAAAATTGCAGTAAAAAAGGCCATAATAAAGACTCTTGTATATTCTTGCTTCCCAACCACGGTAATATAGCAAAGAAAAAAGAAGAGATAACTGCAAAGAGGATATATCAGAGAAAGATTGAAGTTGAACCAGAGGATCCTCTCAAAGACACTTCTGCAGAAAATAAAGAACAAACAAAAGAAGATTTTGATGTATTAGAAGATACAATCGAGGAAACACAAATCCTTTCAAAGGAGAAGGAATAAAGTGGAAGGGGTATACAGGAATGGACTGTGAAAGTTTCTAAGAAAAGAGGCAAAAATAAAAAATACTTCAGACAAGAATATGGAGAGAATGATAGCAGTGATATTGAGCTTTTTTCTACATCCCCTAACAGTACAGGTATTGTTGGTTGTGACAAGAAAAGGGCTTCAAAGTCTTTGTACTTAACTGATAAAGAGGAAGAGGTTGCATATCAGATTCCTATAATAGAGGAATTACAGAAGTTTGTGAATTATATCGAAGGCGGAATAAATAAAAAATATCAAGTTGCAAGTGTAGAGAAGCAGCAGCCAAATTTCAACACGAGTCCAGCTAAAGACAAGCCTCAAAAAATGAAAGATCCAATGTTCAAGCGATTCACCAGATCAACATCCAAAGGTATCAATAACTTTCTCCCCTCAAAATCCCAATGATAAATTTGATTGTATGGAACATTCGAGGTGCAGCTAAGAAATCATCTACGCGAAGACCAATTTTTTTTAAAAAAGATTCATAAAATTCCTTTTATTTCTCTTATGGAGCCTAAAGTTGATATGGCAAAATTGGAAGTCTATAGGAAGAAATGGGGTTATGAAGGTGCTTGTTGTAATTTGAATGGAAAATTTTGGCTATTATGGAGATTTAATGTGGACATTCAAATCTTATATGACCATATGCAGCATATAACTTTGAAAATAAGCCATCCAGAATTTAAGAATCCTGTGGTTGCTACCATTGTCTATGCAAAGTGTACTAAGGAAGAAAGAAGAGACCTTTGGAATGGGATGAGTTATATTTCAGGTCTTCATCAAGATTTGCCACATATGGTGATAGGAGATTTTAATGTAGTTATGGACCAAACTGAGAAATTGTGAGGTAACAACATTGATCAAGACTCAGTAGATCAATTGGTTCAAGCGATAGAAGATAGTGGGCTCATTGATATTGGTTATAATGGCACCAAATTCACTTGGGGCAACAATAGGAAGGAAGAGGAGATTATTATGGCTAGATTGGACAGGCGCTTAGTTAGCCAATCATTTATTTCAACTTTTCCAAATGCAAAAATCAGTCATCTAAACAAAACAACCTCTGATCGCTCTCCTCTTCTCCTTTCTATAAAAACTTCTCTTGATTCCAAGCCTAAACCATTTAAATTTCAGCATATGTGGTGCTCTCATCCCCAATTTCATGATCTGGTGAAACAATCTTGGGAAGAAAATATAAATGCCCCAGCTATTCAGAATTTTGCAAAGAAAATCAAAAGGTTAAAAGGGGTATTGAAGAACTGGAATCGGGAAACCTTCAAAGATGTTTTTCAACATGTCAAGGACCTTGAAGATGAAATTCTTCGATTGGAGTTATTGTATGAGAATGATTGTTCTGAAGTTAACAGAATAACATTACAAAAGAGGAGAGCTGACTTGCTTAAAGCTCAAAATTATGAGGAGACTTTCTGGCGACAAAAGGCTGCCCAAAAATGGTTCAAAGAAGGTGATGCTAACACTAAGTATTTCCATAATCTAGTGAAGGCAAAGAATCAGAAGTTGCAGATTCACTCAATTAGAAATGAAGCAGGGGTTCTTATGGAAGATGCAGAAGATATAAAGAACCATATACTATGGTTTTTCCAGAATCAACTTGCAGCAGACCCTTACATTCCTTTAGCAGATGTTAATGACTTAATTCTATCTCTTGTATCTAATGAGATGAATTAAACCCTTGAATCTTTTACCAATGAAGAAGAAGTGTATGCTGCTATTACTGCCCTCAATGAAAATTCTGCTCCAGGTCCAGATGGATTTGGAGGTCTCTTTTACAGGTCATGCTGGTCAATAATTAAAGACGATTTAATTTGTGCTATTAACTCTTATTTTGCAAGTTTTGATCTTCCTAAAAGTTGGACTAGTACATCTATTGTCCTTGTTCCCAAAACCAAGGTTCCAAGCAATTGTGGCGAGTTAAGACCGATAAGTCTATGAAACTTTTCATTCAAGATAATTACAAAGATATTATCTTCCAGACTTGGCACAGTCCTCGCAAATATCATATCACCTAATCAAAGTGGGTTCATAAAAGGACGGTCTATCCAAGAGAATGTTATTCTGGCTAAAGAAATGGTCAACAATTCAGGGAAAAAAATTCATGGGGGAAATGTTATTTTCAAATTTGATATGGAAAAAGCTTATGACAGACTTCATTGGGGATTCTTGATTCAAGTGCTTAGAGATTTTGGCTTTGGAGAATGGTGGATTGATCTTGTTTGGAGAAGAATTTCCAACAATTGGTTTTCAGTTTTAATTAATGGCCAAGCTTGTGGGTTCTTCAAGTCATATAGAGGTTTGAGACAAGGGGACCCCCTGTCCCCTGCTCTATTTATTATAGCTATAGAATTCTTAAGAAGAGGTCTAAATAACTTAATGAATAATGGTAAAATTTCTCCTTATTACCATAAAAGTGGCACTCCATTGATATCTCATTTGGCTTTCGCAGATGACTTGATTGTATTCAGTAGAGGGGACAAGAGAAGCATTAAAAACCTGAAGGAATTTTTTCATCTTTATTGTTGCCTATCTGGTCAGAAGATTAACAGCATGAAAAGTAATTTTACAGTTGCAAAAAACTACAGTCCATCCTTTAGATGCAAAATAGCTTCCATAACTGGTCTCCACCATAAGGAATTACCTCTAAAATATTTGGGGTGTCCTTTATTCAATGGCAGGAACAAGGTAAAGTACTATGATAGTCTTATTCAAGCTTTGAGATCAAGAGTCTCTGGATGGCAATCAAGGATTCTATCTCCTGGAGGTAAACTTATCATTCTTAAGCATGTTCTCTCCACTATCCCATCATTTCTCCTGGCCTCAATAGCTCCTCCCAAGGGAGTTTTAACCAAAATACAGAGAATTTTCAGCAAGTTTTTCTGGGGTGGTAATGAAGTAGATGGTTGGAAGCATCAATGGGCAAAATGGAATTTGATTTGCAGAGACTTCAAAGAAGGTGGAATAGATCTTGTTGATCTGTCTAGCATATCCAAAGCGTCATTCATGAAGTTATACTGGAAAATGAAAACTGAGGAGTCTCTTTGGGCATCTTACATGTCTAAGAGATACAAGGAAAACAATTCCTTTTTCTTATGGGGATTCTCATACATGGAAATATTTAATGAAAGTGAAAGATCTTTGTCGTGCTCATATGAGGTATCAAGAAGAAAAATGGTACTGGACTCCAAATTCTACAGGTGAATTCTCTCTTTCTTCTGCTTATGAAATCTCGAAACCCCAATTCCCTGCTTCTTCTTCTACTCATAAATTTCTCTGGGATCCCGACATTCCAAAGAAATTCTCAATCAATCTCCGAAAAATTTCTCATAACTGCCTTCCTATAGATGACAACATTCAATCTCTAGGCGTTAGATTATGCTCTAGATGTAAGCTATGTAGAGAAGACTCTGAATCTCTTGAACACCTATTTCTGCATTGTCCAAAAATTAGCCCAATATGGAAATTTTTTTCAAATCTCATGGGAATAGAGTTGTCTTTTATTAACTTCTCTTCAATGATCCATAGCAGGTGGATTAAAAGTGGTCCCCAAGATTATTCAAGATTTATTGGGAAATGCATTCCTAACATTGTTTGTTGGGAAATTTGGAAAACTAAAAATCATTCATTCTTTGAAAACTCGGAAGTCCATGCTGATTCAGTGATAAAATAGTCCATAACCATCATCTCTGATATTTACAAAGACAAGATCTTCAGTTCTAAAAGCTCCAGTTTTGATAGGGATATATTGAAATTTTTTAATATATCTATTAAATGTAAATTCAGGCAGCCTTCTACTATCAAATGGTCATCTTCTTCTTCCTTTTGTTATAAGTTGAATATTGATGGTGCATCTAAAGGCAACCCAGGACAAAGTGGATCTGGGGGGATTTTGAGAAATCATCAAGGAGATCTCATCTTTGCTTTCTCTAGTTATGAAGGAATTTCAACAAACTCTCATGTGGAGATAAAAAGTTTATGGCTGGGTCTAAAAATGTTCTTGGAGCATGGAATTTCAGATGTGCAGATTGACTCAGACTCTTCTTATGTAGTGAACCTGATAAACAAGAATTGGAAACCTCCTTGGAATCTTAGTCAGTGTGTTAATGATATCAAAGGTTTTCTCTCCAACCTCAACTACTCACTCAATCATTGTTTCAGGGAATCGAACATGGTGGCAGATATTCTTGCCAATTTTGCTATTAACTCCAATTCTCTCCTATCTTTCACTAACATAATGGATCTTCCTCCCATGGCTAGAGGGGCCATAAGGCTGGACAAGATAGGGTGCTTATATTTGAGATTTTGAATGATTTGTTCAGTTTTAGGATCACTCATTCTGCTTGTAAGTGCCACCTGGGAGGGGCTTTTTCTCCCAAATTAATAATATGATTGGGGATCATTTCCTTATTCTTTAAAAAAAAATAAAAAAAAAATCTTCCCAACCAATCTCTGATCAAGACCCTTACCCCAAATAAACTTTACCCAGTCATCCAAAATTTTATTTTTAAAATCCAAGACGAAGACCTAGCCAACTCTGACATGATGATTCTGGATAACCTTATGCTTTCTCCCAAAGGAACTGACCTGCTAGCTAATAATCAAGATGCCTTAATGAAACCCATTGTCTTATCTGATACTGAAGTGGATCATTCAATTAGCCCCCCTTTTATAGAGGAATTTATTTGTTTCTTTAAAGAACTTGATAAGAAATTGGCGCTTCAGAAAATTACTATGGTTGAAACAGAAGCAGACTTGATTAAAAACGCAGCCACAAAATGCAGGCCTCCTGATCCAATGTTCAAGAGATTAACTAGAGCTGCTTCCAAGATCTCAAAAGGTATTACACCTACTGTCTCTCAATGATAAATTTCCTATGTTGTAATATTAGAGGGTTGTCTAACAAGCCCTCTAAAAGGAGACTCAAAAAACTTTGCAAGATTCATTCTTTACCATTTATGGCCATATTAGAACCTAAATCCAAATTGGATCAGCTTGATCAATTGCGTAGAACCATTAATTTTGATGAAGGATTGACTAATTCCAATAACAAAATCTGGTTTCTATGGAGGTTTGGAACTACCTGTGTTAAAATATTGAATGATGACTAGTCCATTTTAGTCAAAATCAATCATCCTCATATCCAATGTGATGTTTTCATCTCCATTGTTTATGCAAAATGCACCAGACATGAAAGAACTCATTTGTGGTCTAGCTTGTTGCAGCACAAAAATATCTCAAATAATCAACCTTGGTTGATTACTGGAGATTTCAATATTGTTACAAAGAGTGATGAAAAGTTGGGTGGTCAGAAGATTGACTTTAGAGCTATAGAAGATTTCAATAATTTCATCTCTACATCTGATCTTTTGGAAGTTAAATTTTCTGGTTCTAAGTTCACATGGCACAAAAATAAAGATAGTGATAGAATTTGATCTAGGCTTGATAGAGGCCTAGCATCAATTGAGTGGGGTGATACATTCCCTAATTTTTATCTATCACATTTAAACAAGACATGTTCTGATCATTGCCCTCTTCTTTTCTCTATTCTTTCCCAATCGGATTTAATAAAAAAACCTTTCAAATTCTTAAATCTTTGGTGCCAGCATAGGGACATTAAATCTGTTATTGAAAATTCTTGGAATGTGGAGACTTTTGGGAACCCTCTCAGAATATTCTCTACCAAGCTTCAAAGGCTTAAATATTCTCTAGTGTCTTGGAATATAAGTTCATACAAGAATGTTTTTGAAGAAATTTCCAGATTTGAAGATGAGGTGCTGTAAAAGGAAATTATATTTGAAACCTCCCCAACTCTTGCTAATAGGGACCAGCTAGCTCTTTCAAAAGCAAATCTACTCCAAGCTATTAGCAAGGAAGAAAGCTTTTGGAGGCAAAAAAATGAGAGGTAAATGGCTTTTGGAAGGAGACACTAACTCCAAACTTTTCGATACCTCTGTCAAGGCCAAGAGATTGAAGCAAATGATCCAAAAAGTTAAAAATAAAGATGGGATTTGGATTGAAAATCTTGAAGGGGTGCAAAAAACTTTTGTAGATTACTTTGAAGACAATTTTAAAGCTAATATCATTGATGTGAAAATGAAATCATTCAAGATATTGATCTTTCTTTATCCACTGAGCAAAATTTCATGCTAGATGCTATACCAAATGAAGAGGAGATTTGGAGTGCCATCCAAGACCTTAATGAAGATGGCTGCCCTGGCCTAGATGGCTACCATGGAATATTTTACAAAATATTTTGGAAAATCATCAAATCTGGCCTTATAAATGATGTTTGTTATTTCTATTCAGGTGGTGAACTCCCTAAAAGTTGGACTAGCACCAACATTATCCTCATTCCAAAGACCACTAATCCCTCTGTTTGCACAGATTTTAGGCCTATTAGCCTTTGCAATTTTTGTTTCAAGATAATTACAAAAATCCTTGCTTCAAGACTTTCTCAAGTTCTTCCTTCCATTATTGGTCTATCTCAAGATGGCTTCATCAAAGGTAGAAAAGTGACTGATAATATTCTCCTTGCTCAAGAGCTTATGCAAAACATTGGTAAGAAGACCTTTGGTTCTAATGGTGTCATCAAATTAGACCTATCAAAAGCATACGATAGATTTTCATGGTTATTCCTCATTAAAACCATTAGAAAATTTGGGTTCTCTGAAATATGGATTGATAGAATTTGGAGGATTATTTCAAATAACTGGTTTTCAACTATTATCAATGGTCTAAGCGCTGGTTTTTTCAAGTCTTTTAGAGGTCTCAAGCAGGGGCTCCCCTCTATCCTAGTCTGTTTGTTTTGGTAGATGAAACCTTTAATAAAGGCTTGCATAAATTAGTTTCCAATGGCCATATTCAACCTTATTCTCTCTCTAGAAATAGTCCCCTCATAAGTAACTTAATTTTTGCTGATGACATTATTCTTTTCTGCAATGGGGGTCCTCATAGCATCAAGAACTTTATCAAGTTCTTAAAAAAATTTGAAATTGCTTCTGGGCAATTAATCAATTTTTCTAAAAGCAGTTTCACTGTTCATCACCCCATCTCCTCCAATAGAATTAAATCCATTGCTGAAATTTCTAAACTGTCATTCAAAAAATCTCCCATTAGATACCTTTGATGTCCCATTTTTTATGGGAGAAGTAAGCATTCCTATTTCGAAGACCTAATCCTTAAAATCAGAGCTAGACTCGACTCTTGGCATTCTAAATTTCTTTCTCTCACAAGAAGAAGAACTCTCATAACTTATGTCCTATCATCTATCCCATTACATACTATTGCAGCTCTAAACCCTACAAAAAAGACCATTTCAATTATCCCTAATCTTTTCAGTAATTTTTTGTGGGGGAATACTAAGGATTTTGGTGCTAAATTTCACTAGAAGAAATGGTCTGACCTCTTTTTTCCTATTGAAGAAGGTGGTTTGGGGTTCAAAAATATGGAAGATGTTTGCATTTCAGCCAATTTGAAGCTCAATTGGAACCTGAAAACCAATCCTAGCCTTTGGTTTGTTCTATACAGGGAAAAATACAAGGGAGGTGATACTCAAATCGGCTCAGCTTCTCATCGTAGAATTTAAAAATTTAAAAGCATCTCTGATCAATATTCAACTGTCATCAATGGAACCACATATTGGACTCCCACACAAGATGGTTTTTTTCTCATCAAAATCTTCTTGGCAGATTATCAGATCTGCTAAACCTGTCTCTACCGTATTTAAATTCATTTGGAATCCAGATATCCCGAAAAAAATATCTATATTTCTTTGGAAATGTCTGCACAATATTGTCCCTTTAGATGCGACTATTCAAGGGATGGGGATCAGAATAGCGTCCAGATTCCGTTGCTGCTATAATTCTTCTGAAGCTATGCACCATTTGTTTCAAAATGGCCCTATTGCGCAATCAGTATGGAAACACTTTGCTCAGCTGCTTGGTGTTCATATTTCTTACTCTTCTCTTCACATGACTCTTATGTCCTGGTGGTTAAGGTGTCCCACCCAAGATTATCTCAAATTCATCTTTAGCATTGTTCCTGCTACTATAATTTGGGAAATATGGACTTGCAGAAATTTATGTGTTTTTAATGGTGTTAAAATGATAGCCAAGAATATTATTCATCAAGTTTATGATCTTATCCAATCTTGTGCTTATCATAAAACCTTCAAGTCCTCTACTAGAAACTTTGATTTCATCATCCAATCATTCAAGCTGAATGTTGCCTCATATGTCGCAAATTACTTTCTCATTTTCCATTGGATCAAACCCCCAGATGGTTTTGCTAAAATGAATTGTGATGGAGCTTCCAAAGGGAATCCAGGTCTTTCCGGATCAGGTGGTATAATCAGAGATCATAGGGGTCGGCTTATCAAGGCTTTCTCCTCTTTTGAAGGTTTTATTACCAACAACAAAGCTGAGATTTTGGCCATTTTTAGGGGATTAAACTTTGTATATCATTAAATCTGCACAATATCATCGTAGAATCTGATTCTAAATTGGTGATTGACATGCTTAATGGTATTACGAAGTCGATTCCCTGGTCCATTATTGAAGTATTTTATGAAATCAAGCTCTTACAAGACAAGATTCAAGTCAAATTTCAGCATACTTGGAGGGAGAATAACAAGGTTGTAGACAGTCTAGCAAATCATGAAGTAGATTCTAAAGGTTACTCTTCTTTCAATCAAGCCATATATCTTCCTTTCTCAGCTAGAGGCCACTACAAAATAGATCTTTAAGGTGTTCAATCCATCAAAATTTTAAAATAATTCAGTTCTTATATGTTTTTTTTAATTCCCTTTCTCTAGCTTGTATAAGCCTTGGTAAGGCTATTCTACCTTAGTTAATAAAATTGTGGTTTATTTTTTTTTTTTAAAAATAATAATATTGGTCCCATGGGAGGTGTTCGTGACTCTTACGAGGCCGTTTGGGTGTTGTTTTGGGGTTTACCCACAAACGACATGTTTTAAGCATACGTCTACTTTTTTACAAATTATTATCGTATTCTCAAATTGTAAGTCACGTGACTATACGGTCAATTTCGGCGGGTTACGTTACTCTCATGCGAGGTGTTTATGCCTCTTACGAGGCCGTTGGGCGTTGTTTTGGGTTTTCACCCTCTAACAACACGTTTTAAGCCTAAGTTAATATTTTTACAAATTATCATCGTATTCTCCACCAAGAGTCCCGTCACTAAGCGTGAAGTTCCTACGTGTTACATTAGTCTCGTACGAGGTGTTCGTGCATCTTACGTGGTCGTCTGGGATTGTTTTGAATTTCCTCCCTCAAACAACATGATTTAAGCCTAAGTATAGTATTTTAAAAATTACCGTTGTATTCTCAAACCGAGAGTCCCAAGAATAAATGGTCAGTTCCTACATGTTAAATAGGTTGGGCCTCTGACGGGGCCGTTAAGGGTCTATTTTTGGTTTTCACCCTCTAACATCATGTTTTTAAGACTATGTCTAGATTTTTGCAAATTATTACCGCTTCTCAGACCAGGAGTCCCATAAATAAGTGGTCAGTCCATACGTGTTATCTTGGTCCACCCATGGGATGTGTTCATGCCTCTTATGGGGCCGTTTGGGGGTTGTTTTCGATTTTCACCCACTAACGTCATACTTTAAGCATAAGTCTAGATTTTTGTAATCTCAAACCAGGGGTCTCGTGACTATGCAGTAGGTTTCTTCGTGTTGCATTGATCTATTGTGAGGTGTTCATGCCTCTTACGAGACCGTTTGGGGTATGCTTTTGGTTTTGAACCTCTAACGACATGTTTTAAGCGCAAGTCTAGATTTTTGCAAATTATCATCGTATTATCAAATCGGGAGTCCCATGACGACGCGGCCAGCTCCTACATCTTACATTGATCATGTGGGAGGTGTTCGTGCCTCTTACGAGACCGTTAGGGGTCTGTATCTTGGTTTTCACCCTATAATTGCATGTTTTAAGCCTATGTCTAGATTTTGGCAAATCATCATTATATTCACAAATTGGGAATCCCATGACTATGCGATTAATTCCTTCGTGTTACGTTGGTCCCACAGGAGGTGTTTTTGCCTATTACAGGGACTTTTGGGTGTTTTGAGTTTCCACCCACTAACGGCATGTTTAAAGCATAAGTCTACATTTTTGTAAATTATTATTGTATTCTCAAATCCGGAGTCTTGTAACTACACGGTCAGTTCCAATGGGTTACATTAGTCCCGTACGAGGTGATTGGGCCTCTTACGGGGACGCTTGATTATAGTTTTGGGTTTTCACCCTCTAATGACATGTTTAAGCCTAAGTCAAGATATTTGCAAATTATCATCGTATTCTTAACTCGGGAGTCTCGTGACTACGCGGTAAGTTCTTACGTCTTACATTAGTCTCATACGGTGTGTTTGTGCCTCTTATGGGACCATCAAGGATCTATTTTTGGTTTTCACCCACTAACAGCATGTCTTAAGCCCAAGTTTAGATTTTTGTAAGATATCTTCGTATTCTCAAATCGGGAGTCCCGTGAATACGTTGTCGGTCCATACTTGTTACGTTGGTCTCGTGCAAGGTGTTGTGCATCTTACGGGACCATTTGGGTTGTTTTGGATTTTTTAATGGAACATCATATTTTTAAGCCTAAGTCTAGATTTTTACAAATTATCATCTTATTCTCAAACTAGGAGTCCCGTGCCTAGTGGTAAGTTCCTATGAGTTACATTGGTCCCGTGGGAGGTGTTCGTGCCTCTTATGGGGCCGTTAGGGGTTTGATTTTAGTTTCACCATCCATTCATCATGTTTTAAGCCGAAGTTTAGATTTTTGTAAATTATCGGCGTATTCTCAAATCGGGAGTCCCGTGAATATGCGTCAATACTTACGTGTTATGTTGGTCCCGTTAGAGGTGTCCGTGCCTCTTACTGGGATGTTTGGTGGTTGTTTTGGGTTTTCACCCTCTAATGGCATGTTTTTAAGCTTAAGTCTATATTTTAACAAATTATCATCGTATTTTCAAATCGAGAGTTTCGTGACTACGCAGTAAGTTCCTATATGTTATATTGATCCTATGCAAGGTGTTTGTGCCTCTTAAGGAGGCGTTTGGGATCAATTTTTTTATTTTCTCACTCTAATTGGTCCCATGGGTGGTGTTCGGGCCTCATAGGGGGCCTTTAGGTTTTTTTTTTGGTTTTCACCCTCTAAAGGCAAGTTTTAAGCCTACCTCTAGATTTTTTCAACTTATCGTCATATTCTCAAACCAAAAATTTCATGACTATACAATTAGTTCCTAGATATTGCGTTGGTCCCATGGGAGGTGTTCTTGCCTTTTACTGTCCGTTTGGGGGTCGTGTTAGGTTTTCACCCACTAATGACATATTTTAGGCATAACTCTATATTTTTACAAATTATTGTTATATTCTCAAATCGGGAGTCTCGTGACTACACGGTCATTTCCAATGGATTACATTAGTCATGTGCAAGGTGTTTGTGCCTCTTACGGGGTCGTTTGAGTGTTATTTTCGGTTTTCATTCTCTAGCGGCATGTTTTAAGCCTAAGTCTAGATTTTTGTAAACTATCATCGTATTCTCAACCCGAGTGTCTCGTGACTACACGGTAAGTTCCTACGTCTTACGTTGGTCCCGTTCGAGGTGTTCATGCATCTTACGGTGGCATTTGGTACTGTTTTGGATTTTCTCCCTTTAATGGCATGCTTTTTAGTCTACGTCTAGATTTTTGCAAATTATCATCGCATTCTCAAATCGAGAGTCCCGTGCCTATGTGGTCAGTTCCTACATGTTACATTGGTCCCATGGGAGGTGTTCATGCCTCTTACGAGGCAGTTAGGGATCTGCTTTTGGTGTTCACCCTCTAATGGCCTATTTTAAACCCAAGTTTAGATTTTTGTCAAATTATTATCGTATTCTAAAATCAAGAGTACCATGAACACGCGATCAATCTCCACATATTACATTGATCCCGTGGGATGTGCCCGTGCCTCTTATGGGGTTGTTGGGGATCTATTTTTTGTTTTCACCCTATAACAATATGTTTGAGGCATATGTCTATATTTTACAAATTATTGTCGTATTCTCAAACTGGAAATCATGTGACTACACAATCAATTCCTAGGTATTACGTTGGTTCCGTGGGAGGTGTTCGTGCCTTTTATTGGGTCGTTTGGAGGTTGTTTTGGGTTTTCACTTACTAACGGCATGTGTTTAAGCAGAAGCCTAGATTTTTACAAATTATTGTCGTATTCTCAAATCGAGAGCAATAATAGGTTACATTGGTCCTGTGTGAGGTGCTTAGAACTCTTACGGGGTTGTTTTGGACTTTCACCATCTAACGGCATGTTTTAAGCCTAAGTCTAGATTTTTGCAAATTATCATTGCATTCTCAACTCGAGAGTCCCGTGACTACGTGATAAGATCCTATGTGTTATGTTGGTCCCGTGCCATGTGTTTGTGCATCTTATGGGGTTGTTTCGAATTTTCTCCATTTAACGGTATATTTTAAGCCTAATTCTCGATTTTTGAAAATTATCATCGTATTCTCAAATTTGGAGTCTCGTGACTACACGATAAGTTCTAACGTGTTACATTGGTCTCATAGGAGGTGTTTTTACCTCTTGCAGGGCCATTAGGGGTCTATGTTCACCCTCTTGCAATAGGTTAATGCCTACGTTTAGATTTTTTCAAATTATCATTGTATTCTCAAATCGGGAGTTCCACGAATACGCAGTGAGGTCCTAGGTGTTACCTTGGTCTTGTGGGAGGTGTTCGTGCCTGTTACGGGGCCCTTTGGGAGTTGTTTTGGATTTTTACCCTCTAACAACATGTTTTAAGCATAAGTCTAGATTTTTTCAAATTATTGTCGTATTCTCAAACCGGGAGTCCTGTAACTATGAGATAAGTTCCTATGTGTTTCATTGATCACATGCCATGTGTTCGTGCCTCTTACGGGGTTGTTTGGGGTATGTTTTTGGTTTTCACCCTCTAACTACATATTTTAAGCCTATGTTTAGCTTTTTACAAATTATCATTATATTCTCAAATCGGGAGTCCCATGAATATGCATCTAGTTCCTAAATGTTACATTGGTCCCATGAGAGGTGTTTGTGCATCTTACGGGGCCGTTTGGGGCTATTTTGGGTCTTCTCACTTTAAATGCTTATTTTTAAGTCGAAGTCTAGATTTTTGCAAATTATTATTTATTCTCAAATCAGGACTCATGTGACTATGCAACTAGTTCCTACGAATAACATTGGTTATGTGTGAGGTGTTCGTGCCTCTTATGGGGCCTTCTGGGGTATGTTTTGGTTTGTCTCCCTCTAACGGCATGTTTTGAGCATAAATACAGATTTTTTTAAACTATCATCGTATTCTCAAATCGGGAGTCCCGTGACTAGGCAGTGAGTTCCTACATGTTACATTGGTCCCGTGCGAGGTGTTCGTGCCTCTTCAGGGTCATTTGGAGTTTTTTTGGGTTTTCACCCTCTAACGACATGTTTTTAATCAATTTAGAACATTTATTAATTTTAGAAAAATTTGAAATAATTTCGTTTGTTTATTCATTAAATCCAACCTATTTTAACATTTAAAAAAAACTCAATAGCAACAGCAAATTCCAAAACCAAACCACCAACAAATCCCTTCCACCAATGTAACTAAATAATCTCATAAACTAAGTCATTTTATGTTTGGCAACTTTTTGCCGCTATTTCATGCCATTTTGCTATTTAATTCCGCAATTTTTAAAGAGAAATTGAGACTTTAAGACTAACCAAATTTCATTTGCATTTTGATAGCCACCCGAGGAACTCTCCGCCGCACCATAACTTCTCGAAAGTGTCCTGTTTTGGTCCAACAATGTTTGCAAATTCTCAAATCTTCTATTCTGAGTGGCGTTTAGTTCTTCATGAGATGATATCTTATCTTTCAAGTTTCTCATCTCTTCATTATGAGACTGTGCTATAACTGTTGAAGTGTCAGAGGGCTTTGAACCGACACGGAATCCTCTCAAATATTCTGACTTCTTCTCAAGCACCACAATTGCTATCTTGTCCTATGATAACTGAACTGCATTGGGCTCCTTCAATCTCGAATCTAGCTTGAGAAACTCGTCTTACCTTTTTGTTTAAAGTAAAAAAAATTATATATATATATATATATAGGTAAAATGTTTTTTTCCTTAAACTAATGTTAGGTAAACAAATAATATGAAGACAAGAAGACTTATATTAGAAGGTTTGCCTTATAAAATATAAAAAGGATAAAGGAGGGAAAGAACTGAAACATACATGCGTATCTTTGCACTTATCATTCCTTCACTCATCCTTTCTCTTACTCCAATGAGATGTCTTAAAGAATTCCACGATGCCAGGTTTCATGCCGATTTCATACTCCTGAATTCAAAATCAGTGCATGAAAAATTATAACCATATAAGTTGATGATACGTGTGAAACATGTATTATATGCACAACATCAAGAATATTATTATGACACATAAATTGAAATCATATTTAGTAGGGGTAAAATTAATTTGATAAATATATAATAATTTAGAAATTAATAAATGCATCACCTGGATTGACATCGCGACTACAAATGATCGTGATTCGCATGCATGACTCCAAGGAAAATGTGCATGGGATTTTTTGTTTTGGTATGACGATCGGTCCTTAAAATATAAATAGGAAAGGTTATACCAATCATAATTTGTAAATATTGCAATGGTAGTATAATATTCACATTGAAGAAACAATGTAAAAATTACGTGTTGAAGGTTATCAATTGTAAATAGTAAAGGTTACTAAAAAGCCCTATCAGTCCAAATGATATCAATCATGTGATCCCAATCCTCTATCTTAACCACTGGATATGGTTTGCTTTGGGACTCAACTCCATCCTCCACTGGCTGTGAATATTATGCACGCATCTTTCTCTTCCAATCATGGTATCTACTCTGACACTTCCTATTAATCGGAAATCTAACACCCTCGTCATTGTCATAATGCTCGATATCAAACATATCTTGCAATATTAGTATCAATCATTAATAAATATTACATAAAGAAGATATTAAATGGATTTATAATTATATTGAAAAATATTCAGACTCTCTACATAGTTCAAAGGATTTTTGCACTTTCCCCTTATTTATATATTAAATGATTCATAATTTCATGAAGATATGTATAATATAAATATGATAATTCTTTATTTAATTAGTGACCAGAAAATAAAATCCTCACAGTAATCTAACAGAAAAAGAACTCAAGTACTTCCATAAATATTACCTTTTTTACCACATACTTTCTAAATGAGACAGAAAAGTAGAAATACCTTCATATTTCTAACAGAATATTTGAAATTACAAAAAAACATGGTTTCTTCCAAAGAAAAATTGATCCTAATTGATTTTGTTAGGTGTTTGTTTGTTATTTCTGAACTCTAAATTCAAGCCCATTAAGACTTTGGAGGGTGTCCATAGTTGTTTATTTTTTCAATATATTCAGTCTTCAGTCTTCATATTCAAAGGAAACACACCATTAATCTCTAATAGTTTCTAAATGCAACCACCAAAACATGATCTCTATCTAACCAGTCTAATAAGATATTTTAGATCTTTAACAAAAGACCACCAAACATATAACAAAAAAAATCTTTGACTAACATAAACACAAAACAAAAACTTGTGTAAATGCATAAATATTCAGTAAAATTACAATACTCCTTAGGGTCCGTTTGATTCGGGGTAAAATATGTTTCAACGCGGTGAAAAGTATTATGGTGAAATACATTTTTACCTATTTAGAGTTATTCTTCTATATTTGTATTTAAAGTTTTATAATTATAGAGTGTGCACTTATTCACAATGTCTTATAATTATAGAGTGTGCACTTATTCACAATGTCAACCCAACAAAAATTTAATTTTAAATAGGTGAAAACATATTTCACCATATTACTTTTCACAACATTAAAACATATTTTACCTACAACCATGTTAGCTAGCCATGTGGGATATCCGATCACCCGGATGAAGCCTACATTCAACTGCTTGATTACCACTTTCTTGACTTTGAGTGACCATTCAGTGAAGAGTTTTTGCGGTTTCTATTTGACCAATTTACATTCTGGGAGAGTTAAGATCTCGTGCTGAGCTATTTCAAGATCGATGTCGGGCATTTCATCGTAGAACCATGCGAATAAGTTCATGAATTCCTTCAGCAACTCTTCTAATTGCATACGCTCATGCTCGTTAAGGGTGGAGACTATCCTAATCTAGCACTGTAGGCTACTAGAATCGATATTAATAACAACAGTTCCATCCTCATTAATTTGAACATATTTATGTTATTTGTCATTAACCTTATTAAGATTAATCAATAATTGTTTATTAGCTAAATCATCATCATCAAGAGTTTTATTAGAATCAAGACAGTTAATGTAAGGCACAACAAGTGTATGAGGAAATTTTCAAATGAGTTTATTTGTAGTATTAGATTAATTTCAAACAAAACTAATTATGTCATGGGCTAGTACTTTGTCATATCCTTTCAAGCCTATGAAATTTGAGTTGAAGACGTAGCGGCCAAGTGTTTGAAAATTACAATATTATCGGTTTATGTGCCAAGCTTTTACGTCATCAACATTTCATGATTTCCAAGTTTTCTAAAGGTATGAATGCATTTAATAAATAGAGAGTCTTTGATATTTTTTTATGGGTGTATTTTATAAAACTTTTTTCATAACGAATTTTTATTTTTCTTATAAAATCATTTTCATTCTTTACATAAAAGTTTTTGGGCTTAAAAAGCATTTTTGAATTTTTTGAAAAGTCGTTCAAACAAAATTGGGATCTCGTTCGAATGAGATGCCCAGGTCATTCGAATGAACATCGAACGAAATATCGAATGAACCTTTTTCCACAAATTTTTGAGAGACTTTCTAAGACATTGAGATTTAAAAAAAAAACTTCTTCGAAAAGTCCCATTTTAATGCTAGTATTTTCATGGTTTAATCTCTACCAAAACCACAAAGTTTACACCCATATTTAGTTTGATCCAAGTTCTAAATATACATTTGCTTTGAGATCACCATTATTGGCACCGGGTATTTTTCTCATCCCAAAAAGAAAAGTTTCCCACGGAGCAGTCTGTTTTGAAGAAAATTCGTAGTGTGTATACGTTGGAGAGGCCTTCGTATGTTTTGACGATTGATTCGTACCATGAGTGGATTCTGAGACTGCAGTGGATTTCGGAGTTATCGACTAGGCAGAGGTAGAAGAACGAAGAAGCTCCAAGGCTTGAAAGGGAGTCGAGTTGTTGACGTGAGTCTTTTGTTGTGTCTTATATAAAATCATACCTATGGATTTGAGGCTGGGTCGTTCGAGGTTTTTCCACTTTGGGGTTTTCCTAATACATCGCGGCATTGTATGTTGGGATTTTTTTTTTCTTGCAAACTCACTTAGATGTATGTGTAGGAGTAAAAAGATAAAAATTGGTTTAATCACAACTTTAGTGTTATTTTGGTGCTAACTTAATTTGGGTAAGTTTAACTGAATTTAATTCATGTTTCAATATTTAAATTGGCAAAAATCTTTATTTAATTTGTTTGGCATAATTTAGAACTTTAATTGAATTTATTTTGTTTAATTGTGATTAAAAGAAAAAATTCAAATATTTATTTGTTTAAGTTTAATTTGATTTTAATTTTGAAGAAATCAAAATTTGTGAACCTTAATTGTTAAATTTGAAAGAAATTTAAAGTTTGATATTTTGTGTGAACCATCTCATATTTGGATTCTTAGAATTGGGCTCACAAGTGGTATCGGAGGGGGAATACTAAATTATCGTGTTAAGATCGTTTGTCAAAAAAAATTCTTTAAAACTGGAAATTTTACCTTTTGTAATTGTTTTTTATGGTTCCAACTACGCGCATTGGAAAGCGTGTATAAGGTCAGCACTTAAATACTTATATGAGCGGGTTTGGGTATCGGTAGTTAAAGGGTAAACCCCACCAACATTCCTAGAAGGAGAGGTTCATGTACCTAATCCCGTAGAAAGATGGAATGAGATTGAGCTTAAGTTAGCTAATTTTAATTCCATGGTTTAAATGCTCTTTTTTGTGAAGTCACACCGGAGGAATTTCGTCATCTTATGACGTGTGAAACGTATAAGGAGGCATGGTATATACTCCAACTCACACATGAGGTAACAAGTGTCGTTAAATCTTCGAAACTCTAAAACTTCACCACTAAATTTGAAACCATTAAGATGTTAGAAAGTGATACATTTGATGAGTTCTATGCGATATTGTCAAATATTGTGAATTCGTTCTTTAATTTGGGAGAAAATATTCCTGATAATCGTGTCGTAAAGAAAATTTTAACTTCATTACCCGATATATTTATTCCCGAGGTGACTGTTTTAAATTCTTTAGCCACTTTAGACTCTACTAAACTAGAAGATCTTGTAGGTGCTTACAAACCTATGAACTTGACATGTTTCCCTCTAAGGATGAGAAGAAGAAAGATAAGGGAATAGCTTTGAAAACCCGGGAGGAGGAAACATCATTTTCAAATGGTGAGTTTGAGATTTACTCAGAAGATATGGCTTTGTTTGCTAGGAAGTTTAGAAATTTTCTCAAGACTAGTTAAGAGATAATTAAAAAAGAGTTTGATAACTCTAAGCAAATTAAAGACAATAGATTTCCTAAAAATCATAATGAGGATCTTAATAGGGACGAGTCAAATAGGTGTTAGGGTTGTGAAGGTTATGGCCATAAGGCATACGAGTGTCCTACTAAACAAAGGAATGAAGGAAAGCAACCGATTTCATATAATGCCACCCTTAGTGATAGTGAGCTGGAAAAGGGACCCGATTCCCCCATTGAGTGCAAATTTATTGCGTTCTTGGCAAATTTATCGTGTTCTTGGCAAATTTATCGCGTTCTTAGCCAGTCATGTCAGCATTGCCAATGAATCTTCCCATGAATATATTCCTTTATATGATATTTTGTAAGGCCATTATTTCCGAATCCCGTGTGTTTGATGGTAAAGACACTAGAGGAGAGAGTAATAATGAAGAAGAGGGGGAAGAGAGTGAACTTCAAGTAGCCTTTCGTCAGTTGTATGAGGATTCATTGTAATTAAAAAGGGCAAACTTGAAGTTAGAAGCTAAAATGAGAGAACGTGTTGTGGATAATGATAAGAGTGTTTTAGTTGAAGATCTTAAGGCACGTGAGATGACTCTTAGTGAGAAGATAGAGTATGTTGATGGTGAAAAAGATAGCCTTAGAGGTTTAATGGAGGCTACGAATAAAGATATTCTCTAGTTTGAAGAGAGTAGGTGTTTACTTGAGTTATGAATAGTTGAACTTGAAGAGAAATTGAAAGAGTCATGTCGGGTCAAATTTGATTTGGAGTGTAGGTCGGAGAAATTAAATAAAATCTTAGTGGGATCATCCAAATCAAAGACGAAAAGTGTTGTATTGGCTTCGATACTCAAGATACTTTCGCTAATAAAGATAAAACCATAGTATTGAGAGAATCATCTTAGAATACTAGAAAAGATCAATCCTTAGGTCACACTTCATGCAGTGTTTTCACTTGTACACATTGTGGTCAGAAGGGGTGCCTTAGGAAATTTTGTTTTGATCATAAAAATGGTCCTAGAAAGTTTAAGGGTAGAGTCGCCAAGGTCACTAAATCCCAAAAGCATCATGGTTCACTTGTGTGGGTCAGGCAATCCGATTTAGAGGTTTTACATGATAGAGTTTATGATTCTCATTTACTTTCACATGATTCCTCACTTGCTAAATCCAAAGGTTTATTGTGATAGTTTTGTTTACATACACTATCTTTTGTGCCTTATATTATATTCTTGCTAGTTGTATGTTTATTTGTCATTTTTTAGTCTTTGCTTCATCATATATGTGTTGCTAGAATTATGACTTGAGTATCTTTTGTATTTTGTATTTTTTTATTTTTTGGTCTTATTGAAAAATACCAAAAGATTTTTGTTTGTCTTTAGGGTTGTCTTTGTATTTGTATAAAATTTTGAAAAACTCAAAAATATTTTTTGTATGTATTTTAGTTTTACATAATTTATGTGGCATATAGAGGAACTTAGGGAGACTCGAGAAAATATATTTTTCGCAGAATTAAGACAACAGAGGTCAAGATTGCTCTAAAAAGATGAAAATATGGAAGGTTTTAGGACTAGATGGTATCCCTATTGAGGTTTTGAAAGTTCTTAGAGGATGATGGAGTATCATGGCTTACAAAATTATTTAATAATATTTTAATGACTAATAGATTTCCCAATGAATGGAGAAAAAGTGTTTTAATACCTATTGATGATGCTATAAATAGCACCACCAGATTAAGGTGTTATTGAGCTCAAAATAGTATAACAATGGTAGAAACTAAGAAAAATAGATATAGAATGAGTTAAGAAAAACAGGTGGCACACACCAATATAAGTGGTTCAGCCTATCTAGGACTACGTCCACTATGCAGGTGAGTGATCTTCATTATAAAATAAGGGCTCTAATGGCCTTGTGATACAATACACTCAGTTTCACTCTCTACTATGTATTTTGATAGAGCTTCAGATAGGGTTTGTAATTGAGGACCCTTTACAAGGTAGGAGAAGACTAGTATATATAGTGCCTGGGGGTGTAGTGTACCCCTCGAACATGCAATGAGCATGTGTAGAATGATCTAGCCAATCTAGTGAAGCCACATCTCACTGTCACATATGATGATGAAATATTCCTTCACGTGCCTGGAAGATTTGGTCATAACGGTTCGTCCATGTGGGATATGCCATATTAGGATCTTGTACTGCTCGTACGGTAGATGTCATCTGGAGGGTCTCGGCCTAGTCGAGTATGTAACCCCCTGTAGTTTTGCTTGATGTTCTGGTGGAAGTGTGGTTTTGGTTGGGTATGTTCAGCCCAGAGTCTATCATCTTGGTCCCGAATGAGGCTGAGACGACATTAATGATGAAGAGGGTCAAGGCTGAGTTGATGAGTTAGTACCCTGATGGGAGTCCTCCTTAGTCTCTGTCATCCTAGTCTCAGCTGAGGCTGAAATAACCTTGATGCTGGAGAAGGTCGAGGATGAGGCATAATGTGATGACCTATAAGGTCGAGGATGGGGCCGAGGCACCATGAGATGAGCTATGCGGATGAGGACGAGGTTGAGGCACTATGTGATGAGATATGAGGCTTAGGTCGAGGCTGAGATGCTGTATGAGAGCTATGATGTTGTGGTCGAGGCCGACGTCTTCTGTTTTAACCCTTAGGCCGAGGTATCAAGTTCACTACATAATGGCTGAGGTTGCTTCCATGATCTCTGAGTTTGCTAATAACGCACTGATGATCTTGTGCTGATAGGTACAAATGTAGTCTCAGCTATAGTGATCAGGCCGAGATTAATTAAGCTGTGGCTGACCCTACTAATGCCGACCATTATCTAGATGACCCCGCCAATGATTAAGCCATGACCGACCCTACTGAGGCTGACCCTTATCTGGATGACTCCGCCAATAATTAAGCTATGGCTGACTCTACTGAGGCCGACCCTTATCTAGATGACCCAGCCAATGATAAATGAGTCTCTTGTGATGACTCAACCGTGAGATTTGATGCACATCATCCTAAGAGACGAGGGTATATTTTGGCCATATCAATTACCCCCTAGCCCTTTGTCTTCAATGTAGATAGAAGGCTGAGGGATAAAGTAGCTTTGGGCTGAGAAGTTGATGAGATATTTTTTCATATGTCAGGCCTAAAATGTTGCATGTTGATGTCTGTCAGGTGACAACTATCGGCCATCTTAATTTAGGCCGAGACGATGCGCTAGTCTTCTGGTAGGATAGTTACTAGTGTTGAGTCAAATATATATAGAAGTCTCCTCCCCACTGTCATAGACGAGGCTAAGGGGACATGAGTCCACTGATTGTAATTACCATACTGAGTTATCTTCATGCGGTCGTCGTTCTCCAGGTGGTGGATGAGGCCGAGGGTTCTTGGGTTATAAGACCTTTGATGCTTAAATCCTTGTATGTACTTTGTGAAAACTGATGGTACCATTATCGGTCGGCCATAGTCGAGGGGTCCTGCTTGGGATGAGACCGAGATGATAAGTTAATCCTCTTGCAAGATGAGGCTGTGTTGGTCCAGGCCGAGGCAATGAGTCGGTCTTTTAATAGGAACACCCGATCGAAATTGCCTTATTTTCAGGCATCACCTTATCGACATTGCCTTATTTTTAGGCATCGATCGTCCATGACTTATTTTTAG
This sequence comes from Sambucus nigra, assembly GCA_949130495.1. Taxonomy (NCBI): domain Eukaryota; kingdom Viridiplantae; phylum Streptophyta; class Magnoliopsida; order Dipsacales; family Adoxaceae; genus Sambucus; species Sambucus nigra. The sequence continues at coordinate 99,239,545 of OX422207.1, read as the reverse complement.
GCATCACCTTACCATATTGCCTTAGTTCTAGGCCCGCGTGGCTCATCTACCACGAGGCTTAACCAACGATACGTGCCTTTGGGAGCCCAAAGGCCCTTGCTGCTAGTCGATAAATGGGTGGCGAGAACATGCGAGTTTTATAATAGGACAAATGCTAGCAATGAGATCATCGAATGTACTGTTATGGATTAGGCTGAGGCTTCCTGCGTCGACCCCCAGGTCGAGTCACAATATTTTTGTGTGATGATTTGTCAAGGTCGGCCTTGGCTGAGGTGTCCCAAGCTTGGACAAGGGTGTACATGGTCATATCAATGATGTTTGTCTCTAACCAAATGGTTTTTCTAATATAAGATGACTAAGATAATGATGTTTCAAGTATGAAATCACCAAGTTAATGATGTTTTTTCTCATGTTAGCAAGTTAATGATGTTTCAAATATGAGATCACCAAGTCAATGATGTTTGTCTCATATCACCAAGTTAATGATGTTTCAAGTATCAGATCACCAAGTTAATGATGTTTCAATTATGAGATCACCAAGTTAGTGATGTTAACTCTCAGATATGCGGCCACCAAGTTAATGATGTTTCAAGTATGAGATCACCAAGTCAATGATGTTTGTCTCAAATATGAAGCCACCAAGATAATGATGTTTCAGATATGAGGCCACCAAGTTAATGATGTAAACTCTCATGTCACCAAGTTAATGATGTTTCAGGTATGAGATCACCAAGTTACTGATGTTTGTCTCATATATGGGACCACCAAGTTAATGATGTTAACTCTCATTTCACCAAGTTAATGATGTTTCAGATATGATGCCACCAAATTAATGATGTTAACTCTCATGTCACCAAGTTAATGATGTTTTAAGTATGAGATCACCAAGTTAATGATGTTTGTCTCAGATATGAGGCCACCAAGTTAATGATGTTAACTCTCATGTCACCAAGTTAATTATGTTTTCAGATATGAGATCACCAATTTAATGATGTTTCAGATATGAGGCCACCAAGTTCATGATGTTAACTCTCATGTCACCAAGCTAATGATGTTTAAGGTATGAGATCACCAAGTTAATGATGTTTGTCTCACATATGAGGCCAGTAAGTTAATGATGTTTCAAATAAAATATCATCAAGTTACTGATGTCTGTCTCAGATATGAGGCCACCAAGTTAATGATGTTAACTATCATGTCACCAAGTTAATGATGTTTCAGATATGAGGCCACCAATTTAATTATGTTAACTCTTATGTCACCAAGTTAATGATATTTCAGATATGAAATCACCAAGTTAATGATGTTTGTATCATATATGAGGCCACCAAGTTAATGATGTTAACTCTCATGTCACCACATTAATGATATTTCAGATATAAGACTACCAAGTTAATGAGGTTAACTCTCATGTCACCAAGTTAATGATGTTTCAAGGTATGAGGACACCAAGTCAATGATGTTAACTCTCATTTCACCAAGTTAATGATATTAGTCTCTACTCGTCTCATCCTTGGCCGAGATGAGTATAGAAAAATGATTTTTTAAATTTAGGTTTATCAAATTACGGTGTTAGAAGCGTCCCCTCTCGTCGTTTTGAGAGTGTATGGACGAGACGACCCTCATCCATATACTGTCTTTTCATCGAGAGGAGCACAAAATGATTTTTGAAATTTGAATTCACCAAATTATGGTGTTCTTTCATGACCCCTCTCATCGTTTATAGAGTGTATGGATGAGGGTCGTCTCGTCCATATACTGTCTTTTCACCGAGAGGGTTTCTCACAAAAATGATGATGCTTTATAGTTTAAGACGAGTTAAAACATGCAACTGAACACGTCTAATGAGAAGAATATGAGAGGGAGAACATACGAAATTTTTCATTGACCTTTTGTTATAAGACAGATAGCCGATATATATGAGGTAGCGAGTACATTAAAACTCACTTGATAAAGAACACTCGCCCTAGTCTGAGATAGCAGAGGGTCGGCTTTGTGGATGAAGATTTATCGGTCAGTTTTGGCTGAACTTTTAATGCAGCCGAACCTTTTGAGAAATATCTTACGGTCGGAGGTCATGGTTGGCTTCTCCACAATCATCGAATTCTTCATCGTTTGTGTTTATTTGGACATCTCGTCTCGACTGATCGTACTTTTCTTGGAATCATTATTATCAACACTTTTGTCAACATACATTTTGAGATTTCCTTTCTTCGGGAGCTTCTCAATCTCATCCTTGAGGGAAAAGCATCTGTTAGATGTATGACCATGGTCTTCATAAAACTCACACCATTTACTCTAGTCCCTGTTATGTGGAGGAGCTCTCAGCTTCTCTGGCCATCTCAAGTTTCTATCTCATTTAAAATTATATCACGACTTACTATGAGTGGAGTGTAGCCGATAAATTTGTCATCAGCCGACCTCTTCTTCTCGTCCTTATCCTTGTCTTTATGAGACTTTCTTTCACCAGCTTCATCCTCTTCTTAGGTAGCCATGGCTCCCTCGGCATTCATGACCTTTTCTGGAATAGCTAGTAGCTCAGCTATAGACTTTGGAGGGTCTTCAATAAGCTTCAAGAGTAGATTTCCCTTCTGAAGTCCTCCAATGAGGGTTATCATTGCGATACTCTCTTCATAATCTTCCACTTCTAGCTTCTCCTTGTTAAACCTTGTAATATAGTCTCTGAGACTCTCATTCTTCCCCTGCTTGACATAAACTAGATGAGTCATCTTTTTCTGAGGTTTGACCCCAAAGAAAAAGTTATGGATAAATCGCTCGGCTAACTTCTTGAAGCTCTCGATAATGTTCTTTGGAAGTGAGGTAAAGTAAACATGAGCAGCCTCAGTCAAAGTACTTGAAAAATAATGGCATCTCATTTCATCAGAGATGGAGTAGATATCTGCAGCTGACTGGTATATTTCAATATGATGGAGTGGGTTGGCACCTCCATCATACCTCGGAGTTACCACACGCGGCTTAAACTTAGCCGAAGTAGGGAAGTTGACTATCTTCACAATGAATGGTGAAACCTCTGAGTACCCCTTCTGTAAGGGATCTGAGCTTTTTATCAGATCTCCAATCTTATTTTCCATCCTTTGGATAGAGTCCTTCCAGATCTTAGAAACGTCGTCTTGGATGAGGTTGTCCCCAGCCACCTCTATAGGGTGAACCGAGGGTTCCTTAGCTGTAGCACAATGTCGGCTGTTAACCTCCCCCTGATCATCGTCTTGAATATGTGGGGGTCGACCATGATGGGGCCGATGGTTGCCACCCTCTCTTTTGGAGCCAACAATACTTCTTGACCTGGATAGCCTTTCCCTCATGTCATTAGCTGGGCTGAGCCTTTTGAAGGCCGACCCTCTACTCAACCGATCAAAATTCAAACCTCTTTGTCGAGCATTGTAATCTCGTCTTTTACCCTGACCTCGGCTCTACTGAATTGGTCGTATAGTGTTGTTTGAGATCTCATACTACTCCCAACAGTCTGCTGGATTATCCTCAGCCTCTATATCGTCATACCTATCCTCTGGGAAAGGGTTTTCTTGCTTCCCCAGGCATAACGCCTAGGGTCAGCAATATCCCTCTGCCGTGAGGAGGAGGTAGGTCTTTTCTTGGTGCCCGGGGTGGTCCCTTGGACTCATGTTGTCCCTAATTTTCCATCGGAGTAATCATCTTCGATGAGGTCCCAGGTGGTCTCATCATCATGTTCTGGCTTAGCTGGGAAAATCACTCCGGCCTTACTTATTAAGTAGAAGCTAAGGACTTCAAGGTTTTCGCCACCTCAACCATCTCGGACTGGGGTGGTGCTTCGCTGAAACTGGGCCCTCCATCACCAGATGGTGGAGGTGGTAACTCTAGTGCCATATAAAAAGACTAGAGAGCTTATAATGAAAATATTACTGAGCTTGAGACCTTAAAGGACCTCTTTCAATGGTGAAATAGGTCCACGCAAGGGGGAGGACTGGTTCACCACCAGATTCTCCGGTGAGTCAATCAACAAAGGAGGAAGAGATCAATCCTCTTGTTCCAACATACGGCACCAAAATGATGATGCTATAAATATCACCATTAGATCAAGGTGTTGTTGAGCTCAAACTGGTTTAACAATGGCAGCAAATAAGCAATATAGATATCGAACGAGATGAGGAAAATAGGAGGAAGAGCCCAATATAAGTGATTCAGCCTATCTAGACCTACGGCCACTGTGTCGGTGAGTGATCTTCACTATAAAAGAAGGGCTCTAATGGCCTTGTGATACAATACACTCACTTTCTCTCTCTACTATGTATTATGATAGGTAATTAAGGACCCTTTACAATGTAGGAGAAGACAAGTATATATAGTGCATGGGGGGTGTAGTGTACCTCCCAGGCATGCAATAAGCATGTGTAGAATGATCTAGCCAATCTAGTGAAGCCAAATGTCACTGTCACATGTAGAGGATGATGATGAAATATTACCTCACGTGCCAAGAAGATTTGGTCATAACGGTTCATCCACGTGGGATATGCCATCTAGGGATATTGTACTGCTCATACGGTAGATGTCATCTGGGGGATCTCGGCCTGGCCGATTATGTGACCCCCTGTAGTTCTGCATGATGTTTTGGTGGAAGTGTGTTCTTGGTTGGGTATGTTTGTCCTAGAGTCTATCATCCTAGTCCCGACTGAGACTGAGATGACCTTAATGCTGGAGAGGGTCGAGGTCGAGTTGACGAGTCAGTCCCTTGATGGGAGTCCTCCTTAGTCTCTGTCATCCTAGTCTCGTCTGAGGCCGAGACGACCTTAATACAGGAGAAGGCCAACGCTGAGGCATAATGTGATCATTTAAGAGGTCGAGAATGAGGTCGAGGCACCATGAGATGAGCTATGAGGCTAAGGATGAGGCAGAGGCACCATGTGATGGCCTATGAGGCTGAGGTCAGGGCTGAGCTGCTTTTTGAGAGCTATGAGGTTATGACCGAGGCCGACGTCTTCTGTTCCAACCCTTAGACCGAGGTATCAAGTTCACTTCATGATGTTCGAGTTTGCTGTCATGATGTTTGAGGTTGCCAATAACAGACTCATGATCTTACACTGATAGGTACAAATGTAGTCTCGGCTGCAGTGATCAGGCCGAGGTTGATTAAGCCGTGGCCGACCCTATTGAGGACGACTCATATCTGGACGACCCCACCAATGATTAAGTCGTGGCTGACCCTACTGAGGTCGACCCTTATCTGGACGACCCCGCCAATGATTAAGCCATGGTCGACCCTACTGAGGCCGAACCTTATTTAGACGACCCCGTCAGTGATATGTGAGGCTCTTATGATGACTCGGGTGTGAGATGTGATGCCCGTTGTCCTAAGAGACGAGGGTACATTTTGGTCATATCACCTATTTATAAAAATAAAGGGGATATATAAAGTTATTCAAATTATCGTTGTATTAAGTTATTGAGTATACAATGAAACTTTGGGAGAGAGTGATTGAATATTAATTGATATTGAAGACAACAGTATCTGAGAATCAATTTTGGTTTATGCATGGGAGGTCAATAATGAAAGCAATCTTTTTATTTAGGAGATTAATGGAGAGGTATAAGGAGAAAAATAAGGATCTTCATATGATTTTTATAGATTTGGAGAAGGCGTATGATAGGATACCTAGATATAAAAAATGGTGGGTTCTACATAAAAGAGGAGTGACTCGCAAATATATTGATGTGATCAAGGATATGTATGATGGTGCGATGACTACAGTAAGAACATCATCCGGAGAAAGTAGTGAATTTTCAATTACGGTAAGTTTACACCAAGGTTCATCATTAAGTCCTTATATCTTTGCTCTTATTATGGATGAGTTGACTGGACAAATACAAGATGAGGTGCCATGGTGTATACTATTTACAGATGATATTGTTTTAGTTGATGAGACTAAGACGGGGATTAATACTAGATTGAAATTGTGGAGAGAAACTTTAGAAACAAGAGGATTTAAAATAAGCATAACTAAAACAGAATATGTGGAGTGCAAATTTAGTAGTAATAGGAGGAAAAATGGAGATGTGGTGAAATTGTAGGATCAAGAGATACCTAGAAATGATCATTTTCGTTATTTAGGATCGATTATCCAAACAGATGAAGATATTAATTGAGAGAAAATCGACTTAGATGGAAGAGTGATTTAGTTGGTATTAACGGTAACACAAGGGGTAGAGGTAGGCCTAAATTGACTTGGTGGGATATTATTAAAAAGGACATGATGTCATGTAGTTTAATCGAAGATATTGCACTAGACAAAGTGGAATGAAAAAATAGGTTTCATGTAGCCGACCCCAAATAATAATAATAAAAAAAAATCTTTGTTAAGTTGAGTGAGTATACTTGTGTTTGAATCCAATATCATCCCCGCTTTCATGTGGCTAAAATTTTTTGTTAACATTTTCAATCCTTAAAGTGTTCTTTATCATGCTTGCATGGAGTAATTTGGCTTTCACTTTCTTAATGGATTCTCTTTTTATATGTCTCGATTCACACATGTACAAATTTTTTGGGGAGAGGCAGAAAATTAAATTGACCATTTTGGTTACAACCTAGAGTCGCAGTTGCAAACCATGACCAACATCAATTTTCATCAAGGATGGTCACGGTTGGTCATGATTGGGGATCGTAACCATCAAATTTCCATAGTTATTTGTCATCGCTAGGGTCACGGTTTTGAGTCGTGGCCACATGGTCACGATCCACAACTATGACCACCCCCTTAATGTTGATGTCACCAAAAGGACTGAGACCACCTACTATGTTCACAGTTTCTGACCGTGACCTACCAAATGGTCATCTTTAAAATGGACACTAACCAAAACCGTGATCTCAAATCCTTGTCACGGTCCAAAATCGTGATCAATTTGAGTATATGGCGTAGTGCAAGTGCTATGGTGAAACCCTACAAGTTAAGATATTTTTAGATATAATGGCAATCGGAAACGTAATACTGGTATTTTTAAAAACGTAATGGGAAATAAAAATACCCACCAACATAAGATGCTGTTTGAAAACAAAAAAACAAAACAATATCCTCTTTTAAATCTATGAACAATTATTAAATAAGGTTTTAATCTATATTGGTCTAAGGAATTTTTTTAATGAAAAGGCCATGCATCTTTAGTTTGACATTGAGTTATAGATGTGAATTAAACTGTCTCCAAACTTCATGCAAAATGTCATTTAACAATTTGCGTAATAGCTTTAATAGAATTATCCCTCCATGTAAAGTGAGATTTTAGCAAAAGTTTGACAAATTTAATGATATTTTGTCCTTAGATTTGTATTTTGGCGCACTCAAGTGGGCAAAGAGGTCCATCAGGCAGGGGAGAACCTCAATGCAAAAATTGATTCTTGGTACTCAACTTTGAATATCGATCAAATATTAATGTTGCGTGTATAACTTCAAATATGAATCACACATTTCAAATACTTATTTCAAATTCTATCTTCGTCATCCATTTGTTGAATCAATAACACGGTTATTTTGAGGGATTTTTAATTTTAGTATGACAAATTAAAGGTTATATAAATATGATAAATATGATAAGGGTTATTCACAGGATATTGAAGTTGAGTCTATTATTTGGAGGGATTTTTAATTTTTAGTATGACAAATTAATATTGAAAAATTTAAATATGATAAACTGTTTAAACTCTGAAATGATTTAGTCGAGATGGTGGAGCAATACATTTAATCTTATAACATCATGATCATGAGCATTGACATTTGTATGATAATATTTAGGAGTTGACAATTGGTTATAGTCAGCCTCATCAAGAATTAGAAGATAAAAGATTCATCATCTATAGAATAATTCAGAAATGACTGCCACTAACTCATAATGAAAGTTGATAAGGTTCACATTTTAAGCCAGTGATCTTCAATGACCAGTTAATATTATTATTATTTTGTGCTTTGGGTGCAAAGGAATGATAAAAAAGAGATGTTGCACTTCATTGACTTGTTACAATTATCCATCCAGATTTAAGAGGAAAACGCCTTCGGTTGACAAATCCCCTCTCAAATTTCAAAGATTATCGGGATCATTTATTCGTCTACCCCTTATCATTTTCTCTAGATTATAACTTGACATTTTCATTTTTTTTCATAATACAGATGTCACTATTCGGAATCATGACAAATTGTTTCATTTATCTAATTTATCATCATGAATAATCTAATTTATGGTGGTGTAATTTTATAGGTTTTTTCTCTATAATGATGACTTTTAATCGGCTGAAAAAAACATATTCAAATACTCAGTTCCGAGCTTGATAATCTCAAAGTATATGAAAAAATTCAGACATGAGGGCCCATATAAAAAGGTTGTTTAAAAACATAAAAATAAAATGTCTTATTTGCCAGTCAAAACTCTCATTAACAACCAATTTTTTTTATGAGTTTGCTTTTATGGTGCATAAGTTTTTAGTGAATTGTGTTTGTTAACACCTTAAAATAGTAAAAAATCGGGGCGTAAAGAGACTGCCTCTCTTTTCTCCCCTCAAGGACGGCCCGACAAACACTATTCATTACTTTAATGTCCCATGTCTTATTCATCCATTATGATATATTAAGATAATTAATTAATTTTAATCGTATACGGATTGATACATTAATCTCTTAACAAATCCAATTAAATCCATTAATCAATTAGCCTCACTAAGTTCTTAATTTCGTATATACTTACATAATAATATTTCTTATTTTTTTTATTCATTAGCAATACTTATTTTTTACTTAAATTAATAAATCATAGCGAATTCTAATTAATTTTAACAAAAACGGTCGATTAGCACCAACAAACTCATTGGTTATACTAACAAAACTCTATTATTTGTTAGGTTCTTAACTTAGATGGTGTGTTATCTGAATATAAGGTATCTCTACGATTACTATGTGTGAAATAGATAAAAATGGGGTACACTTTGTTTGGCCTGTAAGTGATAAGTTCCACGTAAGAAGAGAGTGTCAATGGTCCCTCTCAGTCAGCAAATGCTTCCCCTCATAATGACCAGTCTGTCGCTTTATTCTAACGCAATATGCTCATCAATTGCTTCCCAATTTCTCTCATTTTTCACTTAACAAACCCAGCCATTTTACTTCGTTCCTCTACATCTCTCTTTCTTTTAGGAATGTTACTTCTAAGGTATGATGTTACCAATTTTGTATAAAAAATATTTTTCAAGTTATTTGCACTCCTTGACATCTATGTATTTCTGGATTAGGGTGTATTTATTTTCGGATTTTTTTTCTCTCGTTTACTAACATATTCTTTGGCCTCTAAGGTCGTTCTTTCTAAATGTATACTCGATTTCTAATAATGTATATAATAAATTGTGTAAAGCAAACATGAATTTATTCAAAATTTTATAATTTAAACATAAATTTATTTAGTTTGTGCGTGTTATATTTGTATATACCCTAATTTATAAGGTATGCATTAAGGGGTGAGAGACCTTAGTGCACAGAAAATATGTATGTGAACTAGATTCCAAAAAAACTTGGTCAAGAACTAAAATAAAAAACTTAATTTTCTTTTTGTATATTATACATTTGAGGTAGGGTTGAGTTTCAGTCTATTTGGTTGGTAAATGGAGCATACCAATATCAAGCTACATACCAATATCAAACTAACTTTGAAAGAATCAAACCAAAATTGAAAGTTTCATCAGCCAGTAGACTAACCCATAAATCAAAACAAAAATCAAACCGCACAGTATATGAGTAAATATGTTTTTTACGATGAAATCGATTTTTCAAAAAATACGGTAACTGATGTACCCGTGTATACCCTCAGCATGGATGAAGATTACCTAAATACGGACGACACTACGAGGGGACGACCCTTCACCAGGCCCCAGCTGGCCACCACCAGGTCCAGACGACCCTACGAGGGGCCGACCCTCCACCAGGCTCCAGACGACCCTACGAGGGGCCGACCCTACACCAGGCTGTAGCCGACCCTACGAGGGGCCGACCCTTCCTCAGGCTCCAGACGACCCTACGAGGGTACGACAGTACGAGGCCAGAATCAAACCAGGCTCCCTACCGGAAGAAACTTTGCCCTCGGCCTCGGCTCATAGGCCGAGGGTGACATCATGACAGCGCGTGGTCCGGGACACGCGTGGAACAGTGCGCGTCAGGCTCATATGACACGTGGCAGACCGTTATAACCGAATCACACCCTCACGTGAGGGAATATTATGTCATCATTTGGCATCTACAGGTGTCAACAGGGGATAGGTTAGATCATCATTCACATGCACCATGCTTACTTGGGGGGTACACTACACCCCCCAAGACCTATATAAACTTGTCACCTACAACCCTACAGGGGATCGATCCATGAACAGTAGCCCTAGCTAAAACTCTGCTTGTTCACACACAGTAGAGAGAGAGAGAGGGTTATGTGCATTGTATCCAAGGCCATTAGTGCCCATACTTAGTGGATCACACACTCACAGTGGATGTAGGCCAATTTGGCTGAACCACTATACATCAGTCTTATTTCCTCTTATACTCATCCCCTTCTACATACTTATACACTTATACATCTCCATGGCTGCCATGGCTGCTACTGCTTGAGCTCACTATCACTTATCTGGTGGTGCTAAATCTTAGCATCATCAGTTTGGCGCCGTCTGTGGGAACACGAAGGCATCTCTTCCTTTGTACAGCTTGACCTCACTGGGCACTCTGGTGGTGAACCAACACTCCCCCTGAGAGGAGGTGTTTCACCATTGAAAGAGACCCACTAAGGTTCCCAAGCTCACCAGTATTTCTTCAGTTCAACTTTTCATAGCTCAAGCGCATGGCACCTGAGATGCCACCACCACCTCTTCCCCCGCCGGATGAGGGGGGAAGACCCAGTTCCAGTCAGCCGCCGCCTCAGTCTGAGATGGCTGATGTGGCAGCAGCCCTAAAGTCTCTGGCAGCCAGCCAGCGGATGATGCAGGAGCAGTTCACAGCTCTAAGTCAAAACATACTGAGACCACCGGGGGTCTCACCTGAGATGATTACTCCGGCAGCAGCTCCAGGACAGCATGAGGCCAGGGGACCACCCCAGGCACCACGTAAAGACCTGCCACCCCCTCAGCGGCGTAGGGATGTTGCTGACCCCCGGCGTTTACGCCTGGGGAGGCAAGGAAACCCTTGCCCTGAGGACAGGTATGACGATCTGGAGGTGGAAGAGGCTCCAGTAGAATGCTGGGAGTCGTATGAGGTCTCCAACAATACTGTACGACCTCTCCAGGACAGTAGAGGAAAGTGCGGGAGACCAAACCCTGATGATCGCCCAAGAGGCTCTGCTTTTGACCGCCTGAGCAGGGGGTCGGCCTTCGAGAGGCTGGGCCCAGTGAATGACCTGCGGGACAAGTTGTCCAAGTCAAGAAGCGCAGCGAGATCTAGGAAAGAAGCAGAAGGCCGACCCCAAAGACGGGACGACGGCCAAAGGGAAGTAAATAGCCGACACAGGCCTGCCGTAGCGCAGCCCTCCATCCACCTCCGAGAAGCAGCAGGGGATAACATCGGCCAGGCCGACCCTGTGAGGCCCTGGAATGACTCAATCCAGCGGTTAGAGGATAATATTGGCGACATATTGAAGAGCCGGGACCCTCTTCAGAGGGGGTACACCGTAGGCTCACCCTTTGTGGCAAAGATAGTCAACTTCCCCACGCCGTCAAAATTCAAGCCTCCTGTGGTCACCCCAAGATATGATGGGAGCACCAACCCTGTCCACCATGTGGAGATGTATCAATCCGCGGCAGACATATACTCTATCTCAGATGAGATGAGATGTCGTGCCTTCTCTGGTACCCTGACAGGGGCTGCGCATGTGTGGTGCACGTCTCTTCCAAAAAATTCTATTGGAAACTTTAAGCAGTTGGCAGACCTGTTCATCCATAATTTCTGCTTTGGGGTGAGGCCACAGAAGAAGACCACACACCTGCTCTATGTTAAGAAGGGAAAGAATGAGACTCTGAGAGACTACATAGCCAGATTCAATAAAGAGAAGCTGGAGGTGGAAGACTATGAGGAGAGCATAGCTATGACAGCCCTGATTGGAGGGCTCCAAAAGGGGAAGCTATTATGGAAGCTTGCCGAAGACCCTCCGAGGACGATGGCCGAGCTGTTGTCAACAGCAGGAAAGGTGATGAACGCCGAAGAGGCGATGGCTGCAAAATATGAGGACGAAAGAGGAGGTGCAAGTGGGAGTAAATACCCCAAAAAGAACAAAGAGGGGAAGAAGAGAACCATGGATGATAAGTTCGCGGGGTACACCCCTCTGACGGTCAGCTGTGAACAGATCCTCAATGAGATAAAGAGTGACCGGACGCTGAAGTGGCCTAAAAAGCTGAGGGCAGCCCCCGGTAAGAGGAATAAGAACCTGTGGTGTGAATTTCACCAAGACCACGGCCACGTAACAGACAAATGCTTTGCTCTGAAAGATGAGATTGAGAAGATGCTGAAGGAAGGTAAGCTCAGAAAGTACGTCGACAAAGTCAACATCAAGAGGGGACGACCCCAGAAAGAAGCGAGTCGATGCCTGCAGAGAAGGTCCTCAAAAAAGAGGGGACGACCCCTCTGATGATGAGGACGACCCCGACCTCCCGCCGAGAGACGACCACGGCCCTGTCAAGAGGCTCAAAATGATCTCGCTCGGGGTGGGAATGATCTCCGGGGGACTTGCAGGAGGAGGGTCTGAGGTCGCCGACAGGAAGGCCCATGTCGCTGAGGCTAAGGCAGTGATGAAGACGGTGCACTCAACCTCCGTAGAGGTCAAGTCAGAAAAAAGGAAGAAGGTTGATATGGACACTTGGATTGTGGGATTTTCAAGAATGGACTTCAAGGGCCTATTGGCCCCGCATGATGACCCTCTCGTCATCACCACCAGGGTGCACGGGTGCGAAGTGCCGAGGATCCTGGTGGATGGGGGCTCATCCGCAGATGTGATGTTTTGGCCATGCTTCAAGGCCTTGGGCCTCAGTCGTGCCAGACTTGTCCCATACCATCATCCATTGATTGGGTTCAGTGGGGAGAAGGTTCACCCCCTAGGAATATATGAGGCTGATGTCAGGATGGGGGACGAGTGGCCGAGATGGCTCACCAAGAGGGTCAGTTTCTTTGTGCTGGATGAGCATGTGTTTTCGGCATACAACATCATACTGGGACGTGTGGCCCTCAAGGGGTTTGAAGCTGTGCCGTCCACGGTCCACCAGATGGTTAAGTTCCCTACCCCTTATGGGGTGGGGGAAGTTCAGGGAGACCAGACGACAGCGAGAGAGTGCTACTACAACTCCGCTGAAGAAAGGGAGGCACACAAGAGGGCTACAGCCACTTACAACATTGATACCCTAGACCCCAGGGACGAGACGAAGCTCAAAAAAGGAGAGGCAGCTGAGGAGGTAGAACCCATCATCCTCGATGAGGATGACCCGGGAAAAACCGTCCAAGTTGGCAAATCTCTGAAGCCCAGTATCAAGGAAGACCTCATCAAACTGTTGAGGAGAAGGCGAAGCGTCTTCGCGTGGGGTCATGTAGATATGCCAGGGATCGATCCTGAAATCATGTGCCACAAACTCAATGTGGTAGAGGGAGTGAAGCCGGTAAAGCAGAAGAGGAGGATTTACTCTAGAGAAAAGTATGAGGTCATCAGGGATGAGGTTAAAAAATTAGAAGACGCTGAATTTATCAGAGAGGTCATCTACCCTGAGTGGCTGTCCAATGCAGTCATCGTCCCAAAGGCCAACGGCAAGTGGAGAATGTGCGTGGACTTCACAGACCTCAACAAGCATTGTCCCCAAGACAGCTTCCCTCTCCCCCGCATCGACCAGATGGTAGACGCTACCGCAGGCCATGAGCTCATGAGTTTCATGGATGCCTACTCAGGGTATAACCAGATTTTCATGAACCCTGAGGACTCGGAGAGGACCGCCTTCATCACTGACAAGGGGACATACTGTTACAGGGTCATGCCCTTTGGCCTAAAAAATGCGGGGGCAACGTACCAGCGCCTCGTAAACAAAATGTTCGAAGACCAAATTGGGAAGTCTATGGAGGTTTACGTAGATGACATGCTGACTAAGAGTCTGAAGGCAGAGGATCATGTGGCAGATCTGGAAAGGACCTTTAATACAATGGACAAATACAAAATGAAGCTCAATCCGGCCAAGTGTGTCTTCGGGGTCGGAGCGGGGAAGTTCTTGGGGTTTATTGTCAATCAAAGAGGCATCGAGGCCAATCCTGAAAAGATAAAGGCCCTTATTGAGATGAAGACCCCCAAGTCCATTAAAGACGTTCAGAGGCTCACAGGGAGAGTGGCTGCCTTGAACAGATTTGTGTCAAGGGCTACAGACAGGTGTCTACCATTCTTCAAGATCCTCAGGAAGGCCTTCGAATGGAGCGAAGAGTGTGATGAGGCTTTCAAGGAGCTAAAATCATACTTAGGGTCTCCCTTGCTGCTGTCACGACCCGTGCAGGGTGAACGACTTTACGTGTACCTTGTTGTCTCAGAGTCCGCTATCAGTGCAGCAATCGTAAGAGACGAAGACGGGATACAGAAGCCCGTATATTTCAACAGCAAGGCACTCCAGGGGGCAGAGCAGAGATACCCGAGGATGGAGAAGTTGGCCTATGCCTTGATCCATGCCTCAAGGAAGATGAAACCGTACTTCCAGTCCCATACTATGGTCATCCTTACTGACTCTCCTCTTAGGCAGGTCCTACACAAGCCTGAAAAATCAGGAAGGCTAATGACCTGGGCTATAGAGCTGGGGGAGTTTGACATTGTGTATCAGCCTAAGACAGCCATTAAGGGGCAGGCCTTGGCAGACTTCGTGGCTGAGTTCACCTGGGAAGATGATGAGGCCGAGGGTGAGACCCTCGGGAAGACGGATACAGAAGACAAACCCGCAGACACACTCGCAGATATGGCTGAGACGAGCACCGCTAGAAGAAAAGTGGCTGAAAACGAAGAGGGAAGATACATCTTTAGACAGGGGTCCCTCTCTGAGGGAAATTTCTCTGAAGGAAAAACTCCATGGAGCCTCTTCGTTGACGGGTCCTCCTGTGATAGCGGAAGTGGTGCTGGACTGATACTATCAGCACCCGATGGCACAGACGTCGAGTATGCCCTGAGGTTCAATTTCAAAGCCTCCAACAATGAGGCTGAGTATGAGGCCTTGATAGCTGGCCTTGATAGCTGGCCTCTCCTTGGCCAAATCCCTTAGTGTCGGCCAAATGTCGGTTCACAGTGATTCAAGGCTGGTGGTGAATCAGATACTAGGAGCCTATGAGGCCAAAGACGAGAGGATGGCTAGGTATCTTGATAAGGTGAGGTCATTGCTAAAAAACTTCAAAGAAGTGAAATTCAAGAGGGTACCTAGGCTCGACAATGGCCGTGCTGACGCCCTTGCAAGGTTGGCCTCAGCTACTAGGACAGACATAAGGAGGACAGTCCCGGTAGAAATCTTGCTTCGACCAACTATCGAAGACGTCGGGGGAACACTTGGTGTTTGCATGAATGTTTCTCAAGAACCTTCATGGATGGACCCCCTGATCAGATACATTAGAGGGGGAGAGATGCCAGAAGCAAGCCAAGAGAAGAAGAAGCTGAGATACAGGGCTGCAAAGTTTACTGTCATCGGAGACACGCTGTACAAAAAGGGGTTTCTGCTCCCCTTATTTAGGTGTGTGCATCCCTCAGAGGTCACTTCCATTTTGCAAGACGTGCATGAAGGGTCGTGCTCAAGCCATATTGGGGGTAGATCCTTGGCAAAGAGGGTGATCACCCAAGGCTACTGGTGGCCGACCTTGGGGAAAGATGCTGCCGCATATGTTAAAAAGTGTGATAAATGCCAAAGATTTGCTACCATCCCTCACCAACCTCACCAGCCTCTCACCTCCATTACATCCCCATGGCCGTTCGCAGTATGGGGGATTGATCTGGTAGGACCCTTACCGAGAGCAGTCAATAACTATCGGTTCCTCATCGTGGCAATTGACTACTTTTCAAAGTGGGTAGAGGCCGAACCGATGGTCACGATCACGGAGCAGAAGACCTTCCAGTTCATCTGGAGGAATGTGATATGCAGATATGGTCTACCCAACACCCTCATCTCGGATAACGGGACTCAATTCAAGAATGCCTCTCTGCAGAAGTACTGTGAGAGGGTAAGCATCAAACAATTTTTCTCCACCCCAGGCCGACCTCAGGCCAATGGGCAAACCGAAGTTACGAACAGGACAATCCTAGATGGGATTAAGAAGAGGCTTGAGGAGGCAAAAGGAAGATGGGTCGAGGAGTTATATTCAGTGTTGTGGGCATACAGGACGACAGTAAGGACCTCTACCGGGGAGACCCCATTCATGTTAGCTTATGGATCAGAAGCAGTCATCCCCACCGAAGTGGAGTTTCCTACTCATAGGGTCCAAATGTATGACCCCCAGGGGAATAAGGAAGAGAGAAGACTTGACCTAGACCTGATTGAGGAAAGAAGGGAGGATGCTGAGATAAGGCAAGCTTCCTACCAGCAGAGGACCGCAAGGTTTTACAACCAAAGGGTGAAACAGAGGCCTATCGCAGTGGGAGACTTGGTTCTTAAAAAGACTTGGCAGAAACCCAACAAGCTCCATCCTAATTGGCATGGCCCATATAGGGTCATCGATGAAGTTGTCACAGGGACCTACAGGCTAGAAAACTTAGAGGGCGAATCTTTTTCAAACCCCTGGAATGCAGATCATTTGAAGAAATACTATCAGTAGTGTTGTAAGGTCTTGAAAGGCCATAATTGTAATTAGGGTTGCTCCAACAGAACACTTGGAAAATTAATGAGAAATATCAGTGTTTCCTTCATCCTATTGTCAGTCCTAGCATGCATGGGAAGTTGATCCCTCGGCTATAATGGGGACCAGTGGAGGGGACGGCCCCTCCACTCTCCTCAAAAAAGACGAGGGAAAACTAAATTAAAATCCATTAATTTGGTTAGTTGAATCCTCGGCTATAATGAGGGCCAGTGGAGGGGACGACCCTTCCACTCTCCTCAAAAAAGACGAGGGAAGACTAAATTAAAATCCATTAATTTGGTTAGTTGAACCCTCGGCTATAATGAGGGCCAGTGGAGGGGACGACCCCTCCACTCTCCTCAAAAAAGACGAGGGAAGACTAAATTAAAATCCATTAATTTGGTTAGTTGATTCCTCGTCTATAATGGGGACCAGTGGAGGGGACGACCCCTCCACTCTCCTCAAAAAAGACGAGGGAAGACTACATTAAAATCCATTAATTTGGTTAGTTGAACCCTCGGCTATAATGAGGGCCAGTGGAGGGGACGACCCCTCCACTCTCCTCAAAAAAGACGAGGGAAGACTAAATTAAAATCCATTAATTTGGTTAGTTGATCCCTCGGCTATAATGGGGACCAGTGGAGGGGACGACCCCTCCACTCTCCTCAAAAAAGACGAGGGAAGACTACATTAAAATCCATTAATTTGGTTAGTTGAACCCTCGGCTATAATGAGGGCCAGTGGAGGGGACGACCCCTCCACTGTCCTCAAAAAAGACGAGAGAAGACTACTTAAAAGTCATTTGGTTACTTGAACCCTCGGCTATAATGAGGCCACATTAGGGGACGACCCCACAGTGGTCCTCAAAAAAGACGAGGGAAGGGTTAGTAGCATCAACAGTGAGCAAGCCATAATAAAATGAAATAAGGAAGACAGCAAATATGGAAGAGACTGGTATTAATAAAATATAAGTGTCAAGTGTTTTTACAAGGCCTTTGAACAAAAAGTACAAAAATAAGGGTATGGGCTACAGCCAGCCACCCTAGGGGACGACATCGGAGGGCTGGGCCTCAACAATGGGAATGGTCTCCTCAACAATGGGATGATCTTCAGATGTACCGACCCCTTCAATCTGGACTTGCGACTCCACTTGGTTGAGGGCCTCTGCAATTAGAGGGTCGTCCAATTGAACACCCTCCAGTGATGGGCGAACAGAGGAGACGACATCGCCAAATTTGAGGACGACCCATCGGCAGGCCGTCCTGATACCCCTCTCAAGATATTCAAGGCCGAAGCCCTGAAATTCATCTGAGGTCTTGTACGCCTCCACAGCATCAGACTCAGCTTTCTTGATGGCTGCTTCCAGATCAGTCTTATGCTGGGCCTCCAGGTTGAGCAGAGCCTCATCCTTGCCCTTGATCAACAAGTCCTTGTCCTTGATCAACAAGTCCTTAGCCTGAAGATCGGCATCATGTTGCTTCGTCGGCTCATCAAGGACTCTAGCGTGCTCAGTCCTTGCGCTCTCCAGCTCGACCCTAGCAGTGTCCAACTCTGTCCGTAGGTCAGCCTCTTGTTGAATGGCCCTCTCAGCTTCATGGAATTTCTGTTGGTTCTCAGCCATCCACTTGGTGGCTGAGGTGAGGGCACAGACAGACTGCAAGAAAAAATGAAGAAATATCAAAGGGGGCCGAGGGAACAGTTTGTGAAAATGAAATTAAAGAAAGTCAAGACCAATACCTGAGCAAGGGAGTGCAGACCGTAGTCATACACTTTGGCAGGGGGCATCTTTGCCAAGAACTCGTAGTCAGAGGCCGACGGTCCAGAGAACATCGAAGCCTTGGCCGCCCTCAAATTGGCAATAAGAGATGAGGGGTCGGCCCTCAGATGGGTCAGACTCTGAGACCAGAAGGCCCCCATGCTTGATGAAGAGGTTGCCCCCTCAGAGGCCTCGGCCCTGGCCCTCGTCTTAGGGTCAGGACGAGGCTCGACTGGAGCCTCAGGCTCCTTCCTTTTGTGGCTAACAGCTGTCGGCTCAACAACTGTCGGCCCTGAGGCCCTTGTCTTCTTAGGAGCTTGCTGAGGCTCCTTCCCCTTCTTTGACAGACCAAGGCTTGGAGCAGTCATATCCCAGAGATAATCTGACACGCCTGCAGGACGACCTAAAAAGGATACGATGAATCAGAAAAGTTCAGAGATAAAGAGAGAACACTTCAAAAATAAGTAAAGAAGGGAAAATGTTCAGTATAACTCACATAGTTCTGTTAGAGGGCCGACCCTCAGACCAGCTTCTTTAAGGAAGCGAGGGGTCATCAAATCTTCGAACTTTGGGATCTCACCCTCTCTCCCTCATCCCCTCAGATACTCAACAATATCCCTCTCCTCCAAGCTAAGTCCGGGGTCTGACCTAGCTTTCATGGAGGGGTTAGACCATCTGTTAGGAATCCTCGGAGCATCGGCAGAAGGGGACGCCTCGGTGGAGCTCTCCCATGCCCCAGATATGAAGAAGAACCT
Source organism: Sambucus nigra (assembly GCA_949130495.1). NCBI lineage: Eukaryota > Viridiplantae > Streptophyta > Magnoliopsida > Dipsacales > Adoxaceae > Sambucus > Sambucus nigra. Next base: position 99,220,220 of record OX422207.1, on the reverse strand, counting down.
TTTTTTCCAGTCATGATTGGAAGTTTGAGCTACGTGGAGAAGCTTCTTCTCAGACCTTCTCGCCCCTAGATGATAGTATCCGGGCTGTTTAGATGAGGAGGTGATATTGTAGCAGGCCAAGAACACGTCGGACGAGGGCTCGTCAGTGAAAGCGTTTTTCCACAAAGAGATGTACCCCAGAATCGTCCTCCAAGAATTGGGTGGAAGTTGCGAGGGGGAGACGCCCAGAGCCGACAGAATATCTATAATGGCAGGGTGAAAGGGAAGTATGACACCTACTTTGAACATTTTCTCGTAGACTGCAACTTCTCCCTCTTCACCCTCAAAGACCCTCTCATCCTCAGAGGGAACCCTCATAGTCACCCCAGGTGGCACTCCGTAAATATGCCTCCATATCAGAAGATCCCTATCCCTGACAGAGGAGATAAAAGACGAGGCATGGGAGGTATCAACCTCATCATCTGTATCATCGTCCTCATCCTCCTCATCACCTGCAGGAGGACCCTGAGGAAATGCCACTTGGAAGGCGTTGGGGGATAGGGTTGTCACAGGGACAGCCTCAGAGGGGATCGTACCCTCGGCCTCTCGGGGAGGGCTAAGGTCAGGTGAGTCCCTTCTACCAGAAGTTCCAGCACCAGTTGGAGAGGAGGTTCTCTCGTCCATCTCACTTGGGTTGGGTGTCTCGGCTGGACGAGACGACGACCCACAAGACTCAGAGGGTTCAGATGGTCTAATGGTGGCAAGAGGAATGGGAAAGATGGGTCGTACCCAATTGGGGTCGGCTCCTCGTCTCCTCTCTTCCTCTTCCTCTATCCGTCTGATCTCGGTAAATAGTTTCTCTCTCAAGGACGGGAATTCAGACACCAGGTTGTAAAGCCTCCTAAGCATTAAGGGGAAGACCCTACACTTAAAGAAATTATACTAGACTTGGCTAATTTAACCACAAACACTTGGGAGATTGACCAGGATTGACCTTTGGATTAAATAAAGAACTCGAGGGTTTTCGTCAAGAACGTTCGAAGAACCAGTGACCGGAGAAGACGCCGGAAAAAGCTATGGGGGAACTCTAAGAACCAGACGACCTACGACCCTAAAAAATAGACAGAAATGAAGGCAAAAGAAGGCAAAAGGAGAAAAAGGTTACCTGATGAGGAGAAGGGCAAGAACGCTGCTGAGACCTGGGAAATCGGAGGCTGAAATGGCAATGGGAACTGGTTCTAGAGAGAGAATAGACTTGGGCGCGAAGAAGAAGAAGATGAAGAGAGAGTTTGAAAAATCTCTTAAATACTCTTGTAATGAGTGGACTCATTTACCGAAGAAAGATATAATTAGGGCACAAGGCCCTAAGCGTACTGCACAGCCGCCCTGCCTTGGAAACTGGAACAGCAATGAGTATCTGCACAGGTGTCACTCACCCAACTGATCACACGTGTCTCGAATTCAGCAAATATCCCTCAGCCATCCCAATGACACCTATGGCTAAGGGCTGGGGGGTGATTGATGTACCCGTGTATACCCTCAGCATGGATGAAGATTACCTAAATACGGACGACACTACGAGGGGACGACCCTTCACCAGGCCCCAGCTGGCCACCACCAGGTCCAGACGACCCTACGAGGGGCCGACCCTCCACCAGGCTCCAGACGACCCTACGAGGGGCCGACCCTACACCAGGCTGTAGCCGACCCTACGAGGGGCCGACCCTTCCTCAGGCTCCAGACGACCCTACGAGGGTACGACAGTACGAGGCCAGAATCAAACCAGGCTCCCTACCGGAAGAAACTTTGCCCTCGGCCTCGGCTCATAGGCCGAGGGTGACATCATGACAGCGCGTGATCCGGGACACGCGTGGAACAGTGCGCGTCAGGCTCATATGACACGTGGCAGACCGTTATAACCGAATCACACCCTCACGTGAGGGAATATTATGTCATCATTTGGCATCTACAGGTGTTAACAGGGGATAGGTTAGATCATCATTCACATGCACCATGCTTACTTGGGGGGTACACTACACCCCCCAAGACCTATATAAACTTGTCACCTACAACCCTACAGGGGATCGATCCATGAACAGTAGCCCTAGCTAAAACTCTGCTTGTTCACACACAGTAGAGAGAGAGAGAGGGTTATGTGCATTGTATCCAAGGCCATTAGTGCCCATACTTAGTGGATCACACACTCACAGTGGATGTAGGCCAATTTGGCTGAACCACTATACATCAGTCTTATTTCCTCTTATACTCATCCCCTTCTACATACTTATACACTTATACATCTCCATGGCTGCCATGGCTGCTACTGCTTGAGCTCACTATCACTTATCTGGTGGTGCTAAATCTTAGCATCATCAGTAACTTCGGTAAATTCTCTTTCCGGTAATTTTGGCAGTAGCTGATACATAATGGTATTTTTTTTACCACTTACCTAAACCTGTTCATATGCATATTTAAAATAGTAAAAACAATAAAAAAAAAAGTACATAATTGTCTCGTCTCCATTAACATTTTTTGCTTATAAAAACATTGCAAAAGTGAATTAGAAACATTGAAGACAATCGCTTTACTTAGCAATTCATTAATTAAAAAATAAATGTACAGGAAGATAGTCAACAAAGTAATATCACAAAGGCAGAAAAATTGTACCGCGTGTTGTCGGTAAATAAAATAATATGATTCATTTTATTTAGATTGAAGATCATATGTAGGAAGGTGAGATTGAGAGGGAACGAGAGAAAATTCTTACCAGGTGCAAGAGAGAGAGAGAGAGATGTCGGCAGAGAGATTGTAAACATTATGTCTGATGGAGGAGTTTGTTACATTTTATATAATTAAAATATATGGCTTAGATTGAGTCAAATAAATAAAAATCTCTCATTTAATATACTAAAAATAACAAGTATAAACTTTAGATCTTAAGAGTGTGGTTGTGTTTGGCTATATCCATAGTATTCTTGTTTTATTTAATTCGGTAAATTCGGTAATATCATTTTGATAATTTCGATTTTTCATTTTGGTACGGTACAGTCGGTAAATCGGTTATTGAAATCTTAAAACCAAAATCAACCACAAAAAATACGGTAATTTTGGTTTCGATAGTTTCAATTTCGGTAAGTAAAAAATATATACCATTAGCACTTTTTTTAGGTACAAAACGATTATGTAAGAATTTTTACCGTACCACAAACACCCCTAGTTTGGGATATAAAGTGTCATAAGACCATTTTTAAAGCATTCTTCCACCAAAAATAGGTGCAACTCCGGAGCAGTGTCCATATTAGGTCTTCCCGCGACATTGAGAACTCCCTGTCAAGATCCTTTGCAAACAAGACTACAATTAATTTCAACTTTTACGACGCATTGTCATTTCATTGTTGCAATGTTATTTTTTGTTATTATAAAATTTAATAATAATTGGTATTGGAGTTTTATTATTAATATGTGTATTTTTACATATTCAATCATAAATATTTTGAATTTTATAATTTTATTGCAAAGAAAGAATTAATAACATAAAAATAGAAAAGATTAAGGTAGAAAAATTGTGAATTATGAGTCACTTATTAATATTTATTTTTATTTTTTATGGAGTAAAATGTTTTAAAATGTGAGTATAGCATATTTAAAACCATTTCATAACTCTAAATACACTTGACTTTCTAATAATTAGCCAGCCATAATGGGCAACCCAAATGTCCACTTTTATTATTTTCCAGCTCATAATTGGTTAGATAAAGGGTATTTTAACTATATAAATGTGTTACGCATGTATAGTCATGCCACCCCACTACACAATGTGTATAGTGGGACCCACATCATGTCGTGCTAAACTGTTTAGCGCGGAGTGGGCTCAGATGCTACACAGTTTAGTGTGATCCAATTAGGGTATAAAAAAATTCCAATGGTTAGATATCAACAAGAGTTAACGGTTATATAAGTTTTACTATAAATTCAAAACGGCCCCTTATTATTTTTCACCTCAATCATAAACTCAGCCTCTAAAATTTCATTAAAACATCCAAAAATTGCATCTCCCTCAAACTCCACTCGCATACCAAATTTCACCCGAAATGACGAAGTGTTATTATGACACGCCTACATTCACTAGATTGGCAACTGGGAAAAACCAATCAGGGAGAACGCTATGGGGGAAATCACTCATTAATACAATTGTAGCGACGGATTAATTTACAAACATATAGATAACGCGTTACAAGGGAAATTTCGCATGATAAACAAAGATTGTTTGTTATATTTTGTGAAGTTGTGTCATGCTTACGGGTCTAGTCGTGAGAATGAGACCTATGAGATTGATTGGTTCAGTTTTACTTACGTTGAAGTAATTGAATATGTTATTGGTGAATATTTATATAACTTTTTTTTAATAATTTTTTTTTAAAAAAAATCACCCATGCACGAGCGGATTTCAAATGGGATATAGGCCATGTATTTGCGTTTGACCAATATTACGAGTTGTTAAAGGATTTTTCATAATACAACAAGTCATATATTAGGTCAAATTTATGGATGAAGATAATCAGTCAAATCCACACATTCCCTTAGATTCAAATGACGTGCACCATAATTCAGGAGACATGAATCCGCCACTCGATAGTCCCGTAAGTTGCAAAACTAAATGGGAAGAAATGAGCAGCCGCTAAGAGCTTGACAACACACAGGACCCCGCTAGGAAATTTCAAGTCCATTACTTAATCATTTAACACAAATTCTGCCGAGTCACAAGTTAATCGCCGAATTTTAAATGACAAGGTGGAGGATCTAATTCAAATTCGTATGAAAAAGTGTGCGACTCAACTTCGTCGGGAACATCGAAAGTAATCCGAGCTACAACTTGGATGCAATGAATATCGAATTATATATATGAGTCGTTACCACTAACTTCACACGCTGACAATATACTTTTCATCACATGCAAACGAACCAAATCATGCATCGACAGAATCAAGCTTCTCAAAATATATCACAACCTGATATCAAATGTTGAATTATTGATTATGTCAAGTTATGTAATCGTTTTCTTAGATTTTTCAATGCATTTTGTATAAAATAATATTAAGGAGGATATTTAATAGATTTTGATCAAATTTAAATATTTGAAGATAAATTTAACATCATATTGAAAAAAATAAAATTAAAATGAAGATGAACATAGTTAATGTGAAGGAAATAATACAACTACACGTGTGAGGAGGGGACGTGCCCTTGATTCGTTTAAGATCCAATCCGTGAAGATAAAGACTACTGGATCTAACCTACCTACGAGAATCAAGGAGCAAAATAACCAATTTAGTTGAGATAACTATTATTGCTAATAAAGCCTTACACGAGTTAATGATATCTTAATCTATAAATATAACCCTAATCCCCAGGGTAAGGAGATGTAATTACGATTAATTGAATCAGACTAATAGAAAGAAGAAAAAAACTCCTATGGACGTCGCCACATTGTTGAACCATGTAAATATTGTTCTTGTGTGCTTGTTAATGATTTACTTTCTATACATCTTAATATTGTGTTGAACATAAATATTATGATTTTGTCACCTATAATTGGCGCCATCAATGGGAAATGATTTTTCTTTCTCGACATTACAAGCCAAAAAAGTTATGTCTCATTCATAAAGTGAGACTCGTCGTCTCTCGGTAGTCGTTAAAACGATTAGAACGATGACGAAGCTCCTTGGATCAGGAATATGATCTGACCCAACAGAAGCCATAATACTTCCATCTCTCGTTATCATCCACGTGAGGACCAAGCGATGGAATGTAACTTGCCACCTCTATCTAACCAAATATCACAAATCATGAATGCTTACGAGAAATGCCTTCGTGAATATGAGGCATTCACTCGCTCCTCCTGGAGAATAATTCTTACATCCAACATTAATTGAAGAGGATGGTACAAGAGATCTACAGAGGCATATCAAGCGCTATGAACTCGCTCTTACCCCTAGTCCTTAGGCAAGTAAAATTCATAGTTGAGGAATGAGTTATGTAGTGTGAACAAGGTCATCACGACTATAAGGATATTTGCAACCTCATAGAGATAGGAACGACCATCATTCCCACTGAGGAGAAGGAACCATTACGTAACTGGCCAAAAGGGTACTTATCTACCAAATGAAGTCTTCATTCACCCGATCAATCGAGGGCTTTTATCCTCTCAAGAAGTTCACAACCACTAGATTCAAGATTTATGATGGAAAAATTACTCCTATTAACACTTTGGAATAACAATGAGGCCCTCATGTGCTGGATTTGTCCTTCCGGTTTGGGGGACATTACACAAAATTGTTTTGAGAAATTGTCACACTAGACGATCTTTGTGACACCCCGCCTAATCTAATATCGGGTGATCAATCCTTTGATAAAATTAAATAGGAATCCGGTAACATTTCATTATTAAAATCACTGTCACAACAAATAACAGAGGTATAAAACCAATATGAGCATTTACCAAATGAAATGACAAGATGACTTTGAGCACAAATATAAATAACGTAAATCGAATAAACCAATTCTTACCATAATTGATAATCTAACATAATAAATACTGAGAAATAATATATATCTGACAAGAATAAAAGGTTCTATCCAACTATAGGTAACACGACCAAAAGAAAATATTGAAACTGAAACTCAATCCTATTTAGATTGAAGTGAAATGAGTTAGCTATAATCAATCTTGTAGAATCCACAGCTACTGCGCGTGATGTAATGAATGAGAGACTAGCATCATTATCCAGCCTGCTCTACACCTGGAGTTTTGAAAACAAAACATATTTGCCAGCGGGTCAAAGCTCGAAAAAATTTGAAAATATTTTGCAAGTACTTAAATAATTTAAACATAAATGTGCAGTGTATTACCTTCATAATTCATTTTCCAGTCCCACTCACATGCGAATTATCCTCACCTCTCATCTACATTGCGCACCTCACACATTCATTTTATTATCCTAATCATACTACCTAGCCTAACTAGGACAATAACCGCCATCATAGGCCATCCCGCTAATAGTCACCATTAGCTAATATATACTACCCTCGCTAGGTATACTTTCATAAATGACTACATACCTATATACGTTATATAAATAGATATACACACAATATCTTATATACACACACATATATACCACTTGTTATATATGTATATAACACATCCCAGAGCCTGGACCTTACAGATGCATCCCTTGTGTGATATCGGTCTCCCAGTATACCACATACCACAATTGAGCCAGTGGGTCGGAATCTCACCACCGAAACCAAACGTAAACACAAAAAGTAGAGGTGCTCATAAACATACGTCCAAACTATACCACATTGCACCCAACCTATGTCCAAACCAATACATATCCTTGAGCATGGATAATGTCTATGCAACAGTACTGTGACGTAACGAATTAATCCAACACATGCTGATCAATGTTAGGGTGGAATACACACTAAGCACAATATCCTAATGATACCACTACCGAGTATGTATGTTCCAAATAAATACATAAAGAATCATATATATATATATATATATATATATATATATATATATATATATATATATATATATATATGTATGTATGTATGTATAAAGTACTGACTACGTATGACAATCCCATAGGGCACTAGCCTATCAATCCTAAAGTTCGAACGGACTTCCCGATTTTCCATTAAGTGTTCACTGACTTGTATTTCAGTTCCTCTCACTCAAATCTATCTAACCGTTGGCCTAAAATATGCACCAGCCCCTGAGAATGTTCCATAGTAATCCCAACCTACCCCGGAAAACCATACGCCTGTTTCTCAAACACTAACAGGTCAAAATAATGGACAGCGAAAATTGAGATAAGCCAACAAACCAAACCGGTTCGGTCAAGCAAACTGATTCGCTCCCCCAGTGAACCAATTCGGTTTCTTGGGTTACCCTTCATCTTTAACCTTGTGATTTCACCTCGTAAACCCTCTAATGGTGGACCCAAGCCTCCCAAAACCATAAATTAAGATCCCATGTCAATAAATGATCATTCCAGAAGTATTTTATCACCAAATTAATCCCTAATCCAACATCAAATCTCAAAGATGTTTAATCATTTATCTAATTCATTCAGCTCATAATTTATCAAACCTTAAAATTCATTGATCTAATACCCTATCAATGTTCTTCATAATCATATTCTCGGATTCATATCACGAATTTCCAACTTATTAATTTTCAATCATGATCATAGGTTAAACACATCCTTTAAATTAATTCCCAAAAGTTTCATCTTTTTTAATTCCCATCTTAGTTATTAATTAATCATAAACGTAATTAATCGTAGAAAATTACAAATCTAAATAAAGTAAACACTTGACTTATTAAATTAAAATTTGAAGTCTTGACTCGTAAAGTTAAATTGATTTCTGGAGATGTTCTTCCTCTCTTCTCCAAGTTTGTTCTCTCTTTTTTTCTTTTTACTCTTATCTTTGATCTCTCCCTTAATATCCAATAAGCAGAGGCTAGAATAAGGCTACTATCCACCCCACTTAACCTTAAATACCTTTCAATCACACCTTAATCCCGATTTTAGGTATATTCCTAAGGATAAAAAGATAACCATACCCCCATATGGGTCCTACTATGATTAAAAGCCACCAGAACCCAACTATAACCCTTGAGTACTTATTATGGACTATTTCGACCCATTTCAGATCATCGGTGCACTCATAACATCTCCGCATGTGCCCCCTCTCCCCATATACAAAAAATCTTCTCGCAAAGTCTATCGACCTCTTGCCTTGATGATTATGCCTCATTCTCTGGCCCTAATATCCCCGGACCTGGTGCATTCTAGTTTAGTTCCCCTGGGCCTGCTGGCCATAAGGAGCGTGCAGTTGGCCCTGATAGCTCTGCTTGTACCCTTCATATCCTGGTTTGTAGTTCTTAGTTAAGTCCCTCTATTGGGAACCACGCTCTCGATGCCTACCTTGCTGGTGCGGCACCCCACTGGCACGGCTACCCCCCAGTCATACCCTGCTGGCTTGACTCTCATGTCCTTTTTGTTCCCATCAGGTGGAAATGATGATCATGGTTATGTAGCAATGTGACGTTAATGATATCATTATAAGTCTCAACATAGAGTTCCACAAGATATGCTGACGGATCCTCCAAGTGATCCCATCCATAAACTTGAGAATGCTCTTCTTATTCGTTTTCACCTCGTCTAGAATAAAGTTTGCCAAGAGAGTGAACTCCTTATCCTACTTGTCCACTATCTATCCCTCCTTTGTGAGATCCAAAAATATCCTCCTCATCTCTATCTTCACAACTGATGAAAAGAACTTGCGGTCAAACTGCACTCAAAACTCCTTAATAATCATAGTATCCCTCTCCTCAGGCGTGATGATTGCCCCAACTAGATTAAAATTAAATAGTACCTACTTCTGAGTGTCACTTCACTAAACCATAAAAATACGACTTTAGATATCCTTCTTATATTGGCTCCCAACAACTATATCAGCACTCCCTTGAAACTCTGGTGGATGGCCCTTCGAAAAAGCCTCCCTGACTCACTTCCATACGAATCACAACGTGTGAGTCTGTACTGGGTTGGAACTAGTGGTTGTGTTTATGCCTGAGGCAATTATTGTGCCATGAATGTCACAACAACATTAATTTCCCATGCTGCTATGGTTGCCACCTCAAATGCGATCACAATTCCCTGACTCTCTGCGGCTCTGGCAGGTGCTCCCTCTCTACGACCCTCTTTGCTACATGATCTGGTCTCCCTCTCCTAGTGTTTAGCATTTGAAACCAAATTGAAATTGTATGCAATTCCACTTATATACATAAGAGTAGAAGAAGAACAAAACAGCACAATAGTAAATATCAGTCCTAAACATAGAGCTCTAAATAAAATAAACATAACGCTGACAACATTATAAGTTTTCACAGATCCTAAGGATACTAGAACTTGATGATTTGATACCAAATGTGACACTCCGCCTAATCTAATACCGAGTGATCAATCTATTATTAAAATTAAACGGGAATCTAGTATGAATTCCTTCTTAGAATCACCATCGCAACAAATAATATCAGTATAAAACCAACACGAACATATATCAAATGAAATGACAAGATGACTGAGAGAATATATACAAATAACGTAAATCGAATAAACCACCAATTACCACAATTAATAATCCAACATAACAACTACTAAGAAATAATAGATATCTGACAGGAATGAAAGGTCTTATCCAACTACAGACAACACACCCTAAATTAAATACTGAAATTGAAACTGAATCCTATCTAGATGGAAATGAATTGAGGTGACTTTAATCAATCACATAACATCCAATGTTACCGCGTGTGACGTCATGAAAGGGAGACTAACCCTGTTGTCCCTACTTCTGCACATCTGAGGTTTTGAAAACAAAACATATTCACTAGCGGGTCAAAGCCCGAAAAATATTTGAAAATATTTTGCAAGTATTTAAGGTATTCATTTTATTATCCTAATTATACTATCTAATCTAACTAGGACAATAACCTCTATCATAGCTCATCCCATTAATTGTCACCATTAGCTAATATATACTCCCCTCACTAGGTATACTTTCATAAATGATTACATAGCTACACACGTTCTACAAATAGATATACACATAATATCTCAAATACACATACATTTATCTCATTCTAAATATACGTATATATCGCATCCCAGATCATGTACCTCATGGATGCATCCCTCATGTGTTATCGGGATCCAGGTATACCACGTACCACAACTAGGCCACCAGGTCGAAATCTCACCATTGAACCTAAACGTAAACAGAAATAACGGAGTTGATCATAAACATACGTCCGTGGGTTACAACCAACCGCTCTCCAAGCCAACATCTATCCTCACACTTGGATAGTGGCCATGAAATAGTATTATAACCTAAGGAATCAATCAAACACTTGTTGGTCAACACTAGGCTAGACTGCCCACTACGCCTAACCTCCTAACGGTAGCACTACTGAGTAGGTATGTTCTAAATAAATACACACACACACACACACACACACACACATGTACATATATAAATAACCCACACTACGTATATATATATATATATATATATATATATATATATAGTACTGACTACATACAGAAATCCCTCATCATACTAGTCTACCAATCTTGAAGTTTGAACAAACTTCTCAATTTTTTATTAAGTGTTCACTCACTTGTAATTTGGTTCGTGTCGCTTGAACCTATCTAACCACTACTAGAAAATACCCTTTTAAGGCAATTTAAAATTCAATTTTATGACCATTTTAATTAAACTATCATAATAAATATGATTATTTCACAATTATGACCCTTTTTTCTTTTAAGCAAATAATTATGACACGTGTATATTTATTGGGTCATATTAATATGATATGTTATGACCGTAATATTTTAAGTGTCATATAGTATATTTATGTTCTATGACAGTATTATATACATGGTAATATTAAATATAATTTTATAAAATAAATATTTTTTTAATAATTTACGACCCATTTTAAGAAAAAATATCAAAAGAGAGAAACAATTTGTAGGGAAAGAAGAGGAACAATCTCAAATTTGGGAGATACCCACTTCTCCCCAACTCTATTTGTACGATTATCATGGAGTCATCTCCCTTATCCTACAACAACCTCATCCCACATCCCACCTTTTTTCTACCCGCATTGATTGTCTCCTGCTTCAGATTTTGTGTAAGCATTCTCACTCTTTTGGAACTTTAATATTGTTGTTTTCTAGGGTTATTACTTATGTTTTTAGCTTAAATCTGATTCTACTTTCTTCAAATCCATAGTATGGTTGATTAAAATATAATAACAAGATTGAAGTTGGATTGATCTATCATGTAGTCAATTTCAATATTGGGTAGTCATTATATGTGCTTAATTTCTTTTTTTTACGAAAGAAGATTGAAGTGTGAAACTATTTTGAACTGGGTATTTGTTAATTGATTTTGAAGTTTCAACTGTTCTTTTTATAATTTGTGGGGTAATTTATCTATTACGTTTTATGTTTGCTTAGCTTGTTATGTGAAGCATGTGTCCACATTTCTTGTCGTCTGGATGTTTGATGATTGCCCTCTGTGAAAGGATATCTGATGACTTGCTTTCATTTTTTGTTTTTATGGTTTTAGGCTGAATTAGGGTGAAGTATCAAATTTTGTATGATTGTAAGGCCCTGGTTAATCACAAGTGTAAGAACTCTGCAACAGTGTAAGGGGAGAGGTGTTATAGAATTGGCATGAATAGAACTCACAGAATAATGATTTATGTCTCTTATATTTTCATTGTATTTCTCTTATATTTAGCTGAATTTGAGTTTTGTTGAAGCTGAAGTTAAAAACGGATGACATGTGTATGGAGTCAATTGATTATTTACATTTGTATTGTGTTTTACTTATATTTGGAGTTTGATTTTGAAGTGGCGTATATATTGAATTGTTGACGAAGCTCAATTTTGTTGTTTATCAAATTTTTATTACTTTTTTCTTAGATATATCGTATGTTGTGATTATGAGTTTGTCTTCAATTTTTAATGAAGCTGAAGCTAAAGGTGATGATGTTTCTTCGAAATTCATTGATTTATAACTGCTACATCGTGTTTACTTATATTTAGAACTCGGTTATGAGTTTCAGCTTGTGCTAAATTGTTGATGAAGCTAAATTTCATTGAATTTCAAAGTTTACGAATAATTAAGTGTTTATATTGTATTGAGATCCAATTATTTACTTTGTGTTCAATTTAGTATTGATTGTTGGTTATATTTTCTTATAAAACATAATCTAGGTACAATTTAATCATTGAACTAAATATGAATATCATTTTCGTATGGATAAATGATAATAGTCATTCATGTAGTTAAAAAGTTAGCGAATTTTCTGCCACAATACACTTATTCCACGCTTCGTGATTCTCTCCCTTTCATAAAGAAAAATGGATGTCTTAGTAGTTTTTACTATATTATCATTTTCAATACATTATTTTCAATGGATTGTAATCATAGATTTAAGTTTTGAAGTTGTGACAAGGAATGAGGTGATATAACTTAACTTAATTTATATTAATTAGTATTGTATGCATTGCAGTGGATTGCTAATTTGTTGCGATGTAGCTTAATTTTAGTGGATTGTTCCTTCGATTATTAGTATTATATGCAATGCATCCTTATTTCCATATACACATGTAGCTTAATTTATATTTATATGTAAAAGAGGTTTATAAGAAAATTTGTGTTTGTGATTGGTTTCAACAATCCACTATGTATATGTTTTGTGCATATATGTAGTTTTTTTGTATTATGAGACTGCTCCTGGAATGGTGATGTTTTCCAGGCCCAAGCACGAAAAAAAAATTCCTTTGTCCAAGAAAATGAAAAAAATGCAGGTGAAGCTTGGGTTATAGCGCAGAGTTTCTTAGTCAACATCTTTTGCGCTTGAAGTCTATATCATGATGATATCCATTTCTTTTTTGTAGAATAAAACAGAAGAGCGCGCAGTCCATTGGATAATGAATAAGAGATGAGGTTTTAGAGTTTAGACTTGATTTAAATACTTTTAAAGAATCCAGAGATTGAATCTCCACTGGATGGACGATCCGATCAAGAGTTCTTATCTTAGCAGAATAAGATATGCATATCTCTTCAACTTCAAAGAATGGATAAGGCAACATTAGTTATCAGATAAGTTATTTATTTTATACAAACTCCCTGTGTTAGTATCTTTACATATGTGCATGTATTTATATGCCTGCGTATTGCAAGTGCAAGAATTTACACGTTTAAGAGAGAGTTTTGAGAAATTGTTCTCTCGAGTGGAACCATATGGAGAGCATAACCCCCAAAGAAAGTTAGTATATATGTATATATGATTGTACAGATTACTTTTACCTTCTTTCCATTTGTTGATCCCCTTATTTTCATGTGCCATTATTCCTCTGCCAAACAAAACAGAGTTTTCTACCTTATTCTATGTGATGTGTTTGATTAATTTAATTTGTATAATTCTCGTATCCTGTATGTTTTGTTCATGATGCAATTTTTTTTATTATTTTAATTTTTGTGCTTGAAAACCAATTTCCAAATGGATAATGTATTTATTTGTTTTTAAAAGTTTTAACACTGAGGGTATGAGTGACTGTTGGTAATGTGTTGGATGACATGTTCAGGGAACTGAAATGCAGCTTAGTTTAGCTATTGAAAGTCAGAATCCCACGTTATCGGTTAATAGGAGGCTGGCATGTGAACAGCTAAGCTACTATGGGCAGGTATGTGATACCCTTATGCTTGAAGTTTGAATTAATTCATTGTTTATGCATATAGTTGTCAAGCTATCTGATGAAGTTCGTTTAACTTATTTTTATGTCTGCTTTTCTCGTAAACAACAAGAATAACATGTAATTAACGTATGTTTCAATCATTTTTTGATTGTTCTAAATTTTAACACATGAAATGTATTAAAATTTCATGTGTTAAGTTCATGTTAATTTCATGTCATGTTATTGTGTCATTTCAAAAGTTGCCATCCCTACCAAGCGTACATAATTAATTGGTGCAGTCATGCATCTTTTATGCATATTTTCTTTAGCTATTTATGGTGTTCGTATTATTTGACACTGTACCTTTCTAGTTTCTGAACTTAAAAGCTTTATTGTAGGGTAGACCTTTATTCCATTATTAGTTCATAGATTTGGTGTTGTTATAAAATGAAGCAAGGGTAGAAATGGACATGTAAATTACAGAGATTCTAAGTTAACACGTATAATCCAACCATTTTTCGGAGGGAATGCAAGAACTGCCATTATTTGCACCTTAAGCCCTGCATGGAGCCATGTGGAACAATCTAGAAATACTCTATTATTTTCTAGTTGTGCAAAGGAAGTGAGCACTTATGTGCAGGTCAATGTAGTGATGTATGATAAAGCCTTGGTTAAGCACTTGCAGAAAGAGTTGGCTAATTTAGAGATTGAGTTAAGAACTCATGGCTCTACATCCATTTCTGATTATGTGGCGTTGCTGAGAAAGAAGGATGTGCAAATTGAAAAGATTTTAATTCATTTTCATAGTTCATTTATCCATAAATATGAACTTGTTAACATTTTTACTCTTTTAAAACCCACACAACCTTTCTTTATTGCTCTCTCTCTCTCTCTCGTTTGTTTGACACCAATCCATGGATTCAGAATCAGGAGGAGTTGGTGACGATCAGCAATAATCACGGTCTCCCTCCTCCAAGTCGGAATCAAGGCCTATTTCTAAAGAAGCAAGAGGACCTCCCAATTTCATAGGGAAACATCGAATGGCAGCTTCAATAGCTCACCTTCATCAGCAAATCCAAATCATCCAGGACGAATTGGACCAACTTGAAACACTTGGTCAATACTCCATTATTTGCAGAGAGTATGTCACCATTTTTTAATTGTTCTAAATTTCTTAGAGTCTAATTATATTACAAGTTCTAAATTGCAATCTTTGAGAAACACATGAAATTTTCTTTAGAGATAAGTTCTAAATTTCAAAACAGTGTTAGCCTCTATATAATCAGTTACAGTATCACACAACTGAGCAGAAGTCACCTGAGTCTGCTCAGTTAGCAAATCAATTCCAAAGTTAAGTTCCTGCTTAATAGCTACATGGGGTTGGATAGGCAATGTGCCAAATAGAAAATAATGACATGTTTAGAGCCTCATAAGGCTGTTCAATAACCGATTTAATGGTAGGATCTTGCTCGTTGACTAAATGAGCTTCATAAGGATGTTCAGTATTGAATTTAGTTGTGGTCTCCTACCCGTTTACTAGATAAGGCTGGATCTCATCAGTGAATAATGTTAGCTTGCTTTCTGTTCAGAGACAATGAAATATTTTGTTCTATTTACTCCATGTTTGGTAAGATGAAAACTCTGTCATGTCTTTTGTCTAAATTTGTAGAAAAAATAGTATACAAATTGAAAAAAATGTTGGCTTCTAAAATACTTCGCTGTTAGAGCACATTTTGTTGTCATTACATTGTAATGCTTATAATTTGTTGAGTTTGGTTTGAGATTGCTTGATAAATTCGAATATTGGTTATAACTTAATTGATGAATTCTTATAATTTTATATGTTAATCTATAAGAGGGATGTATGTTGATCAAATATAATGTTATGGCAATTGACATGTCACGTGAAGTAAACCAAGTGGAAAATGTATTTTTAGAATTAAATGATTGAGGGCCAAAGAGTTCCTATAAATGATATTACGTGGGATTTTGAAAGTAATGTAAATTTGGTTATGCCTAGGCGATTTGATCTTGTATGCAAAGTAAAACGCAATGGCATAAGAGAAATGTATGGGCACAACCTCAAACATATGGATCGATATTCATAAGTTTATTTTTCAATTCTTGTTATCACCATGTTCAAATCCATTGTGGTAGAGATAATGCATGTAATCAACGATTAACATTGGGACAAGAAACATGTGCATAGTGCAGCGATACTACTTTTACAAGAGAGAATAATTAGACGAAAATTCCTTTTTTCTAGCATTCTTTTGTAGTTATTGGAGAAAAACTTGGCTAGAAGACATATCATGGATCCACGTCTTTTATTGTCTAGGTGAAGTGCTTGAGAATGTTTCATAGAACTCTAGAGGAAACTAGTTGACCTATTAAAGATGATCACAAAATTCTTCTCTAGGGGAATACTTTATTTTTGTTCTGTTTTATTTTGTTAACTGCTTGATCTACCTAGTTGTATAAATAAATTAATTGTTTTTATATTTATATGAGGCAATGAAAAGTTATATCCTTTGTTCTTTTTCCTATTTTAATTGTTGTTTCATAGATGCTGAAGATATGAAAGAAATGGAGAACTTAGTATCTAAAATGGTTAAATATTATGGTGGTCTTCCATTAGTTGTAGTTGTGCTAGGAAGACTTCTAAAAACGAAGCGGACTTTGAGAGAGTGGTTGATTGTACATCGCAATATCAAAAGCTTTCTTCATTTTCTTGTACAAAAAAGAACTCAACTTCTTCTATGGAAAAAGAATTGTGCATGTGCCCTAACATTATATTTGAACAGTTTATTTTAGTTTGTTTGATGTCTTGTGCATATAATACTCCTATGTTGAATAAAAAATACTCTTGATAAACATTGTTGAGGAGCTCGCTAATATGACAATGCTAACATTATGGTTGTCCTTTAGTGTTGATGCAGTTGGTTATCAGATCACATGAAGGTCCTGATGCAAGGGGAAAATGGCCTGGCCTTGGGGGAATGAATGAAGGGTACACTATAGACTATGTTGTATAATCTGGGAAACTAGTTAATCTGTTTAGTGCTCGAGACTATCCAAAGTTTCAGGTAATTTATTTTCTTCCTTTTTTTACTATTCATTTTTTGCAGTTAGTAATCAGTCCTGCATTACATGAATTATGTTTATGTAGTACAAACAACTTTTATTCTATCTTATTTCTCTTAGTAACCTTCTTCCTCTTGGTTTTCCCCTCCATGAGACTCTTTAAAATTCTTCATGGGTTTCTTTCTCTCTCACTCCCCCTTAGACGATCTTTCAATTTTGGAGAGGCCTGCTTAGACAAAACATGTCAAGGTTTTAAAGTTGAAACCAATCTATATCGACTCTGGGATGGAAGAAATTTGTTAAATTTGAGTGCCTATTAGTTTTTGGATTGAAAGATGGTACTCCGTCCATTTCATATTAAGAGTCACCATACAAAAAGTACCTCTAAATTTTAATAGTCACTTAATAAAAAGTACATCTTCTAAATTGAAAGATGGATCTTATATGTTTAGAATAAGTGAGTGGCGTGCTTAAAAAAATTGAAACAGAAAAGCTAATGATATTAATATTTAAGAAGAAGAAGATACATCATGTTGAATACAAGGTCCCAATAAATCTAGGCAGACCTCTGTCCAATATTGACAGTTCTCATTAGTTTTGGAAAGTTTTATTTTTTCTTAGTAAAATCACGCGTGTTAAGAAAAATTTGCAATTTTTTAATTTCCTGATATGACGGAACCGACTAACTCGAGGGAATCGTAGTGAATGAAGTCTTGAATTAGACTTTGAGCCATATTTCAACATGTTGGGGTGGCTTTGCACTATGGGTAGTCATGCCCATAGTTACCAGGAAACAGAGACACCATAGGGACTTATGTACTGGTATGAAAGTTCAAATTATGGTACACTTCCATTCCAATATGCTAAAATTAGTAGTCCGACGTCTAGACCATTGTTGAGGTATCTAGAAATCCCTTCAATTATTTAGGGCTTAACCATAGGAATTTTATTGAATTATTAGAATTTGATTTAGTTTCCATGTTTTGGTAATGGACTATGTTAGAGAAGGCTTACACTTGGATGAATTGATATCAATTAGTATTCCTTTTCCCTTAAAATCTATGTTTTCTCTTTGTCTGGAAGAACGTCATATTCTTCCTCCCACCTGGATTTGAGATATGTGTAAAATGTTAGAATATGGATTATCTATGTAAACAAATTGAACAAATAATTCTCCACCAAGTTTGGTTAACAAAAATTGAACAGTTCATGTAAGACAACCACTAATTACAAGGTTAACTTGTCCAGTAGCTTTTTTTTATCTTAGAAAATCAATATTATTTTGTTGATATAAAAAATATTTCTCCCCGAACTTTTTTTTTTGGTTTGTATATAATAGTTCTAACTGTTAAGTATGTGAAAAATGTCACAACCCTTGTTGGTCTATCCCCCTTTAGTTTTAATGTTTTTTCTTGGACCCTCGTGCTTGCTTTTTAAGAGTCACTTCTTTGTTTATGTCAACAATTACATAAAACTGTTGCTAAATTTGACTTTCGTGATGTTTCTCAGGTTTTTATCGGACTCTCATTGGTAGTGTAATTTCATCTTTCACCAATAGGAATGCTGAAGTGGTAGAAGCTTCAATTTTGTTATTTATCCACTTGGAGAGTCATTAGGTGACGAGGCGTTGAGGATTGGTAGTGATCTCTTCAGGGAACTAGAGCCAATGCTCTTATCGACACAATTTCCTTGCCAAACTAATAGGGTTATGGCACATGTGTATTTCCTTTCCATATTATTGTTAACAAATATACATTACTCACCTATATCTTAAATCTTAATATAACTATTATCTTCAACATATCATTCTATAGGGCCCTCAACAACCAGGGAATGTTGAATGTAGATTTTACATATTGAAGTTCATGAGAGACCTAATGGATAATCCGTCTCAATCTACTAAACTAAAGGTAATAAATATTTATTTTATAATATTTTATTTCCCTGCTAATTACTTTTATAAGGAAAAATTGAATACAACTTGTGTTATTTGATTTATTAGATGGAGTTGGCTGAAAAATCAACGTATGAAAATCACGAGATAAAAGAAGTTCAGCATGAGTTCACTGATTTCATTCAAGATTATTTTTAGTAAGCTACAGTTGTGGATAATTTTGGCATATCTTTTCAGGTACCTTTTTTTTTTCTTCAATCTAATTAATTACTTTGTGTCGATGTTAATAATATTTAATATAGAGAATCAAAATACTATATATGAAAATATGACAAAAACATAATTAATCTTATCAAAACACAATAAGAATATGATGTCAAGAATAATGTTGTTGTTAGTGAATGGACCGGGTGAGATTTATATTATCGTTGTTGATGATGATGTTGAATGCCCGGGGTGGGCTTTATATTGTTGGCGGTGAATGCCTGGGGTGGGTTTTATTTTGTTGATGGTCAATGCCCGTGTTGGACTTTATATTATTGTTGTTGGTTAAACATGTCATGTTTAATTTTGGATTTTTTAAAAAATAAAGGAAACTCTGCCAAAATTTTCACTAAGCCTTCCCCATTTATCTCTTCCCTTCGTTAAAAAAGTATGAAGTAACAATTAACTTTGAGATTCTGCAAATGTTTTGTGATCCCCGTGGTGGCCTCTATATTGTTTTTTATTGTGAATCGCTAAGGTGTTCTTTATATTGTTATTATCAATAGTGAAAGTGTATGGTGGTATTTGTATTGTTATTGTTGATAGTGCTTGCCCGTGATGAAATTTATATTGTTGTTGTTGATGATGATGCTGATGTTGAATGCCCGATGTGGGATTTATATTGTTGTGGTTGTTAAACATGCGATGTTTAATTTCAGATTATTAAAAAAACAGAGGAAACTCTGTCGAAATTTCCATAAAACCTTCCCCATTTATCTCTTCCACACGTTAATAAAGAATAAAGTAAAAATTAACTTCGAGACTATGCAAATGTTTAACTGTGATGTCTGTTTGGGCCTCTATATTGTTGTTGATTGTGAATGCCCAGGGTGGTGTTTATTTTATTATTATTGATGATGAATGATGTCTGGGGTGAGATTTATATTGTTGTAATTGTTGCTAAATGCGCGGGGTGGGATTTATATTATTATTGATGATGAATGCCCATATTGGGCTTTATATGGTTGTTGATTAAAAATGTCATTATTTTGGAGTATTAAAAACAGAGGAAATTCTGCTGAAATTTTCATGATACTTTTCCCATTTATCTCTCCCACACCTTAATAAAGAATGAAATAAAAATTAACTTTAAAATTATGCAAATATTTATTTTTTGATGCTTGATATTATATTAGAATATCATTATTATTTGAGTTATATTCTTTATATGGTTAATCTGTTTTAGTTGTTAACTGTTATTTTTTTCCTTCTTTTGTTCCGATATCGATCCCGTTGTTGCCTATTGCATATTCGATGTAGATGTTCCTAAAGTGGGTTTCCATGTTACACGAATGGAGCTAATGCTGCAGTTTAATTTGCTAGTTTTCATGTCTATAGTATAGGTCGTTTTAGATATCTTTTTGTTTGTGAGTTGTCTAGAAGTCAATTGGAAAACTGTTGGTGTATATATATTTATTTTTAATTTCAAATATTAATGAAAATTTTTATACTTATTATTCAAGTTATATTGGTACTTGGAATTTGCTACTTTGAGTATGGAAATTGGTGCTTTGAATTTACAAAATGTAGTTTTATACATTAAATGTTTGGGATATTTGAATTGTACAATGCAAAAAAAGAAAGGAAAAAAAAACTTTTATGATGGTTTAGAGTTCACATATAAAAACGAGTATGTTTTATGACTATTTTATGTACTCTATCAATATAATAAACAAATTAACCGTCGTAATAGGTACCTATTATGACGGTTTGGACAGAAAACTGTCGTAATAGGATGGTTTGTTATGACGATTTTATCAACATCAATTTTATTAAGACACACAATATTATTGTTAATGGCGGGTTGTACGAAAAACTGTCGTAATAGGATGGTTCGTTATGACGGTTTTGTCAGCACCAATTTATTATGACACACAACATTACGACGTTTTTTAAAGCTTTGAAAAACGCCATAAATAACCTTTTATGACCCTTTTTCACGGTCATAAAAATGTTTCTTTTTAGTAATGAACTGTTGTCTTAAAGCACATACCAACCTAGGAGAATGTTCCCCGATAATCCCAATCTACCCGAAAGCCCTTACACCCATTTATAAAAAATAAATGGTCAAAACAACGCATTATAAAAATTGGGATAGGCCAGCAAACCGAACCAGTTTGCTTGGCCGCCGGAATCGGTTCAGTTAAGCGAACCAATTCGCTCCCTCGGCGAACCGGTCCGGTGTGTTGGGCTTCAACCTCAGGTTTTCACCTCCTAAACCTTTCAATTAAGGTCCAATCCTCCCCAAATCATAAATTAAGATTGCATATCAATATATAATCATTCCAAAAGCATTTTAACACCTCATTAATCACGAATCCAACATCAAATCTTAAAGATTCCTAATCATTTATCTAATTCAATCAACTCATAATTTATCAAACCTTAAAACCCATTTATCTAACACCCTATCAATGTTCTTGATGTTCATAATTATACTCTCAGATTCATATCACGAATTTCTAACTTATTAATTTTTAGTCATGATCATATGTTAAACACAAACCAATTTCTTTCAATTAATTCCCAAAAGTTTCATATTTTAATTCCCAGATTAGTTACTAATTAATCATGAACATAATTAATTGCAGAAAATAGCAAATCTAAAGAAAGTAAACACTTAACTTGTTGGATTGAAATTCGAAATCTCGACTCGTAGACATGAATTGATTTTCAGAGATGTTCTTCCTCACTTCTCCAAGATTTGTTCTCTTTTTTCTTCTCTTTTTTCTCTCCCTTAACCTCTAATAAGAAGAGGCTACAATAAGGTTGTCATCCATCCCACTTGACCTTAAATACCTCTTAATCACACCCTAATTTTATTTTTAAGTGTAACCTTTAGGGTAAAAAGACAACCATACCCCATGCGTACTCTACAATGACTAAAAAGCCCCCAAAACCCAACTATAACCCCAAGGTACCTATTCTGGACTATTTCGACCCATTTCGGATCACCGATGCTCTCAAAAGGTCATCTATGTTACCAAACTAAAAATATACCATCATCACATTAATCGGGCCTGACATGTGCGTACAGTACATGTCGCCCTAAAACTATTTAAATCTGTCGATTTAACTCTCTATCGACATAATAAAATAATATGTCACTTCTCACTCATAAAATGACAATATAATAATTCGCATATCTAATTACTAATTACACGCAAGTAAATAATTATCATAAAGATTAATCCTTAACTCGCTAATTAATATTTATCGAAACTGATTTAATTTCCCCAATTAAATTAATATTTAAATGCAAGTGTGGAATTAAAATTCCCACAAAAGTACGTGGTATTACAATCTCTATCTTTAAATAGCTCACAAGGGCCTTCATCGCAAGGTCTATCGCCAACAACACATATTCAAAGAGGATGTACTCCCACCTCGTGTTGATGAAGAAGCCTCAAGAAACCTAGCGTACGTATGCTTAGTGATATTAGGAAATACAAATTGAGGTGGAAGGCTTCTCTGAAGAGGTGGTCGTAGACTCATTCAAGATATGCTTGCCAAATAGCTCCATAGTGTAATAGTACCTCACCAAAAAGGAAGCCACCACAATGTAATACCCCGTATTTTTAAATGACTTTTAAAATGGGTTATATTTTAATTTAATGGATTAATTAGATTTTATTATTAATTAATTCATTCGGGTTTTATCCAGACGGTGGATATTTATATGGATGATTCTGAATATTACTTAAAGATATTTAGGTAATATATGAATGTGATGTCATTGAGATGACCGTATGATATAGATTCGGTAATTTATATTTTTAGTCAGACGCGGTATGGGACGTGTCGGGACTAGTTTATTAAATTAAAAAGGAAATTTATTTTCTATCGACCTAATAGTCATTTCGACGGCGTCGTTACGTCTGGAAGGTTCGAAATAGTCAGAAAAGTCTATTTGCATGTTAATTTTGAGTCTCGGGTCATTTGGGAATGAATAGAAAACCCGAAAGGGCATTTTGGTCATTTTTCTAGGGGGGATGAATAGTGATTTCAGATTTGGGATCATTATAAGAATAGGTAGATTAAGTGAATGGGAGTTATTCATCTCCTCTTCACAAATAAGAGCAGCCATCTTCTTAGAGTGAGAGTAAGAGTGCTTGGGAAGGGAAAAGTCACTTGGGAAGGAGAAGAACTAGAACCAAGGTTCACCACCACCAACCACCACCAGCCACCACCGGAGTTTGACCGGAGAAGGGACAACCAACTGAGATAAACTACACCAAAGGATCAGACCTACACTAAAGGCAAGTGTTTAATAATAGCAATTTAAGTTTGTATATTGTCCATGTTAAAATAGTATGAAAATAGAAGATTATTCATGCTTGGAAGAGATAATGGATCATTAAATGGATTTCTGGAAAACTGAAATGATATAGGAATTTAACTCATGTGTTAGGATATTAATAATCCACGAATTAGTCATGAATCTGTTGAAGAAATGATGGAAACCATTGATGTGTTCTTGAAGAGGTTATGTTAATAAATTTCTGGGAATAAGGAGATAAACATGCTTTTTAATCTGATCCTTTGATGATTCTAGGATGTTTAGAGTATTGGAAATCGTTCATATATGTTGATATATCATGTAGTAAAGTTTATAAGTCGTTTGGGATGTTTTGATGAAGGTTTAAATGATCAAAAGTTGTTAAACCCGTAGTTGCAGAAAATGCAGAAAATCAGGCCTAGACCTGAGGGATCGATCGATCGACCCCTACCTTCGATCGATCGACCTCCACTGATTAAGTAAAGTTGTTTCTTTTTAAATATTGATTCTTATCCCGAAATTTTTATGGATCTTTGGTGATTATTATTTGAATATTTTGGGACTTAGAAAATATCAGTAAACCCTTGTTAAGATTTGAATTAATTGGATTTAGATTTAAATGATTTAAATGATGATAATTATATCGAATGGAATTTCGATTTCTAGATTCGTTTGTTAATTTCTGAATGGTTATGTATGAGGATTTAAGATAGGACCAGTAGGGGTGATTTTATATAATACCTGGGTATCCTTAAGTTTACAAGAGGGTTTATTCCTAAGTGAAAAACATGTGTTTATAAGAGATTTGAAACTATCGGTTTTAACCGTAATTAAAAGGAGAATTAAATTCGTAGTAGTTCGGGAGAAATAAAGGTTATGGACCAGTAGGAAATTAATGACTTCTTACTGAATATAAGATGAGGGAAATCCTATTTGAATCTTGTGAGATGGGAGTTTAGAGCTCATTTGGTTGAAAGAGGGTATGAGGTTATCCCAATCGAATAGTTGAAGTTTTCGGACCTCCTCGATCGACAAAGTTAAGTAGTAGTGTATTGGAGGGGTTCCTTGTTTGGATTTCTCTTTGCGAGACGCTCCGCGCATGAACCTTAACAACGTCGGGAGTGGAGAGATGTCATTGGATGCGAGGATAATTAAATATGTTATATTAATACGTGGAATTTAAAGGAGATATAATACTACGTATGGGAAATATCTTAGGGAAATGATAATTACCTTATTGATATTATATTATAGGTATGATAATACCTATTTGATTGATTAATGATTTATGTGTATGACATACCTAGCTTACTTGCTATCGGTGGGAAGTTTACGCGTGAGGGCAGTCATATCCTGATGAATCCATGGGATCTTTGAATTGTCGCTCGAGAACATAGGTCTATGAAAGACTTATCGGGGAGTTGATAAGTCCTCTGACTGTGGGTGCGTAGGTATGTACGTGACCCATGGATACGAGAACTATGTTCGCCTCCAATTTGTTTGTTGTTGTTTGTGGTTCGTGGAATCTTACCGAACCTTTAGTTCCCTATTCGGCGACCTGCGATGATGGGACATGATAGCAGAGTAATGCATTGCACCACAGCTGTGACTCGGGGTGCCATATTATATATGTATATATATATATAATGAATTAAAGGATTAAATGGATATATTGTGTTTAGATCTATCTACGGTGATAATTGTAGATAACGGTGAATAAAATATGTTAATGGAATTTAGTTAATAAATGTTTATGCTTTTAGAATTGAAAAGCTTAACTCATGTTAATGAGAAATGATTCAGATTAATGAATAATGATTCATGTTAATGAGAAACTAAATCATAAAGGAGAAAAGTAAATGGATAATAATGTGATGTATGGTATGGGACATACGGGGATTATGTTATGGGAATGGAATTATAATATGGAGATTAGAAAAGAGGAACCATTAACTAGGAGGTTAATAGGAAACGTTAAGTGTGCACTCTAGTTGAGAGGTGAGTATTGCAAGTGAGAGTTGGATCTAACATGTACATAATAAATACTTTATTGCACTTGTTAAATACTTGTTGTTTTAAAAATACTCTACACATTCGGGCTCTGACCCGTTTCCTTGCATATTTTATCTTCTATTGTATCTCTATATCAGGTGTCCAGCAACAAGGACGCCAACCTTAGTTGATTTTGACGAGCTATGGAGCTATGGAAGTTTTGCTTAGACGCTTATCATCTTTTTGATTCACAGTATTCTTAGTTAGGGCATGTCGCCCAAAAGGATTTCAGTTATCATTTTCCATTGGAGTAAAATATTGTTGTATTATGATTTTTAATACATTTAACATTGTTGGGATTATTGTAAAGGATTTATATTATTTGGGAATGTTTATTCCATTCGCATTTAAATTCTTTTGAGTTATTTATTTAGTGATCTGTGTTGTAGAATAAAAATGTGTTGTGTTATTCTTAAACTGGAAATGGATTTTGTTAAATTTAAAATTTGGAAAGTTTTTAACACCAGCTGAATTGAGTTTTGGGTGAGTTGTAAATGTTTTCGACAGTGATGCTAAGAATGAGCCAACTCTATATTCTGTTTAAATTTGGTATGGGACTGGCCACCCGGTATTTAATTAGGCGGGGTGTTACAGGTGGTATCAGAGCATCAGGTTCTAGTGTCCTTTAGGATCTGTACGGCTTATTGTGTCTTCAGCTTAGCGTTCTTTGATGTAGAGCCCTATGAGTAGGATTATTGCTTTTCTATTTACGCTTACGATCTTCAGCTATTTTGAGATATCAAATACTGATAGTGTTCTCTCGTTTCAGATGCCTCCTCGACGTGCACCTCAGCCCGCCCCAGCTCAGGGAACAATGACTGCAGCCGAAGTTGTTGCAAGTGTCGCTCAGGCAGTCAATGCTGCCGTAGCTGCTGTTCAACAGGCTCCCGTACCGGCACCGGTTGTGCCACCCGCTCAAGGGCAGGTGTTTCCTACTGCATGGGAACGAGCGAGGGATGCCTTTCAGAAAGCACACCCACCTGAGTTTCAGGGATGATCTGATGTTGTGACTACTAGCCAATGGAAGAAAGATATCCAACGGCACTTGAGAATGATCGAATGCAATGAGGTTCAACGTCAGATACTAGCCACATTCAAGCTAGTAGGGGCAGCTTTATAATGGTGGGAAGCTACGACCACTATGGAGGAGAGGGACACAATGACTATCCAAGACTTTTGGATACGGTTTGATGGGAAGTATTTTCCTTCCGCCATCCAGATAGAGATGAGGGGAAAGCTACTTGATTTGAGGCAGGGTGAGAAAACTGTGGCGGAATATGAGGAAGAGTTTACTAGATTAACTAATTTGGTACCAGCTGAAGTACCTACTGAGGAGAGGAGAGTCCTAATGTTCACTAATGGGTTGAACTATAAAATTCGCCAGCATTTATTGGGGAATCTTTCACTACGTACGTATGCAGATGTTCTTAATGCTGCAATGCTCCATTGTCAAGACAACCGCTTCCATAATCAAGGTGTCAAGCGGGGGTTTGGGTCAGGCCTGCAAGGCAAGACTATTGGGGGCAGTTCTAGTGGGACTCATCCAGGGAAGAGTCATCAGCGTCAGAGTGAGCAAGGTTCCCAGACAGGGGACTATGCTAAGCGTTTGCGATCTAGAGATTCTCGATTTGAGGATAAAGGTATTGGGCAAGGACAACAGGGCCATCAGGGCCAGAAGCAAGCTCATCAGGGCCAAGGGAAGGGAGGTAATGGCCAGCAGGTTCGGGGTCAACAGGGGCAAGTTGGTGGAAAGTTTGCGGGAAAATGTTTCATGTGTGGCAAGTATGGCCATAAACGTCAAGATTTTCCTGCGAAAAACAAATTCCCTCAACAACAACAGGCTCGGCAGGAGCCACAGGTACCAATGTTTCCACCAGCTGTTCTTCCACCTCCAGCTCCGGTGCTAGCACTACCACCCATTCCAGCAGCACCCGCGCAGCAGGGTCAGTACGGGCGTGTATATAACGTCCATCAGGCAGTGAATCAACAACCACCACCCATGAATGAGGGTATGTTTTCAATCTAAGGATTATGAAGCGTATATTGATTTTGTTACGATGAATGTTGTGTGGGCAAAAAGGGTTGCTAAACTTAGCCAATAGCATTGTTATTTACGTAGACTCACTGAGGGGTGTGGGACACCTTTATATTACATGTTATCACTGGGGTTTGATTTTTATCATGGGATTACTTACCTTGAGCATGTCCGAGTGTGATTTGACTATCGGCGTGCATTGACTTGTGGTATATGAGAGCATATGTATGCATCTTGTCTTCTATAAGAGAGTAGATGCGTAGACTCTATTTGAAATCGAAAGAAAACCAAATTTTTGTTTAAATCAATAAACCTGATATTTTTATAAACAAAATTTTTATACATTATTGACTAAGGACCTTAGGAGTTTCGATGACCGACTACTTTAGGAAGTAGTGTATCGGGGTGGTTCCTTGTTTGGATTTCGCTTGCGAGACACCCCACGCACAAAACTAATAACCGTTGGGAGTCGAAATAAGTTAGGTCTTTAGTATATGAGTTTATAACCTTTGCAAAACTTTTAATATTGAAAGTGGTACGACAGGGTGTATGGGCGCCCTGGATGATTGTATGGCAGTAATTTTCATAATGGTTAAAGGTAAGTAGTTGGAACTTCAGGATTTATTTAATGTGTGAGGCGCAGTTTTTTCCCAAAGTTTGTCACGAGGACGGTATAGGGAAGATTAGGAATCGTCTAAATTTGATTCAGTTGTGACTATATGGTGAGGCTTCGCGTATAACATCGATAGGGATTTTGTTAATGTACTGTATGAGCGGTACATCTTGGATTTCTTGCGATGTGAGATTTATACTCGGAGTCGACCTTACCTGTATGACTTATATTCCTGAATTTCGGGACGAAATTCTGTTATAAGGGGGGAAGTATGTAATACCCCGTATTTTTAAATGACTTTTAAAATGGGTTATATTTTAATTTAATGGATTAATTAGATTTTATTATTAATTAATTCATTCGAGTTTTATCCAGACGCTGGATATTTATATGGATGATTCTGAATATTACTTAAAGATATTTAGGTAATATATGAATGTGATGTCATTGAGATGACCGTATGATATAGATTCGGTAATTTATATTTTTAGTCAGACGCGGTATGGGACGTGTCGGGACTAGTTTATTTAATTAAAAAGGAAATTTATTTTCTATCGATCTAATAGTCATTTCGACGGCGTCGTTACATCCGGAAGGTTCGAAATAGTCAGAAAAGTCTATTTGGATGTTAATTTTGAGTCTCGGGTCATTTGGGAATGAATAGACAACCCGAAACGGCATTTTGGTCATTTTCCTAGGGGGATGAATAGTGATTTCGGATTTGGGATCATTATAAGAATAGGTATATTAAGTGAATGGGAGTTATTCATATCCTCTTCACAAATAAGAGCAACCATCTTCTTAGAGTGAGATTAAGAGTGCTTGGGAAGGGAAAAGTCACTTGGGAAGGAGAAGAACTAGAACCAAGGTTCACCACCACCAACCACCACCAGCCACCACCGGAGTTTGACCAGAGAAGGGACAACCAACTGAGATAAACTACACCAAAGGATCAAACCTACACTAAAGGCAAGTGTTTAATAATAGCGATTTAAGTTTGTATATTGTCCATGTTAGAATAGTATGAAAAGAGAAGATTATTCATGCTTGGAAGAGATAATGGATCATTAAATGGATTTCTGGAAAACTGAAATGATATAGGAATTTAACTCATGTGTTAGGATATTAATAATCCACGAATTAGTCATGAATCTGTTGAAGAAATGATGGAAACCATTGTTGTGTTCTTGAAGAGGTTATGTTAATAAATTTCTGGGAATAAGGAGATAAACATGCTTTTTAATCCAATCCTTTGATGATTCTAGGATGTTTAGAGTATTGGAAATCGTTCATATATGTTGATATATCATGTAGTAAAGTTTATAAGTCATTTGGGATGTTTAGATGAAGGTTTAAATGATCAAAAGTTGTTAAACCCGTAGTTGCAGAAAAAGCAGAAAATCAGGCCTGGACCTGAGGGATCGATCGATCGACCCCTACCTTCGATCGATCGACCTCCCCTGATTAAGTAAAGTTGTTTCTTTTTAAATATTGATTCTTATCCCGAAAATTTTATGGATCTTTGGTGATTATTATTCGAATATTTTGGGACTTAGAAAATATCAGTAAACCTTTGTTAAGATTTGAATTAATTGGATTTAGATTTAAATGATTTAAATGATGATAATTATATCGAATGGAATTTCGGTTTCTAGATTCGTTTGTTAATTTCCTAATGGTGATGTATGAGGATTTAAGATAGGACCAGTAGGGGTGATTTTATATAATACCTGGGTATCCTTAAGTTTACAAGAGGGTTTATTCCTAAGTGAAAAACACGTGTTTATAAGAGATTTGAAACTATCGGTTTTAACTGTAATTAAAAGGAGAATTAAATTCGTAGTAGTTCGGGAGAAATAAAGGTTATGGACCAGTAGGAAATTAATGACTTCTTACTGAATATAAGATTAGGGAAATCCTATTTGAATCTTGTGATATGGGAGTTTAGAGCTCATTTGGTTGAAAGAGGGTATGAGGTTATCCCGATCGAATAGTTGAAGTTTTCGGACCTCCTCGATCGACAAAGTTAAGTAGTAGGTATTGGAGGGGTTCCTTGTTTGGATTTCGCTTTGCGAGACGCTCCGCGCATGAACCTTAACAACGTCGGGAGTGGAGAGATGTCATAGGATGCGAGGATAATTAAATATGTTATATTAATACGTGGAATTTAAAAGAGATATAATACTACGTATGGGAAATGTCTTAGGGAAATGATAATTACCTTATTGATATTATATTATAGGTATGATAATACCTATTTGATTGATTAATGATTTATGTGTATGACATACCTAGCTTACTTGCTATCGGTGGGAGGTTTACGCGTGAGGGCAGTCATATCCTGATGAATCCATGGGATCTTTGAATTGTCGCTCGAGAACATAGGTCTATGAAAGACTTATCGGGGAGTTGATAAGTCCGCTGACTGTGGGTGCGTAGGTATGTGCGTGACCCATGGATATGAGAACTATGTTCGCCTCCAATTTGTTTGTTGTTGTTTGTGGTTCGTGGAATCTTACCGAACCTTTAGTTCCCTATTCGGCGACCTGTGATGATGGGACATGCTAGCAGAGTAATGCATTGCACCACAGCTGTGACTCGGGGTGCCGTATTATATATGTATATATATATAATGAATTAAAGGATTAAATGGATATATTGTGGTTAGATCTATCTACGGTGATAATTGTAGATAACGGTGAATAAAATATGTTAATGGAATTTAGTTAATAAATGTTTATGCTTTTAGAATTGAAAAGCTTAACTCATGTTAATGAGAAATGATTCAGATTAATGAATAATGATTCATGTTAATGAGAAACTAAATCATAAAGGAGAAAAGCAAATGGATAATAATGTGACGTATGGTATGGGACATACGGGGATTATGTTATGGGAATGGAATTATAATATGGAGATTAGAAAAGAGGAACCATTAACTAGGAGGTTAATAGGAAACGTTAAGTGTGCACTCTAGTTGAGAGGTGAGTATTGCAAGTGAGAGTTGGATCTAACATGTACATAATAAATGCTTTATTGCACTTGTTAAATACTTGTTGTTTTAAAAATACTCTACACATTCGGGCTCTGACCCGTTTCCTTGCATATTTTCTCTTCTATTGTATCTCTATATCAGGTGTCCAGCAACAGGGACGCCAACTTTAGTTGATTTTGACGAGCTATGGAGCTATGGAAGTTTTGCTTAGACGCTTATCATCTTTTTGATTCACTGTATTCTTAGTTAGGGCATGTCGCCCAAAAGGATTTCAGTTATCATTTTCCATTAGAGTAAAATATTGTTGTATTCTGATTTTTAATACATTTTACATTGTTGGGATTATTGTAAAGGATTTATATTATTTGGGAATGTTCATTCCATTCGCATTTAAATTCTTTTGAGTTATTTATTTAGTGATCTGTGTTGTAGAATAAAAATGTGTTGTGTTATTCTTAAACTGGAAATGGATTTTGTTAAATTTAAAATTTGGAATGTTTTTAACACCAGCTTAATTGAGTTTTGGGTGAGTTGTAAATGTTTTCGACAGTGATGCTAAGAATGAGCCAATTGTATATTCTGTTTTAATTTGGTATGGGACTGGCCACCCGGTATTTAATTAGGCGGGGTGTTACACACAATAGATGACCTGTTGTCCCAGATTTATAAGTATGTCAAAGTAGAGGATGTGGTGTTAGGAACACAATAAGAGAACATAGATAAGGAGAATGTTTCTAACAAGGGTGGGCATGATGTAGACCGAAGGACTTAAGGACGATGAGAAATTGAAGCCCATTAGGGCCCATCGTGCTATCAACACCGTTTCTAAATAAACAATATACTAGATCTTAAACAAAATTACGGATCGCTAGTATTTTAAATGGAAGAGGAAAATGGCAGGGGACCCATCAAATGGAAAAGCATCCTTGAGATAATCCTACCATAAAGAACATGGGTACAAGATAGAGAATTATAAGGCACTCAAGTCGCACTTAGAGGAGTTGGCCTAATCAGTCAATCTGGATGACTACATTGAAAAGATGAACAATAAAGGTCCCATTAAACATGATCAAAAGATAAACAACATCTTAGATGCCGAAGAGATAGGACACGGTTTCACGATCATTCACGGAGCCTCAATCCCTTACCAGATTCAAGGAAACGTCGTCAAAATGGGGTTAAGGAAAATTACTGTGGTAGTGGAAGCCTTCAAAATTGACCTAGCTAAACTTACTATTATCGAATGTCATCGACCATAGGATATTGACTATGCTAAGCAGATTACTTCATCGAATAATAGCTAGATGGATTGATAACTCCACATCAATATGCGTTAGTAATCACACTTACAATAGCCAAATGGGATATAGATAAGATACAAGTGGACCAGAGATGTTCTTCAAAAGTCATGTCTTTTAAAATGTTTAACCAGTAACTTAAAAATGGAATATTTGAAAAAAAACAACCATCATTTTCGTTGGTTTCTCAAGAAGAACAATTATGCCACTAAAAAAGGTCATGCTTCTAGTAAGAACTGGAAACATATCAAAATTGATCGAATTCCTTGTAATAGACATTGAATTTACATACAATGTCATTCTGGGATGAGGATGTCTCCATGCGATGAAGTTGGTTCCATCCACCTATCATCAGAAGCTCAAATGCATTATAATTCTCAACAATGCTTTATCGCGACCCTCAAACATAATCAAGAAAAGAAAAAAGAGAAGGTGGAAAATACGAGCGGTGCATACCCCCTCCAAATAACATCTAAAGTATTGGATACTGAGGATAAAGGACACTAGGGTGACCTCTACCGAGATAGTCATGGAACTATTGTAAAAAGTTGTGTTTAGCGAATCTCACCCAAATAAGAAATTTCTTATTTGTAGCTCGCTCGTTGATCTTGAAAAGGAAGAGTTGTTTTCTTTACTCAAGAAAAACAAAGATGCCTGGAAACCTTGTGATATGCCTGAAATCGATCCCAAAGTAATATGCCACCTTTTTCATGTGTACCTGACACTTTCGAAGATCACATAGAAAGAATAACAAGCATTCCCACAAAAGGCAACGACAATGGAAGAGGAAATCGGGAAACTTCTTGAATCAAGGTCCATTAAAGAATTTTAATTACCTAAGTGGATCTCAAACCCCGTCATGGTCCAAAAGAGTAAAGAAAAGTGGAGAGTCTGCATAGACTTAACCAACCTGAATAAAACATGTCCTAAAGACAGTTTCCCCTACAAAAGATCATCGACCAGTTGGTCGACAACGAATCTAGACATGGATGGATGAGCTTTTTAAATGCTAATTCTGGCTATCACCAAATTCCTCTAATCGGTACCGATTAGGAAAATACATATTTCAGCACTATGCTTGGTGTGTACTGTTATATAGTCATGTCGTTTGGACTAAAAAACACAAGTGTGACCTACCAGTGGCTAGTCACCAAGATGTCTAAGAATCAACTAGGTGAATCCATAGAGGTATATATAGACGACATGCACGTTAAAAGTAAACAAAATGCAATTATCTCTCAAAGCTACCAAAGACTTTGGATTTCCTCTAATACTACGACATGAATCTTAATGTAGCCATATTCTTTTTGGATTCAGTCATCTAAATTCTTGGGTCATCTGGTGATCCATAGGTAAATAAAATAAAATATTGATCATATTGAGGTGAATAATAACCATCCAACTAGTAAGACTGTCAGAGATGTCTAAAAGCTGACTGGGATTCTTGTGTAATTTAATCACTTCATCTCCAAATCTTTTTAGAGATGCTGACCTTTCTTTTAATGATTGAGAAATCATAAGAAGGGAATTTATTATAATGAGTTATCAAAGGCACTTGAACAAATCAAAGTCTACCCAATCCGACCTCCTCTATTTACTGTTCTAAATCCGGGGGATCTGGTCTATATATATCCATCGATGTCTGAGCATGTAGTCAGTTCGGTCTTATTGTGTGAGAAAAGTGGCATTAAGACCAAATTTAATACGTTACTAAGACATTTCAAGATGTCGATATGCACTATCTCCCATTAGAAAATTTATCCTATTCACTAGTAATAACTTTGCGTAAGCTGAAGCACTACTTCGAAGCACATTCCATTTTAGTCATAACTTCCTTTCCATCAAAGGTAGTCCTCAAAACATCCGAACAGTTTGTATAGATGTCCAAGTGGTCGGTAGATCTGAGGAGGTTTCATATCTACTACCAACCCATAACTACAATTAAAGGACATATTTTGACAAATTTCACCGTTCAATTCACTAGGGAGAATCGACTTGAGAAGGAACTAGAACTCACTGATCAAGAATTATTAAAAAGTCCAACTAACATGGCAAATTGACTCTGACTGGGAATCTAATACCAAAAGGATGCGTATAAGGATAATTTAGTGACCCTAGATTAGACCGTCCTCGAGAAGGGAACACCAATTGGCTCTGAAGCATCAAATAACGAAGCAAAATATTAGGCTCTCCTTGGATGATTAAGAAAATATTTATCTCTTAGCGTCGAGTATCCAGAAGAAATAGGATTCCAACCAAGTACTCTTCATCCAAAAGGCTCCTAGCTGGATGGACCCGATAGTCAAATACTTATGGAAAGATGTGATGACCACGGATTAGAACGAGGCCCATCAGATAAGAGTAAAAGTTGCTCAGTTTTACTTATCCCTCGGGGGAAAACTCAAAAGGAGATGTTTTATCGGCCATACTTGCAATGTGTGAATCCTAGTGATGTCGATTACGTTCTATATTATCTACATGAGGGTATTTACGGAACTCATGTCGGTGGAAGGTCTTTGGCATTCAGAGTTATAAAATAAGGCTATTGGTTGTCTTATATATAAAAGGACATTATCTCTTAACCACCACATGGACTTTTGGTTAAAGAAGGTTAAACATTGTGTATCCGTTTCCCATGGCCCCTAGGAAGTGAAAGTACCTCTTGGTCAAAAAAAATTATACAATCAAATGGAATAAATGTAAAGATAAATTTTTCAAATTTGTAATATGTATCGTTAAATTACTAATATTCACTTTATTCTGTTTGGATAAGACCCTTTAAATTATAAGTTGGGTGTGTTGAGTTTGTACGTTCAAGCCTATGTTACATTTAAGAGAGGAAGTGACCTAATTTTAAGCTTCATCAAATTTATGTTGGGTTTTGTCATCAATCTTGAAATCTCAAGAAATTTATATTTTGTGTATTATGTTGATCCCTGGTCTTTTAGTTTGGGTGTTTAAATTTTTTCAAAGGATATTTTTTTGTAAAAATTTTTTAAAGACAAATCATCTTTGTTTTAAAAAGTCGTTCAATCGAACTGAATGCTTAGTTCGAACGAGTTTCATAGTTTCATTTTAATGATTTGTGTATGTTATTATAACAAGTTTGAGGTTTTTGTTCTAATAAGGGCAGAATAAACAATGAACGAGAACTTTTTTCTTAAGTAGAATCATTTGGTTTGAAGGTCGTTTGAAGCTCATTCAAATGAGTTTGGGTATCTCGTTTGAACAACTTGTGTTCATTCAAATGAGAGTGCCTATATCATTTGAATGAAACCTCATTTTCGTTCAAAATAGATGCCTTATTTTTCATATTGCAGTTTTTTTCTCATTTTTCTATACATATGGGGCATAAAAGTTTTATTTTAAGAAGAAAAGTTTTGAAAACTATTTTACAAATAGAAAACCTAAGACTCGGAGAACCATGTTTACACCCTAGTTTTGAGATCCATTAATCTACATAATATTCTAGTTTGAGATCTCAAGTTTCGAGCACCAACTTTGTTTACTCAACTCCGCGGAGCAAGACTTCTTAGCACCGTGGATTTTGTGTAATTGTGGTGATGTTTTCTAATCAAGTATCGATGGACGCCAAGATACGTGAGGAACACATTGTGGGTTATGGGTGGATTCATGTGGTGTAGTTGTGAAGAAGGTTTAAGGAGAGATTCGTTGAGTGAATCAAGATTCAAGGCATCGAGTCCTGAGTAAGTCATCTGTCATCCTTTTATGAAATCCAATATCATAGTGGACTTTTAATAGGCTAGGTCATCTGAGGTTTCTCTCATATCATATTTTTCTCATACATCGGGGCATTGTGTGATTGGTTTTATTTTACTATTACATGATAACTTAGATATATTCGTAGGAAAGTTTAGATTGGACTAATAGTTGACACAATATTGGTTTAATTGGTGCTTGATCTAAAATTAGTTAATTGCTCACTCGGTTAATTAATTGAAACTAAATTGGAATTTAATGAAATAACCCTAGAACTTGTAGAACTTTTTCAAATTGTTATCAGAATGGGTGAATATAGTTACCGTACTAATCCATGTTTAGTGTGATTAAGGTTTTAAATGGATTTTGACCGTGAGGGAAGTTCCATTACCTGGCCTTTTATGTTTGATGGGTCAAACTATCCTTATTTGAAGGCGCATATGATATTTTTCCATAAATCTATTATGAGAACATTTGGAACTCCATAGAGAAAGGATGTTCTCCTCCCACAAAAGGTGGTTTGTTGAAAGCGTATTCTACATGGACAACGGGTGAGAAAATGCCTCCACTTTTAATTCCAAGGGTGTGAAAGTGATTTTTTATGTTTTCATGGTTGCAGAGTTTAGGCGTATAATGATTTGCGAGAGAATGAAGGATGCTTGATATATTTATAATCCATGCATGAGGGTAACGTCGTGATTAGGGTTTTGAAGTTACATAATCTGGAAATCAAATTTAAGATGATGAAAATGGGATAGAATAAGTCATCAATTGAATTTAATACTAAATTGTCGGATATTGTTAACTCCTCGTATAACCTAGGTGAACTTGTCCTTGAACCGAGAGTTTTGAGAAAAAACTTAAGGTTGTTACCTAAAATATTTAATGCCAAAGTTATAATTCTAGATTCTCTTGGTACTGTTGACATTATGAAAGTTCAACAACATCTAGGTGACCTTTAAACCTATGAGATAAATAAGTGTCCTCCTAAGAAAAATAAATAAAGGAGTTTAGCTTAAAAAATTTATAAGGAATATGTGTCAGATTCTTATAGTGAGTTTAAGTTAGATCCTGAATAGATTGCTAGGTTTACAAAAAAATTATAAAAAATTAAGCTTAGAAAAAAATAGGAGTTTTAATAATAAATATAAGAACTTTAACAATGATCGTGATAGGAAGAAAAGGGATAACCCTAAGAAGGCAAATAACTGAGACAAGTGTTACGAGTGCCAGGGAGTTTTTCATTATACTTCTGAGTATGCCACTAAACTAAGAAGGAAGTTAAGAAGCCCAAATATTACAATGATATCCTTAGTGATAGTGAGTCAGAAAAGGAAACTAATTCTCCCATGGAGCGTAACTACAATGATTTCATTGTCGTTTATGTGAGTCTAATTGAGAAATCTTCCGACGATGAAAATAATCATGTGTGTGATAGTTCCAAGGTCTGATCTTGAAATTACTAAATGTGTGAAGAAGAGGAACTAATAGGAGATGACTGATGAGGAGGAGAGCATGCTTTAAGTTTCCTTCCAGGATTTGTACACGGAGTCTTTGAAGTTGAAAAGAAAAAACTTGAAATTAGAGGCTAAGTTGAAAGATAGTGTCATAGAATATAATGATATATTTATTGAGAATTTAAGGGCACGTGAGAATACTCTTAGGGTTAAGCTTGCATACGTTAAGGGGGGGGATGAGATAACCTTCTAGAAATGATTAAACATATGAAGGAATCCTTAAAATTTAATGCGTTTAAAGGTTTTCTTGAGTCTAGGATTTTAAAATTAGAAGATGATTTAAGAGACTCAAGTTGTGTCAAATTTAATTTGAAATCTAGGTCAGACAAGTAGTATAAGATTATAGAAAACACCCAATAAAAAATGACAAGATCTGTGTAGGCTTAAATGATCCTAATGCTTTAGCTCCTAAAGCCAAGACCAAGATTTTTAGAGAGTCAACCATAGTAAAAAGCATTCTCAAAGATCAATCCAAGGGTAACCTTCCTCTTATATACACATGCACACATAGTGGTAGGAAAGGTTGTCTTAGGAGATTTTATTTCGATCTTAGAACAGGTCCTAGGAAGTCTAGATCCCATGTTACCATGGTTTTCAAAACCCAAGGCTCTAAATCATCACCAAAACTACACCAAAATGGGTAAATTGGTACCCTTCCAGCGCTTAGCCTTGTCACGGTTAATGATCGTGATAACAAACACGCTTTTTGTGTCACGGTCATTGACCGTGAGAAGGCCGTGACAATACTTATAAATGTTGTCACGGTCAATGACCGTGACACGGCCGTGACAAATGTAGCAGTAAAAAAACCCTTTCCCTTCTTTTTCTTGCCGCCGTTTCTTCCCTCCTTTTCTCTCTCTCTCTCTCTCTACGTTGCGTTCTCTCTCTCTCTCACACTTTCAGGTTTCTCTCTATTTCTCTCTCTTCCATTTATATATATATATGATTGTGTGTATATATATATATGTGTTTGTATATATGTGCGTGTGTGTGTGCATGTGTGGTGGGTGGGGGTGGGTAGGGTTGTGCGTGTGTGTATGTGTATGTGTATGTGTGTGTGGGGGAGGGGGCTGGGGTAGTGTGGGGGTGGGTGGGGGTGGGAATGGGGCAGGGTGGGGTGGGGCATGGGGAAGGGTAGGGGGTGTAGAGGGGTGGGGGTGTTTATATATATATACTAGCATGAAGGCCACGCGATGCGTGTCTGAATTTAACTAAATTGTATTATTTTGTTGTTCTGGACTTTTAACACAATATATTCTACGAATGAAATTGCAAAATTTGATGATTAATTAATCGTAACAAATAAAATTCATGCATATAAAAAAGAATCCCTAAGACATAATAACAAAAAATCATATACGCATTTATCTATGTATATATTAAATTGTTGGAATAAAATGTCTGCATATATTAACCTGGAATGGAATCAAATGTAAGAGGTATCTTGCCTGGGAATCAAATGCAAGAGGTACATTACCTCATCAGCAATGAAGAGGCTGGCTTTTTTGTGTGGTACATTACCTCTACAATTTTTATATAGTTATATAGATTATTTTTTGTGTGTGGGGTGATTATACATCTAACTCTCGAGTGTGTTTTACCATTGAGTCATGATGAGATAGTTTATCGATTACTTGGCATAAAATTGAGGCATACTAGAGTTCGTGAGGAACCAAAGACAACAATATAAAACACACACACATACAATAATAATACACACCGACTTGGATTTGGGCTACCGTTGGGTGAAACCGGAGTCTAGGTGTTAAGAAATATAAGGTAATTAACAAATTTGAAGCATTTTATAAGAAATATAAGGTAGTTAACAAATTTTCATTTATGGAAAAGACTTTCACTTTAAGGAAATTAATTAATTAGCAATATTTACGTAGAAAAAATTACATTAAGTCCAAAAATGCTAATAATAAGGAAATACCATGCAATTCCTGCATTATTACAATAAATGGGCCACGACCCGAATAATTTTTTTTTAAAATGCCATAAATTTTGTGTGTGGTGGGTGGGGGTGGGGTGGGGGCAGGGGGTGATATGGTCATTGACCGTGACAAGTCCGTGACAAATATAATTGTCACGAGCTTGGCACCGTCATTGACCGTGACAACACTTATAAATGACCATGACAATACTTGTAAATGTTATGTGTGTGTATGTGTGTGTGTGCGTGTGTGGTGGGTGGGGGTAGGGGTGGGGTGGGGCAGGGCAGGGGTGGGGCATGGGGCAGGGTAGGGGTGGGGGTGGGGAGGGTGGGGGGTGTTTATATGTCCTCAAACATAATTTTTAAAATGTGTGTGTGCGTGTGTGGTGGGTGGGCGTGTGGTGGGGGGTGGGAAGGGGGTTGGGGCAGGGTGGGGGTAGGGGTGGGGTAGGGTGGGGGGATGTTTGTGGTGGGTGGGGAGTGGGGAGGGGGGATGTTTCACTCTTGTACATATTAACAGTAACAATTCATTTTTATTTGTAGTAATTGTACATATTTGCATGTCTTCTTTTAATTCATTTTGATATGTACTAATAACATTTTTTTACAGCAAATGTCTCCTTTAGGTATTAAGGCGAGGATGATGATGTCATTTGGGCTCGGTGGTAGAGGAGGCGACGAGGGATCCTCGGCCCCTAGTGTCCCCAAATATGGCAAATTGGGGATGCCCATCGAGAACAAGTCGGGGCTATTAGCAAGATCCCTCGAGCTGGTAAAGATGATCATTGGCCCGGGGTACATTAGTTGGAAGGAGGTGCCATATGAGCTCAAGTTAGCTGTTTGGGTGGCAATACAGGTAATATATTTATATTTATATTTATATTTATATTTATATTTATATTTATATTTATATTTATATTTATATTTATATTTATATTTATATTTATATTTATATTTATATTTCATTTTCGATTTCAATATCATTTTATATTTATTTGCAACTAACATTGTATTTGTTGGACAAGAACAATTCAACTGGATCCAAAGCTACGCGATTCCGTCTTAGAGCATTTGAGGGCGCAACACAAGACGTGGAAGAAAAATATGCGGACCCGGTACTTTTGGAAGACACGAGAGTCCATTATCTAATGGCCGCCGAAGGAGCCGATCTCATTGGCACAATGGCAAAGGTTCATTGACAATGAGATAATTGGCATCTCGTCAATTGGGAAGGGAAAACCGGGCAAAAAAGACGGACGTTCACTACTCCGACCGGACGTCTTACGCCGAGGTGGAGCATAGGATGATAGTAAGATTTAATTTTTCAATAACTACATAAAATATATTATTCTGCATTATTTTACTTTGCGGGGCCGATACTAATTTTACTTTATTTTATTTCAAGGGACAGGGAGTGGACCTGGGGGTAGGCCACATAGGCTCGATACTTATATGGCTCTTCGAACGAAGAAGGGGAAGGACAAGGAGGTGTCCCCAAGCGTCACGACCACGATTGTAAGTAATCCAACAGTTTACTTTTTGTTAATTACGTTATAATTTTTTAATTTACTTATTTTACTAATCATGTGCTTTTTGTCGTTTCAGGAAAAGCTTAAGAAAGTGCATGAGTCGCAGTTTGATGCCGACAAGGCATCTTTGTCCATAGACGCACTCAACCAAGTGCTTGGCTCTGATCGCAAGGGGAGAACAAGGGGGTGAGCTCGCAGGTGGACGAATCTAGGATCATCGAATTGGATGCGAGCGACATCAGGTTGGCTCGAACGGTGGATTCACATGACGCGAAACTGTCCGATTTGGAGGCGACGGTCCAGGATATGTACTCATTCGTGAAGCGTTCGTTGGGCGGAAATCGTAAGGGTAAAGGGAAGGAGAAGCCGGTGCGGGAGGAGTTGGGGGATACGAAGCTGTGGGAGGATGAGGACGAGGATGTGGACCTCGCTGCTTCATCGCCGAGATGTGCGGACTTTGATGATCCACTTTCCAATTTGGCTACCTTCAACAGACCGATGTCGATACTTGGTTGGCCGAGCATGTTTATACTGGACATATTTGATGGCCAGTGGATAGGACGGGGGTTGAGGGACCCGAATATCGTCTAGGGTGCACTAGTTCATAGACGTGAGCTTCAAGACATAGAGTCCAGGGTGCTCGTCACGCATGTGATGCCGGGGAAGGAGAACTCCCAATTGTGGTTGCGCGAACAATACAACAAAGTGTATGTTAGTGGATGTGCTAATTCGTATATCGTGTGACCTACTCACCTCCTCAGCGTTAACCATACCCCAGACATTTAGTGACATTGATTTAAGTTTGAATTGAATTGTTTTAAATTATTACATTTGGATTATATGGTGATGCATATTCTCTCTATTTTGAATCTATATTTGCATTATCTCTATTTTATTTGGATATATGATGTTTGAACAGGTACAATGTTTCTATAACAGGTACAAATATACTGCTGGGCAGTGGTAGTGGAAATACTGCCCAGCAGAATTTTTTTCAATTCTCCCCAGAATTGTCACGGTCATTGACCGTGATAATTTTTTAAAGAATGTCACGGGCTTATCACGGTCAAGGACCGTGACAAATCTTATCGCGGTCCGGGACCGTGACACGATTGTGGCAATTCTAACTAACTTATCACGATCAATGACCGTGACAAAAAAAGTTGCCTCGCCTAGAATTGTCACGGTCATTAACCTTGATAAGCTGAAGTTGTCAAGGTCAATGACCGTGACAATTTGACAGATTTGGTGTAGTGCAATCTGGGTTATAAAATCTTATTTTGAGGCACTTAACATTAGATTTTTTTATTATCGCAGGCTTTCACATGATTCATCACATGACATATTAGGAGTGATTGTGTTTGTATATTTTTTATAAACTGGTTTTGTGCTTCATCTTATATGTTAAAACTTTGTTATGTTTGTGTCTTTTGTTTTTTGATTTGATTTTTTTGGGTTTATAAAAAATACAAAAAAAATATTTTCTTTTGAGTAATTTTTACGAAAAATTGATAAAAACTAAAAAAGATTTTTTTTTCATTTTTTGTAGTAGTTTTACACATTTTTGTGTGGCATATTAGTGTGTTTAAATTCCATTCATTCCATATTTTCCATGTGGCTAGAACATCTGAGTATGATGTAAAATATTTTAAATTGTTTTTTAGTCATGCCATGTCATGGAATTGTTCTTATTTGATTTTGATTAATGGATTCATCTAAGTATATGTCTATGCACACACTTACACGCGTTCTTTTGGATTTTAACTTCTTATGTTGCACGACCTAAGTGATTTGTTATCCTATCAATCTTGTCAAATACATATCTTTATTCCTGGAGGATTTGTGTAAGTAAGGACAATTGCGGTGAGGTTTCTCTTAGGATTGAAAAAATAAGAGTGTGTAATGTAAAGGGCTATGAAGGGAGTAAATCCCCTTTGCATGAAAGTCCACCATTGGCAATAGCCTTTGAAAAAATAGTACAAAAAAAGAAAAGAAAATATTTGCCACGAACAAAGTTTAGAAATTGAATATTTATATTTATATTTATATTTTAAGGGTGTTATAAGTTGAAGATCAATGGGTTTGCAAAAGTTTGTCCTAGTTCATCTTTAATGTTTGACGCTATTGATTTGAGCATCATCAATATTTTATTGGCTTGTGTGTATTAAGTTCGTTTGTCCATTTTGAGTTCACTTTATTTGTCACGTGGAGCTTAATCTAAATTTGACAATTAAATGCAATCAAATGGAACTTCTTGGACTATATTGAGTGTTTGAGACATATTTATTTTGCTTCTAGTTCATTCCCATCACTCCGTGCCACATTTGGTTTACACACATTTATGCCATACGATTGGGAAAACTTATTTTTTACGTGTCCCTTATGGTCATAGTTGTGTATATATTCGTAAGTGTCATGCTATATGTGTGTTAATATATGTATATGTGATATTTTCTTGAGTGTTTTCTTGCACTTAATCCGTGTTCATCGTATGTTTTAAATTAGTGTTATGTTTTTCATTATTTGGATTATTTTTACTTATGTTAACGTGTTTGTTTGTCGTTGTCGAAACACTAGACATCACACGATATGTTGTGTCACATTGGTATCATATTTGTTTCATATTATGCACTGAGAATGCAAGCTAAAAGGCAATGGATGCTCCGAACAAACAAAAAGTCTATTTTGAA
Organism: Sambucus nigra; assembly: GCA_949130495.1. Classification (NCBI taxonomy): domain Eukaryota; kingdom Viridiplantae; phylum Streptophyta; class Magnoliopsida; order Dipsacales; family Adoxaceae; genus Sambucus; species Sambucus nigra. The sequence goes on along the minus strand of OX422207.1, from coordinate 99,175,993 downwards.
ATTTTAATTTTAAGGATTACAACTATAAACAAATTAAACTCAAATAAACTTTGCACCAATTTTGTTGTGAAAAAATGATTTAACCAATTTTATCTTTTTAACCTATAACATTCATTTAGGTGATAAGTGGATAAAATAAATAAATCCAACATAACACACCTATGTACCAGGAAAACCACAAAGAGAAAAACCTCGAACGACCCAACCAAATAGTTAACTATAATAAGGTTTTATAAAGATTAGACACTAGACTTACTTAACCAATCTTCTCCCTCGCAAGGCTTGATGCTCTTCAATCTTGTACCTCTTCTCCATAGAATAATACAAGAGTCTACCCATGCAAACTGCCACAACACACGAATCTATACACTCCTCAATATACACCGATGAGGCTCAATAACCTTCTACGGAATCGAAATGCAGACCACCGCTTCTTTACCGCAACACATCAAACCAATTTTGGAGTCACATGTTCTTTTTCCAAAATGATGAGAAACAAACTTTAGTGCCCAAACAGAAAGATCTCAAAGCATAAAAAATACGAAACTTGGATCTTTAAAAACAATGGTTGAAACTAGGGTTTTGGTACTTTTGTAAACAAGTAAAGAATTAACTTTGGTCAAAAGTTCTTATAAATATGAGTCCAATACGCCTTAAATCATGAAAACACGACTTTTGAGGAGGCAAAATCAGTCGAATGAAAGCATATATCCCGTTTGAATGACAATTCCATTTCGTTCTAACGAAAAACCAATTTCATTTTAATGAACTGGCTTTCTAATTCTACGAATCTTCCAACAAGCTTATAACGGGACAAGTCTGTTAAATAGAGAGGTTTTGATTGATGTTCATTAGATGTTTATTCCAACGAGATTTCTAAGTCATTCTAAAGAGATCAAAAGTCATTCGAACAAAACTATCATTTCATTCTAACGAGATTCAAAACTCATTCTAACGTTATGAAACAAAAAAATATATATTTTTCTATAAAAATCACTTGAAAAATACTTCTAAACGATTTTGCTAAAAATTGAACACCCTTAAAATTATCCAAGGACCATATTCAAAATACATCCATACTATATAATATCCTCGATAAATGTGAAAACAAACTTGGCGTGACAAACATGGCATGATGTATATTCAACTTTGATGCTTGCACGCTACATCTTCATCAAACATCTCATAAGCTTATGAGATCGACAATACAAAGCCTAACTTATGAATCAAATGTTTTATCCTAAATTAAGTCAATTATAAACAAACTGACTCGATTCGAAATTTGTCCTTACATGCACAGTTGCCTTTGTCTATTCTAGAATAAAAAGGGGGAGAATTTTTGTCTAAAGGGGAGACATTTTAAAAAGAGAGGGTTATTTGTAAGGATATAATTTTATAAATGTCCGGGGTAGAATCAAGGTATTTTCTATTTTCCCTATATCACAGTATGTATGTCTAATACCTCTATATTCGACACGTCAACACGATCATTCACGATGGCCTTGATTCGAATCCATGCATCCGCCATCTTCACACGTTCATCATGCTACATGCGATGGGCTGCTCAACCGTTCCCACTACTCCACTTCATATTATTGAGAAAATGATTTATTGGAGTTGTTTATACTTGCATAAATATTTGGAAATTTTTTAGAAAATATTTTTCGAAGTCTGATTGGTTTTTTATCAAAAGCATAAAATTTTCTAAGTGTAGAAACCGACTCTCCTCGTTCAACGAGCTCATTCAAATGACTTCACTATGTCGTTCAAGCAACATACGCATGTCGCACATTCTCGTTCGAGCGACACGCGTCCTTCGTTCGAGCGACATGCCTATGTCGTTCTAGCGACGTCGCCACCTCGATTTTCGTATAAATATCCAGGTTCATTCTACACGTTTTCTAAGTCTTTTCACATACGATTTCTGCGTTTTACAGCCCAAAAAGCAGACTTCATATTTTAAGGTTTCATTCCTTTTTTATTCACATAACCACTCCCATATATGTATATGAATCTTTAAACCTTCAAGAGGATCGTTTTTACTCATCTAGAGTAACTTGTGGAGAAGCCGTTTCTTTTCCACTGCTGTCCATCTGGAGTTATTGCGGGAGATTCCAGTCGGACATTGGAACAAACACCTGAGGGTATTTCGTATGTCACTCTTGTTTTCATTGTAATCCGTATAATTTGTTCATTAAAAATTATAGTAAAAATAAAAAAAAATTTGCCCCTTTGGGAGATTTTTCCTCATTTGTGTGTTTGAATGTTCTTGCATGATTATACCATCTTCAATCAACCTAGATGCATGTTTTAGATTTTAATTGAAAAAAACTGAGTTTAATTAAATAGTTTCTTCATTTGAACAAAAGCGCACTCTTCAAATTGGTATTAGAGTCAATTACACAATTATACTGTGTAATTTTTGGCAAAATCTTTCTAAGATATCAATTTTCTGAAAATTTGATTTTTGAAAAAGGGCGTGTTCAATATGGGGAAATTATATAATAAAATGCCATTTTGTGACGGGAAAAATTATGCTTACTGGAAAGCCAGCATGAAATATTCTTTAAAGGCCATTGATGAAAGAGTTTGGATTTTGGTTGAAAGAGGGTGGACACTTCCCTACATCACTGTTGATAACGTGACTAATTTAAAATCTAGGACTGCATGGACTGAAGAAGAATTGAAATGATCATCTTTTAATTCTAAGGCTCTAAGTTCTATTTCTGGATCCGTCACACCTGACGAGTTTCGACGAATAATGACGTGTACCACGTCAAAAGAGGCATGGGATATTTTACAACTTACCCATGAAGGAACTAATGCTGTGAAAGAATCAAAGCTACAAAACTTAACAACTCAATTTGAAACTATCACCATGCTTGAGACTGAATGTTTTGATGAATTTTATGCTAGGTTATCTGATATTGTAACCACTAGCTTTAATCTTGGTGAACACATTCCTAATGCTAGAGTTTTTAACAAGATTCTAATATCGCTGGCTAAGCGTTTTATCCCTAAAGTCACTATGCTAAATTCTATGGGTAATTTAAACACGCTTCAATTAGAGGAGCTAGTAGGAGACTTACAAAGGTATGAAATTGATATGTTTCCTAAATCTATCAAGGCTAAAGATAAGGGAATTTCACTTAATGCCCAGGATAGGAAGAGTGAGGGGTCAGTAAGAAAGAGGGTAGAGTCATCTAGAAAAAGGGAGACAGAAACGTCTGATTCTGAGTGTGACGTTGATTTAGATGATTTGGCAATGTTTGCAAAAAAAATTCAAGAAAATTCTCAAATTCAAGAAAAATGGAAATTTCAAAGATAAAAAGAATTTTGAGAAAAACAAGTTTGAAAAGAAAAATGAAAATGATTTTAAAGACACTCCTAAGAAAGATAGTGAGAGATGTTATGAGTGTGACGGTAAAGGTCATAGAGCTTTTGAGTGTGCTACTAGGCTAAATAGACTTGCAAAAGAAAAGGGCAAAGTTTCCCCTAACGCTACCCTTAGTGACGACAGTGAGGTCGAGTTGGTGGACTCTGGAGATGAGTCACCGCATGAGTGTAACTTCACCGCATTCATTTGAAGTCATGTGAGTAACTCTAGTGCTCCTCAGGACGATGAGCATGCTACTTTACAGGGACACCTCGACAGTGAGAACGAAGTGAGTGAGGGGGAGGATGATGCAAGTGAGAGTGAGAGTAATCTTCAACACGCCTACGCTGAGTTATATACTGAGTTATTTAAAACCAAAAAGCGTAACAAAGCGTTAGTTCTTAGGATCACCGCTTTAGAGGAAGATTTAGAAGAAGCTAGAGAGAGAGAGTCCTCCACCTGCACTACCTTGAGAGAGAGAGAGAGTCTGCATGTGTTGAGAGAGAAAGTCAGTTTAGAGAAAGAGAAAGGGGAATTGACTAATCAAGTTGATAGTCTTACGAGTGAGCTCCATTCCTCCTTGAAGACTCGAAAGAAACTTGAAGCCCTTGTAGCCCAGCTTACTCATAATCTTGAGAGAGCACAGGAAGTCAAGGTTCAAATCGAGGACACATCTGGAAAGATGGGAAATATTCTCCTTGGCCTCGCTTTAGGTTTTGGTGATAGGCAAGGAATAGGTTTTGATTGTGCCTCCATATCCCAAATAGCACCTGGACCAGTTCCTGAGTTTACTACGACTCCATATGGCCATCGTCAAAAACCATGAAGGAGAGTTCGACCAAGAAAATCAAACCAAGGTCCACCTAAGACAGTGTTCTTTTATACGTACTGCAAAAGAAAAGGCCACCTCAGGGAGTTTTGTTTAGTTTGGGTCGGACATGATGTACTACTGCTCCATCACGTCGTAGTGATGATTTTACCAGTCTGTGAGAGTGTGTTGAGTTTTTAGCCGTCACATCACAGAGTTTTATGGAAGAATTCCAACAGATGTCTTTGTCGTCAGTGAATGCTTCCCGCATCCCGGCTAAAACCAACAACAACAAGGGTAAACAAAAGGTTACCACCAATTGGGTACCTAAGAAAGACGAAATGGCCCTTGTTGTTCATGTCGCTCTCAAAGCACATAGTATCTCACAGTGGTATTTCGATAGTGGGTGCTCCAGACATATGATAGGTAATGTCTCATTTTTTACCTAGCTAGAGTATTATAAGGAAGCTAGAGTCACCTATGGAGACGGGATCAAGTCTAGCATCGTAGGACAAGGTACAGTAGAGTTAACAGGATTTCCTAAGCTATAGAATGTTTTGTACGTCAAAGGTTTGAAATCAAACCTTCTCAGCATTAGCCAGCTTTGCGATGCTGACTTTGCCGTAAAGTTTGATCGGGACGCGTGTAATGTCTATAATCAAGCTGGTAAACTTTTAGTGCAAGGGGTGAGGACATAGGATAATTGCTATGGGGTTGTGCCTAAGTCCTCACTTGTCTGCAACAGCGCCACGATCACTCCTATGGATCTATAGCACCAACGTCTAGGTGACATGAACGTTAGAGATTTGATGCGCTTAGCTAAAAAGGACCTAGTACGTGGCATACCAACACTTGGAAAGCCAACCTGCATGGTTTATGGACCCAGTCAGTTGGGAAAGCAAATGCATAGCCCCCACATAAAGTTGAATTCCATTACCACTTCACGAGTACTTGAGTTGATACACATGGATCTCATGGGTACTACTCATACAGAGAGTCTGGGTGGAAAGAGGTACATCCTAGTGATGGTAGATGATTTGTCCAGATATTCAATTGTAGGCTTTCTGAGAGAGAAATTCGATGATGTAGAATTTTTAACAAACAAGTGTCGTATCCTTCAAAACCAACATGGAGTCACTATTAATAGAATACGTAGTAACAATGACACTGAATTTACAGAGCAAAAAGTAGATCTTTAATTTGATAGCCTCAAAATCAAATATGAATTTTCTGCTGTGGAGACTCCTCAGCAAAAATGGGATTGTTGAGAGAAAAAATAGGACGATTCAAGAAATGGATAGATCTATGCTTCTAAGTCAAAAAGTTTCTAGGATATTTGGGGTAGAGGCAGTGTCTACTGCATGCCATACGATGAATAGGGTTTACCTTCGTCCACGCACACTTAAAATGCCCTATGAATTGTGGACTGGAAAGAAGCCAAACCTTGCATATTTCCGTGTCTTTGGGAGTAAATGCTACATCCTACGAGATAGAGTGCAATTAGGAATGTTCGACTCCCAAAGTGACGAAGGAATACTGCTAGGATATTCATCACATAGTAGAGCATACCAAGTTTTTAACCAGAAGAGCTCTAAGGTGTTGGAGTCAATAAACATTACTGTGCAAGATGACGAACCATTGACGTCTATTGACCCCACCCATTTGAGTGAGGATGGAACACTCCTTTTTTATGATCCCACTGTGTCTCCCACACCTTGGGTGGACCCTACTCCTGTTTTAGGGGACACACCTGCTTGGGTTCGCAAGAGTCATGATCCTTCCGCCATTGTTGGAGATCCCACTTTAGGGGTCAAGACTTGTGCTCAGCTAGAGAATGTTGTTAGCCATGTATGCTACACATCTAAAGTCGAGCCCAAGAATCACAAAGAAGCACTCAACGATGAACACTGGATATCTGTTGTGCAGGATGAGTTGCTTTAGTTTAAAAAGAATAATGTTTGGGAACTTGTCCCCCGACCTAGTGAGACGAATGTGATAGGTACCAGGTGGAATTTTAAGAATAAAATGGATGATAATGGTACCATAATAAAAAACAAGGCTAGGTTGGTCGCTCAAGGCTACACACAGATAGAGGGTGTAGACTTTGGGAAGACATTTTCTCCTATTATGAGGCTTGAGTCCATCCGCTTATTACTCGCCATCGCATGTCATCTGCGCTTCAAGCTATATCAGATGGATGTCAAGAGTGCCTTTCGAAATGGAATTCTACAGGAGGAGGTTTACATGGAACAACCAAAATGGGGAAGGCCCTAAACACCCTGAGCACGTCTACTATCTGAGGAAAGCCTTGTATGGTTTGAAGCAAGCATCTCGGGATTAGTACGAGAGTCTTACTTCCTATCTCTTAGCCCGTGACTTCAAGAGAGGGGGAGTTAATATGACGTTGTTCATCAAGAGAGATGACGGTGCTATTTTGGTTGCCCAGGTCTATGTGGACGACATAGTCTTTGGATACACGTGCTCCCGAAATGATCACCACTTTAAGGAGGATATGAAAAGTGAGTTTGAGATGAGCATGGTAGGTGAGCTTACTTTCTTCCTTGGACTCCAGGTTTGTTCGTTAGAGGATGGTATGTTCATCTCCCAATCCAAGTATGTTAGAGACCTAGTGAAGAAATTTTGTTTAGACTCAGCTAAGCATGCACGTACACCTATGAGTACTCCTATCAAGCTTAGTAAGGACACTTCAGGCAAGGACGTAGAGCAAACCTTGTACCGAAGTATGATAGGTAGTCTTCTCTACTTGACTACCAGTTTCCCCGACATAGCCTTTAGTGTTGGAGTCTGTGCGCGATATCAGGCGTCCTCGAAAGAGTCACACTTACTCGCTCTAAAATGTATTATCAAATACATGAGTGAGACTCTCTCCTATGGTATTTGGTATTCCTTTGATACCAATGGCCATTTGTCTGCCTTTTCGAATGTCAATTGGGCCGGGGATGTAGATGGATGTAGGAGCACTTCGGGTGGGTGTTTTTATTTTGGTTCTTCTCTTGTCTCCTGGATGAGCAAGAAGAAAAACTCCATCTCTTTGTCCACTGCGGAGGGTGAGTACATCACCATCGGGAGTTGTTGCACGTAAATCTTGTGGATGAAGCAAATGTTAGAGGATTATGTGATATTACAAGACACCATGACCATCTCCTGTGATAACACGAGTGCGATACACATATCTCTCAATCCATTCTAGAATTTATGCACAAAGCACATCAGGATACGTGAGCACTTTATACGACAGTTAGTTGAGGATAAAGTCGTATCCCTGAGTTTCGTTCCCACCAACCTTCAGTTAGATGATATTTTTGCAAAACCTTGAGATTCACTTAGATTTGAGAGTCATAGGAAGTCTTTAGGTATTTGCACAGTTAACTGAGGGGATGATCTTTGTATAGGATAGTATGCATTGCCATGATCATATCATATGATTCCTATTGCTAGTTTGTATCATTTGTATACTTATTTTTGCTTTTTATATTTTTTTGAAAAAAAACAAAAAGTTTTACTTTTTATAAATAATTTAGGAAAGTACAAAAATATTTTTGTATCTTGTTTACACCTTTTATGGATGAGCATTTAAGATAGCCGAGTCACAACTTTCATTCCATTTCTCCATGTGATTTACCTTGTTTGGAGTCTTTAAGATGTGATTAGTGATATCTTTCTACATGATTGGCTCCTTATCTCCATTATAGAACACATGCACGGTTTTATTTTATTATTGTACTTGTGTATCACATATTGGTTTGAGCGTTTCCATCTCAATTATGACTATACAACGAACAATATGTGACAAAACTTGACAAGATTGGAATGCATGTCAAAAACCATTTGTTGAGATTGTGTGGTATTTTAAAACGAGGAAGGTCTACGAAAGGTTCTCATTTGACCTTTGCGAATACTAAGCCACCGTTAAATTGGACCTAAAAAATTGAGGAATTTTAATTATCCGGGGTCCAAAGAGGTTAAAAGAGCCCAAAAAAATTTAAAGGCAATAAAAAGCAATTCATGCCGAATATGGGCCATTAGGTTTCACCACCAATTCTCCAAAGTTTGAGAATTTAGTTTATACACATCTAAAAGAAAATATATAAGAGGGAGTTTGGTTAGAGAATTTAAACAGGTTTGCACTTCCTTGAAAGTCCTGAAAAAACGTTAAATCGTTTTGGACGTTATTGGTGTGGAAATCACTTTGAGATTTGATTTGTTGATTTGATTGAGTCAATGTCTCATATTTCAACCTTTTTACACCTAAGGAAGATGTTGAGTTCATTCGTTAGGAGTATCCGATATTCATCGTGCACATATGTTATGTTTGTAGGCATTGATTTTCCAATCGAATTTTATCAAACCCCTACATTTCTGCTATCATCGACTTGGTTGATTTTGTTTTTGTTCATTGTGTGATTATTTGTTCTGTATTTTGTGTGAAGAACAAATAAATTCCACAAGGTAATATGGGAGAATGAATTATGGGGGAGAATTTTGGTTGATTTATAATTTGCTTAAGCTTAATTGATTCGATTTTTTCATATCATTTCAAACTATTGCATGTCACGAGTATCTGTTATATCTCATGCGTGTAGGTACAAAGTTGACAATTATTGCATTGCACACCCTGATGAGAAAAGCTTTGAGAGTTTATGAAAAGTTGATGTTGAAGATGTTGAAGGTTTATTGCCGACGTGTCATTTAGTATTCTCAGTTTGAGGGTTTAATGAGGATATTATCGTATATGTCATTTCTTTTATGTATATAGCATAACTCGGATTTTTCATGTATGTACCAGCATAGAAATAGGGGGAAATTTATAAGGACATAATTTTATAAATGTCCAGGGTAAAATCTAGGAATTTTCTATTTGTCCTAGATCACAGTATGTTTGTATGATACCGCTACATTCGGCACATCAACACGATCATCCACGACGGCCTAGATCCGAATCCATACATTCGCCATCTTTAAACGTGTATCATGCTACATGAGGCATGCTGCTCAATCGTTCCCACTGCTCCACTTCGCATTATTGGTAAAATGATTTATTGGAGTTGTTTATACTTGCATAAATATTTGGGAATTTTTTAGAAAATATTTTTCGAAGTCCGATTGGTTTTTTTATCAAAAGTAGAAAATTTTCTAAGTGTAGAAGCAAACTATCCTCGGTCAACGATCTCGTTCAAACGACTTCACTATGTCATTCGACCGACATACACATGTCGCATGATCTCGTTCGAGCGACACGTGTCCTTCGTTCGAGCGACGTCGGTGCCTCGATTTTCGTATAAATATCCAGGTTCATTCTACACATTTTCTAAGTCTTTTTCACACTCGATTTCTATATTTTATAACCCAGAAAATAGACTTCATATTTTAAGGTTCATGCCTTCTTTATTCACATAACCACTCCCATATATGTATGTGAATCTTTAAACTTTCAACAGGATCTTTTTTACTCAACTGGAGTAACTTGTGGAGAAGCCATTTCTTTTTCATTGCTGTCCATCTGGAGTTCTTGGGGGATATTCGAGCCGACGACATCAGAACCGACACCTGAGGGTATTTCGTATGTCACTCTTGTTTTAATTGTAATCCGTGTAATCAGTTCTTTACAAATTATAGTGAAAATAAAAAAGTTTTTTGCCCCTTTGGGGGATTTTTCCTCATTTGTGTGTTTGAATGTTCTTGCATGATTATACCTTCTTCAATCACACCTAGATGCATGTTTTAGGTTTTAATTGAAAAAAACTGAGTTTAATTAAATTGTATCTTTGTTTGAACAAAAGCGTACTCTTTAAATTTATATGCGGTTTATATATTTCATATTCTCTTTGCCTTTGAAAGGTGTGTTAAGTGTGCAGTTTTAAGTGACGATACGAAAAATATCACAAAGAGCAAAATTTATCAAGAGATAGAGTCCATCAAGTGTCAGTTTGTATTGTTTTCATTTTGGGGGTTTAGTATTTAGGTATTAGAGCTTGATGACCTAATTTTTATTTTTATTTTTGTTCTGGAATATCCAAAGAGGGATGTTTGTAGTAACAATTTTTCATTGTGTCAAGTCTGTAATGTCTATTGTAAAATTAGTAATATTAGCTTTATTCCATTTGGACAAAACCGTTTGAGTCATAGGTTAGGGTGTGTTGAGTTTGTACTGTAAACCTATGATGCATCGAAGACAAGAATTGGCCAGAGTTAAGGTGACATCAAATTCATGCTGAGCTTTATGTTCAACATTAGAATCTCAAGAAAGGTAAAAAAAAATTATGTAGATCCATGGGTTTTTATTTGGGGTGTTTAAAATTTTTCGGAGGCTATTTTTCAAAAAATAATTTTTAAGAAAAATTACTTTGTTTTGCAAAGTTCTTCAAACGAATTGGAAGCTTCGTTCGAACGAGTTTCATAGTTTTGTTCGAAGGACTTGTGTATCTCGCTCTAACGAGTTTGAGGTTCTCATTCCAACGAGGATCGAACGAACATCGAATGATAACTTTCTACATAAGCATAATCATTTCATTGGAAGGTCGTCTGAAGCTCATTCAAAGGAGTTTGGGTACTTCATTCGAAAAACTTATGTTTATTCAAATATATTTCCGATCTTGTTTGAACAAAACCCCATTTTCATTTGAACGAGATGCCTCATTTTTCATGTAGCCGTTATTTTGCATTTTTTTATAAATAGAGGCCAAATCAAGTTTATTTTAAAAACAAAGGTTTTGAAAATATTTTTGCAAAGAGAAAACTTAAGACTCAAAGAGTTATATTTACACCCTATTTTGAGATCCAAGAATCTACATAATATGCTACTTTGAGATATCATGTAACATGACAATTGGTCTCTAACTTGTTCCTTTGTGGAGTACTTTCTTTATAACGTAGTCTCCTTCCTTGAGATTGCTAAGCTTAACCGTTTTGTTATAAAACTAAGTAGTTCTCTACTGATAGGCTACCATGCAGAGTGATGCATGCTCTCTAACCTCCTCAACCAAGTCAAAGTCCAACCTCCTCATGAGATCAGTCTTTGGTGAATCAAAGTTGAGCACCCTATGACTAGGCAGACTAATTTCTGTGGGGACCACTACTTCTGTCCCGAAAGCAAAAATGTAGGGAGTTTTACCAATGGTTGTCCTCAACGTAGTCTTATAAGCCTAAATCTCACTTTGTAGTTCATTGATCCAATTACCCTTATAGGCCTTCATTCTCTTCGTTATTCCATCTAACAGAGTTTTATTCATCACTTCTGATAGAAAGGAAAAATTTCTTTTAATGTAGATTTGTCGTTGTACAACTTCTCTCTATCAAAATTTTCCTTGAACCTACAAAATTATAACAAAACTAGTGTAGAGGGTAAGTAAGGGAGTAAATCCAAATCTAAGAGTGAAACACAAAATTGGAGAGGACATATATATGGATTCATTTGCATTTTATTATATTTTTCTATTTTTACTTTTTTTGTATTTTTTATGAATTTTTCAAGGGAATATTAATTAACTAACTATATCCTAATTTTTAAAGTACTACTAAGATGTAAAAGCTAATAAAAAATGAGGTAAACAAAATTATCCTAATAAGTAAACTAACAAAATTGGACTCATGAGGGCTTCAAAATTTCATCCCAATAATGGGAGATTACCCTCAATAATCATCATCCAAAAATATAAGATAAACAATTGAAAGCATGAGATGATTAAAATAAAAGTAAAAGAGGAGGAGATCAAACCCATTTAAGCATTGAATTGACATGAAATCTTCAATTACATCATCAATATCTCAATTACAATTCCTCACTCGTGAATTTATTGAATCTAAACAAAAAATTACAAAATAAAAATAAAAAGGATAATGGATGAATTAATAATGAACAATTAAATAATAAAAGAGATTTGCTAAAAATTCAAATCCTAAAACTATAAAATTATACATTAGAACTCACCCAAAGAAATATATTCTAGATCTTTAATTTATATTGAGATAATTGCTAAAAATACAAAATCTCAACATAAAGGAATGGGTTAGAATTTATCTCCCATAAGGGATAAATTTCACTACATCAATCTATTATGAATAATTTCTAAAAATGCAAAAATTCATAATAGAGGGGTGGGGTGAAATTTATCCTAGAGATAATTTTCACTACACACCTCTATATTAAGGTATTTTCTAAAAATGTAAATACTCAACATAGAGGGGTGGAGAGAATTTTATCACACCAAGCTTAAAACTAAATTTGAGATCCTTTGCAAATGGGTCTTCATCCTCTTTTAATAGTAGGTGCCATGGCGCTAGGGGTAATTGGTATAAGTGTGCATGTGGCTTGGGTGTGTCATGTGAATGAGAATAAAAATCAGACATGGTGAGGGGTAATTTTGGGATTGAAGTTAAGTGGGTTAGTTGGGGGGTATTTAGGGTAAATGGGTAAAAGAGGTTTTATGGCACATGGGTTTTGTTGGCTTTTGGCTTTGTTTGTAGGGTTTATGCAGGCACCATTTTTCTTACTTTGGAGAAGTGGATGAAATAGGAAATGGGTATTTGGGTGTTGGGTCTTGGTTTGGGCAGGCGCCGGAAATGGAGGTGAGTCGCGTGGCGGATGCGGCCGCCGGAGTGGGAGTGAAAGAGAGGCGCCGGAGTGGAGGTCGTCAAACGGAGCAGGAGGTAGGGGTATAGGCATGTCGCCGAAATCGCAGGGGGTTCAGTCGACTACGGGGTAGGTAGCGGGCGAGGGGCAAGGCCGGAGGTCGTCGGAGTTGTGGTCATCGCCGGAGGGGAGTGTCGGGGGATTGGAATGGATCAGCGCCGGAAGGGGCGGTGGTTGCCGGCGATTGGGCTTTCGGGCTGTCGCCGGAGTAGTAGGGAGAGAGGGGCGAAAGTGGCGGTGGTTGAGGGGGTGAGGGCTGCTGGTAGGTGTAAGGAGAGAGAGTGGAGGTGGTGGGTTTTTAGTTATGGAGGATAGAGAGAGAAAAGTGTGGTGTAGGGAAGAAGATGGAGGGAGGTATTGGGTGTGTGAGGTGTGTGGAAAATATGGTGAGGATGAGGGAGTAGGGGAGTGAAGGTGAAAGTGTATGATAGTGTGTATAGGATTAAAGTGTAGGTGAGTGTTTGGATAAGGAGGTTGTGTGTGTGTTTAATTAGGACACCTAAAAAAAATAGCACTAATAAAATAAAATTAATAAAATAAAATAAAATAAAATCTAATTCTAAAATAAAATAAAGACTCAAATAAAATTGAAACTAAAAAGAAATGAAAATAAAAAATAGAAATCTATTAAACTAAAACTAAGATCTTAAAAAGAAAATGTAAAATCAAAATAAACTAAAAATAAATAAATCCTAAAAAAATCTAATCCTGATAAAATAAGATAAAATAAAATAAAAAACTAAGACTAGAAACTAATAAAAATCAATACAAAATAAAATTATATTAATAAAAATAAAATAGAAAAATAGAAAATAAAATCTAAAAATTCTAAAATAAACCTAAAATTAAAATGACACAAAAAAAAATTAATAAAAGGAAATAAACAAACACACAATGGTTTTGGGGTAGGCTTACGCTAGGATGGGCTAGGTTAGGGTTAGGGGATTGGGTATTGTACGGGACAAGGGTATTTAGCTCCATAAAATGCACAATTGCCTTGAAATCTGCATTTGAACACCGCAACGTGCATTCGGCCTACAAAATAAACAATTAAGCATATAAGACCCATATTACCGAGAATTAGCAACTAAAGTACATCTATTTGGGGTATAAATTGTACAGTTTTGGGTGCTTATCAACTTCTGTTTGCCCGTTGCATTGTGGGTGTCGAGGAATGACATGTAGTTTTTGGATTTTGGATCGAACATGATAATGTTTAAATTCTTAGTTGTCGAACTATGTGTTGTGGTCAGTGATGAAGGCATGTAGTATTTTATAGCAACAAATGATATTCTTCCATATGAAATGAAAAAACTTCTCATAAGGCATATCTACCGCAGATTCAGCCTCTGCCCACTTGGTGAAGTAATCCACTGCAACGAATAAGTACTTGAACCTTCCCCTTATCTTCGACAAAAGGTCGAATAGATCAATGCCCCACATAGTGAAGGGACAAAGGGATGTTATTGGTGTGAGTGATTCCCCTGGTGTTCTATGGATTATAGCATATTTCAGGAATATATCGCAACATCTTACATAGTTAACACACTTTGATTTCATAGTGTGACATTAATAAACTTATGTGGATACTCACTTGACTAACGATCTTCTTTATGAGTGTGCCTCATAGGATTCTTCATGTATTTCCTTTATTAAGTTGGTTATCTCAGCCAGATGGACACATCTGAGCAACAAAAATAAATAATCCTCTTTTATACAGGATCACTCATTCCATAACATACCTAGATGATTTGTATCGTAGCCTCCTGGCCTCCTTAGGATCAGTCGGCATAATGTTTTTTTCTAGGTAATTCCTTATTAGATCTATCTAAGATGGGAAAAAATCTAGTTTGATCATGATGATGTTTTCTTTGTCAATGCTACTGTATAAGAGGATATCTACTAGGATGGTCCTCCTTAACTCCTTTCTGGTGAGCCGAGCAAGTGCATATGCTCAAACGTTATCAGTTCTAGGAGTCCTGGTCACCTTAAGTGCCAAAAACTTGGATATCATGTCATATTCTTTGGCTACGTATTTTGTCATGAACTCTCCTCTGACTCCATAGCTGCTCAACACTTGATTCACAATCAACTGGGAATTTTTGTCTGCTTGAATCTACTCAGCACATCGAGAGAGTGTTAAGTCAAATCCAGCTATAAGTTAATTATACTCTGCCTCATTATTAGAGGACTTGAACTCGAAACTGAGGTCATAATCAACGTCTATGTTATTTAGGGTATTGATTATCAGGCCAGTCCCACTACTGGAGGCACATGACGAGCCATTTACATACATCTTCCAAACTAAAGGTTCTTTCTTGAAATCTCCCTCCATCAAGGTCCCATAATTGAACACATTTTTTGTTTTATTCAAGGTAAAGGGTAATTTCCTCTCACTTAGCATATGATTATAATATATCTTCCACATGATCGATTACACCAATCCTTAAGATATCTTTCAAAGAAGTCTGTTCATTAGGTTGAACTATTGAGCTCTCTTTCATAGAAGTATGCTCCGTTGGTTTTACTATTGAGCTCTCTTTCAAAGAAGTCTGCTTGGAAGGTTTCTCCTCATAAGTCAATTCTATTATGAATTCAGCCATTGCCTTGCCTTTTATTGTTGTTGTAGGCTCATATTGTATATCATACTCCCCTAGTTCTATGGCTCAAGACATTAGTCTTACTAATTTCTTAGGTTATTGAATGGCCTGACGTAGGGGTAAGCCTATATAAACCACAATGGTATGTGCTTAGCAATACGGTTTCATTCTTCAAGAAGCCTTAATTAGGGATTCTCTAGTCATGGATAATGAATTTTGGCTCCTCGATAAGCTTTGCAAATGTAGTTAACTTTTTTTCGAACCTTATTTTCTAGGCATACCAACGCCGAACTAACATTCGACTCGAATACAACTAGTTATAGGTAGAGTTTCTCTCCTATGAGTGATCTTGAGAGTAAGGGTGGAGATATCAGGTATTTTTTTCAGCTCCAGGCAATGGCGAACCTAGAATTTTGAATTAAGGGGTGCAAAAAGGTTTGACAAATGCTGGGAGTTTGGGGGCGGGATCCCCCGAGGCGAATTTTTTGGGTTAGTTTTAACCTTTTTTGTAATTTTTTAATCCTAAAAATGTTGAGGTATTAATTCACTAAATTTGGGTTCCTACTTTGTTTGCTGATTTTTGTTTTTATAATGTTTCAACATTTTTCCAGCAAACATTTAACTTTTGAACAAACAAATTTAGTATTTTGCCAACAAACAATAAACTAATTTAACTTTTGAATAACTCAACAATTCAAATTTTAATTCAACATTTTAAACTAAATAAATAATATTTTTCATAAATTACAATGAATATAATTTATCATTCAACCATTTAATTTTAAACATTGAAACTTAAACTAACATGAAATTTAATCATTCAACTGTTAAAAATAAAACTAACATTTAACATAACTAATTAAAATTAAACTAACATTTAGTAGCACAATTGTTCAAAAAAAGTTAACTAACAAAGGCACAACCGTTAACAATAAAGCAACATTTAACATAACTATTAAAAATCAAACTAACATTTTAGTAGAATAGTTGTTAAAAAATCTTAACTAACATAGACTATTACCTGGAGGAGGTTATAAACTCAACTAGTAACACACATCGTAAAAAAACCTTAACAACTCTTAAAAATTAAACTAACATAAAATGGAGGAGGTTATTACCTACTTTGGTTCACTTCAATAAAGGAGCATAGGTGAGGGAAGGGGTTGAGCGGATGGCAGTGGCGTGGTGGTTGAACGGAGGAGGAAAGGGGCGGGAGGGAGTGGGAGAGTGTGGCTTGAGAGAGAGGTGTTTTATGTTTAGGGTTTTTTAGCTTAATAAAATAGATATGGTCGGTGTCCTCTGTTTTATGTTATATATTACATTTTCATCCCTCGGACTTTAAAATGGACTAAAATCAATGCCTTTTACATTAAAGAATCACACATAAGTCCAAAAAAAATTAGCATATATCTATGGAAAATTCTCGAAAACTCGGGTGGGCGGACGCCCACTCTCAAGACCATATAGGTCCGCCCTTGGCTCCAGGAAGTCATTTCACATTCCTCGCTCCATTGAAAAGTCTTCTTCAGTACCTTAAAAAAATATGTAGCCCTTGATACAAACCTATTGAGAGTTTCTACCCCGTCTATCAGCTTCTTCACATCTTTCTTATTTTCTAGGGATTGTATGTTTATCAATGCTTAAATTTTATTTGGGCTATCCTCAATACCTCTCTAATTTACTATAACGTCGAGGAACATTCCTTCTTGCACACTAAACACACATTTTATGAGGTTGAGCGTCATATTGGGTTTCTCCGTCTTGTCAAACATATGCCCCAGGTCTTTAATATGATCTAAGGCTTTCTTGCTCTTAGCGATGATGTCATCCATGTATATTTCCATGTTCTTGCCAATCTACTCAAAGACTTTATTCACTAACCTTTGGTATGTTTATCCAGTATTTTTTATCCCTAAAAGCCTAATGTTGTAGCAATAGGTACCTCCATTGGTGATGAATGAAGTTTCCTCCTTGTCTTCAAGCTTCATTTTACTTTGGGTTAACCTTAGTAGTTTATGCCCAGCAGTAGCATTAGCCAATTTATCAATACTTGCTGAGGGTAATGATCCTTCGAGAAGTCTTTGTTCTAGTTTGTGAAATCAACACATATTTACCATTTACCATTCTTCTTTCTAACCATAACTAAACTGACCAACCATTCGAGGTATTTGACATCCTCAATGAAACTTGTTTCCTTATTTTCTATAACTTCTCCACTTTATCCTGTGTGGCCGTATTTTTTTCGGGACTAAAGACACATCTTTTTAGTTTAAATGGCATTGCATCCTAGATCATGAAATATGGAACTTCGACCAAACCCTGGCATATCCTTGTGACTCTAAGCAAATACATTCTTCTGATGTCTGAGGAAATCCACTAATTCCTTCCTGATAGTAGGGTCTAGTGATGAGTCGATCTGTGTTTTTTTAGGTGTTCATCGTCTAAGATAATGGACTCTACAGTTTCCACAATCTGTACTTTGACCTATTCCTCTTCCTCGTTAGGGTCTATGGTTTATATCTGGCAGGTAGTGGTGAGATTCTTTTGTTCCTTCTAGTCAGCTGATGTGTAGTAGGACTCCCTGGCTTCAATTAGTTCCCTTCAACTATGTTGATCCTGTAATGCATGGGGAACATCAGATACTAGTGAACGGTAGAAGGCACATCTTTAAACTTCTTCAATCTAACCCTGTCATGGATAATATTGTATGATGAGTTGAAGTTCTTATCAAGGATAAAGAAATTGATCTTCTTAGTTCAGTAGGTTGTCCAGGTACGAATTATGACTTCTATATTGATAGTTCCTAGAGGATACACCTTCTCTCTTGAGAAACCAATAAGGGTCGTATAATAGGGCCCAATCTTACTATTTCATAGCCCTAATCCTTTGAATTAGTTTTAGAATAGGATGTTTTATGAACCGTCATTATCGATCAACACTCTAGCTACCCTTCCTTTGTGAACCAACATCATGATGACTAGGGATTCGCCAAGATAATATAGTAATCCTAACAAGTCATCCTTTGAGAATATTATCACCAATCATCCTTTGCTTAATTACCTAAGGAGATTATCCATGTCACTGAATAGGTTGATCTACCGTATGTAGGAGAACGCTTTGGCTTCATTAAGGTAGGCTCTTCTCTCAGCCATTTCATCATCGTCGTAGTCATCACCACTTATAAGAAAATTATAGCCAAAAGAGATCATTTTCACCTCGCGTATAGCCTCCTTGGGTCTTCTCAATAGATATAGACCATCCTCATCATCATCATCATTCCTACCTATTTTCTTATTGTCTCCCTATAAGGCGATTATGATCATCTCTTGGTTTACCGTTTATCTAAATGATCTATTCGGTCTTCTTTTTCCACAAACATTAACATCTTACCTCTTCGAATTAGGCTTTTTATCTCATTCTTCAAGGTTATGCAACTGTTAGTGTTGTGTTGTGATCTTTATGAAAATTTTAATACTTGCTTTTATCCCTTCAATCTGTGGGAGATTTTCGCTTCCCGGTCCATTCCAGATCCTTGCTTCCCCTAATTTCTTCAAAAATGTGATGCACACCATTGGTGAGAGGAGTTTAGTCATCATACTTCTTTGGTTTCTATACCTTTTTATCCTTTTGCTTTTTCTTTTCGGATCCTTTGTTTCTATTATCCTTAAAGTTGTGATACTATTTAGCAACCATGGCCTCCTCAGTATTCATAATTTTACCATCTTTGGCCAGTAATTTGGTCATGGTCTTAAGAGGCTCTTTGGCTTAAGTATAGTATAATTTCTTGGGAAGTAAGACATGCATCAATGCAGTCATCGTTGTTTTTTCATCATAATCAGTGACCTCTAGATTTTCATTATTCAATCAGGAAATGTACTCGCGCGTGGTATCTTCATCTCATTTGAAAACACTTAGTAGACAAACTACCCTTATGGTTAGTTTGACTTCAAAGAAAAAGTTGCAGACAAACAAATTAGCTAACTTTTAAAAGTTAGAGATCCTTCCGCGCAGTAAATTGTTGTACCAAGTCTAGGTTAATCCAGTAATAGTGCTAAAAAATGCTCGGCAATGCATCTCATTGGGAACTGAATAGATATCGATGGTGGCTTGATATTATTCCACGTGAAGTACTGTATCCATTTTACCATCATATTTTAAGGTTACCACGAGTGGCTTGAACTTGGCAGGTAGCGTAATCCACAATTGTAGGCAAGAAAGGTGATCCCTTTATGAAACTTCTGTGCAAGAGATTTTTTGACTTTTCTATTTCCCCCGAACGATATTCGAATCGTTTAATTGATCCTTTCTATGGCTGCTCGTCTGGGTCATTTTTTATGGAGCCTTTGTATGGTATTATGTTAAGCTCTCTCTCAGAAATTTATGCTCGACACGCATTGACCCTCGTATGCTAGTCTTCAACCCGAAATATCCTTTACGGTGATCTCTAGATCCTCTGGGCTCTCCGTGATCATGACCCCGTATAGTTTGGGGGCCTAGGATATAAAACGTTGAGCCTTAACTCAGCCTTTCCACCATGCTTAGCCTTTCCTAAGAGAATGATTGGTTGTCATGATAATCAATGGACTTCATGGATGAGGTAGAGCCGAGATGATAAGTTCGTTCGTTAGTTGATCTAGAGTACCTAGATTTTCTCCACTCATTCATTCATGTTGGGTTTACGAGTTGCCTGCCTCCATACAGGGCATGAGGAAACATTTTCCTCTCCTGTTGAGGTGTTCCCATTTAAACAGCATGATGGGGTCTGCCACAGGCCTGGCTTGAATCGTCTAAGTCAACTATTTGACAGTCTTTGTCATGGCCTTTTGACCTTTGGTTATGCGTATAAAAATTCCTTGGAGATCTCCTACTCCTGGAGGGGGCAGAGGGTAGGATGGCTTCAACTGCGCGGCTACTTTCTATATTGTCTGGTATTTTCTATTACTTGTAATCAAGTGATAAGAAAATTACTTTGGGACTAAGAATAAGTAGGAAACAACAATAACTTGTTGAGTTCCCATAAACAATGCCAATATGTTGGTGTTTAAAATTTGTATGATATTATGATGAGTCTTATCTTAGTTATAACTTATACTAATAATTATCTACAACAGACAAAGAATAAGATATTGTGAGCTAGAGAGAGATGAGAGGCAAAAAAAGAGACAGATTTTTACGTGGTTAGGCCCATGGAGGTGCCTACATCCGCAGGTACTAATTCATTAAGGATTAGTGTTGATTACAGGATCTTAAGAACTCTCAAGGGTTAGTTGCATGACTTATTTCACATATCCCTCAGCTGAGGGGTGTAGTGGGCTATTTATAGTAGTGGAAAGAAGAAAATTAGGAATACCTTTATAGAGAAAGTATTTACACCCTTTCACATTACGGATAACAATTAAGCGTGACCAGCATGTCCTCACGTGCATGTACATAAATGACTTTAGATATTCACATGTGTGAATATTTTACTTTGTTTATGGTTCGCATTCCTGAAGGTGGTTGGCCATTCTACCGATCGGTGGAGATAATAAGCCAACAACAATAATATTATAGGATCAGGCCCACTGGATGATGATAGGTGTCACAATCTCATTGCTCTACATTATGGCCATCTCCGATCCTCGTAGCGGGCGGGTGGTGTGAGGGAGGATCATAGGTCCCGCGCATCCCTCTCGAGAGCGCTTCGGACGGCGTCATTTGGGTGAGGTAAGAAATGTAGAGAGATAGAGTCGCCAGTTTATTTTACTCAAAGCAGACAAAAGAAAGGGAGCCATCCCGAAGGACAACATCCAAAGACATACTGATGCATACGAAACCAAAATGATTCAAGAAAGGTCCGGAGGCTAAGTTACGAAATGGGAAGGTGTTAGGCACCCATTCCTCCCTTTCTGTCTCTCATGGATTTTTGTTATTTTCCTTTATTTTCCCCATGATATTTGTGCATGTGTATATATAGTGGAGATAGTAATCATCTACTTGCACCATGGAAGAGGTAAAGCGAGTCATCCATAGGAAGGTATAAAAATATTAGAAAATAGGGTTTACAAAATTATCCTTACGTTGACCGTTATGATGGAACGATAACGCATGTGGAATAATATGCCACTAAGAACAAATATATGTATACATATAATATAAGAGAGTGGAGTTTAGAGAAAATAGAAGGTGAGAGAAAAAGTAAAAATAGGACTCCAGACTCGGGTTATACCCGGAGACGCTTGCGTAGCCTATAGAGGCATCAAAGTCCACGTAGTTTGCATGAAAAACAAGGGGTGGAGTTTATCCCATAAATCCAACCAGGGGATTCTCTTGTTTGTTTGTGTGTGTGTGTGTGTATGCAGAAAAAGTGTTTTAGTAATGAGAAAAGTGTAAGAAAAGTATGAGAATTCCCGTTTGGAATTTATGAGAAAACCCTCTTTTTCTGATTTTTTGGGTTTTTATTTATATGAAAATAAGAGATGTGCAATAGTACTAAATAAAAAGTATATTAGGATGTGTGAGATGAGATAATGAAAGTGCTAAGTAATAAAACAAGTTATTGCGAATTTGTGAGAATTTAAGGAGAAAGTCGAGAAAATTGGACCTTCTTGAAGATCTTGAGCTTGATCTTGAATGTTGGAGAGAAGCCATTAGACTTGGATGATGATGGAGAGTGGTTAATTCACCAAGTTTGATGAAAAGGATGATGAAAAGTGAAGGTTGGAAAGGGATTTGGGTGTGGAAATCACGCTGACTTCGAGAGAGGTTTTCTAGATTTATTGAGAGTGATCTCTATCAGATTTGAGATCCCTTTGAAAGTGAGGTCGGGAATAATTTTTATAATCCTAGGTCATTTCCGATCAGCATAGCCCAATTCCTGCCAATCGGCAGGTGCGTTTAGGCACACTGCCGATAGGCAGGGTCTGGGACCTACCGTTTGGGAGTGTCTTTCAGGTCTTTTCGGAAAATCGTTCGTAGAACGCAAACCATTGAGAAGAATCGCGCACAGAATGGACCATTGGAAAGGTAATTTAAGGACCTTCGAAAGTCCTTTGGACTGCTACCGGGTTCAGGAGTTGACTTTGGGTCAAATGTGGCTCGAAAGCATTCATCGGTCTATTGGACAGGGAATCGTCGAACTCAAACGGATAGTTCGTCCGCATGGTAAGTTAGAATCATGCACGGGGGCCATTAGAAAGGTTAGGAGATGTACTTCAACATTCCAAAGAGTTTGATCCGGTTCAGGGAGTTGACTTCGGTCAACCGAGCCCTGAAAGCATTCAGTGACCTTTCAGAGTGAAATGGATCGTTCGTCCGTATCGTAAGTCGGAATCGCTCACAAGATGGACCGTTGGAAAGGAGTTTCAGTGCCCTTCAAAGATTCATTCACTCTCGGTCAAGTTGAAGACTTTGACCTAGGTTAAACAGAGCTCGAGAGCGCCCGGTGGCCTCCTGATTAAGTTTCGGGGGAAAACAGGTCGTTCGTCCGCATGTAAGTCGGAATCGCGCACGGGATGGAACATTTGAAAGGGGTTTTAGTGCCCTTTAAATATTCATTCAGTCTCGATCGAGTTGAAGACATTGACTTTTGGTCAAACAAAGCCTGGGAGTGCCCGATGGCTTCTAGGTCAGTACTCGGGGTATGACCTAGGTTTATAGTGATGAAGGGAGGTGCTAGGGACCTAAGGAGAGTTTATGGTATAACATAATGGGGTGTCTATAGATCCCCTCGACGGGTGAGTTTGGAACAAATGATATTCGTCGAATAGACACCGAATGATGCTTTTGAGGGAGGATGACCAATTCAGAGGGCCGAGGTCGATTCTGAGGACCTGAGGGAGAGAGGATGACCAATTCAGGGGGTCGAGGTTGATTCTAATGACCTAAGGAAATGAGGATGACCAATTCAAGGGGTCGAGGTCGATTCTGAGGACCTAAGGGATGGTTTGGAGGAAAGGTTTAGGCCAATTCCTGAGGAGGTGCGGGGGATGACCGATTCTGCGGGTCGAAACCAATTTTGAGGGCTTGAAGATGAGGGCGACCGATTCTGTGGGTCGAAGCCAATTATGAGGGCTTGAAGATGAGGGTGATCGATTCTGCTGGTCAAAGCCAATTCTGAGGGCTTGAAAATGAGGGTGACCGGTTCTGCGGGTCGAAGCCAATTCTGCGGGCTTGAGAATGTGGGTGACCAATTCTGTGGGTCGAAGCCAATTCTGCGAGCTTAAGTAGAGATAACCAATTCTGCGGGTCGAAGCCAATTATGTGGGATTATTTATGAGATGACCAAATTCTGCGAGTCGAAACCAATTCTGAGGGCTTAAGGTGGGATAACCAATTATGCGGGTCGAAGCCAATTCTGTGGGCTTAAGTTGAGATAACCAATATTGCAGGTCGAAGCAAATTCTGCAGGCTTATGTAGGGATGTAGGGATGACCAATTCTGCAGGTCGAAGCCAATTTTGTGAGCTTATGTAGTGATGACCAATTTTGCAGGTCAAAGCCAATTCTACGAGCTTATGGTGGAGGTGACCAATTCTGCGAGTCGAAGCCAATTCTGAGGGCTTAAGTTGAGATGACCAACTCTGCGGGTCAAAGCCAATTCTGTGGGTTTAAGGTGGAGGTGACCAATTCTGCGGGTCGAAGCTAATTCTGCGGGCTTAAGTTGAGATGACCAACTCTGCAGGCCGAAGCCAATTTTGTGGGCTTAAGTAGAGATGTTCTTGGGGAAATCTGTCAGGGAGATTTATCTTGTGGTTTTGTTTTGGGTTGGGGAGCCGACAGCTGGGGAAATCTTTTGCATCCTCTGAAGGAATAGCCAAAACTCCACTGGGGAGATTTAGGTGGCCCAGGGTTTGGATGTATTGCTTGGGGAAAATTGAGACCTTTCCTGGGTGGAGTTTTACTTAGTTTTGGGGAGTTTTGCTAGGGAAATAGGGGCTCCGTTTGAGGTAATGCGAATTTTTCTTGGTGAAAATGTTCTAAATCCTTCTGGGATTTTAAGGAATTTTTTGAAGATTTTTGTACGAAGTTTTAAGGGGAGTGTCGATCGGCATGGTGCAGAAGGTTCCATGTATCTTCTTGAGGTATTCTTCAGTTTACGCATATTCCTTTCATGCATTCGCATTTTCCTTATGCGTCACTTTTTTATTTTGAATTCTTGTCTTTAGCAGACATGGTTCTATGAGGTGATTGGGTGCAATACCCAGCTGATTGCCTTGAAAGACGAAATTATTGGTCACTTCTACCGATTGTATCAATGGCGCAAGGCCAATCGGAAATCGAAGGGATCTCTCTCTCTGGAGGCGGTGCGTCAGGTCTTGAATGTCCTAACTAGTGGTAGGGTAAGAATTTTTACTTTTTAGCATTAGTTATTTGCATGTTTTGATTTTGTATTGACTTATGTCTGCTGGGGATTTTCAAGTGCCTTTTTACCCTTGGGGGACAACCATTCAGGATACGGGGGCGACCAGGGTAAATGTGCAGATGAGGAATTTACTGGCGCATGAGTTCGGCCATTCCTAGTCTTTGGGGGAGCGGGTGGTTCGGTAGATTATGAAGGAGGAGGTTGTGGTGCCACCAGTGCAGCCTCCTATATCTATGAGGCGGGAGCGGCTGCTGCTAGAGGATGAAAGGATCACAACAATGATTGGTGAGTCCTATCTGTTGTACACTAATACGGCTGCACCGTATGACTATATGGACTTTGCGATAAGCTGTTTGATGGTGCCCAGCAAATATGATGCCTTGCCTTTCCCTCCTATGAGTTCGAGTCAATCGGTGGGGTCTTCCCACAGCGGTGGTAGTCCGTTGGTGTCTACGGCGGTGGTGACTTCAGAGGTTCTCTTCATTCGATTGCATACTCCTTCGTACAACATTTGGCGAGTTGATGGAGGGATGGTTCCTATGTTGTACCGTCCTCATGCGATGGATCCGAAGGAGTTGGGTTTGACGGAGGAGGTTCTTCGTCCTGCGATAGACCTTCTTCCTCTTTTTGCTTCCTTTTCTATTTTGATCCCTCTTTGATGCTGATTTTTCCTTTTCTTACAGCAAGTCCGTGTGTCGACCACTTGGCTGAAGGACATCAGAGACTGGATATCTTTGGTGACTGCCCACATTCGGGATGCAGTCCCGATTCTTTCTTGCTTGGTGTCGTTTTCTTCGTCCGAGGAGAACACTGGCTTGGGTAGTGATGGTGCGTCATCTCGCTGTAGGGGAAAGAGAGCGCATCGTAGGGGTGGAAGCTCTTAGAGAGAGGGGTGAAGGGTAGGTGAGAGAGAGAAAATGTGGGTTCGGGCTGAGTCTCATTTATTTTTTTTCTTTTCTTTTATTTCCTGCAAAATTTGATGTAACACAGAAGAACATATATATGCAATGCAATGGGTTTTTTTATTATCTTTTGTAAATGATGAATGAATGCATGCACATCCATTTTTTACTTTGCTGCAGAGATCGTAAAAAGAGATATTTTTAGGATTTTGAAGGAAGGTTTTAAAAATGTAAAATTGTATAGGGGTGGAAAAGGTTTTTTGAAATTCTGTTGAGAATATCAATTTATTTTTATTGAGCTCCTGATTTTGACAAAAGAGGAAAAAGGAAAATTTTCAAAAATAGGGGGTTGTCGATCGGTAAGACCCTTGTCCTGCCTATCGGCAGTCAAGTCCAGTCCCATCAATTCAAAGCTTTGATTAGTTCCCTCTTCAGCCTCTTGTACTTTGAGGGGTAGGATTCCCTCCGATTTCTGCAGGGGTCATGTTTTTTTGTGAGGGTTTTCAAGAATAAAAAGGGGTAAGGGTGGAGTGTTTCCATCACACCTTCACATTCTTACTTACTTGCCTACTATTTCTTAGTCTTGCCAGATGGCTCTCCCTGGTAGCATTGGGTTTGCTAACTACCTCGAAGCCTTGGAAGCAATGTGCTCTTATAATGTCGACTACGATGCTTTCAGTATGCGTCGGGTTTCTTTGTGGCGCAACTGGCCCATTGAGTGGAACATGTTGATGTCGATGGTACAATTATGGTACCCCAAAGACCATGTATTCCGCTTTGGGTTGGATGAAGTTTGTCCTATCTATGAGGAATTTTTTGCTATACTGGGGATAAATACCAGTGTTGTTGCGGCTTTACCCAAATTTTCCCGTTCTCCTAGGGATTTGCTGGCTGAGCTTCTTTGTATTTCGCCTTCAGCGACTAGATCAATGGTTGCTGGAGGAATAATCTCCCTCCCAACAATGTTGCAGTCCGTGCATTTGCGGGAAGTAAGTGATGATAGCTATGCTGGAGTCGTTGCTCTGGGCCTGGTTTCAAAATTATTGCTGGTGACTGGGGAATTGCTGGTGGATCCGCAACTTGTAGCCCTAACTTCATGGATGTCATACCGTCGCAATCCTACAGCAGTGATACTGGCAGAGACCCTGAATGGTCTGGATGCTTGCGAGAAGGTCGTTCTGACTTCCTGCGGGGTATCCCCGTGATGTTGTTCATGTGGTTATCTGAAAGACTCCGCCTGGTGACTCTTCCAGAATATCCTTTGTTGGCTGTACTCAACTTATTTTTGACTCACTTCTTCAGCATTGGCCTGGATATTGAGAGCTGGTAGAATTGGCTTATGGAGCATGGGGCTCGGAATTTGTACTGGTCAGTGGCTTGGTGGGGACAGTTGTTGCCTATTCTGGAGCTAGGAGAATACTCGTATGTGCGGATGGTTGGTCTCAGCCAGACCTCTTTTTATTTCCCTTGGCGACCTATGCGCCAATTTGGCTGGGCACAGGTCATGCCTCCTCAGACACTAAATTTCTTTCTGATAGAGGATTTGACTGAGCGTCTGCGCCTGCGGCTTGGCACTCTGTGGGAGAGTCGGCGTCCGTTGACCCTCCCTCTCAGTTTGTTGGGAGAGTTTGGCATAGCCCTAGGGATTATATAAAATGGTTGTGGAGGAGAGTAGGTAGCAAGATGTTGGCAGTGAAGACTGGACAAAAGTGGCTTGTCTCTTTTAACACCATGGAAGGAGGTGATGTGGCTTTTCCGAAGCTGGATCAAGCTTATCGGTCTCTGGAGCATTTGCGACACTCTGTTCAGGCGGGGGAAGCCTGGGGACCCCAGGATGCAGATGATGATAGCGGAGCAGGCTCCTCTGGTAGCTGCGGATAGGACTCTTGGAGAGTTTATTTTATAATGGGGAATAAATGTGGGGGTTTTATTTGGCTTTTTTAGGAGGGTAAGGGGGAGGGAGTTATTCGTTCCTTTTCTTATGTAATTTGTACCATAATTTCTTATTAGTGAAATAAATAAGTTTCTGATTATCCAGTTGTGCTTTTCGATGAATTTTGTATTGTTTGAATTATCTATACTGATCACTAAGGCATACATAATCCTTTTGTTCAAATATATGTTAGAATGAACTGTCGTTCTCAGAGGAAAGAAAAGAATAGTAATTTGTGAAAAAGAAAGGGTCGCGCTCATGTAAGGTGTATGAGCTGCCTACGTACCTCTGGGGTTTTGAAATTTTATTCTTTATTTGAAAATGGTTATTTTCAGAGGATCAGGCCCACGTACTTCTGGGCAGCGGGAAATGAAGAGATTTTTTTTTAAATAGAAGGAAGACGAGAAGAGTCGTAGTGCGCCGAGATTTCGGACTAGGGGTAGAACTTCTTGAGACAGTCCAGGTTGACTGGACGAGCCATCTCTTCCCCATCTAATTCGGTAAGCATGGCGGTACCGCCAAACAAGATCTTCTTGACATTGTAGGGGCCGCTCCAATTGGGCTTGAATTTCCCTCTGGGGTCCCAGATGGGTTCTATGATCTCTTTAAGGGCTAGATACCCTTCTCGAACACCGCGGTCCTTGACTCTCTTATTGAATGATCGCACTATTCGACGATGGTACCCTTGTATGTGGTATAGTGCTTTTAGTCTCCTTTCATCTAGGAGGGTCAATTCGTCAAGATGTCTTTGGCACCAGCCTTCTTCGCTGACCTTGCTTTCAAGCATGACGTGCAACGAGGGTATTTCCAGCTCCACGAGTAGGACTTTTTCCATACCGTAAACTAGAGAGTAATGGGTAGACCCAAGAGAGGTTCGGTAGCCCCAGAAGGCGTACGGGATCTGGTCGTCCTAATCCCGACATCTTTCGATCATTTTGCTAATGATGGCTTTGAGGTTCTTATTGGCGGCTTCAACTGCACCGTTGGTCTGAGGTCGATAGGGAGAAGATTTGTGTCTTTTAATCCCATACTCGTTGACCACCTCTGTGACTTCTGCCTTAAAATGCAACCCGTTATCTGATACTAGCTCGTGTGGGACCCCATACCAGCAGATGATGTTTTTCTTGATGAATTAGGCCACTTTCTTAGTGTTCAGCACTGCGTATGACTCAACTTCGACCCATTTGGTGAAGTAATCGATGGAAACTAGGATGAACTCATGCCCATTGGAAGCCTTCGGTGTAACCTTCCCTGTGATGTTGATGCCCAGGTGTAGAACGGTCAGGTAGAAGTCATGTTGTATAATTCACATGGAGGCAAATGCTGAAGGTTCGAGAATTATTGGCATTTGAGGCATCTCCGGACATAGGCGGCGCAATCCTGGGTCATGGTGGTCCAGTAGTAGCCCTGTCGGATGATTTTCTTGGCAAGCATGTGACCATTCATGTGGGGTCCGCATTCCCCGCTGTGGATCTTCTGCATTATCTTTTCAATGTCATCCCCTGCGATGTAGTGCAGATGAGTTCCATCGAAGTTCCTTTTGAGCAGTGCTTTATGACAAAGGATGTACTAGGCGGTGAGTCTTCGAAGGGTTGCTCAATCTTTCTTGTTGGAACCCTCGGGATAGCTACCATGCTTTAGGAATCGCTAGATATCATAATACCAACAATTGGCTATCTCGGGATCTTCTGTAGTGACGAGCTCAATGTGGTAGCAGTGGGTTGGTTTGTCTTGCTTTTGAACTAGGAAGGGGGTTGTAGTTATTCCTTTGGGCATGTCGACTATGGAGGCCAAGATAGAGAGAGCATCAGCTAGGTTATTTTTTGCTCGAGGTAGGTAATGGAATGTGATATCTTGGAATTGGGAGGCTAGTTCTTCTAAGTGGGCATGGAAGGGTTGGAGTTTCTCATCCTTGACTCTCCACTTTTTGAGCATTTGACCAATGATGAGGGCAGAATCCCCGTAGATGTCTAGGCATTGAATACCTTTCTCAAGAGAAACTTTGAGGCCTACCGTGCACGCCTCGTATTCAGTCATATTGTTGGTACAAGGGAAATCCATCTTAATGGTTGTAACAACCCGCATAATTTTTGGGGTATTTTCAAAATTAAGAGAAAAAATAAATTTTGAGATAAAATTATTTTTATTGCTCAAACTTGTTGGTTATTATTTTTAAAGGTGAGAATTACAAACGGTTTCGAAAACGGAGTTAAAATGGATTTTATATTGATTTTTAAATATTTTGCCTTATAGGCATTTTTTAGGCAAACTGCCAGTTTTCCTGGGTGATCGATCGGTCGACGCTTGGGGGTCGATCGATCGACCCCAACAGAAAACGTGCACAGCAAGCAGTTTTTAGAGTTTTGTTTCTTTATAACTCTTATTCTTTGCCTTATAATATAAAGTTGTGGGTGACCCTTTTTGGTACAACTTTTTAGCAGCAAACATTTTTTTAATTCCTCTCTTTTATACCCAAACAAGCCCTTTGATTTATGCATTCAACCTTAGGTTTTTGGAGGTGTTCTTGGGGTTGTTTTGAGGTTGTTCTTGGAGGAACTTTTGGTGATCTTTGGAGCATATTTTTGGTCGTTTTTCTGCGTTTCTGGGCAGAATTATTGATGGTATCTTTTGGTGGTTTGAGGTATGGGTTTTTACACAATATTCTCCTTATTCTCGCGAGTATTATTCTCGTTGTTTTCTTATGATTATTGACTCATATTTGAATCGCTAAATTAATTGGAATCTGGAAATTTTATTGGAATCTAATTATGATTCATGTGGTATTAATATTGTGTTGAGCATGTTATCATGAAGATTTTAATATGGCACGGAGATTGGGCATCCACCAATATTCCTTTTTTACGGATATGCTAAAAATGCATAGGCGCGGTACGGTGGTGAGGCTTGGTGACCCGGTTAATGTGTTGTTGAGAAATTATAAATATATAATTGCTTATGAGATTCGTATTTGATTTGAATATTCGTATTCGTATTGTGACGTTTTATTCACCGCTAATATTTGTTGAGCATCTTTCCTGTCATATTGTGTACTTCCCCATATTTTCTTTTAGTGGCAGTTTAGCGCGGATTTTAGGGCGCTATGGAGATTGATTTTAGCAAGGATTATTTTGGGAAGTTATTTGAGAACACAAGATGAGAATACTTGTATTTATTTTTGATGTATAGAGCATTTGATATTTTTTTTTAATGTTTTTTTTTATTTGAGAGACTTATTGTATTTATTTGAAGAGATTGAGATTTGTAGTTCTCTTTTGTTGTTGTGGGATTTAAATGCTCTATACCTTGTTATATTGTGGTTTTGGTTAGTTTTATTGATGAGTAGCGCTCTGTTCGCTCTCCCCGGGCGGGCGAGGTGTTACAGAATGGTATCAGAGTTCAGGTATACGACAACCCTTAGGTCTTGAGTTTTGGGTCTGTTGCATTTTTGTGGCGTATATTTTTGGAGATAGAATCTTTAGATGATCGTTTCGTGTTAGACGTCTAGATTAGATGTGAGGAATTTATTTTTGGTGATGAGTTTATTTTTTGAGATTGTAGGTCTGATTTTTTAGAGTTAGGCATTCAGCGAATTTCGAGGGCGAAATTCCATTGTTAGTGGGGAAGTGTAACAACCCGCGTAATTTTTGAGGTATTTTTGAAATTAAGAGGAAAAATTAATTTTGAGATAAAATTATTTTTATTGCTCAAACTTGTTGGTTATTATTTTTAAAGGCGAGAATTTCAAACGGTTTCGAATACGGAGTTAAAACGGATTTTATATTGATTTTTAAATATTTTGCCTTATAGGCATTTTTTAGGCGAACTGCCAGTTATCCTGGGCGATCGATCGATCGACGCCTGGGGGTCGATCGATCGACCCCAGCAGAAAACATGCGCAGCAAGCAGTTTTTAGAGCTTTGTTTCTTTACATCTCTTATTCTTTGCCATATAAAATAAGGTTGTGGGTGACCCTTTTTCGTACAACTTTTTGGCAGCAAACATGTTTTTAATTCCTCTCTTTTATACTCAAACAAGCCCTTTGATTTATGCATTCAACCTTAGGTTTTTGGAGGTGTTCTTGGGGATGTTTTGAGGTTGTTCTTGGAGGAATTTTGGTGATCTTTGGAGCATATTTTTGGTGGTTTTTTTGCGTTTCTGGGAAGAATTATTGATGGTATCTTTTGGTGGTTTGAGGTATGGGGTTTTACACAATATGCTCCTTAATCTCGCGAGTATTATTCTCATTGTTTTCTTGTGATTATTGACTCATATTCGAATTGCTAAATTCATTGGAATCTGGAAATTTATTGGAATCCAATTATGATTCATGTGGTATTAGTATTGTGTTGAGCATGTTGTCATGGAGATTTTAATATGGCACGGAGGTTGGGCATCCGCCAATATTCCTTTTTCCGAATATGCTAAAAATGCATAGGCGCGGTACGATGGTGAGGCTTGGTGACCTGGTTAATGTGTTGTTGAGAAATTATATTTATATAATTGCTTATGAGATTCGTATTTGATTTGAATATTCATATTCGTATTGTGACGTTTTATTCACCGCTAATATTTGTTGAGCATCTTTCCTGTCGTATTGTGTACTTTCCCATATTTTCTTTTAGTGGCAGTTTAGCGCGGATTTTGGGGCACTATGGAGATTGATTTTAGCAAGGATTATTTTGGGAAGTTATTTGAGAATACAAGATGAGAAGACTTGTATTTATTTTTGATGTATAGAGCATTGAAGATTTTTTTAGATGTTGTATTTTTTTTTTATTCGAGAGACTAATTGTATTTATTTTAAGAGATTGAGATTTGTATTTCCCTTTTGTTGTTGTGGGATTTAGATTCTCTATACCTTGTTATATTATGGTTTTGGTTAGTTTATCAACAGTGAGAATTTTTTTTAGATGTTGTATTTTTTTTATTCGAAAGACTTATTGTATTTATTTGAAGTGATTGAGATTTGTAGTTCTCTTTTGTTGTTGTGGGATTTAGATTCTCTATACCTTGTTATATTGTGGTTTTGGTTAGTTTTATCGATGAGTAGCGCTCCGTTCGCTCTCCCCGGGCGGGCTGGGGGGTTCCAATGGCGATTGGTGTGTGGGAGTCATCTAGGGTGATCAGGAGTATCCCAATGCCATGTCCGTTTTTATTGGTAGTGCCATCAAAGAACATTTGCCACCGGAGATTGTCCTGGGAAGCACAGAGGCTGTTTTCATCTGGGAATTCAGAGATCCAGACATCAGCTTCTTCTACGGGGTACTCAGCGAGGTAGTCAGAGATGGATCTTCCATTCATGGCTTTCTATATATGACGTACACGATATCGAACTCATCTAGGAGCATCAACCATCGAGCCATTCGGTTGGATAAGGTAGGTTTCTCAAGCAGGTATTTTATGGGGTCCATTCGGGATACAAGTTTGATGGGGAAGGTGAGCATGTAGTGCCGCAACTTTTGGGTGACCCAGACAAGTGCGATACATGCCTTTTCCAAAGCAGTGTAGTTAACCTCATACCCGACCAATTTATGACTCGCATAATAGATGGATCTTTATTTATGGGAATCTTCAAGGTAATTGGCTAGCAAAGCCCCAGCTGCAGTGTCGATTATGTCTAGTTATAGGAGCAAGGGGGAACCAGTTTGTGGTGGCATGAGTACCGGGGATTGGATCAGATATTATTTGATTCGGTTAAAGGCTTCTTAACATGCCTCATTCCAAACTTTAGTTGAATCCTTTCGTAGGAGTTTGAATATAGGTTTGTAGATGTAGGTTAACTGGCTGATGTATTACAATTTCCCAAGGAAACCTCGGACCTCTTTCTCTGTTCGGGGAGGTGGAATCTTAAGTATGGCTTTCAACTTGGCGGGATCTGCTTCTATCCCCTTCTCATTGACCATGAATCCCGAGAGTTTTCCCTTTGTAATGCCAAAGATGTATTTTTACGGATTAAGTCTCATCTGATATTGTCGCAATCGTTCAAAGAACTTTCGAAGAGTATGAACATGACCTTCTCTAGTTTTGGACTTGATAATCATATCATCCACATAGGCGTCAACTTCTTTATAAATCAGATCATGCAGGATGGTTGTGGAGGCCCTCTGGTAAGTAGCCTCAGCGTTCTTGAGACCAAATAGCATGACAGTGAAGCAAAAGGTTCCCTTGGGGTGATGAATGAAGTTTTTTCTTGGTGGTCTGGGTGCATTTTGATTTGGTTGTATCTGGAAAACCCATCGACGAATGACTTGAGATCTTGACTGGCTGTGTTGTCTACGATCATGTCGCTATTGGGTAACGAAAAATCATCCTTTGGAGAGGCTTTGTTCGAGTCCCGGTAGTCTACACACATCCAAACTTTTCCTCCTAATTTCGGCACGAGCACTATGTTGGATAGCCACATGAGATATTCGATCACACGAATGAAACCTACGTTTAACTATTTGACCACCTCTTCTTTGTCCTTGAGAGACCATTCGATGCGAACCTTTCTTAACTTTTGTTTGATCGGATTGTAATCTGGGAGAGTGGGAATCTCATGCTGAGCTATTTCATGATGAATGCCGGGCATATCATCATAGGACCATGCGAAGACATTCACGAATTCCTTTAGCAATTCTTTGAGTTGTGCGCACTCATGCTCGTCAAGGGTAGCCCCTATCCTAATCTCGCGCAGTTGGCTACTGGAACCTAGATTAATAACAACGGTCTCTTATTCATTAATTTGAATGCGGTTATGTTGTTTATTATTAACCTTATTTAGATCAGTTAAGAATTATTCATTTGCAAAATCATCATCATCAAAAGTTTGATTAGAATCCAAACAGTTAATGTAAGGTAGAGCAAGATACTCAAAATCTTCATTTATTTCATTGATAGGAAAAACAACATTAAGAACCTCATTAAAGGAGGTCTCGATTACATTTGAGCAAGGATGGACAAGAGAAGAAGAAAATGGGTAAATATTAGGATTAGGAGAGATTTCAACAGGTAGAACTGGTGCAGCATGCCAGTTGAGGAGAGCTGTATCAACAACTTTAATCAGGTGGGATGGATCCAGTGATGTAGTGCCTGAATGAACCATGTAGAGTGTCAGCCCTAGTGTCTGTAAGTTTAAGGAATCTTCGGAGTCACTTTCCTCAATCTTTTCGATATCTTTGATGAGTGGTTGTACATGGTGTTGGGAACCTTCGGTCCATGGGTATCTGTCTTGGCAAAGGATCTCCATTCTAGGATTCATCTTCTTGTTTGTATGGTCATACCATGGTTCCAAAAAGCTACAAAAGGGGAAGTACTCGCCCTCTTTGATGAAGCATCCATTTAAGGAGTCACCTTGGATAGTTTGGACCCGGTCTGGTCTTCTCTTTGGTCGAGACTGGCAGATCATTCTAGGATCTTGTTCTGACGGTAGATACCCCAAACCACAAGGAGGTAAAGCCTTTTTTAGTTCAATAGGCTTAAGGATCCCTTGTTGTCTTTGCCCTAGCCCCAGTTCGGGCATGAAGTGCATGTTTCTGAACATCTGAATCACATTAACATTGCCATGTGGGTCGTATTCTGGGCAAACATTTTCTTTGAAGTTATCCCCTGTCGGGAGTAGAAGTGGTTCAACTCGAATTCCTGATAGGAGTATATCATTTGACCCGTGTTGTATCTCAAGGATTGGACTACTGGTACTTGCACCACCGACATTGTCGTCGTCGCCCAAGATGGTAATAACTCGTTCGTCGGTGAAGAACTTTAAATTCTGATGGAGTGTGGAATACACTTCCTTGATACTGTGGAACCAAAGTCATCCTAGCAATAGGTTGAAACAAGCTGAGATGTCAATAACTTAGAATTAGACGACATGGTTTATAGGACTAGCCCCTATTACAAGCTTTATGGATCCCATCACCTCCCAACGGGTATTATCATAGGCACGCATAGCAGCGGAGGTTGGAGAAAGGTCACTTTCTTTCAGGCCTAAACATTTTATGGTTCTCAGTGGGAAGACATTCAAGGCAGATCCATTATCGATAAGATAGAGTGGTATAACCTTCCCCATAACTTCGACGGAGATGTTTAGTGCATGATTGTGGTTTGGCCTAATCTTGGGAATTTCTTCTTTGGAAAAGGATAGCATTTGGGTAGAGCTCAAGGATCCAACCAAATTTACCTCTTATTCTGGTGTGGTAGAAGGAGGAATTGTGGGTCCGGTGACCAACTTGATCAAAGCGTTTATGTGCAGTTGAGAAGACATGAAAAGCCCCCATAAAGTGATGTTAGCTTTAGTTTTCTTTAGTAGATCGAGGATCTTTCTCTCCTCGAGGGTCATCTCTGGCATAGGAAGGTTTTCCACTCCCTTCCCCTTGTCATTGGCTGGTAGTGAGCTTAGGATCTGGTAATGCCTCCCTGATCTGCTCATGTGATTTACTGAAGAAGGGAAGAACATGAATCCCATTTCCTCGTCAATCTTGGGTTATTCTGTCACCTTGTTTATTTCTTCGAGGAGTTCTTCAAATGATATCATTCCACACATGTCGGCTATCGGGCTAGTTTTCTCGAAAGCTTGTTTTTCATTCGAATCTCCGAATTCTTCCTCCCATCCGATGGCAACAATTCTGTCTTTCCATGTAAAGTCGATGCATTCCACAACTTCAACAGCTTCTTCATACATGTCATCCCATTATGTGGGGATATGTAATAGTGAAGGGACCAGGCGCCCCTGTAGCTTCAGAGCATCAAGTAACTCGGCCATACTGCAAATATTATTGGTTTGCCTAAATAATTATGCCATAATTTGGACGATATCATCCAGGCTAACTTCATCGGTCGTTATTACCCAACTATTTAACTCTCGGGACCATTTTTGTGCTTCCAATAATAGCCTAATGAACCTTTGGCAATCAATGATCATCTGTGAGGACAATTTTAGCCCTAACTCTAGGAGTTAGTTTAACACTTCTAATAATTCCATATTTCCATTTACAGAACGGGTATGGACAGCGATGCATGCTCTGGTAAGGAGTGATAGTTCCTGATCAGCGAGGCTAACATAGTGTAGGAGGAAATATGGGCAAATTTGGAGAGGTTTAGGAGAGTATATGGGTGTGATTTGAGTTAAGGGATCGAATTATGGGTTCTTTTCTAGAAATATGGCATTGGCATGATTTGGGAGTGGGTTGTGAGTAGTGTTAGGCTTAGGATTGGCTGGTGGGGCGATGGTACCCCGGTCAATTAGACCTTGGATTATGTTTCGAAGGTGAAAGCGTTGGTCGGTGGTATGGCCAACAGTTTGGTGAAAGGCACAATGGGGATCTGCCTTGAAGTTTCTTGGGAGTGGATTTGGCAATGGACGAGGATCCAAGGTTTTGATAAGGTTTCGTCTTAGCATGGCTTGATAGACTTTGGAGAGAGGAGTATGGAGCTCGGTGTATTCCTTTTGAACTGGGACAGGGCGGCTTTCTGGCGCCCACATTGTGGTTGGTTGAGAGATATTTTTTATGGTTGAGACTGTAGCAATGGAAGGTTTGTCATATTTTTTTGGGATGAACTGTCCGGACACCTTCTTCGGTTCGGCATCTATTTTATCAAGACCCTCATCGATTTCTACTCTTGCTTCTCTGAGAGCTCGTAAGTGGGGATATTATTGTCCTCCCATCGTTGCTCGGACATGGGGCAAGAAGTTCTTCTTCACTATGCTGACTTGTTCTTCCACGGAAGGTCGATTGGTCATGGTAGCTGCTTTTTGCCTCCATCGGGCGATGAAGTTACTAACTGATTCCCCAGAGTTCTGTTTGAGCATCTCTAAATCACGGCAAGTGACCTCAAGCTCTTCATTATATTTGTACTGCGATATGAATTCCTGGGCTACATCCTCCCAGCTATGAATTCTGGACTCTTCGAGAGACAAAAACCATCGGAGGGCGCTATCCTTCAAAGTTTGCTGAAACAATTAGGCCATCACTTCTTCAGAAGCCCCTAGTAGAGTCATGGAACAGTGATAACTTCGGAGATGAACAATCGGGGGTCCACTTCCTCCGAATTTCTCGATATTCGGCATCTTGAATTTCTCGGGTAACCTCGTTTTAGGATAAGGAGACATGTGTGTGTAGTCCATGTAATTTAGTGAGATTCTGACTTGGTCAAACTTCTTGGTGAGCATCTTAAGGTCTTATTTGACTTTGTTCAGCTCTTCTTCCTTCGGATCAATGATCATAGGCAAGTTAGCCCTATGCTGGATAAGATTCGGCATCAGAAGCTGGGCAGGCGGTGGCCCTTTAGCAGGAGGGGCACGTGGAGCGTGCTGATACTCTTCGAGAACCCAGACAGGCTCGGGTGGACCTATAGCACGAGGGAATAGGGCCTCAGGCTCTTGAGGAATGGGAACCTGGTTTTGTTTCATCTCTCGTACCTCAGTTTGGAAGTTGTCAATCTTGGACACAAGCTGAGCTAGGACTGCCGTAAGATCTGGCTGCACAATGGGTACTTGATCTGTGTTCTCCATGAAAAGCGGATGGATTTTGGACTCGGAAGGAGTAATAGGGGAACGTATGGAACTCCGGGGTGACTTGACTGGTGTAAAAATATAGAGAGTTTCAGAGTCCCCAATCTATTTTACTCAAAACAGACAAAATGGGAAGGTGTTAGGCACCCATTCCGCCCTTTCGGTCTCTCATGGATTTTTGTTATTTTCCTTTATTTTCCCCGTGATATGTGTGCATGTTTATATATAGTGGAGATAGTAATCACCGACTTGCACGATGGAAGAGGTAAAGCGAGTCATCCGTAGGAAGGTATAAAAATATTAGAAAATAGGATTTACGCAATTATCCTTACATTGACCGTTATGATGGAACGATAACGCATGTGGAATAATACACCACTAAGAACAAATATATGTATATATATAATATAAGAGAGTGGAGTTTAGAGAAAATAAAAAATGAGAGAAAAAGTAAAAATAGGACTTAAGTCTCGGGTTTTACCCCGAGACGCCTACGTAGCCTATAAAGGCATCAAAGTCCACGTAGTTCGCATGCAAAACGAGGGGTGGGGTTTATCCCATAAATCCAACTGGGGGATTCTCTTGTTTGTGTGTGTGTGTGTGTAGAAAAAGTGTTTTAGTTGTGAGAAAAGTGTAAGAAAAGTATGAGAATTCCCGTTTAGAATTTATGAGCAAACCCTCTTTTTCTTGTTTTTTAAGTTTTTATTTATATGAAAATAAGATATGTGCAATAGTACTAAATAAAAAGGATATTAGGATGTGTGAGATGAGATAATGATAGTGCTAAGTAATTAAACAAGTTACTGCGAATTTACGAGAATTTAAGGAGGGAGTTGAGAAAATTGGACCTTCTTGAAGATCTTGAGCTTGATCTTGAATGTTGGAGAGCAGCCCTTAGACTTGGATGATGATGGAGAGTGGTAAATTCACCAAGTTTTATGAAAAGGATGATGAAAAGTGAAGGTTGGAAAGGGATTTGGGTGTGGAAATCACGCTGACTTCGAGAGAGGTTTTCTGGATTTGCTGAGAGTGATCTCTATCATATCTGGGCTCCCCTTGCAAGTGAGGTCAGGCCACCAATTTTATAGGCCCATGGCATTACCGATCGGCATAGCCATGTTCTTGACAATCGGCGGGTGCGTTTACGCACACTTCCGATAGGCAGGGTCTGGGACCTGTCGTTTGGCAGTGCCTTCAGGCATTTTTAGAAAATCATCCGTAGAACATAAACCGTTGATCAGAATCGTACACGGGGTAGACCATTAGAAAGGTAATTCAGAGGCCTTCGAAAGTCCTTTTGACTGCTCTCATGTTCGGTAGTTGACTTTGGGTCAAATGTGGCTCGGAAGCATTCGTCGATCTATTGAAAGGGGAATCATCGGACGCAAATGGATCATTCGTCCGCATGGTAAGTTCGAGTTGTACACAGGGTGGACTGTTGGAAAGGTTAGGAGATGCAATTTGACATTCCAAAGAGTTTGATCAGGTTCGGGGAGTTAACTTCGGTCAACCGAGCCCTGGAAGCATTCGGTGACCTTTTGGAGTAAAATGGATCGTTCCTCCGTATCATAAGTCAGAATCATGCATGGGATGGACCATTTGAAAGGGGTTTCAGTTCCCTTCGAATATTCATTCAGTCTCGGTCGAGTTGAAGACTTTGACTTAGGTCAAACAGAGCCCGGGAGCGCTCGATGGCCTTCTGATTAAGTTTCGGGGGAAACAGGTTGTTCGTCCTCATTGTAAGTCGGAATCGTGCATGGGACGGACCGTTGGAAAGGGGTTTCAGTTCCCTTATAAGATTCATTCAGTCTCGATCGAGTTGATGACTTTGACTTTTGGTCAAACGGAGCATGGGAGTTCCCGATGGCTTCTAGGTCAGTACTCGGGGTATGACTTGGGTTTGTAGTGATGAGGGGAGTGCTAGGGACCTACGGGGAGTTTAAGGGGTAACAGAATGGGGTTTCTACACACATCATTTTCTTATTTTAGGTTACAACACCTGACATAGTGAATTTTCTATTAGCTACGAGATTTTTTCCATTTGGATTTCCTCATACATCGAGCATTGTGGGTGATTATTTTATTTTATCCGGCTATCATTTAGATACATATTTTAGGGTAAGATAAAATTGGTTAATTGTTCAACATAATAATTGATTTAATAGATCCATTATTTCCATTGGGTTGATTTGTTCAATCATCATTATCATCCTTGCCTTAATCCTATTACATGTGATCGATCACACGGATTCTACTTTTCCATTCTAATCTAATGTAAGAAATATTATCATTCAAATTTAATTCCTTAAGATCTTGCCTAGTATTTCTTCTCAAGATATCTTAGGATGGCCCCTTTCTCTTTTACCCTCTATTTTCAGTAGTCTTCCTCTTGTTATAGGTGCATTTAAATGGTCTATGCAACATAAGCTCGTACCATCTAAGTTTACTTTCTCTTATTCTATCACTAATGGGATCTACTCCTAACTTATCTCTGATGTACTGATTTTTAATCTTGTCCTTTCTAGTAATTCCTGTCATCCAACAGAGCATCCTCATCTCACTAACATGGATACTTTGCTCATGTTTTTTCTTTCAATCCTAACACTCCGCTCCATAAAGGGTCTCTGGCCTAATAACCATTCTATAAAAAAATTCTTTTAATTTACTAGTTATCCTCTTATCGTATAACACCCCATTTTCTCATGTCCATGTCATACATACAGTTGATATTATACTCGTACCATCTTCATCAATATCCCCATTACTTTGTATCACTGAACATAAATAACAAAAATTATTAGTTTGGTTTATCATTTTTTCTTCAATTTCTAACATTATGCTATCAGATGACTCATTATTAAATTTGCATTCCATATATTCTGTTTTATTTCAATTGATTTTCAGTCCATGAGACACTAAGGTATTTATCCAAGTATCTACTCTCATTTCTAAGGCCTACTTTGAAGGGTCTACTAAAAATATATCATACTCAAACAACATACATGATAGGAAATCTACTTGTATGTCGTTAGTAATCTCATCCAATGCTACGGTAAATAAGTAAGGACTTAAAGTTGATCCTTGATGTAGGTCAACTTTAATCATAAAGTCATTAATTTTTCCACAAATAGTTCTTACCCTAATCGTTCTTTTATCATACATATATTCAATAACTTTAATCCAACTAATAGGTTATTTTCCTCCTTAAAGCCCACTATATTATACCCCTAGGTACTCTAACATATGCCTACTCTAAGTCTTTAAAGACCATGTGTAATTTTTTCTTCTTACTTCTACATTTTCCATTAGTTGTCTTAATAAGTAAATAGCTTCGGTGGTGGATCATCCTAGAATAAATCAAAAAATTGTTATCCAAAATAGTTAATTCATTTCTTAACCTTTGTTCTATAACCTTTTTCCATAATTTCATAGTGTGATTCATCAGTTTGATTCCTCTATAACAACCACAGTTTTGTATATTCCTTTTATTTTTATACAATGGTATTATGGTGCTTCTCCTCTACTCATCTAGCATACTTTCTTCTTTTAAAATTTTATTAAATAAACATGTTAACCAATCTACGCCTATAGTTTCAAGGTTTTTACGCACCTCTATAGGTATCCTATCTAAGCCAACATATTTTATGTAAGTCCAAGGCTCATAGCCTAAAACTGTTGTAAAATCGAAATGGCAAGCTCATAATACTCTTGAACTTGAAAGGGTATGCTATTCGAGGTCAAACACCATGGAAGTTTTGTGGTTGCGCTGAAGAGGTTGGGATCGACCCAGTTGTCACTCAAGGCCGCTAAAGGACTAGACCTGGTAAGTTTCCTCTTTCCCTCTTGTCTTTTCTATGTGTTCATCTTCTACGCACTAATCATTTTGTCCTTATTTCGTGTAGTTTTTTTTACTGATTCTACTACTCTTCTAAATGGTCATGTTCACCAATGTAAAAATAACCTGGAATTAAAAGATGTTATGAAGAAGTTTGAAAATGAATTAGTTGATTCCCTCACTACTCTAGAGCGGGAAAGGGAGAGCTCGACCAAGGCCTATTTTGATCGGTAGGCGGCCAATAGCTTGGGGGTCGTCGAGAAAGGGAAGCTTACTCAATAAAATCTAGGCTTGGTTTGGAAGGTTCAAAACTTGGAGGAGGAGTTCTTGAGCGTGAAGTACAACAGCTATATGGAAGGCTGGAATATAGCCTATAATAATGCTAAGCTTTAGATCGTGTATGCTAAAAAGGTATCCCTAAAAAAGGGATTGGATCAAGCTGGGGGAGTAGCGGGAGTCCTTCCAGATTCTAAAATGTTCTAGCTCCATTCTCCTGGACCCAATCCATTTACTGAAGAGCCTGTAATTTGTCATCCTGCCTGTTAAGAAGGGGAAGGCAACAGACACCTCTCTGAGAAGGAGAAGGAATAGATTTTCCTAGTTGTAGGACTTTTCATTTTTCTTCGCTTGTGACTTGTAATGTTCTTTTCTTCTATTTGTACTGGCCTTTGGCCTCCCTTTGTTAATTAATGAAAAGGACTTTGCTTTTATTGATGCGTTCTGCCCTTTCAATTATGTTGATATTCATTGTATTTGTTATTTGTTGTGATTTTTATAGCCCATTATTTTAAAGGACTACATTCCCCCTACCTCAAACTTGGGGAGATTTTTTGGACTAGACATTAGCAGCCCAACTCACAAGGCATTTATAAGGTTGTACAAATAGATGAAAGAGAAGACTGAGCAGTACAAGGACCAGTCCGAGCTAGTTGCCAAGCACTAAGTCATTGAGGACATCGGTTCCTCAGTGCAAAAGGAGATAAATGGTTGAGGGCCTAAATCTTGGAGAACAAGGATGTGAGCCAAGTAGGTGAGGTGATCCAAGCCGAGAATGATGTCGTGAGGAAGGAGGTTACCGAGTTGAAAAAGGGCGTCCAAAGAGGATATATCCACTATAAGAACTTGCATCATTAGCAATAATATTTATCTACACAAGCTATTTTTGTTTTGCCAAAAATACCCTTTTGGCGATAAAATCTTATTTATGTTGTTGAAAAATGATTCTATGTTGTAATTTTGGCAACATAAAATAAAATTGGTCGCCAAAAATTAAAATTTTTAGCGGGATGCTAGTAAAATAAAAGGGGAGAAATATTTAACTTTTGGCACCAGAGTTAGATGTTTCCAAACGTCACTTAACTTTTGGCGACATAAAAGTGTGTTGAGAAAAAGAACTAATTTTGGGGAACAAAGTAAATTGTGATGCCAAAAGTATTTTATCTTTTTTTGTATATCTTTTAAGAGAATGATTTTAACTAATACACTAGACGAACCTTATGTTCCCATGAACACCGCTTCTCAACGCTCTGCCTCATAACCACCTACGCACGGTCTCTCTCTGGTCTCCAATTCTCACCATCGATCGCGATCTCTATCCGTTGATGGTGATCTCTTTTCTATCTCCATCTGGATCTCATCTCGATCTCTTTTCGTCGATCTTGGACCTGCTACAGCTCGATCAATTTTTGGTCTCCATCTTCTTCGACTCAGACCTTCTACCACTTTGATTTCTATCCTCGGTTTCCATCTTTTTTCTCCTGCTCAAACATGCTGGTAATGCGAATCTCTCTCTCTGATTTCCATTTTTTTCTTTAATTTAACTTAGGTTAACTTAATTAAATACATGTGAATATATTAAATTAATTATTTAAATTTAATAATCACACCAGGGTATTAATGTAAAACCATTTAATGTATTTTTGATAGGGTATTAAACCAATCATCACAACCGGGTATTAAATGATTTTTTCTCTTCTAACATTATCAGTGATTTTTTAAATTTCATTCGATTGGTTTGAAATTTTAATGATGTTTAGATTAATGTTTCCATTCAAGCATTTTCAATCTATAATTCTTAAAAAATAAATTGAATTTACTGATAAAAAAGAAACTAATTACTAATATTAAATGGTTGTTGTTATTTAGGTATTGAAATTAAGAAGGTGACGTTAATATCATTTAGGTATCATGAATATTTATTAAAATTAATCAAGCTTTGTAAATATTGATTGTGAGTTGTTAATATTATCTTATTGGTTGGTTTAAGATATTTATTTTTTTGTTATTAATTTTTTTGAAAACCCTAATATTGATTGATAATTTTATTAGCGGATAGTTTTTTGTTATTAGTTTTTCTATAATGAAAACAATGGTTTAAAGTTTAATCATAACTTATGCCCAACATTATTGATCACTTTAATGGAGATATTCGTGTTTAAGTTTTATCATTAGGTTTTATTTTTCTTGATTATAAAGCTTAGAAATGGTAATAGTCATTAT
The DNA here is from genome assembly GCA_949130495.1 of Sambucus nigra. NCBI lineage: Eukaryota > Viridiplantae > Streptophyta > Magnoliopsida > Dipsacales > Adoxaceae > Sambucus > Sambucus nigra. The sequence continues at coordinate 99,131,559 of OX422207.1, read as the reverse complement.
GAGTTATGCATACTACATGAACAGTTTTAGGTTGTATACATATACTTCAGGTTTGTTTTAGAATTTGAGAAAAAAATTATAAATTGTTAAAGGGAAATAGTGATATTAACTAATAGTCTTTAATTGGTAATAAAATTTGGTGGGAATATAAATTTTAAAACATCAATTAAAAGTACAGTAAAATTATACATAGCTTTAAGCCTCTTAAGTTACACATAGTGAGCATAGATACCAGACTTCTAGTTATTATGATACGCATTAACTAGCCTTGAACCCGATCGAGATTCATTATCCCTACAATGATATCTCTCGAATTGTCCCGTTTGGACAGTTTTGGACAGCATAGTTTCTGAATAATATTGTACTTAGTGGCTTATCATTGTTACTTTTGGGGAATGTGCTACCGCAGTCTCTTAATGTTCTCTGAGTACATACTAGACTGATGAGGTGTTGAGTGTTATTTCAATTGATAAATTGAAATAGCACGAACACTTGCAAATCTATATTGCGTACTTGGAGAACTATGGGGAGATGCAATCGGATTTTCCTCCGATTGGAACAATGTGGATGAGCTGCTAAGTGTATTACAAAAATATGTGTCTTGAATGGGATAGGACCACTCACCCTTTAGAGGAGATGGAGGAGATAGTAATCTTATTGCGACTTGTGTTAATAATGAAATTAAATTATATTATTTTTATACGAGATACATAAGGAAAGAAATTGTAACATCTAAGTAAAAGTTATTTCATCATTTATTATTTATGCACTCTCTTAATAAGCGAATATAGAGGGGGTCGATAAGAGTTCAAGTTATATTGCTTTGTATGAAATACACAAGGAAAAAAGGTAACTTTTAAGTAAAATTTAATCTAAGTTTTGTTGTTTATGAAATCTTTCAATAAACATATATGGAAGAGGTCGATAAGAGTTCGATGACACTCAAGCACAAAGTAGGTGAGTCGTATTGTGAGGCAGCGAAATCTTTTGTTGACATAGCAATGTCCAAAGTGAGCAAAAATGGTACAATTCTTGTATGATGATTATTTTAATCGTTATTGGCAAACTAACCATATTATGATGTGTCATTTAGTACGATATGGCATAATGGAAAGTTATAAGAATTGGGTGCATCATGGGTAATCTATATCACAACATCAAATCAATGAATCTGAAGATGACATAGATGCTAAAATTGGTGACAATGAAGAAAAGGATGATGATTTCCCTGAATTGGTAGAAGACTATTGTAGGGAGACGTATGTGGGTCGTGATCCAGTGAATTTTGGGACAGGCGAAACGTATGATAACACCAAAACGTAAAATGTGTAAAATATAAAAAAACTACTAAAGGCTACCCAACGTGAGGTGTACTCAGGTTGCAAAACATATGTGCTATTAAATTTGTGATTACAATGTTTCAATTAAATGTTGTGGATAAATGGAGCAATAAGTCATATGACATGTTGATGGTAGTATTAGTAGATATTCTACCTATAGGGAAATTGGTTTCGAAGTCAATTTATAAAGACAAAAAGTTCTTACATGAATAGGGCTTAGGATATGAAACAATCCATGCATGCCGACATGATTGCGCGCTCTTTTGGAAGGAGAATGATTCTCTTGATAATTATCCGATATGCGTGGAGTCTAGATACAAGCCTAGTTATGGTAAGTGTAATAACATCCCTCAAAAGTTACTACGCTACTTTCCATTGACACCTAGATTGCAAAGATTGTTTATGTTAAGAAATATGGAGAAATACATGAGGTGGCACAGTGATAAGCGCGTGGATGATGGGATATTGAGGCATCCGGATGAAAGTGAGGAGTGGAAGGACTTTGATCGATCTTATCCTGAGTTTTTCCAGGATCCTCATAATGTGAGGCTAGGTTAGGCCACCGAAGGATTCAACCCTTTTGGGAACATGAGCACCTCTTATAGCATGTGCCCTATGGTAATGATGCCAGATAACATTCAACCCTGGAACTTCATGAAGGATCCATTTTTCATGACGACTTTGCTTATTCTCGGGCCTCATGCCCTAGGAAAAGAAATTGTTGTTTACATGCAGCCGTTGGTTGATGAGATGAACGAGTTATGGGAAAATGGTGTACTCACTTATCATGCGTCTAGTAAACAAACTTTTCGAATGCATGCAATTGTAATGTGGGTGATAAATGACTTCCATGTCTATGGTAACTTATTTGGGTGGAGTATGAAAGGTTATCTTATCTGTCCCCTGTGTAAAGAGGATACGTTATCTCAATGTCTGTGAAGCAAGATTGGCTACTTAGCCATCGATGTTAGCTACCTCAGGACCATACATGGCGAAGGATTAGGGAATTTAATGGTATTTCTGAGAATAAAATTCGATCCTTGGAGTTATCGGTGGAAAAATATTAAATCAATTGGATTTATAATCATATGTCAAGTTTAGAAAGCATCTCAGCAACAAGAAAAGGCCTAGTGACCCAGTAGAATTGAACTGGACAAACAAAAGCATCTTTTACGAGCTCCCATATTAGAAAAAAACTAAAGCTTCATCACAATCATGATGTGATGCACATTTAGAAAAATATATATTGCAATTTGCTTGGAACTATATTGAACATGGATGAGAAGAACTAGGAAACATAAAAGGCATGCCTCGATCTAAAAGACATGGGAATAAGGGTGGAATTGGACTTGCAAAAGCGTTCGTATAGGTCTTATATCAAGACTCTCGTAATATATACATTGACCCTAAAGGAGAGGGAGTGTTTTTATGATTTTTTTAAAATCAGTTAAGTATCCAGATGGCTATGCTGCAAACATCTCAACATGTGTGACCACAAAAACTGGAAAATTATTGGGCCTTAAAAGTCATGATTGCCATGTATTGTTACAATGACTTCTTGCTATTGCAATGCGTGGATACCTTACTAAAGATATTTTTATTACACTCGCTGAGTTGGGTGAATGTTTTCAGGAGTTGTGTTCCAAAACACTAGTGCGGACAGATTTGGAGAAATTAGAGGAATGCGTGATTCTGATACTTTACAAAATGGAGAAGATTTTTCCCATGGCATTCTTTCATTTAATGGTCCATTTGGCGGTTCATTTGGTATGTGAGGCCAAACATGTTGGACCAGTACAATATCGATGGATGTTTTTTATTGAAAGGTAAATGTTATTATTATAACGTTCAATTAGTTTAATACCTCACAAAATGTGTAAAATGTGCAATATTTAACTAAGTATTATTAATTTCAAGGTTTCTTGGAACTTTGAAAGAATTTATATCTAACCGAACTAGGCTCAAAGGTTCCATTGCGGACACATACATTGTGAAAGAGTGTCTGACTTTTGGCTCAATGTACTTAAGACATGTTGAAACCATATTTAACAGAGAAGAATGAAAATGTGATGATGAACGTGGCTTGGGGTTAGCAGTCTTTAACCAAAATGTTGAACCTTTCGTAAGTATCTCAAGGTCTCTTTATGTGTCTGAAAAGGAGCATAATATGGCTAAGTGGTTTGTGTTGTATACCACTGACGAGGTTGAACTATATCTAGAGTACGTGTTTTAGATTTATAATATTCATAATATTGAATCTTTTTATTTAATTATTCATTTTATTAATAAATCAAATCTCTCTAATTAGGGAACATAAAAGTCTACTTCGAATTCCAAATGGATGCGACATAACTCAAATTCAACACCAAAAATTTCCGAACTGGTTTAAAGAACGGATAAGTTATATAAAGAAAGTTAGTTTGCATCACTTGAATAGTAATCTAATAAAATTTTCATGTGTTGTTTATGTAGAAGAATCTTTTACAAGTGCAAGGGTCACCTAAAGCAACTGATGAGCTCTAGTCATTAGCAAATGGACCTAACACGATAGTGAATCTGTATTCGGTTTGCATTTGCAATGGAGTTCGATTCCATACTAGGGACCGAGATATACATCGTAGGAGTCAGAACAATGGGTTGGTCGCCAAAGGGGAACAAGAGGGTCATAAGCTAGACTTTTACGATTACTTGTACAAAATTTATGAGATGACATATATTTACGGGCATAAAGTCATTTTGTTCTGATGTGAATGGGTAGTAAGAAGACAGTGCGCACAAATGCAAATTTCATGAGTATTGATGTCAAGAGTCGGTGGGGGTAAAGATGATCCATTTGTTTAGCCTAGTCAAATGCCACAAGTTTTCTATGTCAATGATACTTAGGTTCACAATAGCAAATCCTACAACTAGTCCACCATCGGGGAACCTGGGATGTACTAGAGTTAGATGGTGATGATAATTGGGAAACAGAATTGTGTGGATCCAGTGATGTGTTCCAACAAGTCGAAACAACAGGTGTTATCCCAGTCGTCGTTGAAGATACTAATAATCAATTTCATAGGAACGATGTAATTCTTGAGGTTATCCCTCCTGATAGGGTTCTATAACCAATAGGGGAAAACATTGATGATGACGTCGTTGATGATTAAACAATATTACAGAATGGAGATAACGAAGAAAACGAGGAGAAATGGATTCTAATTATGATATTGATACCGATATGTAATGTTAAATATTGTGTTTCTATTTTATTTTATATGTGGACAAACTTTATTAATCAAGTTGTATCTTCTATCTAGCGTAATTCATAATATGTGGGATGCCTCAAAATTTACTGAAGTAATTGATAATTGGGGTATTGTAGACCTCAGGTTCATACGTAGTAGGTTCACTTAGTGTAATCATCTAGGTGGCGAAACTTTTATATACCAACAGTTACTAATTGTAATATACTAACTATTTTTGGGGAGGAAAACTCTTACTAACGTGTATTTTACACTAATTGTATATACTAAATGTTATATTACTATGTATTTAGTTGAAATATGTTCCCATATTGAGCTCGAAATATTCCATCCTTCATGCTTTATATAAAGTTCATTTTATTTTATTTTTACTTTTAGTAGAAAAATATGCCCCAAAAGAAAAAAGTATGGCCCTAACCTAGAAACACGGGTCGTAACCATATGACAAAGAATTGTTGAATAATATTAAGAGAAGAAAGGTTGAATATTATTAAGATGAATCACATGCGAATGAACGCTTTGGTGCCTAAAGTGATTAGATTCGATAAGAATCAAAATTTTAATGTAAATGTGCAAGATGATGATGAGTATAGATTATTCGAGGGTGAAGAGGATTGTAATACCCCGTAATTTTTATGACTTTAAAATGGGTTATATTTCAAATTAATGGATTAATTGGATTTTAATTATTAATTAATTCATTTGGGTTTTATCCGAATTGTGGATATTAAAATGTATGATTCTGAATATTACTTAAAGATATTTAGGTAATATATGAATGTGAAGCTATTGATATGGCTATGTGATATAAATTCGGTAATTTGAGTTTTTAGTCAGACGCGGTATGGGACGTGTCGGGACTAAAGTATGAGTTTAAAAAGGAAATTTATTTTTTATCGACCTTATAGTCATTTTGATTGCGTCGTTGCATCCGGAAGGGTTGAAATAGTTAGGGAAGTCTATTTGGATGTTGGATTTGGGTCCCGAGGCATTTGGAAATGAAAAGACAACCCAAAAGGGCATTTTGGTAATTTTTACAAGGGGGATGAATAGTGATTTCGGGTTTTGTCTTATTATAAATATTTGGAGATTAGTGTACGTAGGTTCATTTCATCTCTTCTATACAAAATTGAAAAGTCATCTTCTTAGAGAGAGTGAAAGGTTGCTTGAAAAGAAAAAGCTTGCTTGGAAAGGAGGAGAACCAAAGGTCAAAGGTCAACACCACCATCACAACCTGTGTTATTCAACTCCAAAGGATCAGATCTTCATTAGAGGCAAGTGTTTGATAATGGCAATTTAAGTTTGTATATTGTCCATGTTACAATAGTTATAAAAAGAAATGATTTATCATGTTTGGAAGATAATAATGGAGTTTTAAATGGATTTTTGGAAACTGAAAATATATATAGGAATCAAACTCATGTTGTAGGTAGATAGTAATCCACGAAATAATCACGAATCTGTTGAAGAAAATCTGGAAACCATTGATATGTTCTTGAAGATATTAGGAGGATAATTTTCTAAAAAAATGAGAAGATAAATATGCTTTTAATTCAATCTCTTGATGATTCTAGGATGTTTAGATGATTAGAAATCATTTATATGTGTTGATATATCATGTAGTAAGGATTATAAGTCATTTGGGTTGTTAATATGAAGGTTTGAATGAACAGAAATGGTGAAAGCCGTAGTAGAAGAAATGCAGAAAACTGGGTTGTTACCTGAGTGATCGATCGATCGACCCCCTGCCTTCGATCGATCGACCTCCCCAGGAATGTTAAAGTTGTTTCTTTTAATGTTGATTCTTATCCCAAACCTTTGGTAGATCTTTGGTGATTATTAATTGGATATTACGGGACTTAGAAAAGATCAGTAAGCCCTTGTTAAGATTTGAATTAATTTGATTGGGATTTATTGATTAGAATGATGATAATTAAATTGAAGGAAATTTCGATTGCTAGATTCATTCGTTGGATTATAATTGGTTTGCTTGAGGAATAAGGATAGGTCCAGTAGTGGTGATTTAATATAACACCTGGGTAGCCTTAGGGTTAAAATTTGAACATCATGGACTGAGTTTAAGCTCATTATTGAAATTTGAACATCAAGAGATTGAAAATTTGAACATCATTCCAGCAGCTATTTTTTTCAGAATTAAAAAAAAAAGATTTAAAGTCTTTTTGTGATTAAATAGTGTTTTTGACACTAGTTTTGTCTTAAAATTTTAAAAATTTTGAAATTAATTATTTTTTTTTCTTTTCGAAAATCTCCATATTTCAACACTGCTGTATAAATTTTTTTTAAAAAAAAACAGATATAAAATGTTTTGTGAGAAACTAGTTTTTTTTTAACACTAGTTTGTCATAAAAGTACTTAAAAATTTCGAAAAATTCGAAATTAAATTTTTTTTTCCTGGAAATTTCCAGATTTTTGTGTTTCTGTAATTTGAAAAAAAAAATATATATATATTTTTTTATAGTCATTTCAGTTGCATAATTTATATATTTTTTTCAGTATATATATATATATATATATATATTTTTTTTTTCTCCATTCTGATAGTGTGTTTTTGGTTATTATTTGTTCTTTTTTTTTTGTAAGTGTAAAAATTCCTTGTAAATGCATGCGTAAGTATTTTTGTATTTAATAATTTTTGCACTTTACGATTGGTATATTTTTTCTTTGTGTTCTTTTTAAAAAAAAGAGTAGAAAAAAAAGGAGAAAAGAAAAAAAACCTGAAAAGGCAAGCAACCGTGGGAAAAACGCTAAAGTTACTTGTGCAATCTTGCCACGCGCACAAGGTACTCTCGGAGACGACTGAAACGGATGCGATGTTTACCTCCGATCGACGTCAAATAAAACTTCGGACCGATGTAAACAAGTGACCGTAAAAAGTCCATGCCGGAGGTAAGTCTTGTGTGCTCCTACGTGAAACTATTTTCGCAAATTTCAATAAGCACGTTGCATAATTTTACTTAAGGGCAAAACCCAATTTTAAGATAAGGTGGGGATTTAATCACCCATCCTTGGCCCACAAATCATTAAGTTACTCGAGCATCTGCATAACCCAAGCCATAATTTTAATTTAAAAAATATTAGACATTGGCCATAGGGTGTCACATAGCTCATAGGGATATTCTTTTCAAGGCTAGGATTAAAAGCTAATCCAAACACGGAATTTTCAAATCGACGCCATTTTGACCTTGACTAGGATTGGTGGTTTTTAATGAGTCTTCGTACCGACCATCTACCTGGAGGAAATATTTGGTAATTGAGGCAATAGTCCGTAGTTGGTCGTCTTTTAAATTCTCCCTAGTCAAGAATTAGGAGCTCTTTAATTAGGGAGATTATTTCGGAGACCCATTGTCGTCGAATAATCTCGGAAAACTAGATCGTAAAAATTGAACTTCCCCTCACCTAATTCAGATAAACTCAAATTGCTTTGTGTTAGCTTAGGAATTTTGTGGTCCTGTGTCGGATTATTTGTTTTCTATATATATATATATATATATAGGAGAAGGCTCACTTACATCATGCTCTATACATCACCCATGCATCACGCCTAATTCTGGACCCTAAAAAACTTTTTTTTTCAAATTTATATTTTTTCCTTGAAATTAACCTTTCAATCAACCCATATGAAAAAAATTAGGTCAAAATACATTTTGTAGCTATTTTTAAAAAATCCACAAAAACCTACTAAAAATACCTTATTTTTAAGGGTCTGTGCCAGCAGTTTTTTGTGGATTTTTTAAAAATAGCTACAAAATGTATTTTGACCTAATTTTTTGCATATGGGTTTATTGGAAGGTTAATTTCAAGGGAAAAATATAAAATTTGAAAAAAAAGTTTTCAAGGGCCTAGAATTAGTTGTGATGTACGGTGTGATGCATAGTGCATGATGTAGGTGAGCCTCCCTCTCTCTCTCTCTCTCTCTATATATATATATATATATATATATATAAATTAATTAATTAATTAAAAAAATATTTATAATAAATAAATATATAATAAAAAATAAAAAAATCGAGTGAGCGCAGTGTATGCTAGGTTGGTGTCGAGATTCTACAGGTCGTTTAGCTAGAGTGGAGTCTAGTATTCCCGATACTGTTATAGGTAGCACCTCGATTTCCACTAAAATGGGAGATGAGCTAGCAACTCGTGCCCTAAAGGATTACCTGTATCCCAATAGGGCAAGCCAACCATCATGCATACTTATCCCCCCGCACAATGCAAACAATTTCGAGTTCAAGTCAGAAATAATCCATTTACTTCCCATCTTTCGAGGCACAGAAAAGGAGGACTCGTACCTCCACGTGCGAGAGTTTGAAGAAATTTGTGGAACGATTAGGTTACAACAACTCACCGATGAGATTGTTAAACTAAAATTGTTTCCATTTTCTTTGAAAGACAAAGCTAAGAGTTGGCTACTCTCACTTAAACCAAATTCCATCACTACATGGAATCAGTTGAGTGTTGAATTTTTGCAAAAGTTTTTCCCTAACCAAAAGACGACGACAATACGTCATGGCGTCAATACTTTCAATCAAAAAGAGGGAGAGACATTATGGATGTACATGGAAAGATTCAAGGACTTGCTCCTGCAATGTCCTCACCACGGAATCGAATTAGGTCATCAAATCCAGATTTTGTATGAGGGTTTCGATTACACTACTCGATCTATGCTTGAACTTATGTTTAGTGGAGATTTCACCGAAAAGAGTGAGGTCGACGCATGGTCGTTTTTAGAATCCGTTGCTCAGAAGTCCCAGCGATGGCCTCCGTGCAACATGTAGGGTCACCTATGTGTTTGCTTTGCGATAGTTTCGACCACCTCGTCGAAAGTTGCCCCACCCTTCCGGCCCATAAAGCTCTCACCGAGCAAGAAAATGCCCTCTATCAAAACAAGCCCAAGTACAACCCATTTTCCAATTCTTACAATCTAGGTTGGAAGGATCATACCAACTTTTCATGGTCTAAAGGCCAATACCATGGTAGTGGAGGTCAATCTTTAAGTAACCCACCCCCGGGTTTCCAAAAGAGCACCTCCGCACCGTCGTTCCCTTCACCCCAAAAGATTCACTCTTTAGAAGAAACAATGAATTTACTCGCCCAAAATACCCTGTAATTTCAACAGACCACGCAAAGTGTCCTCCAATCTGCACAACAAAACTTGCATGCCAACACCCAATCGATTGCCAAATTGGAGGTACAAGTGAGTCAACTAGCCAATGCTTTGAGCGAGAGAAATAAAGGAATGTTCCCAAGTCAACCTGAGCCTAATCCTAAGGGTAACATGCCTAGGGGTCAGTATGTTGTCCAAAATAACACTAGCACGTACACTACCCAAGAGAATGCTAAGGCTATAATCACGCTTAGGTCAGGTAAAGAAGTTGAGAATAATATCTCACGACCCACCATGAGTGAATCCGAGAAAGATAAGGAAAAGAAGGACCCACCTGTGGATCCAACTTCTTCATCACCCTCATCTTCCGAACCATCTATTGAGACCTACATCCCGAAAGCTCCATTTCCACAATGTTTAGTGCCACAAAATAAAAAGGCACAAGTGGATAAAATGTTGGAAGTATTTAAGCACGTATAAATTAATATCCCGTTGCTTGATGCCATACAACAAGTCCCATCCTACGCTAAATTTTTGAAGGACCTTTGTACCTTCAAGAGAAGCACCAACGTACCCAAGAAAGCTTTTCTCGCCGAGCAAGCAAGCTCGATCATTTCTTATCGAACTCCCATCAAGTATAAGGATCCCGATACTCCGGCGATCTCTATCAAGATAGGGGAGCACCTCATTGAGAAAGCCCTTCTAGATTTAGGAGCAAGCGTGAACCTTCTGCCGTACACCGTGTACGAGAAACTAGGTTTGGGGGAGTTGAAATTGACTAGGATTACCTTGTCCTTAGCTGACCGTTCTTTGAAAATTACAAGAGGCATTGTTGAGGACGTACTAATTAAAGTGGGTGACTTTATATTTCCAGTCGACTTTATTGTCTTGGACACCCAACAAGTGCAAAATCCTATTGCACAAATCCCTGTTATTTTGGATCGTCCTTTCCTCGCCACATCTGATGCCGTCATTCGGTGTCGTAGCGTCCAATCGAACCTATCATTTGGAAACATGACTATGGACCTTAATGTGTTCAATTTGGCCAAACAACCACCCGATGATGATGAACCCATGGATGTCGACATGATTGATAGTATTATCCGAGAGACTTTCGAACAAACTTATAATGACGACCCTTTACCATCTTGTCTTTCCTTTTTTGGGTTCGAATTTGATGTCGAGCAGTCCATCGAAGAAGTCAATGCCCTCCTCGACTCCACCCTATCATAAAAGTGGGAAATTGGAAGTCTAAACCTGAGCCCCTCTCGCTTTCCATGTCACCTATTCCACCCTCGATTGAAAAAGCCCCCGAGCTTAAATTGAAGCCGTTACCAGAATCACTCAAGTATAGGTTCTTAGGACCTTCTGATACCTTGCCTGTTATCATAGCGTCTGACCTAGATAAAGAACAGGTGTTATCATAGCGTCTGACCTAGATAAAGAACAGGAAGGTAAGTTATTACGTGTTCTCAGTGAACACAAAGAAGCCCTCGGTTGGACCATAGCCGACATTAAAGGGATAAGTTCGTCAGTGTGCATGCACAGAATACACTTAGAAGACAATGCTAAAACTTCTTGTGAAACACAACGTCGACTTAACCCCATACTGAAAGAAGTCGTCCGAGCCGAGGTGCTCAAGTTGTTAGATGCGGGTATTATTTATCCCATCTCTGATAGCCAATGGGTTAGCCCCATTCAGGTTGTTCCAAAGAAATCTGGTGTTACAGTGGTGAGAAATGATAATAATGAGTTAGTCCCCACTAGGATGCAAACTGGTTGGCGTGTCTGTATAGACTATAGGAAGTTGAGCACTGTCTCACGGAAGGATCCTTCCCCCTTCCGTTCATTGAACAAATGCTTGAGAGATTAGCCGGTCACCCCTATTACTGTTTTCTCGATGGTTATTCCGGTTATAATCAAATTCCAATTATTCCCGATGATCAACAAAAAACCACATTCACTTGTCCATTTGGTACTTTTGCTTATCGACACATGCCCTTCGGGCTATGTAACGCACTCGCTACTTTTCAGTGGTGCATGATGAGTATCTTTTCGGACATGGTCGAAAGGTTTCTTGAGGTTTTTATGGATGATTTCTCTGTGTTTGGGTCTAATTTTGATGAGTGCCTTCACCACCTTACCCTCGTTCTGAAGAGGTGTAAGGAAAATAACCTTGTACTCAATTGGCAGAAGTGTCACTTCATGGTTAAACAAGTCATAGTATTAGGTCATATTATCTCTGAAAAGGGTATCGAGGTTGATAAGGCTAAAATTGATCTCATTTCAAATCTCCCACCCCCAAAAACTGTGCGTGAAGTTCGATCATTCTTAGGACACGCCGGTTTCTATCGGAGATTTATTAAGAATTTTAGCAAAATCTCTCAACCCTTGTGCAATCTTCTTGCCAAGGACATGCCCTTCGATTTCACTAACGAATGCGTTCATGCCTTTGAAAGGCTAAAGACGGAATTGACCTCTGCACCTATTATGAAACCTCCCGATTGGAATCAGCCGTTTGAGATCATGTGTGACGCTTCCGACTATGCCATAGGTGCGGTTCTAGGTCAGGGTAATGAGAAACTTCCTCACGTCATCTATTATGTCAGTAGAACTCTTAATGATGCCCAATTGAACTATTCCACGACTGAAAAAGAGTTCCTCGCTGTTGTTTTTGCTCTTTAGAAGTTTAGGTCTTACTTGATAGGATCCAAAGTTATCATTTTCACCGATCACGCGGCCTTGCGACACCTTTTATCTAAAAAGGATGCTAAGGCCCGACTCATTAGGTGGATCCTATTACTTCAAGAGTTTGACCTTGAAATTCGAGATAAAAAGGGTGGTGAGAATGTAGTGGTAGATCACCTATCTAGGTTGACCGTTGAATCTTATAATGACTTGTTGCCACTTAATGAGTCTTTCCCCGATGAGAAACTGTTTCTTGTCAACCAACTTTCGTGGTTCGCTGATATTGTGAATCCAAACTGAAAGGACTGGTCCTTACAGTTATTAGATGCACTGTGGGCTTATCGCACTGCCTATAAAACCCCACTTGCTATGTCCCCGTATAGGCTTATCTACAGAAAAGCCTGCCACCTTCCAGTAGAGTTAGAACACAAGTCCTATTGGGCCATTAAGACCTTTAATTTCGATTTACCTGCTGCGGGAGAGGTCTGAAAACTCCAACTCAATGAATTAGAGGAGATTCGGAATGATGCGTACGAAAATGCAGAATTGTATAAAGAGAAAATGAAAATGTTCCATGACAAGTCCATCCTACGGAAGTCATTTGAGCCTGGACAAAAAGTTCTCTTGTACAATTCTAGATTGCATCTCTTTCCTGGTAAGTTAAGGTCTAGATGGTCCGGTCCCTTTATTGTTAGGACAGTCTACCCACATGGGGCGGTTGAGATAGAGAATCCTAAAAATGGTGAAATTTTCAAAGTTAATGGTCAAAGGTTGAAGCCATATCTGGAATTGCGAGATCGGGAAGTGGAGGAAATTCTCCTCTAAGACCCGGTATACCACGAGTAAACATAACTTGGGTCGTGTTTTTATATTATAGTTTTTTCTTTTTGTAATTATTTTTCTTCCAGGCAACATGTGTTGGAGAAAGTTCCTCATTACGGTAATATCTTTAATATCTTTTCCACCTCTTAAATTTTTGTCTTGAACATTGAGGAGAATGTAGAAATCAGGTTTGGGGGTATTGAGGTCATTTTTCTCCGCCTTTCAAAAAAAAAACAATCATAAAATTTTTTAAAATCCAAAAATATTTTCAATATAAGTGAGTTTTGAAACAATTTCTTAACATAGAATTAATTCACAAATCTCTCAACTTATAATATATTACACTTAGCCATATAATATGATCGAAAATGGATATTGAGGCGAAAGTTAATATGCTTAAAGAATAAATGTGGAGATTTTAGCCCGGTGAGATATTGTGCCATTCATCGTTTTCAAGAGATTTAAATCAATCCGAGTTAAAATAACTCAAACGTTTCTTCAGTGCTAAATTCATTGATGATCTCAAATTCATTATTTTGTTCGATTACTAAAAACAAAAGGTCAAAATCAAAATCTTAAGCACTAGAAATCTTAGTAAGTTGTATTGAGACACAAATCAACTTAATGAAACTTGAGGAATGAGATTAGGCCCTCGTTTGAAAGCCCACTATCCTACCCAACTCCAACTAGGAGTTTAAAGCCCATTTGAACCAAAAAGAAGATAAGCCTTTTGTTGAAAGCCCACTATCCTACCCAACTCCAACTAGGAGTTTAAAGCCCATAAAAAGAAGCCATACCCAGTTTCTGAGAATACTAGGGTAAAATTACGGTTGGAAAAAGGCCAAAAGAAAATGAGGTTGCAAGAATAATATATGAAAAAAATAAAGAAAAAAAAAAGGAAAAAATGTGAGTTTGAAAATAAAAAAGGAAAGAGAAAAGAAAAATGGAGGTGAGGAAAAGTACCTAAAAGTCAAAATACCGAAAAAACCTCTATATTCTCAGAAATTTTGAACTCCAAAGGCCATTCTTTCTAGCCAAAATTCGAGCCTACAATAAAACCAAAGAAAGTCCTAATCGATCTCAAGTGAAGTTAGTTAAAGTTTGGAGATAAGATGAATAGGATCTATGGTATGATTCAATGTTTTCAAAAAGTAATCGATTTTTCGCTCATGAGATCATATTCATCCATTATAAAAAGTCCGTTCTTGATCATGTATATGTGAAATTTGTTCATATAAATTTACTCTTTTATTCACATATACCGAGAGAAAATAACCCATTTCCGAGTGTTCGATTGTGAGTGCATTCTGTGAGACTTTGATATCAAAACGAACTTTCGACTAAGAAATGTAACGATCAAATCTTTTGAAATGGACGGTTATATTGGCCATGCACACACACAGGATAAGTTGAGATTGAAAAGTGAAATTCTGCTATATTTATGAAGTTTGCATTCAAACTTGGTTATATTACTTTTGAGTCTTTTGTAAATAGAGTCAAGTTTTTGAATTTTGTGGGTATATTCACTATAAACCCTCACGAGACAAAACTCGTCCACTAGGGCAACCTAGGGGTTTAACGGCTTGTTGCACATGCTAAGTGCAACCGTGATTCCTACGAAAGTGAGTTAGATTTTAAAAATTTAGTTTTGCTCGAGGACTAGCAAAGTTTAAGTTTGGGGGTATTTGATGAGTGCATTATTTTATATTATTTACATCCAAATCTAAGTGTTGTTATTCCCATTTTATCATAAATAAAGAGCTTTTATAGATATTTTTATTATTTTAGAGAAAAATACAAATTTAAGAATAAATGGGGTTAATAATGCAATTTTGGTAACTTCAAGCTCACATCTTATATTCATTTATAATCTCTTGTTCAAGTTGTTTTTGAGTATTGACGGGTTTAAAAAGAAAGCGGTGAAGTCCGGACGCAAATTGAGCATGAAAAGGTCACTTACGCACCTTCAGGGGCAAAATTGTAAATTCAAATGGTTGATTTCAGACTCGAACCAACCATGGAAATTGAAGGCCTTGAATCAAGGGACGCCTGGGCTCAAACGGCGTATCAATCGGAGTTGAAACGAAGAAGTTATGGCCGTGCAAAGTTCGAATTCAAAAGAAAGTCAAAGTCAAAGCCCCGGGTCAATGCCCAAAGTCAATCCCGAGACCTGGACACTACTGAAATATTGTTGGCACCAAAATCAGGGTCACGTCGGTTCAAACGGCATGTTAATCGGGCTCCGAATGAAGAAGTTATGGTGATTTGAGCTATTGTGCAAATTATGAAATTTGGGATTTAATATGATGTTAAATATAATTGGAGGCATATTATAAACAAAGATGAAAGTTGGCTTAATGGCTGGACTCTTGGAGGCGCATAGGAGAGGTCAGGGGATCGACCCCCGCCTACCCCATTTATTATTTTGGCGAAAATTTTTACCAAAAAAAAAAAAAGACCATTAAACCCATTACCCCACCTTCTAAACCCATTACTCCACCAGCTCTTTTCGCTTTCCTATTCTGCCGAAATAAAAAATCCCACCAACCCACGTTTCTTCCCACAACTCCACCTTATTTTCCCCACGTTTTATACCCCATTTTGGGGTATAAATCACGGACGAATTTCGACATTTGGGAGGGGATGGAGAGACTCTTAACAACATTTCTTTTAGAGATATAGACACACTTTGAGAGAGAAAAAAAATCTGTGTAAAAAGTATTATTGAGGCACACCTTGGAGGAGCATATTGTGTATTGTAACTCAAGCTTTGGACTCGAAATTTTGTAAGTTGATTATTATTAATGAAAATTATTTTTTCATCTTGCAATATTTGTGTGTCAAATATGTTGTGTGAGTAGTTTATTTACTAGGACTTAGGTGATGTTTGTCATGACTAATTAAACCACGCACATTAATTTAATTTCGTACATATTCCGACATGTTTTAATTTGAAATAAAAAATTCGGTATTCGCTTAAAAATACACGAGAGTGTATTTTTAAACCTCAAGAATTAATTATAAATTCATGCTTTAAAAATTTAGAGCTGTCATTTTTGATGGGTTATGCTTGTACTTAGATGTTTTGATTTCCCATGCTTAAATACACATTAAAAATTTAGAACGTGATATTTTCGAGGGAATAGGGATTTATGGTGTCTAATTCAAGAGACGTTAAAATATTTTGAATGCATGTAATGTTATATTCTCCGAAATGTACGCGACGAGAGTCGGTATATTTTGTGTTATAAATTCGGAATCACGGAATTAAATTAATGTGTAAAATTAATTAGAATTGACAAACGGATCCGATATCCTAGTTTCTTCCACATTTAATATTATCTCTTGTACTTGTTCGTTTATTCCGTCTTTATTTTTATTTTAAAAACTCAATCACATTTAATACACTCATATGTCTAGTTGGGCAATCAATACTTTATAAAAATTGACGAAATCTCTGTGGGTTCGACCCGTACTTACACCCGCTATATTTCAATAGCCCGTGCACTTGCGGTAGTTTTAAAACAAATAAAACTTGACAAAAGTTGGTTGGTTGGTTGGGGGGGGGGGGGGAGTCTGCCAAATTTGAGTTCATGATGTATGAAAATATTAATTTATTTTTTATGGACGTGACGTTTGTGTGAATTAAATTAAAATTTTAAGTATAACCATTTTTGTTGTGCATTTTAAGTATGAGGGTAAAATCATCATTTTATTTTTTCACCATATTGCTGTTAACTATCCAAACAATATGAAAAGTAGTCCATTTAAACGGAGATGGTGAAAATATGTATTTAATACCACAACTATTTAGATATTTACGAATCTACTGATCACTTTAATGCTTATCTGAATATTCAAGTTGTTGTTATCTTTTAAAGTCGAATTGATAATAATTTATTTTGTATTTTGTGGAGAGTGATGATGGAGTTGCTTGGAGTAGTTATTTTTGCGGGAGCTTGGAGACGTGGTTTCTTCTATTATGGATTCATATATTCGTTATTTATTTGATGCAGATAGGTTCTTGTAAATCTTTTGACATTGTTGATTTTTTAATATCATTTGATTTAATATGATGAATTGTAATTTTTTACAATCATTTGATGTAATAGGATTTTTAGTCAACATTCTTTGGTACTTGATACTTGAATTGGGGGGGTGTATTTTTTGCATGATATGTATGTTTGGGTTTGAGTAATGGGCAATATGGTTTTGGATTATAAATGTTTATATTATCCTGACTTTAAATCATCTTTAATGATTATTGCATGAAAAACAATAGCAAAAAAATATTATTGTATGAAAAAATATAGCAAAAGAATAAAATAAAGTGGTTACTGCAATAATTTTTTTTTTTTTGCCAATAGTAATTTTATATCTCCTTTGAATCTAAATATGGCAACCGACTTTTTTATTGCAAAAAGCTATTTTTGGTGATAAAGTTTAGTGTGTTGCTAAACGGTATACATTTGGCAACAAAACAAGCTGTGGTGTGAAATATATACTTTTTGGCGACACAAATATTTTGTTGCCAAAGGTTGGCCTATACTTTTTGGCGACACAAGTATTTTGTTGCCAAAGCTTGGCCTATAATTTTTGGCGACACAAATACTTCGTTGCCAAAGGTTGGCCTATATGACCTTTGGCAACATAAATAATATTTTTTGTTAAAAATTTTAAAAAAATATATACATTTGGCAATGCATTTGTATGCATAATTTGTTTTGTTGCCAAAGACTTTCCCAGACAAACTTTTGGGCAACGAGTTGATAAGATTTTGTTGCCAATACCTATTAGCGACATACATCTTATGATGCCTATTGACGCGACTTTAAAAGTATTTCTAGTGCGTGCTTCTATCGACCTAAGTGTAAGTTGGTCGCTCAAGTAATAATTCGGTAAAAATGGATATCGAACACGGGGACTAAGATGAAGAATCTTGACGACAAATAGGGAGGATGATTAACCTCGAAATGGCTCTAGAAAAAGAAGAAAAAGATGATTGATTTGAGATCCGTTAACTAACAAAAACAAAAAAATTTAAACTAACAACTTAACTACGCATGCAATAATAATGAATTGGTTTTAAACTATATGAGAGAGTGGGATTAGGGTACACTCCCTTGAACCATCGGTAATTACATAGAACATAAAAGCTTCAAAACTTTAAGTCTCCACTTTAAGAGACATTAAATAGTCTCTAAGCGTTTGATATATGAGGACTTTACTCCGCACACTATCAAATCAAAAATTGTATTTGGTGAGGATGACAAATTATCAAAAATCCAATTGCATCCTTAAACATTTCGGTTACCTATGGTAAAAGGAATTAAAAGACCTACAATTTTTATCTTGATAAAATTCAATCCTTTGAATGAAGAATTACTTTTTATTCACTTTTAAATCCATATGTGTTCCCTAGGTTGGGTTCATGTACCCCAACTCATTAGAAATCTAGCCTGGCATGGTAAAACTATAATTAATCATGATAATTACGTTGCATGAAATCATTCTTAGGTGAAAAGTGTAATCAAACATATGAAAAAGATTTGTATCTAGTAAATAATGAATCCTAAGACAAAAAGATGAGAGAAATCTAAAGCACTAATGAAAGTATAATTGTATTGAAGAAAAACCCTTGAATTCAATGTAAAAGATGAACAATTATTGAAGAAGATTAAGCCTAGGGTTCTTGCCCTCAAGAAACTCTCAAAACTACGTAAAAAATAACTTAAAACTAGTCTAATGTCTTTCCATAAGGTTACATTCACGTTTTTGGAAGAGTCCTACACATATCCAACTTCTACAACTAATCAGAAAAGAAATAAAAATTCGTGCCTCAGACCCCCCGAACCGGTTCTAGGGTACCTGCAAAGCGGTTCGCACTTAAATCGGTTCTGGTGTTGGTTCGATTTTTCTTACTGGTTTGTTCTCTTCTTTTCTTCTTTTAGACTTAAAATCTTCTCTTGTTTTTTCTTCTCAATCTTTAAAATGGCATAACTCTTTCACCGAAGCTCAGATTGGGTTGCCATTTTGTTTTCAGTCTTCTTGTGATTTTGTTGGCTTCGAATTTTCAGTTGGCCCCGCTTCTGGACTAAGGTTGCAAAATTACCAAAATGCCATCTAACTCTCTTTTTCTTTATTTCTTTCCTTATTTCAAGTTCTCTTTCGCACTAACTTGCATAAAATACATGTAAAACACATAAGAGATACCCAAAACACGAAACACTTTCCAAGTACGATTAGTAGCATGAATATGAGATAAAACTCAGTCAAATACGATGCACAGGACCATAAAAAGACCGAAATTAAGGTGATAAATTGAAATGTTTATGCCTAATCAAATCCCCCTAACTTAGAACTTTGTGCGTCCCGATCAATATAAAAGAATGAGAGTAAAAGTTAAAGAGCCTTCAAAAACTTTATTGGTATGGAATACATTTTTTGCAAGAAAGCGATTGTATTTAGCGTATGTAACAAGTCGTTAAACCCCTAGGTTATCCAAGTAGGACGAATGGTGTCTCGTGAGGGTTTGCAATGAATATATCCACAAAATTAGTTTTTTACACAATTCAAAAAAAATATCAAAATAGCTAAAAATTGTGCAATTTAAACTTTTCTAAAAATAGTCACCGTAAATTTATATTCGAAAGTCTCAATTTGAAGTGTGTGTGTGCGAAGCCAAAAATCAAACCGCTAAATTCCACCGATTAATCATTACGTTACTTTTCGAAAATTTATTTTGATTCAATTTCTCACGTGATACTCTTACAAATGAATCACTCGGAATGTGTCTATTTCTCTCGGTATGTGTGATTTATAAGAGTAAATATAATGGAACACAAATTCACTCACACAATTTGAAAGACGAAATATTTATGGTGAAATAATCTCATCATCGGAATACGGTTATTGGAAAACGGGAAACGGCACCGCTTATTCACACCAATTAATCTCTTTTCTTATCTTTTCATGTTTTATCTCTCCACACAGTAATTAATTTCGTAATTCGGACTCGGCTTGGACTTTCTCGGGTTGTAAGAGGAATTGGGTAAAATTAGGAACCGTTGAAAAATTCGAATTTGAAAAATATTCCTATGATGTCCATTAGTGCTTTTTGTAACAACCCGCCTAATGGGATACCGGGCGATCACTCCTATATCGAATTAAAACAGGAGTTACTTATGGATCATTCTTAGCATCACTGTCGAAAGTCCATTTAATTACTAATATCCTATTAGGCGAGCGTTAAAACTTTTACCTAACTACTCTTTTTAAACCATTAAAATAAAACATCCACAAGTTAATGCGTAAATGAACTGAAATGAAAAATGAAATAAATTAAAATAACCGAACACTCGGTTCAAATTATACAACCATATCGAATAACGTGCAAAGAATAAATAAAAACAGTTGGACCATTAGCCCGAATGTTTATACAGTACCTCCTATCTAAAGTATAAGGATGGAAGCGGTTATCAAAAACCTGCACGCATCCACAGCTGCTGCAGCTGACGTCTGACTTGAAAGAAGTTCCATCTAAGCGTCCCTGTGTCTGGACACCTATATATATATATATATATATATATATATATATATATATATATATATATATATATATATATATATATATATATATATATATATATATATATATATATATATATATATATAATATAGGAAGAAAGGAAAAGTAGATATATATATATATATATATATATAATATAGGAAGAAAGGAAAAGTAGATAAACGGGTCAGAGCCCGAGTTTTGAAAATATTTAGCAAGTGCATAATTGCCTTATTATTTTGAAAAAGGTTTTATCTCATATTTAAATTTGGTATCGCACTCCCATGAGATACCCCTCACCTCTCCACTAATAGTGCACTCCTAACGCATCCCTCTAAACATCCTAGTTAAGCTACCCTGCTAGACTAGTCTATCACCCAACCACTATCAACCCTAGATAGTCCAAGCAATGTACTAGGGCTAAACTTCACCCCAGTCTCAATGCAATTCCATGTTCGTGCGTGGGGTGTCTCGTAAAGCGAAACCAAACAAGGAACCCCCCCGATACACTACTACGCGCCACGGTCGATCGTCGAGATCCGCCAGTCCCTCAGTACAGAAAGATATATATCAATATATATACCATAAGAATTAATAATATAAGAGCACTAAGGATTAAATTTCTCCCCAATCTCAACACGTTGCCATATTCGTGCGTGGGGTGTCTCGTGAAGCGAAATCCAAACAAGGAACCCCCCCGATACACTACTATGCGGAAAGGTCGATCGTCGGGATCCATTAGACCCTCGGTACTCGATTCATCCATATATATATACATTTTACCATAACCATCTGGATCTATCTCCCGGACTGAGGATTCATATATCAAGTATTTATCAATACTTTCATTTTTCTCAAAACTTTCCATTTCCCTTTTTATACTCAGGAAATGTAAATATAAAAGCCAATTCATTATCATGAATTGCTTTAATAAATCATATACTTTTAAAAGCCAATTTATTGTCATAAAAATGCTTTTCCGTTTTATATCATCCCATTTCCCTTTTTATACTCAGGAAATGTACCCAAAGCCATTTCCATTATCATGAAAATGCTTTGATCATATCATATGCTTCCACATCCCTTCTTCCATCCGGGAGTGTTACCGAAGCCAAACCTTTATCCCATTTCCCTTTTTATACTCAGGAAATGTAAATTAAAGCCAATTTATTATCATAAATTGCTTTAATAAAACTAAGACCGCCCCTCCGGGTTTCCCCACTGGACGCGCCCCTAAATGGCTATCATCTTCCAGGGCCTATCTATACAAGACAACCTGGGAACCTGCCAACGTCGAGAAGCAGCCATATGCCTGCGGGAAAGTCAAGACCACACCCAGAATCTCCTAACCAGCGCTGTAAACATATATAATCGCCCATATGGCCTAGGGACTATATCCACCCTGCTCAATAGCCAGGGGGCTTCACCACAATGCGCGCAACTTCCCTTATGATAGCGATTTAGGGAGGTGTGTAACCATAATTTATCAATTATGAAAATCATTTATCTTTCCATTTTGAAAATATTCATTTTTATATTTTCAAAATCATTTACATCATATCATATATACATACTTTAATCACATAGTATATACATATACCACATATTCCTCCTAGAATATATATATAATGGCCCTATTTGCCAATTACATATAGCGATGACCATTAATCCCAAGGATTCTCTCAAAGAATCATAATCATGCTTTCATATAAGCATGATACTAAACCCAAAGTATTTTCTTACTTCGACAAATAATAATTACCTTAATCATCTCTTAAGGATTTATTGGATATCTCCAACTATACTAATTCACTCTAAGTGAATATACACACACACACATATATATATATATATATATATATATATATATATATATATATATATTCCCAATTCATCAAGTCCTTTAGGACATAACCCTCCATAATACTCTAATTTGGAAGGCCCTTAAACTTTAATCTCAAAGAGAAGAAGTCATACTAATATCCAAAATCTTGGGCTGAAAACAAGGCACCGGTCAACCGGTGCTGGACCCCCGATCGACCGCCGGTTGCAAATAAGCCTACAAAACAAAGCAGTAGGCCCTTTCTCCTTGACGCGATCGACCGGCCTTAGGGGCGCGGTCGACCGGTCACACCAGGTCCTCAACACTAATCTCCTCAAATCCTCCATCCAACAACCCGACTTCATTATCGGGATTTCTAAACTAGCCCAAAAATTATCCCAAACATCTACGCAATTAATTCTAGCCGTAATTTTTCCAATTCCCGATTTGATTTCCGAGTTGATGATTTCAACCCGGAGCTGCCATCTTGTAAAAATCATATCAAATCGTAGAAAAATAAAAAAAATACGCGGTCAGCGCTTACGCGACCGTATCAAAAAGATCTACAACTTTTGTGTTTTGGCCGAGAGCTAAATCAATTTTTTTTTCTGGCCAAAATGGCCCCCTAAAGTCACGGGTTACTATTCATCGTCTTCTCCGAGACGATTTCGGCCATTAAAGCTTCTCACAAGCTTTTGTCGCCTCACCCAACGTCCTACAACCTCAACCAACTACAAATACACATATATTAATGGTTCTAAACATCCTAGAACCCAAAACCACCAATTAATTTAGGTTAAAACCTAAGTTCCACAAATTGAAATATTATTGGGGTTTAAGTGTTTTAACTCCCAAAAACCCATTTTATCCACGATAACCCACCCCAAAACCTTTAGGGTTTGTTTATACCAAACAACGGTATGAGATATTTATGCAAAAAGATAAATAAAGCAAGTAAACACTTGCCTCGTGGATAAAATCCGACGACCTCGAGTCGAATCCGGCGGAGTTTGGCCCGAATCTCCATTTCTCCTCCTCTTTCTCCTTCCTCTCTCTCTTCTCTCTCTTTTCTTTCTTTCTTTCTTCTTTTCTCCCTATCCCCCTCTTTATATAAGAAGAAAAAAGGTTTATACCCCTTAAAACTCAAAAACGACTCGTTTACCCAATTACGAGTTACTTTTACCTCTAAAATTACCCGAAACTCATTTTTGACAATCGGACACTCTTTTCCGACTATCTCGGCCATTCCGAGAATCATGGCGCAGTCGAAATTCCCATCCGAGGTATTTGACCGTAAATCACTATTCCAACCCAAAATAAATAAATGCGGGTTTTCCAATTAAAAATTTTACCTCGTGTCGCTTTACTCAACGACGACATATAATTAAAATATTTCGACCTATATAGTCCCAAAAATAATCACAACATCCTTCGAAAATCATTTAATCCTCGAAAATCCCAAAAATTACTATTTAGGGAAATTTCCCAAATTCCAATTTATAATTAATTATGGAATTCAATCGTCTCCAAAAAGGGCGGGTTGTTACACTTTTTTGGGCTTTTGCTCACTTTCTTTTCCTTTTTTCATCTTTTTTTTTTATTTTTCACATTTTTCATTTTTTCTATTTTTGTTGAGCTTTTTTCTCTTATTTTTTTCTTGCCCCTTTTTATGCACTTTTTGGACCTAATTGATGAATGTTCAATTTTCTCAATTCCGAGCCAATTGGGTTTTTTTCGGGTTAATGAAACGAAATTAGAAAAATTTTATAAATCTCAAATAGGGTTGCAAAGGGATAATTTTTCACAACTTTTGATGGCTAATATTTTTGGGTAATAAACGATGGCCTACTTTTTTGTCCGAATTACTCATTAATTTACCATATGTGTCTCGAGATTAAATTTAATTTAGATATATTTTTATCACATTTATCAAGGCAACATCATACTCGTTTCACATAACCGATCAAAATAATAAATTAGAGATCATCAACGACTTTTTTCATGCTAAATTGAACTTCGAGCTAATCATTAACTCAGATTGATTTAATTACTCGCAAAAGATAATAGGCTCGAAATATCATCAGGTTAATAATCTCCACACTTATTCATTAAGTCGTCAATTTTCGCTCAATTTCCATCTTTGGTCAATTTCGGCTTTGTGCATTTTATTTTATTTACAATTTGAGACTTTAAACAAAATTTTAGTGATATTTTTGAAAAAATTAAATTCCAATTTTTAATTTATTTTGAAGAAAAATATTTTTAACTTTTTCGAAAATTCTTAATTTTTTTGGAAATTTTCTAAATTTTTTTTGGCACTTTAAAAAATTTGTTAAGTTTTTTTAAAAAGATGCATTTGTTACCCCCTCCCCCCCCCCCCCCTCCCAACTTAGACTTTTGCATTGTCCTCAATCAAATGGACTAAAAGTTAAAGAAGAAAAAATATTAAGTGCGACAAATAAAATAAGCAAATTTCGCAAATGCAGATTTTTCATTACATGACAAACCAATACTTACATTACAAACTAAGAAGGGGAAAAACAACTACAAATGTGGTTCACGTGAAATTCAGCACAAGAAGACCTAAAAGAACCATTTAAAAGAAATCTTTTCAAAGACTTCAATCAATGGGCTACCTATTCGGGCAGAGGGCGGGAGGTACTAGGCGCACTTGGGTCGTAGGGATCATAGAAATAGATTGGAAGTGAAACATTGTCCCCGACTTGCAAGTGATAGAGCTCGACGTGGAGGCGTGCCATCATGCTCGTGTCACATTGATACGATCGACGGTCCTCTTGGTATTTATTCATAAACCCGTCAAAGCATGAATCGAGTGAAGCAATGCGACTCGTGAGGCCCTCGCCTTTCGGCTCATAATCCGAATCATACTCGGCCTCGTCGGGACCCTCCTCTAGATCCTATATTTGAGCATCACGACACATAGACTCATCTTCTTCCTCTTCCACTATAATGCAACGCCTAGAGTGAGCCACTCACATTTAGTGCTCACTTCGAGTGGTGGAGGAAGCTCGAATAGAGCGGGGAAGTTTTATGCGCAATTCAGGATCCGACACACCGGTGTCGTATATAATTTCAGAGATGAGGCCGGCATAAGGGAGGGACACCTTGCCACAATCATCGTAAGATGTGTGCATGATGTCTGGATAGTCTGATGGATGGCGCCGCACTTCATGAGGTGCGCGTAGCGCACCGTCTTCGAAAGCTTTCCCACCAAAAAAGAGTTTTGGAGCCATCGCTCCCCCAGCGCAATATGCGCTATGCATTCGGCTTTTGTGCGCGGTGCATCATTGTTGGGGTAAGCAAATGTGATAGGGAGAATGACACCCTTTTCATGCATCTTATGCTCAATGATGGCTGTGAAGAATGGCACGCGATTATTGTCAACAAAATTCTGGTGGAGCGTGGCCAATTTCTGGACGAGTATGGCATAAAAGTAGCAAATATCCTCTTTGAACACGCGATCGTATGTTGGTGCAAGGAAAGAGAACAACCCTCGGAGGTGAAAGAGGGCGGTGACTTCCGGGGGAATCTCATACTAAAGAACCTTTCTCTCAATATGAACTGTGCGAGACCGTGTGAAATATTCCTCAAACCAAATTTTCTCTTGAACAATCCGAAAGTGATGCTCGACCCCCTGTTGGGGGATGGTCGTAGTTACATTTTTGCATGGTCGTTGGTTCACTTGGAGGCGACGAGGCATGGTGGTAAAGGGAGAGAGGGGGAATATGGGAACTATAGGTGGTAGGATGAGGAGTGAAGAAGATATATGTGAAGTAAATGGGGGAAAGGTGTGGAATTTATAAGGGTGGGGAGGGGAATTTAGGTGTGGAATTGAAAGGGGTGGTGGAAGGAATTAAAGGAGGGAAATAATTTGGTTGGGAAATGGGTGTGGGAAAGGTTAGGGTGATGAAAATTTCATATGGAAGGGAAGAATTGAAGGAGTGAAAAGGGGAGGAATTTGGAAAATAGGGGGGAAGGATCGCTAGGCACCCCGAACAGATTCGGGTGTACCTGCGAATCGGTTCACCTACGAACCAGTTTGGTATGCAGTTCATTTTTCTTAACTGTCCCAAAACACAAATTTTCCTCTTTTTTTAGATTCTAAGTGTGTTCTACCCCTCCATGTCACCTCTCTAAGCTACCTTAAACCCTTCTCACTTGGTTTCCCTGGGATAACTCAATCTCGCCCTCGTAACGTGTGTACGCTCTCCGTGTGTGAAAACACAATGTAGTGCTTAACCCTTTCTTTACTCATGACCATTACGGACCTCTAAATGATCTAAAAACAAATCGACATACTAATATACAACCCTAATCAACCCATACGCGTCGGGGGTGCGACGACCTCTCATTGCAAGCTCAATAAATCCCGTAAACGAGGTCCGATAACTAAATTATGTCGGCTTCTTCAACACACGCCTCTAAATATGGATTTAGGTCTTGTCCATTAATTTTAAATATATCCCCGCCCCCCTTTTAGATCTTATAACTCGACGTCTCCATGGGGGAATACTTCTCTCACAACGAATGGGCCAGTCCACTGCGAACATAATTTGTCGAGAAAGAAATGTAGACGGTAATTGTAGATAACACTTTTTGACCCGAATGAAACTCCTTGCGTTAGATAATTCTATAATGTGCGAGTTTCATCTTTTTTTGGATATTTTTTCATTCTCATATGCATTATTACGCATCTCTTCCAACTCATTCAATTGAAGCTTATGCGCTTCACCAGCTTTATCCATATTATAGTTCAACCTCTTGATTGGCCAATATGCTTTGTTCAAGATCCACGGGGAGATGGCAAGGCTTTCCACATACAAAGAGAAACGGGGACATCCTGAGGGGGTTCTTACATGCGGTTGTATAAAGCCCACAGGGAATCTTTTAAATGAAGGGACCAATCTTTCCATTTAGGATCGACGATCTTTTCGAGAATGTGCTTCATTTCACAATTTGCTAACTCGTCTTGCCCATTCGTTTGGGCGTGATAAGTCGTCCCAACCTTGTGGACGACCCCATAATTTCTCATAAGTTTTGCAAATTTCCCGTTGCAAAAGTGTTTGCCATTGCACTAATGATTTCTTTCGGAGCTCCAAAGTGAGATAGTCTGTGTTCTTGCAAGAACTCAATCACCACCTTATTGTCATTAGTCTTCGTAGCTATGGACTCAACCTATTTTGACACATAGTCTACCGTGATTATGATGTATAAGAAGCTAAAGGAAGAGGGAAAAGGTCCCATGAAGTTAATACCCCCAAAATCAAATATCTCAATGGAGAGTATGGTGGTCAATGGCATCATGTCTCATCGAGTGATGGCTCCCATCCTATGACATCTCTCACAAGATTTGTAATAAGCATTAACATCCCGAAATATTATGGGCCAATAGAGATCGCTTTAAAGGATCTTAACAGCCGTCGTATTCATCGAAAAATGGACTCCACGTGCTTTCGTATGATAAAAATGGATGACATTAGGAATCTCATCCTCTGGTACACATCGTCGGATGATTTGGCCCTCGTAATATTTGAATAAATATGGATCGTCATGGAAGAACATGCGCGACCAATTAAGGAACTTATTTATGTCTTGTGATGTCCAATCAGAAAGAACGGCTCCCGTGACAAGGTAATTCACTATGTCCGTAAACCAGGGGAGAGAAGAAGTGACAAATAACTGTTCATCCAAAAAATATTCATCTATGGGTAAAGGATCACTAGGTACGTCGAACGAAAGTCATGATAAGTGGTCGGCGACGATATTTTCTACTCCTTTCTTGTCTTTAATGGAGTGATTGAACTCTTGTAGGAGTAGGATCCACCTCATGAGACACGACATAGCATCATTTTTGGAAAGGAGATACTTAAGTATCGCGTGGTCGGTAAACCAAGGGATTGGAGAACCAATAAGGTAAGAGTAGAATTTGTCTTGCGCTAAAACTACGACTAGAAATTCTTTCTCCATGGTGGAGTAATTGGGTTGTGGTACAGTTAGCATTCGTCTAGCATAGTAGATGACATAATCCTTATTATCTTTTCTTTGGACCAAAACAACCCCTATAGCATAATCACTCGCATCACACATGAGCTCGAATGGAAGAGACTAATGCGGAGCTTAGATAATGGGGGAGAAAACAAGCCTGCTTTTCAATTTAATAAAAGAGATTTGGCATGCTTCATTCCACTGAAAGGGGGCATATTTCATAAGTAGGTTACTCAAGGGCCTAGCGATGGCACTAAAATCCTTAATAAACCTCCGATAAAAACTTACGTGGCCCAAGAAAGAGAGCACATCCTTTAGTGATTTAGGTGGGGGAAGATCGGCTATGACATATATTTTTGCCCTATAAACCTTAATTCTTTTGGAAGACACTATGTGGCCAAGAACTATTCCTACTGTAACCATAAAATGGCACTTCTCCCAATTTATTACCAAGTTCTTTTCCACACAAAGTGCTAGCACTTTTTCAAGATTCGCAAGACGAAGGTCAAAAGAGGTGCCAAAAACGCTAAAGTCATCCATAAAAACCTCAAGGCCCCTTACAACCATGTCACTAAAGAGACTAGCATTCACCTTAAAAAAGTTACGGTGGCATAGCATAATCCAAATGGCATACATTTGTAGGAAAACATGCCAAAAGGACACATGAAAGTAGTCTTCTCTTGATCAAGCACAACTACCTCAATTTGGTTATATCCGGAATAACCGTCAAGGAAGCAATATAATGGGTGTCCCTCTACTCACTCTAGAATTTGATTGACGAATGGTGAGGGGAACTGATATTTTCTCTTTCCGAAATTGAGCTTTCTGTAGTTAATGCAAACGCACCACTCGGTGGTGGTGCGTTGAGGAATTAGATTACCCTTGTCATTCTCGACCACAGTCATTCCCGTCTTCTTCGGACTACTTAGATAGGACTCACCCATTTTCTATCCGAAATGGGTAAATGATGCCCGCGTCCAATAGCTTAATAATCTCCGATCTCACTACCTCTTTCATAGTGGGGTTCAATCGCCGTTGCATCTCCCTCAAAGGCTTCACGTCCTTGATTACCCGTGTGAAAGGTGTGCACGTGTAAGGACACAAACGTTCTTTTCGTTTCACTGCAATAATAAAAACAAACCTAAATTACAACTACACTTGCGATACAAGTATAGAGATAAGTCGGGTATCGAAAATCCACAGAGACGAGTTGCTAGAATTTATATGATTTAATAGTCCTCAATAAAAGGGAAAAAGGTGATTACAAACTAAAAGGGAAAAAGATGCATAAAAGGGAAATATTAATTTAGGCGAGAGTGTATTGAAACTACGTTAACAAAGCGAGTAAAAATTATAGGTTGCGTCGAATATCCTTCACCCGAGTTAATTAGTATAAAATGATCACATGGGTCGACGAGTTATTACGAATGCGTCTCGTTTCGACAGTTAATTGAACCAAGGGTTGTCACGCCCCTAAATCTGTATAAAAGCCTAATAAGATTTTGGCGTCAACAAATACCTCGGAAATTACATACGCAAGGTCGTAAGCATGGGACATACATGATATGCCCCGTCAAATCTCCTAGGCGCAATAACTAGGACAACGCACTCGAAACAGACTCGTAAACACCATCACCAAAGCAAAACAACGCGTCAACTCGAGTGAGTTCCATTCAAACACAACCTACACTAAATTAGCTAGAAAGCATATTAAAAACGCGGTAAATAAACGCGGTAAATCTACACTAGAAAGCAATTAAATCAAAGCATGTAAACTAAATTATGAAAGCATGTAAATCTAATTAACAAACCAAGAAATAAGTAAATACAACTATATTAATGGATATGGAAGATGAAAGCACAAATTACAAACCCAATTGGGTGTCAATCCAAGAAGAAATGAAGAAATGAGCTCTCAAACCTCTAAAACCCGGACCTAAACTATCTAAAAATGAATTATATCAGTTTTTACAACAAAAATTCCCTTAAATAGTAAAAGGAATTAAATTAGAAAAGAAAAGAGAAAAGAAAATAAAAGCCAAAATATCAGCTGGAAACAGGGGATCGATCGATTGATCAAAATGATCGATCGATCGATGGTGAAAAATCAAGCCCACTGTCTCCCCACGATTGGAAAAAACTGAATGATCGATCGATCGATCGATGGCTACAGGTCTGCAACTCTTCCCTCTGCTTTGATGTGTTTGGTTTTCTCCTCCGCTAAAATCGAAGTAACTTCTTCGTTCTGAATCGGAATCGCGCACCATTTGTAGCCACGTGAAGCTTGCGAGGAGGGCAACAACTTTCATGTAGAAGTTGGGTCAGGTGCCCAAGCTGTGAAAAGACTAAAATGCCCTTAAACATGCTATCGTGTACAGAAATTGAGCGAAATGCGTTCGAACTTCACAGTTAGCATCCAAATACCTATAAAAGCTCAATTAACCCCTGCAAAACATGTTAACATAGAGATCCGAGGTTGTCTGATTAACGAGCATAAATACAGGGAATAAGATAATCGAAGGGGCTAAAATGCATCGGTTCGGAGGATGAAATACGCAATATTTGCGTATTATCACACCCCCTAACTTATACATTGTTAGTCCCTAGCAATGAAATAGGATGCAACAAGAACTACAAGCAAACCAAAAGCAGGAGATAGTGCAAAAGTATGGTATAAAAGCATAAGGCCACTTTCGTGGGCGATTCGATTGCATTTAGCATATGCAATAAGCCGTTAAATCCCTAGGTTACCCTAGTGGACGAGTGTCATCTCGTGAGGGTTTTCAGGGATGATACCCACAAACATCACATGGTTTCCTCAAAATATGCCCAAACTAACAAACGACAAGCCCAATAATAGCAAAAATGATTTCATACACATTATTAGCAAATTGAACGAATTCAAACAAAAGTTAGAAATCATAAACATTATAGAATGCACCTCATAGCATTGAAACCTTAAAATGTGGGAGGGGAGCGATCACATGCAAACTATGATTTGGCAAAAACTTAAATAAACCGGATACTAAATAAAGCAAACATATATTCAATCCTCACGGGCATTACACTCATCAAGTGAATTCACTCGAAACAGGGAGCTAACATACAGAATATGCGGGCATAAAGAGTAAATATAAATGGAGATTAGGCCGCACACATGTCACAAATGAAGAACGCTATATATAAAATGGAAAATTGTAATCTCAATAAAAGGATGTCGCTCATTAAAGGAGGCGAAATATATTTTCACAGATTATCAAAACTATTATGACTTTTGAATTACATCAACCTAAGATCACATAGGACTTGTATAGGGTTATAATGTAGGTTTGGCTAAGGTACGAAACGAAGGATATGTATGTACGGATTCAAAGTGTTCGGGATGAAAACTCGAGATAATGGGAAAATACGGGCAATAACAAAATTAGAAAACAAGTTCCAAAACGACATTAGATATATCAACGGGGAGAGCAATCAAAGCTTATTGAACTATATACACACCATATACAGCTTTCTCTTTTTTTCTTTTCTTCTTTTTCTCATTTTTTCTTTTGGTTTTCTTTTGCTTTTTGCTTTCCCTTTTTCTTCACTTTTTCTTTTCTTTACTTATCACACTCTCATATGCTTAAATTGCAAACGCAACACAACAACATCATTCAATCCCAAGCAACATTCCAAACAAGGGTATGGAAAGTAATATGTATGGTATATAACTCAAATGCGGAGTTGGTTATGGGATTTGGGTTATGAAGCGAAAGGCTATATTTAGGCTCAAAGGGTTTAACGAGGGTAAACATATCAAGCTGAGATCACGGCTAATATGGGTGATATAACAAAGATGGCCTATGATCATTTCAAAAGTTTATGCAATTCTCGAGTCAAAACAGTATATGAAAGTTATGCTCAAGTAACACATTTCAAGTATGAACTCAATTAATGAACGGTCAATGAAAGAATAGAGAGATTACCAACGAATTCAACGTTTTCAAATAGGAAAGAATAGTGTATACACTCACAAATGATGAAAGGTACAAAGCTTACTCGGTGTAAGTACATACAATGCAACAAAAGATTACCGAGTTATAAAAATCTTAAACCAAATCAATAAAACAAGAAAGGTGCATGTGCTCATGGGATTAAAGTTCAATTCATGAAGTTATTCATAATATCAATAATCGAGGACTAAAGTCTAATAACTTCTAAAATCGAGAACATGCATCGTTGGGTTGTCTATTGGATCGGGCAATTATTGAAATTTATCAACGAAAACAAAGGCAAAATACCCAAAAAAGGAGAAAAAAGAAAGAAAATCTTTTTGAAATTTTTTATTTTTCTAAGAAAAACATACTAAGTAACTAACATGTAAGCAAAAACATCGATTAAATAAAGAAATGGATAGAATATCCCACACCCCCTAACTTAAAACTTGACATTGTCCTCAATGTGAATTAAGAACCAAGTTAAAGAGAGGAAAAGAGCGATATTACCCAAAATTGGAGCGATCCCCATATGAACAAGTCCAAAGAATCTATAAAATAATTTAGTACCGAGCATAGCAAAAACAAATAACAAAAAGTTAACTAATTACACTAGACTAAAGTAAAAATGAAAGAAAAAATAAAAAGAAAGAATAAAAAGCTAACTATATACAACTTACTATTTAGGCTTCACACTAACTGTACACTAGAAGTCTAAATAGCTGAGGGTCCACCGCAAAAATGATTTCACTATAGAGGATAACCGGTGTACCCTCACATACAAGCATGCCTTCCGAAAAATATGAATTACGTTTGAACAATGGAAGGCATGTGTAAGGCGTAAGAAAGGAACCGTTGTCAATTAAAAATTTTGACGGGACGATGAGGGGATTTGGATTGAACGGGTGACAAAAACATGTGGGGATCGAGAAAAGCCGAATATCCTCCCAAAGATTTTGAAATTGGAATGGAAGGTGGCGCACACAAAGGCAAAGATGCGATTGTGGATGGCGACTCGAGAAAGTACTCCTCATCGGCGAAAAGGTTTAAAACATTAAAGTTTGAAACCGAATCATCGGTTACTTGTGACGGTGTGGTAACAGAGAATGAAAATGGGGAGGAAAGAAATTCAA
Organism: Sambucus nigra; assembly: GCA_949130495.1. Lineage (NCBI taxonomy): Eukaryota > Viridiplantae > Streptophyta > Magnoliopsida > Dipsacales > Adoxaceae > Sambucus > Sambucus nigra. The sequence goes on along the minus strand of OX422207.1, from coordinate 99,097,834 downwards.
ACTCGTGAGATGAATCATCATCACATGAAGATTGAGTTTCGAATGAAATAATATCATTTTCAATGAAATGTTCTTCTTTAGGGGGCAAAGAAGAAATCATTTCATTGCAAATAGATATTACGTCATTTCCATCCTCACTTTCAATATCTATTACGCAATGGGCCAAGTGAAGAATGGTTTGTTCCAAAGTAGGCACAAAGTCCTCATTTGGTTCAAAACATTCCTCTACTTCTAAAGTCTCGAAAGCAAAATCGTCGTCGGACTCAAATAATAAATCAAACTCATGTTCCCACAGACGATTTACTTCCCGATAACGATTTTCAATTTTCTCATTTTCAAGCATACGCAAGCCCTCGCCAAAAGTCATAGGCCGAGGTGGGGATACTTGAAAATGGAAACTTTGAAAATTACCATCGGACTTAAACTTAAACTCATTATTATAGGAATTTTGAAATCTATTGCAATTCGCTTCAAAATTCCTGTTATAAGGAGGTGAAGGCCCAAAATCATTATCATTATTATCAAAATACACGCACTCCGAAGCTTGACTTTTGTAATACTCGCCCAAAGTCATTTTAGATGTTGCAATTTTTGGGGATTCGAAGTATTGACCAAAAGTTAAAGGAGTATGAGAATTTTGAGAATTATAACAATGATTACCGAAAGAGTTGGAATAAGACATGCTTACCCCAAAAATGGCTCGAAGTGGAGAATTCCATAAAGTAGGTGCGCACGGGAAATTCAAGCATTTCTAAGGGCACAAATGTGGAATTCCTGCAAAAAGATTAGCAAATAATACAAATAGAAAGAAAATACTACGAAATACTAAATCAAATAAATTCTAAAACAAACTCATCCCCGGCAACGGCGCCATTTTGATTACCCGCGTGAAAGGTGTGCATGTGTAAGGACACAATCGTTTTTTTCGTTTCACCGCGATAATATAAACAAACCTAAATTACAAATACACTTGCGATACAAGTATAGCGATAAGTCGGGTATCGAAAATCCACAGAGACGAGTTGCTAGAATTTATATGATTTAATACTCCTCAATAAAAGGGAAAAAGGTGATTACAAACTAAAAAGGAAAAAGATGCATAAAAGGGAAATATTAATCTAGGCGAGTGTATTGAAACTACGTTAAGAAAGTGAGTAAAAATTATAGGTTGCGTCGAATATCCCTCACCCGAGTTAATTAGTATAAAATGATCACATGGGTCGACGATTTATTATGAATGCATTTCGTTTCGACAGTTAAATGAACCAAGGGTTGTCACGCCCCTAAATCCGCATAAAAGCCTACTAAGATTTTGACGTCAACAAATACCCCAAAAATTACGCACGCAAGGTCGTAAGCACAGGATATACATGATATGCCCCGTCAAATCTCCTAGGTGCAATAACTAGGACAACGCACTCGAAATAGACCCGTAAACACCATCACCAAAGCAAAGCAACGCGTCAACCCGAGTGAGTTCCATTCAAACACAACCTAAACTAAATTAGCTAGAAAGCATATTAAAAATGCGGTAAATAAACGCGGTAAATCTACACTAGAAAGTAATTAAATTAAAGCATGTAAACTAAATTATGAAGGAATGTAAATATAATTAACAAAGAAAGAAATAAGTAAATACAACTATATTAATGGAGATGGAAGATGAAAGCACAAATTACAAATCCAATTGGGTGTTAATCCAAGAAGAAATGAAGAAATGAGCTCTCAAACCTCCAAAACCCTAACCTAAACTATCTAAAAACGAATTATATCAGTTTTTTCAACAAAAATTCCCTTAAATAGTAAAAGGAATTAAATTAAAAAAGAAAAGAGAAAAGAAAATAAAAGCTAAAATATCAGCTGGAAACAGGGGATCGATCGATGGTAAAAAATCAAGCCTACTGTCTCCCCATGATTGGAAAAAACTGAATGATCGATCGATCGATCGCTATAGGTCTGCAACTCTTCCCCCTGCTTTGATGTGTTTGGTTTTCTCCTCCGCTAAAATCGTCGTAACTTCTTCGTTCTGAATTGGAATTGCGCACCGTTTGTAGCCAAGCGAAGCTTGCGAGGAGGGATACAACTTTCATGTAGATGTTGGGACAGGTGCCCAAGTTGTGAAAAGACTAAAATGACCTTGAACGTCTGATCATGTACAAGAATCGAGCGGAATTGGTCCGAACTTCACACTTAGCATCCAAATACCTATAAAAGCTCAATTAACCCCTGCAAAACATGTTAACATAGAGATCCGAGGTTGTCTAATTAATGAGCATAAATACAGGGAATAAGATAATCGAATGGGCTAAAATGCATCGGTTCGGAGGATGAAATACGTAATATTTGCGTATTATCACCCGAGAGGTGGATTTTAGGGGTACAAATCAGGGAACTTATACCTTTCAAATTCGCAATGCTCCAACCAAAAGAACTTCGGTGCTTCCTCAAAATCGCTAACAATTTACCCGTCTTTCTCTTTATTTAGGCTAGAGGTGACAACAACATAAAATGTCTCATCCTCTCCCAAATAAGCATATTTTACGTTGGAGGGTAGTTTCTTTAATTCGAGGGTGGGAAATTTTTCGTTGGAGGGAATCGTACGTGACTCCCTCGGGGGTAACTCCTCGAATCTAGAATCCCCATTTACATCTCTCACGTCCTTATTTGACGCTCTCTCGTCTTATATCGCTCTTAACTCCTCATTCTCCCTCTCGAAGTCGGTGTACATCCCGTCACTCTCACTACCCAAAATAAGGCATGCTCATAAGGCATCCCCATCGATATTTCCCTCTATGGACTTTAGCATGGGAGGGAATTTGCGTTATGGCATCGGGAAAAGGTAAATTCAGCTTTACTTGCTTAAATACATCTAGCACATCGTCGTGGGAGGCCCCTTTTTTAGGTGGAACCAACCATTGAGGGAAAGGTTCATCAGTGGGTGGTTTCACTACGAATTCAGACCCACTGGTGTTGTCCTCATTGTCACTCTCATTTAAGGGGGCATCATCAGCCACTTTCATGCCAGACGAAACCTCGTTATCTTTAGGTTCGTCGTATGGGGGAGGTGATAAATCAATAACTCTCCCACTATGTAGAGTGGTGACAGCTTGATATTGCTTTTGATGGTCATTGGAGGTAGAGCTAACACTAGGTTGACCTGAGGAGGTCTTTAGCCTTGAGCCGAAAACTTATCCTTCTCTTGGATACTTAAAGATAATTGCAACTTTGAAATATTCGCATGTATTTCGGAAAATATTTGGGAATTTTGAGATTGTATGAATTGATTTATCGTATCCTTAAAATTTCTCCTCAATGGGGTGATGTATGGGGCCAGAGGTGGTGATTGCATATGTGGATCTTGTTAAAAATGCGGAGGCGGTGGTGAAGGCAGGGTAATGTGTGAATTTCGATTTAACGTGGCATTTTATTGCCCATAACTAAATCCAGGATGATTCCTCCATGAAGGGTTGTAAGAATTCTCGTGAGGGGCATTGAAATTTCCCTTAAATACTCCTACTGCTTCCACTTGGTCGTGAAGCATAGCTTTTTAGGCGGGTATCGTCGGCATTCCTTTGTTGAATGGCTTGCCTCACAAATTGCGCACACATTCTCTTTCATTTCTTGGATGGATCCAGTTATTTCTCTTGCCCATGATTCAACTACATCCTTAAATGTTTTCTCAATTTGTCTAACTCGAAGTTTCCACTCGGTGTCATTGTCCAATTGATAGAGACCGAACACAGAAGGAGTAGTGAATATTTGTCGAGCTAGAGTTTAGGTGTTAGGGTCAGATGTGTCCCATACTTGAGTAGTCTCGGTGGTATACTTAAGATGGGCCTCTACACCGTTATCGTTTAACCGAAAACATTCTCCATCACACATAGTATCAAAGAGTTGTTTGGAAGCTATACTTAGCCCTTGGTGGAAGAAAAAGATAAGAAGATACTTCTCAAAACCATGATGTGGGCATGTGTTAACTAACTTGTTGAACAGCTCCCAGCATCGATCAAATGTCTCATTCTCTTGTTAACTAAAATTTTGAATTTGAGCCTTAATGGAATTCTTTCTATATTGGGGGAAGAATTTCAAAAGAAATTTGTCTTACATATCTCTCCATGATCTGATTGAGTTCAGTAATAAAGACCATAGCCAGGTCTTAGCTTTATCCATTAAAGAAGGGCAAAAGTTTTGGGCAAATGACGTCTTGAGTGCAAGCTTGAACGCTAAATGTATCGCACGCCTCTTCAAACTCACGTATGTGGAGATAAGGTTTCTCTGAATCCATATCGTGGAAGGTGGGAAGAATCTGGATCATCCCATTACAAAAGTGAAATTGTCTCACATTATACGGAAGTTGAATGCATCCCAGAGTGACATTTCACTCGAGATATAAGAAATATCTCATGGGACGATACGACATCTCACCCTCACCTGTACCAAAATTAGGGTTATTCGCCATGGCACTCTCTTCAAATGACTCGAATTCCTCACTCGCCGCACTAGGAGTGTGACTCGTGATAGAGTTAGGTGGTGTAGGAGGTGGAACCCAAAACTGAGAAGCGTTAGGAGTGTGTGGACTATCGGGGTCGTACTCTACTACAGGATTCTCGTGAATGGGGGTAGGAGTGGCTTGAGGAGTTTATTGCGGATTTTGCATGAAAGGACTTCAGAGATGCTAGATTGTTTTTCTTTTTTACTTTTTTGATATTTTTTTTTGAATTTTTTACTTTATGATTTTTTTTGGCTTTTTAAGAATTAGAGTCAAACTTTTGAATTAAATTGACCTAACCGAAAGGTCTACCAAGTCCCTTAGCAACGACGCCAAAAACTGAATGCAACTTTAAAAGTGTTTCTAGTGCGTGCTTCTATCAACTCAAGTGTAAACCGATCACTCAAGTAATAATTCGATAAAAACGGGTATCGAACACAGGGACTAAGATGAAGAATCGTGATGACGAATAGGAAAGATGATTAACCTCGAATTGACTCTAGAAAAATAAGGAAAAGATGATTGATTTGAGATCCGTTAACTAACTAAAACAATTAAATTTAAACTAATGACTTAACTACGCATGCAAGAATAATGATTTGGTTTTAAACTATATGAGAGAATGGGATTACGGTACACTCCAGAGAACCATCGATAATTACATAGTACATAAAATCTTCAAAAATTGAATTCTCCGTTCTAAGAGACGTTAAATATTCTCTAAGTATTCGACATATGAGGACTTTACTCCCCACAATATCAAATTGAAAATTGTATTTGATGAGGTTGAGAAATTATCAAAAAGACAATTGCACCTTTAAACATTCCGGTTACCTAGGGTAAACGGAATTAAAAGACCTGCAACTTTTATCTTGATAAAATTCAAGCCCTTTAATGAAGAATTACTTTTTATTCACTTTTAAAACCATATGTGTTTTCCCTAGGTTGGGTTCATGTACCCCAACCCATTAGAAATATTGCCTGACATGATAAAACTGTAACTAATCATGATAACTACGTTGTATGAAATCATTCTTACGTGAAAAGTGTAATCAATCTTGTGAAAAATATTTTTAACTAGTAAATATTGAATCATGAGACAAAAAGATGAGAGAAATTGAAAGCACTAATGAAACTATACTTGTATTGAAGAAAAACCCTTGAATTCAATGTAAAAGATGAACAATTGTTGAAGAAGATTAATCCTAGGGTTCTTTCCTTTAAGAAACTCTCCAAACTATATAAAAACTAACTTAAAACTTGTCTAGTGTCTTGCCATAAGTTTACATTCACGTTTTTAAAAGAGTCATACACATATCCAACTCCTACAACTAATCAGAAAAGAAATAAAAATTTGGCCTCAGACCCCCCAAGCCGGTTTTGGGGTACCTGTGAACCGATTCTCTCCCAAACCAGTTCTGGTGTTGGTTCGATTTTTCCTAATGGTTTGTTCTCTTCTTTTCTTCTTTTAGACTTAAAAATTCTCTTGTTTTTCTTCTCAATCGTTAAAATGGCATAACTCTTTCATCAAAGCTCGGAATGGGTTGTCATTTTTTCTGTATTCTTTTGATTTCGTCCATTTCGAATTTTCAGTTCTCCCCGCTTCCGGACTAAGTATACAAAATTATGAAAATGACCTCTAACTCTCTTTTTCTTTATTTATTTCCTTGTGTCGAGTTCTTTTTCTCACTAACTTGTTTGAAATACCTATAAAACACATAAGAGATACCCAAAACATGAAACGCTTGCCAAGTAGAATTAGTAGCATGAATATGAGATAAAACTAAGTCAATTATGATGCACGAGACCATAAAAAGATTGAAATTAAGGGGATAAAATTGAAATATTTATGCCTAATCACCTATCTTGCTTTTTCTTATAGTGATCAGTGCGGATGGACTCCAGAGAGACATTACAAGGTTGAGACACTTGTTCAGAATGGTCCTTTGAGAAGCATGGGCGACAGGTAATGATGAAGGATAAACTAATGCTCCAACAAGGATGAAGGAGGCTGAGGATGTTGCGTTCAAGCGTGGGTGGTTGAATGCCCTTAGGGAGGTCAGGACCCCTAAGGAATTCGACCTGTGGTATAAGTACTAGGTAGAGTGCACTGCTTATCACCAACCCCCCTTCTTTAAGGATGATAAATGGATCCCCATTGATGCCACTCCTGTCCAGCTCCTAAACCATTACCTTGAAAATGAAGAGGAGGTGTTCGCTCCTAATCCAGACGATGGTTGAAGAGCGCACGTGGATGATTATCTTACTCTCCATCCATAACTAGTTTGGGTCCTTGTATGGTCTTTAGTGTATTTTGTATACTTCTAATTGTACTCTCCCATTTTTATCAATACGTATAAAGTTTAATTATTAACTCATTCTATATTTTGATTATGTTCTGACTAAATACCAGTTAACAATTCCCTTTGTATTTTGACCGTTCTCTGGAAAGAGTTGAAGCTTACCGACCACTTAGGACTTTTACAGACCATGCAATATTTGTCAATCATTTTGGGCTTTTAGCCGACTAAATGAATCATTTTGGGCCCCTACTGACTAAATGAGTTTACTACCTTGTGTTCAAATATTCTCCCAGTCCATTATACCTTAGTTGTATTATTTCGTCCACCTTACCTTTTAGGGAGTCTCATCACACTCCTTTAGGCCTTGGTGAGATAATGATGAGAATGTACCTGGTTAATGGGCCATCTACCCGATCAGTTTTTTAAGACCAACACAGTTAGCGACCAACTAAAGTTGACTTTTTCTGCCTAAGGATCCCTTGTAGGGATTTTTCTGTTATCGGGGCAACTCATAAGGTCTATTGTGTTTATGACAAAGACCAGAGGGTTGTAGAAATTGAAATACTTTATTAACCTATTGTAATTACTGTGAACCCTGCTCAGGATAATAAAATCCCCTGATTAAAATAAGTTGAATAACTTATTATAATCCACATGAGTTTTGTTATGTGTGAGGAAGTTCTTTGGCTAAGATAAGCAGATCAGCTAACTACAACCAAATGTAATTCCTTCTTGTGTTGGGGGAGCTATTAGTTAAAAAGGGTGCATAATACTGAGATACATAACAAAAAAATTGAAGCAACCAATGTACAAAATCTAAGTGCGAGAGCCAATAGGCCTTTATTCATTGAATAATAACTTGCAAGCGACATCAATTTGAAATAAAAATTTGCATAAACTAAATGTGTTGATAAAAGATAAAGAAGACTTAAAATTAGAACTTCTTAAGGTTGGTTGCGTTCCATGCTTTTGGTATCTCCCTTCCCTCTAGCGTTTTCAAGTGATATGATCCTTGGAGGTCGTCCCTAATTACCTTAAAAGGTCCTTCCCAGTTTGGTCCCAACTTTCCATCTTACGGCCTTATGGAACTGCTGAGGACTTTCCATAGGACATAGTCCCCTACCTGGAATTTCCTCGGATTGATTTCTTGTTATACTGCTTGACCAGCTGCTACTGATAGGAAGCCAGCTTGATCATGGCCTTCTCTCTTCGTTCATTTCCTAAGACAAGTTTAGTGCGCAATGCATCATCGTTTACCCTTTGGTCGACCAAGTTGGTTCTCATGGTACGGAGACCATATTTAAGGGGGATAATAACTTCCATTCCATAAGTGATAGAGAAGGGTGTTTCCCCAGTTGGTCTCCTAGGAGTAGTACAATAGGCCCACAGAATATAGGGGATATCGTCCACCCAGGCACCCTTTGGTTTTTCCAGTCTCTTCTTTAGGCCGTTGAGTATAGTTTTGTTGGAAGCTTACGCCTAACTATTACTTTGGGCATATGACATAGAACTTAAATAGTGCTTCATGCCATACTCATCATAGAAGCCTTACAAGAAACTTCTTTCAAACTGTGTGTCATTGTCGTTGATGATAGTTCTTGGTACCCAAAGGCGTGTTATAACGCTCTTCTAGATGAACCTTGTCAAGTCAGCATCATGAATGTTTACCAATGGTTCTGCCTCTACCCACTTGGTGAAGTATTATGCACCAACCAGTAGATACTTACGATTTCCAAGTGCGGTGGGTAGTGGTCCTACGAATATCCAATACCCATTGCGCGAACAGCCAAGGACTTGTCAAAGATTTGAGGTCGTTGGTTGGATAGTGAACCATAAGAGAGAATTTATGGAATTTTTCACATCTGCAAACATTGGTACTTGCATCCTTTTGTATTTGAGGCCACCAGTAGCCTTCCTTGATCGCTTAAAAGCCAATAACCTTCCACCTGCATAACTCTCACAAATACCATCATGAAGGTTGCTAAGAACTTGTTCTATGTCATATGGGTGAATGCACTGAAGGTAAGGGCCTATGAATGACCTTTCGCAAAGCTTCCCCCTGGGGAAAGGTAGAAACGGGATACTTTTACCCTTACTTGATGAGCCAATCTCCTGTTATCAGGCAGTATGTCACTCCATAGATTAGCAATGTCACACCCTACTTTTTGGTATGAGTGAACAATAAGTACACATAAAGTAATGAATTAAAGTTAAGGCGGAATAACATAACTTTATTCATTATTAGAGTAGTTTACATAGGGTAGTACCACCACAGGGGTGCATTACATTTTTAGTACAACCTATATTTTAGAAATTTGAAAAATGTCACTCCTTACTCCCGTCTGGCTTATTCTCTACCTACACAGTCACGTATGCAAATAGGTGACCAGTATGTGTCTCTAATAAAGAAGATATATTCTCCTCTTTCTTCGGTTTCATCTTTAGGAAAAAGAAATTAGCATAAATATGTTAAGCAGGTTCTACCAGTTCTATAGCAAATATACGTATAAATGAGAGTTGGAGTGTGTATAGAATCAGTGTTTTAGCAATGCTAAAGAAATAAAGATGATATCCCATACTTATCAGTTTATGAAGAACATTAAGATTCTCGAACTAATAGTCCCACACTTACCAATTCATTAAGAAAATTAAGTTCGTTTCCATTTCATTAAGGATCATGTCAAGAAAGTCAAGGATCTTTCAACTAATAATCCAATCCTTACCAGTTCACTAAGGGGTATAGAAATAATTAAGCCATCAGTAAAACTAAATAATAATAATAATAATAACAATAATAATAATAATAATAATAATAATAATAATAATAATAATAATAATAATAATAATAATAATAATAATAATAATAATAATAATAATAATAATAATAATCAACCCAAAACCTTTAGGAAAAAGTAAGCTTATAGGCATACAATTAAAGTGGCGCTCATATATATGTAGCAATAAATTCAGGCTCTCAATCATCTAAGACCATTAGGCCAAGTAGAAAGTTTCGTGGGATAACACGCCAGTCTACTTCCTAGTTAATATTGATGCTTATAAGGTAAATAATGGAACAAAAGTGAATGGGTGAGCTGAATCACTAAAGAAAATGATATTAGTTATTAGGTGGGAAGGATTAAATTGATCCATGGTCAAATTCAAATACCAATGATCAAATTCAAACACCAATGATATATAATAAAATATATAGTATAGTAGTATTATAACATGCACATGCTAAGAGTAAATAGAAGTTATCATATAGTGATATGAATAGCCGTATGCCAAATACGCAAAGTTACTATTGAAAAGGCAGGAAAAACCTACTTTCTTGGTATGTCGGTCATCTTTATATATCACAAGAGGATATCAGGAGGAGCTGGTACTAGATTTTTTATATACAATATTTGGATATGTAAGTATTTAGGATTAGGTCAGTCAATTTTTAAAAAAACTATATCTTTTAAAGTTCTGCGAATTTAATAGTAAATATCTTGGGACATTAAAATACTGGACCTGAGATCAGTTTTGAACTTTGGTGCAAGAGACTTTTTGTCTTAAAATATTTTGAAGTATTTATAGACATAGTTTGGGGATCAAATTCGTAAGTTGAAAAATTCAGGAGGGGTCAAATTGTAATTTTTGAAAAATACCCTTACTTTAAAACCTCATGTTTTCATAACTTAAGCTAGGTTAATCCAAACAATGATTTACCATACATTATTTTGAACAGAAAAATAAATAAAAATATTGGAAAAAATTTCAAAAAATGATGATTGGTCACGCGCCCTCACGCGCTAAGTCAAGGTTTCTGATCGAAAAGTTCATATTCTTCCCCTCGATAGTTGACTTTAGGGTTTTTGATTTTTGACCTTGAATAACTCCTTCATTTCTAAACTATTTGAGACGATTTCTTAACAAACTCAACCTTATCTTTCACAAGGAATCTGAAAATATAAGTTTTGTGGATTGAGATGCAGTATATCTTAAGTTTCATAACTATGTATTTTTCTAAAAATTTGAGTTAACATTCATGGATTTTAAGGATATGGAAGGGATTCTTATGAACATAGATTATTTTCTACTATGTATAGGAGCAGTTTGATTTTGATTTCAAAGGTTGAGATAGATTATATATGGAGGATTTTATATTTTCAGTTTTCTAATTCCAAATACACTTTCAATCGATTTGAGCTTATTAGGCACATTCATGGTATTTGATCATTACGCTATAGTTCTTGAGGTTATAATGAAGAAACTCAAAGCTTAAAACATGAGTTTTGAATTGTAGTTGGAAGTTCACCATTGAAGCTCCAGCTTTAATGGTGGAAACTTTATATTTTTCACCTAGAGCTTGTTTCCTACGTAGAATTTTCTACTGTTTTGAGTTATTCTACCATCATAACTACACAGAAAATGATTGAAACAAAAAGAACTGAATATAGTACATAAAATCATAGAATACCTATTTGGAGTGAAAATTTTGAGTTTTGGAGCTTCTATTTGAGTGAGTTTTAACTGAGGTTTTCGTGGGGTATTTATAGTATAGGAGGAGGGTCGTTCATTGGGGGAAAAAATAGGTGGATCTGAACTGTTATAGTAAATTTTTCAAACTTGGATTTTGTTCCTCACATGTATGCATGGTGTACACATGTGATTCTTTATTGTTTGTGCTTAGGTGGGAGCCTATTTGGACAGGGAGTTTTAGGATATTAACAAATATATGGTGTTTGGTCCTTGGTTAGTCTTGTATGTACACTTATAGTCTTAAAAGTATACTTTTCATAAAGTATAGGGGTACTTTTGTAATTTTAAAAACTTTAAAGGGTTAAAATTGGAATTTTGTGTTAGTTAAAGTCTAAAGGATTAATTTGATATAAAGTTGAGGTTTAGGAGTGAAGTATAGGTCAAGTTATGATCCTTTGAAGTTTTTAGGGATTATTTTATAATTATTTAAACTTTAGGGGGTCTAGGTCAATTCAGTAAAGTTATAGGGAATCAAGTATAGTTTTTTTCTTCTTTTGAATACTTCTGAATTTGAATACTTTATAAGGATTAAAACAGTGATCGTAGGAGTTTAGGGTCGGTTTTGAAATTCCTGATTATTACAGTCTACCTACCTTTCAAAAATTCGACCTCGAATTTTACTTAAAGAAAGTCCGGGTATTGGTCTTTCGTAGCTTGTTCGGGTGCCTTTCCAACTTCTTGCAGATTTTGATTTTTCCAAAGTACTTGAACTGAGGGAATTTTCTTATTACTGAGGTACTTCACTTAGCGATCTAGAATTTGAATAGGACGTACTTCAAATTCATGGTCTGGTTCAATAGAATTGTCTTGCCACATAATGGTATGAGATCGTTCAAAAATACACTGGCGTAACTTATACACATGAAAAACAATGTGAATATTATATAATTCCGCAGGTAATTCTAATTGATAGGCTACAGAGCCAATTTGTTTAGAAATTATGAAAGGTCCAATATATCTGGGGGCTAATTTTCCTTTCTTTCCAAAGCGTAAAATTCCTTTTTGAGGAGAAACTTTCAGAAATACTTGGTCATTAACTTAAAACTCTAAGGGTTTTCGATGTTGGTCTCCATAAATTTTCTGTTGATCTTGGGCTATCTTCAATCTTCCTCGAATTTGTTGTATTCTCTCAGTGGTTTCCTGGATTATTTTAGGACCAAATTATTTACTATTTTCGAATTCTTTTCAAGATACATGTGATCTACATGGTCTTCCGTATAAAGCTTCAAATGGAAAAACTTTAATACTGGTGTGATAACTATTGTTATGTGAAAATCAACAATGGGTAAATACACATTCTAATTGTCAGACATATCTAACGTACAAGCACGTAGCATATCCTCTCAAGTTTGGATTGCACAATTTGATTTTCCATCCATTTATGGGTGGAATGTGTTACTTAAATGAAGTTTAGTACCTATTGTGAATTTGCAATGCCTGCCAAAACTTTCCTACAAAACGGGAATCTCTATCTGATACGATGGATAAAGGAATTTCATATAATTGAAGAATTTCTCGAATGTAGAGCTTGCTAAGCTTTTAGAATGAGTCGGTGATCTTCAAAGTTATAAAATAAGTAGATTTGGAGAGTCGATCTACTATTACCCAAATGAAATTATATCCTTGGTATGTATGAGGTAGTCCACTAACAAAATTCATAGTAATATAATCCCCTTTCCACTAGGGAATTGGTAAGGGTTATAGGAGTCCACTAGGATGTTAGTGTTTTATCTTTACTTATTGATAAGTAAGACATTCCCTTACAAAATTCTCGACGTCTCATTTCTCCTATTTGGCCACCAGTATTGCTTCTTCAAAGCATGGTACATTTTCTAACTTTCAGGGTGAATTATAAATTTTGAACGATGGGCTTCTTGCAATACTTCCTCTCGAAGAGATGCATCATCAGGTACATACAATCTAATTCTAAATCATAAACATGTTTCCTTATCAAATAAGAAGTTATGATTTTTGTTTTGAAAGATTTGTACCAAACAATCTTGGGTTTGTTGAACTAAGATTTTCTCTCTTAGCTCAGGATACGTAATAATGTTAAAAAAAAATCAAAAGGGGATATCAATTGAAATTCATATTGCTCTATGGTAGAAGAAATATCGTAGGAAATTAAAGTGTGGAGTCTTCCTATTAGATTTTGACTTAATGCGTCGACTACTACATTACCTTTGCCTGGATGGTAATTTAATTTAAATCTATAATCTTTCAAAAATTCCATTCAGCATCGTTGTCTTAAAGTCAAGTCCTTTAAGGTAAAAATATATTTCAAACTTTTATGATAAGAAAATACTTGAAAATTTACACCATCAAGGTAATAATGCCAAATTTTCAATGCAAGCACTACAGTCGCTAATTCATCATCATGGACAAGGTAATTATGTTCATGAGTTTTGAGTTGTCGTAACCCATAATTTATAGCTTTCTCTTTCTGGATTAACACACATCATAACCCTTGCAATGAAGTGTTGGTCTATACATCATAACTTACATCACTAGAAGGAATGGTGAGGGTAGGAGTAGTGGTTAATTTGTCCTTCAACACTTGGAATGATTGATTACATTCATTAGTCCATATAAATGGAACTTCCTTCTGAGTTAGCTTTAGAAGGGGAAGAGCAATGCCAGAAAATCCTTTTATAAAACGACGGTAATATTCGGATAATCCTAGAAAACTTTTTATTTCAACAATATTAGTAGAATTTTTTTGTTCTGAAATAGTTGAATTTTTTGCTGGATCAACTTGGATTCCATTTTCAAAAATCACATGTCCTAGAAATTTATTTCTTTAATTAAAAAATCACATTTTCTCTTTTTATCATATAACCGATGGTTTCTAAGAGTATTTAAGACCGCGTCTAATTGTTAGGCATATTCTACTGGATTCTGGGAATAAACAAGTATAACGTCAATAAAAATGATAAAAAATTGGTGAAGAAAATGTCTAAATATTGTATGCATTAGATCCATAAAATTTGCGAGTACATTGGTTAATTTAAATGACATTACGGTAAATTCAAAATGTCCATAATGAGTTCGAAAAGTAATTTTCAGAATATATTCTTCTCTAACACGTAATTGATGATAATTAGATCATAAATCTATTTTAGAAACGACCTTTGCTCCTCAAAGTTGATCAAATAGATCTCATATTCGGGGTAAAGGATACGTATTCTTAATAGTTACTGAGTTCAGTTTATGATAGTCTATGCATAATATTAAGCTTCCAACATATTTCTTGACAAATAAAACCGGAGCTCCCCAAGGATATGAACTTAGTCAAATAAAACCCTTTTCCAAGAGGTGATCAATTTGGGTACGGAGTTCTCTAAGTTCTAAGGGAGCCATTCGATACAGAGGTATCGGAATAAGAAGTGTATTATAATAAAGTTGATACTAAACTCGATTTATCTGTAAGGGGGTAATTCTGGAAAGTCTTTGGGAAAAACATCTTCGAATTATTCTATCATATTTGGAATTAAAGATGAGATTTGGATTTGGAAACTTGAGGGTTTCAATGGGCCTGATTGTTGAAATACAAAAGAACAATTATCTTCATTTCGAAAATAAATTTACCTGGCATGACATTCGATATAAGCATGATGCCTTAACAAAACATCCATTCTGATAATAATATCAAAACCATAAATAGCTATAATTATCAAATTAATAAGGAGTGTTCCTAGACCAAGCTGAATTCTATAATTACTATAACCCTGCGCTGGTGTATTGATTTCACTTGCTGGAAATTCAATATCCAATGGAGCAGTTAAAGATGTAGGTAATAATTGCAATAATTTAGCTAGTCAAAGACTGATAAAATAATGTGTTGAACCTGAATCAAACAAAATATGTGCAGAAAAATGTTAAAAAAATAACATACCTTCTATCACGTTATTGGAATTTGGTGGAGGCAATATGGCATAATTCTTTCCATGACTCGGGATTGGAACAATTCCTTTACCAGAATTTAGCTTAATTTGATTTTGGATAGGATGGGATTTTGGATTTTGTGAGGGTTTATATAACTCACGACGGATTGAAACGGATTTTAACTTAGGACACTGTAGTCGGATATGTCCTACTTCGTGACACTCATGACAACGGATTATTGAACGTGTTGCGTTATGATGAATCTAGGAATAAGCTTGTCCACTTGAGTTTTAATAAGGGTGAGGTCAAGAATGAGGTGGTGTTCTAATAACATGACTATTTTTGGTAACAGGAGGAGAAGATCATATTACGGTAGAAGAATTGCGTTCCATATTTGCCGTAATGTCAATAAGTTGAGAATTCTCACGGATTTGTAAAGGATTAATCGAATTCTTAACTCTCAGATGTAATCCTATTTCAAATTGATTGCATTACTTTACCTCAATATCTATATACTCAAGGGCGTAACGAGACAATTCGATAAATTTAGCCTCATATTGCGCTACCGATAGATTAGTTTGTTGTAATTTTAATACGTAAACAGTTCGTTGATTTCACTCAGCCTTGGGAAAATACTTTTTAAAGAAAATCTCCTCAAATTACTCCCAAGTAAATTAATAACATTTTGGTTAGGTGACACTGCTTGTCACCAGAAATCATCTTCACCTTCAAACATATAGGCTGCTAAAGTTACTTAGAGATTAGTAGCTATACCTACTCCACTCAAAATTTTCACAATCTGGCGTATTAACTTTTCAACTTCACTAGCACCTAGATTTTCGAGAAAAGATGGAGGTCATTGTCTCAAGAATTCTTTAAGGGCATTTATCCTACGAATTTCTTTAAAAATGTCCTCTGGAGTAGAACGAGTAGTTTGTTATTATCGAGCTAAAGAAGTATGTTCTTGAAGACATTTCATGATTCCTTCAATTTGAGTATGTTCAATTTGAGTTCTAGCGGAGGAAATTCGGGTACTAACCATCCTAAAATATATTAGAACAGTTTTAATTATAAGAATTATAAAAAAAGATATGTCACAGGCCTATTATATTATACACGATAAGTTATATGATACATCGGAGTTATATATCACAAACTATAACTACATTAGTGCAACTATAGTAGACAGTTAATCTCCTAAGGGTTCGCATGGCACATTATCTACAATACGTTATTATACTTATCTACAATATGAGATAACTTTTAACTTGGATTTTAGGTTGGACCAATTGCTTCATCACTAGAATTAGATTCGGGACTGACTAAATAATCTCCCTGATCCGATGAACCATCAGTCGAGTCATCAATAGTACTAGGAGACTAGTCACCATTTACTTCACCATTTGATGTGGCATCGGGGTACATAGGTGGAGTTAGTAGATGATCTGCAAGTGCAAGATATATGGCTTCTTGAAAGATTACTGGATCATTCACATAATCGTCCACCTTCCTCATAACTTGCATGTCGCCCAGAACTCTATTTGTTAGCACTAATCTTTTAACATCCCTACTCGCGCCTGCCCAGTCATCCTTGACTGCACGAATCATCTCTCGTAATTTTTCTAATGCCTCATCTCGAACTCTGGTTTCCCAGAGATTGTTTGGCTTAATGTCTACATTGAATAAAAATGTGTCCCACATATCCATGCTGTAAAATGGAGTTACCATATAATAATAGTGATAAAAGAAGTTATAAAAAAGATAAAATAACTAGTATCTTATTTCTTTTGCCGTATGGAATACTAACCCGACAATATGTTAAAATTTAAAACATGCTCTGATACCAACTTTTCACACCCTGCTTTTTACTATGGATGAATAAGAAGTACACATACAGAAATGAATTACAGTTAAGGCAGAATAACGTAACTTTATTCATTATTAAGGTAGTTTACATAGGGTAGTACCACCGCAAGTGTGAGTTACATTTTTTTAGTATGAACTATAATGTACAAAAATGAAAAACGTCACTCCTTGCTCCCATCTGGATTATTCTCTTCCCACACAGTCACGTACTCAAAGAGGTGATCGATATTCATCTCTAATAGGGAAAAGATATTATCCTCTTTCTCCGGGTTCATCTAAAGGAAAAGGGAATTAGCCCAAATATGCGAAGTAGGTTCTACCAGTTCTATAACAAATATACGTACATATGAGAGTTAGAGTGTGTACAGAATTAGGGTTTTAGCAATGCTAAAGAAATAAAGTTGATAATCCCATACTTATTATAAAGAACATTAAGTTTTTTGAACTAATAATCCCATACTTACCACTTCAGTAAGAAAATAAAGTTCGTTACCAGTTCATTAAGGATCATGTAAAGAAAGTTAAGGATCTTTGAACTAATAATCCCATACTTACCAGATCACTAAGGGGTATAGAAATAATTAAGCCATCATTAAAACCAAAGTAATGATAATAATAATCAACCCAAAATCTTTGGAGAAAAGTAACCAGCTAAGGGCACAATTAAAGTGACACTCATACGTATGTAGCAATAAATTCAGGCTCTCAATCATCTAAGACCATTAGGCTAAGTAAAAAGTTTTATGGAATAACACGTCCATCTACATCTTAGTTAATACTAATGCTCATAAAGTAAATAATAGCACAAAAGTTTTGGGGTGAACTGAATCAATAAGGAATATGATATCAGTTATTAGGTGAGAAGGGTTAAATTGATCAATAGTCAAATTCAAATACTGATGATATATAATAAAATATGTATTATTGCAGTATTATAGCATGCACATACTAAGAGTAAATAGGATCTATCACATAGTGATATCAATAGCAGTATGCCAAATACGCAAAGTTTACTATTAAAAAGGTAGGAGAAACCCACTTGCTCGGTATATCGGTCGGCTTTATATATCAAAAGAGGATATCAGGAGGAACTGGTACTTGATTTTATGTATACAATGTTTGGGTATGTAAGTATTTGGTATTAGGTCGTTCAGTTTATACAAAAACTGTATCTTTTATAGTTTCGGGGGTTTAATTGTAAATATTTTGGGACTTTAAAATACTCGACCTGAGATCACTTTTGAACTTTGGTGCAAGAGACTTATTGCCTTAAATTATTTTGAAGTATTCATATACAAATTTTGGGGATCAAATTTATAAGTTGAAAAAGTCAGGATGGATTAATTTGGAAAAATGTTCTTAAGTTAAAACCTTATTTTTTTTTCATAACTTAGGCTAGGTTAATCCAAACATGGCCTCACCTTATATCATTTTGACCAGAAAAATAAAATAAAAATATTGGAAAAAATTTCAGAAAATTCTGATTGGCCACGTGCCTCACGCGCTAGGTCAAGATTTCTGGTAAAAAAGTTCACTTTCTTCCCCACGATAGTTGACTGTAGGGTTTTTGATTTTTAACCTTGAACAACTCCTTCATTTCTATACCTTTTTAGACGATTTCTTAACAAACTCAACCTAATTTTTCACAAGGAATCCGAATATATAAGTTTTGTGGATTGAGATGCAGTACATCTCAAGTTCCATAAATGTGTCTTTTTTTTAAAAATTTGATGGATTTTAAGGATATGGCAGGGATTATTATGAACATAGATTTTTTTTATGTATAGGAGTAATTTGGTTTTGATTTCAATGGTTGAGATAGGCTATACATGGAGAATTTTAGATTTTTAGTTTCTTGGTTCAAAATACACTTTCAATTAATTCGAGCTTATTAGGCATATTCATGGTATTTGATCATTACACCCGAGTTTCTGAGGCTCTAATGAAGATACTCGAAGATTTAAACATGAGTTTTGATTGATATTTGGAGGTTCACCATTGAAGCTCAAGCTTTAATGGTGGAAACTTCATGTTTTTCACCTAGAGCTTGTTTCCTATGTAGAATTTCCCACTATTTTGAGCTATTCTACAATTATAACTACACAGAAAACGATTGAAACAAAAAGAACTGAATATCATATGTAAAATCATAGGATACCTATTTGGAGTGAAGATTTCGAGTTTTGGAAGTTCTGCTTGAGTGAATTTTAACTGAGGTTTTCATGGGGTATTTATTATAAAGTAGGAGGGTAGTTCATTAGTGAAAAAAAAGAGGTGGATCTAAACTGTTATATTAGAGTTTTCATACTTGAATTTTGTTCATCACATGTATGCACGATGTACACATATGATTTTTAGCTATTTGTGCTTAGGTGGGAGCCTATTTGGACAAGGGTTGTAGGATATTAACAAATATTTGGTGTTTAGTCTTTGATTGGTCTTGTATATACATTTATAGCCTTAAAAGTACACTTTTCATGAAGTATAAGGGTACTTTTACAATTTTAAAAAGTTCAAAGGAATAAAATTATAATTTTGTGTTGGTTGAAGTCTACAGGATTAATTTGATATAAAGTTGAGGCTTAGGGGTGAAGTATAAGTCAAGTTATGTTACTTCAAAGTTTTCAGGGGCTATTTTATAATTATTGAAACTTCAAGGGGTCTAGATCAATCCTGTAAAGTAGGAGGACATACAGTATAGTTTCTTTCTTTTTTAGAAGACTTTTGAATTTGAGTACATTATAACGATTAAAACAGTGATCGTAGGTGTTAATGGTCAGTTTTGAAAATCCCGAATATTATAGGAAATGATGGGATCCATCCAACTAGAGGCCCTTTTTGTGAGGAGGACCTGCTCGGCGACCACCATCTAATCAATGGTTGGCTTGTTGAGGAACTATATCTTAATGGTTCTTCTAAGACTGGAGTCTATTGCTGAGCTTAGGTCTTCTAAAGCATCGACGTGACTATTTTGCCCTCGGGGGAACTGCTGAATATAAACATTTTCAAACCCTTCCATTAGACCTCTTATTATGGCGAGGTATGATGTCATCCTGTTGTCTTTTATATTGAAATATCCATTTACTTGCTTGGAGACCATTTTGGAATCACTGAATACATCGAGGCGCCTCGCTCCCGCATTTAGGCCCTACGCAAGCCAACGATCAGTGCTTCGTATTCAGCTTTGTTACTGGAGGCTTCAAATCCTAACTCAATTCCTTATTCGATTACAGCGTGTGACGAAGATGATTCCTACTCCTTCCCTCTTGGAATTAGAGTATATATCATCGTATACGGTTCAGTCCTTAGACTGTGCTTCCTTGTTTGTTGACTGCTCTATTTTTTGGGGGCTGATAGGCTGGTTTACTATGAACTCGGCGATAAAATTAGCCAGGACTTTTCCTTAAATATTATTCTTGGTTGAAAGTGGATATCAAACCTCTCGAAATCGACTGACCACTTAGAGAGTCATCTATAGATGTCAGCTTTTCTAAGAATAACTTTGAGGGGATATGAAGTGATCACTGTTATTGAGTGGGCTTAAAAGTAATGTTTCATCTTCCTTGAGACAACCACTAATGCATATGCAAGCTTTTCTAAGGAAAGGTAGCATTGTTTTGCATTTAAAAGTGTCTTGTTGGCGTAATAGATGGGGAACTGTTCGCCTTCCTTTTCACATAACAGAGCCTAGCTAACAAAGTGGTCTGATACAGGGAGATTGAGATATAGTAGATCTCCGTCATTGGGAATTACCAATATGGGGTGGTTTACTGAGGTAGGACTTGATCTCCTCCAAATCTCTTGAGCAGTCATCATTCCATATGAGGCGTTCGTCTTTCTTTAGAAGCTAAAAGAATAGTCGATAACATTTCGAGGACTTAGAGATGAAGCGATTGAGTGTTTCGAGCATACCAGTAAGATTTTAAACATCTCACAACGTCCGTGGAGGTTAGACCTTTTTTATCGCATCAATCTGATCTGGAATGACCTCAATTCCTCTTTTGCTGACTAAATAACCTAAAACATTTCCTGATTGGATACCAAATAAACACTTACTTGCGTTAAGCTTCATTCGGTAGTTCCTGAGGATCTTAAAAATTCTGGTAAAGTCCGTGAGGTGTTCATCTCTATTCTTGCTATTAACTAACATGTCATCGATGTAAATCTCCATTGTGTCTCCCATCTACTACTTAAACATCATCGTGACCATCATATAATAAGTTGTTCATGTATTTTTTAGGTCTAACAACATAACCTTGTAACAGCATAAACTAATCGAGGATTATGAAGGATGTTTTATTATGGTATGGGCCGAACAACGAAATTTGATGGTACCCTGAATAGGTATCTAAGAAATTCATCCTTTCATGCACTGCCAGGGCATCAACCAGCTGATCAATCTTAGATAGTGGAAAACTGCCTTTGGGGCAGGCTCTATTGAGATCTCTAAACTCAATACAAACTTTCCAGCTACTATTTCTCTTCCGTACTACCACTGGGTTGGATAACCACTTGGAGAACTAAACTTCCTTAATGGATTATGCATCTAAAAGCTTCCCTACTTTGCTCTCTAGCGCTTTAGCCTTCTCGATGGCTATTCGGCTAGACTTCTGAGTGATCACCTTGAATGGGTCGATATACTGATGATGGCAGGCTATGTCAGGATCAATCCCAGGAAGATCATATGGCGCCCAAGCAAAAACATCCAAATTGCTTATTAAGAAGGCAATTAACTCTTTTTTGTGATCAATGAGTGCAGTTTCAATCAGAAACTCTCTCTGGAAAGTTGTCATCAACTCCAACTTCCTCCAGGCGTTTAACAACCCTGTTAGCAAGGTAGGCCCTGGTCTCCTCCACCCCTGGTCGGTCGTACTGTAGTTACTTTTTAGAGGGTGTAGCCCCATCCCGGGCTTCCTCTGAAGTGTCTTTTGGTTCTTTTTTCTTCTCCTTTTTGGGGTGAATGGATGCGATAAAGCACTCCCTTGTAGTGTTCTAGTCTCCATGAATCTCAACCACGCCCCGATCGGTAATACACTTCAGCTTTTAGTGGTAAGTAGAAGGTACAGACCTTATGGCCTACCCTGGCTGGAAGGACTATCTTTTCCAGTGGCATTGTGATTCTTCCTATGAAGTCGACCAACACAACTGTGTCCTCTTTGACGTCGGCTTTATGGAATAACTTTAGGTACATTAGCTCTGATGAGCTTCCCTGATCTACCAACAGCTTGTCGATGTCCCAATTTATAATTCTGAGAGTTATTATGAGCACATCTTGATGTGGAGTTCTTACTCTGCTTAAATCTTCTTCAGTGAAGATTATGTGTTTGGTGTAGTCGACATCCTCTGGTCACCGGTGCTTGCTAGCTTGGCTTTTTGTAGGGTCGATCTAAAATGCCTCTATGATAGTGGTGACCTTCTTCAGCTCCATCCGAACGGCGTTCCCTTGGATCTTCTTTAGGTCGGACGCTCCATGAATCACCGCAAACTCATGTACCTTATCGTCAGTGAGGATATTGTTTGATTTTTGGTCGCCATTAGCTAAGACCTCATCAGCTTTCTTTTCTATAGATTCATTGAGATGCCCATTTTGGTCTAACTCTTCTAAGTGTGACTTCAGAGCCTTGTAATTCTCAGTCCTATGGTCGCCCTCCTTGTGGAATGAACATGTAAGCACGTTATTACTCTTTGTTGGGTCTCCACCCATATTCTTAGGCCACTTGACGAATGGTTGATCCTTGATTTTGCTCAAGATCTTGTAGATTGGTTCTTTGAAGACTGTGTTAACAGCTTGTAACGCCTTTGAAGGATCAACCTTACTCCCATTCTTAGAGACGTTCTTGCCCCCATTCTTGTTTCATTTCTTTAGAGTGTCATTCTTGTCTCCTCTGTTGTTTACCTTTGCTTGACCATTGTCCTCTACATTAGAGTGAACCACATCCTCAGCCTTGGCATATTTCTCAATACGGACAATATGTTTGTCGATGGTGCTGGCCTCCTTCTTTGTGAGGGACCGGTGTAACAGAGATGTGGTCGGCACACCAATCTTGAAGGATACAATGATAACTTTCTCTGAGCAGTCCTCCACATCATTGAAGACTTTTCAATACCTCTTAGCATAATCACGAAGGCTTTCTTTTGGCTTTTTCTTCATCATGAGAAGTGAATCCATCCTCTTGGGGTGGGAGTTATTAGTTATGAAGCAAAAAGTAAAGTCCTCTGCTAGGGACTTGAAGCTTTTGACTTGTAAGGACATTATTTTATTGTCCGTTATCAATTGAGTATGTTGTATACCGCTACAATCGTCAAGGAATGTTCAAGATCACATATGCAATAAGACAAATTCGAATTTTAAGTTTTCTTTAACATTCAAGCCTCCGCAAGTTTAACTTTGGTAAGGTTGTGTTTTAAGTCCTTAATGGTTCACTTAGAATATCGGGATATCTTTTATGAAAAATTTTCAAAGTGTTGGAGCGGAGTTTTTCGTCAAAATATTTTTTCTAACTGTTGAGGCAGACTATTTTTTGACGAAACAAAAATATTATTTTATTATTTTTTCGTTCGAGCGACATTATTATGTCGCGTGAAGTCGTTCGAGCGACATCTGGTTCCATTCAAGCTAGATTGTTTTTTCATTCGAGCGAGCTGCCGCCTTAGATTTTTTATAAATTGGTTTGTTCAACTTTGCTTTTCAGCAGAAGACCAGATATTACAGTTTTACGAAAACTGCTACTGCATAAATGTTTGTCTTCTCATTTAAAGGTTTTAATCCTTGTTTTCAATTCACAATTCATCCCAATAGTTTATGTGAGTTGTTTTAGAACCTTTCTCTTGTAGAGAGGATCTCTATTGCTGATCTAGGTGCCGTTTGAGGGAGGTGTTGGACTGATATTGACTGCGTGTCAAAGGAGTGCTTGCGGGTATTCCCGGGCTGATTCAAGACTACGCGTCTTTGTGGATCTTCTGCGGTTGATTCATTACTGATTCAGGACTGAGGTTCTTGAGAGTTTGTTGTGGTTAATTCTTTGCAGATTTCATTGTAATCATTGTAAGTATTATAGTGAAATAAAGGTTTTACCCGAAATGGATTTTTTCTGAAATTCGTGAGTCAGTAATTTTATTTGTCATGGCATGATCCACTACACCTAGATGTTTGTTTTGGGCTGAAATAAAATAGGACTTAATTATTTTGGATTACAAATTTACACTTGATTAAATAAGTATTTAATTGGAAATTTGCGAATTTAGTCGAATAAGTACCACATGTCCGTTTACATGATTTACCGATGGGGCAGCTTCTCGAACCACTTTTGTGCTACATCATATAAGCTAGAAGGGAAAATTCGACACACTAAGGCGTCATTGTGGCTCTATAGGGCCACCGCCTACCTGTACTACCGAACGTGATCTATGGGATCCGTAACCCGTCATAAATCTTGAACCTGGAAATGACACACTTCTTTAGAGGTTCCTCTTCTTCAATCGCTCTTGAGAAAGGGAATTTCATCTGAGTGTTGAGAGCTCTCCTAGCTAACTCCGTAGTAGACCTGGCTTCCCGATGGGCTGAATGTTGGTCCATCTCTCTGTGGACCAAAATTCTGATGTTCTCATCCAGGCGATCATTGTTTCTATGGCGCCTGTCTGATTGGCCGCGCCTGTTTGATTAACCACGCTCTGATCGATCACTTTCTGACCTACAACGTTCAGATATGTCTTGGTCGTTCCTGTCGACTGCGAGTGTTGCTTGCCTGGGGACTAGGGGTCCTATCATGATGCTTTCTGGTATCTCTATGGAGATTTATCTCCATCCTTCCAAGTCGTCTTTACAGGCGAGCATTCTCTTCCACCTAGAGGCGTGTGACCTCTTCTTCCTCTCGAAGCCTGGCTTCATAAGCATCGACCAACCTAGAGATCTGGGTAGACCTAGGTGATCCTTGGCTTTCTTCAGAAGGATGCCTTTCTTAGCGAAATCTAGGATTTGGTTGTTGGCGAATACCTGACCTGACCCTAGGTAGGACTGGGCCTTCCTGCACATTGTCAACCTGATAAATACTGTTGATGTGGTGAAACATCACGAGCTTTATGTTGATTAATGCTTTCGTAGGAAAAAAATCGTTTCCCATAGATGACACTAATTGTGAGTGCAAGAATTATCACAATGAATGATCGAGAAAGCAATATCAAGATGAAAGCAATTAACCACACACACAATAACATATATACGTGGTTCGACAACTTGTTTACTTCCACAGAAAGGTTACTATGTTCTTATTAGTGTCTCTCAATGCTCGAGGTTACATCTCATTGTCCCGGACCAAAGTTTACAATTTATAGCTATAGAAAGTAAGAGATCGAGTTGTACAAGTAACTCAATTGGTTCCTAGATAACTCATGGTGTCCCTGAATATCTCCTTTGAGATTGTTCGTAATCGATTTGAGTATATCTCTATGTATATTAAACACATGTTATATACACAAGTTCAAATAAATAATTGATTTGGACCGGACAGTCCATTGTGCACACTAGGCTGGTCGGCTATTCTCTTGGGCTGAAATAAATGAACCCCCACACTTATAAAACTTAATATTTAAATCAAGGTTCTAAAAAACGCGGGGCGTGACCGAGGTGTGGATGCCAAGCCTTAAGCCTTAGAAGCCTAGGCAGGTCTTAGGCGTAAAAAGGCGTGAAAAGGCGTTTAGGCATTTTTTAATATATTTTTTTACTATGACAAGGCTATTAAATATACTAAAATGGTACATACCTTAAAAATATGTCTAAATATTTGTAAATTAAAATACTATTTTTTTTAAATCGAAAAAAACAAAAAAATTGCGTTTTTTCACGCATTACTTCTAAA
The DNA here is from genome assembly GCA_949130495.1 of Sambucus nigra. NCBI lineage: Eukaryota > Viridiplantae > Streptophyta > Magnoliopsida > Dipsacales > Adoxaceae > Sambucus > Sambucus nigra. The sequence goes on along the minus strand of OX422207.1, from coordinate 99,071,909 downwards.
AAACCTGCGTTTTTTCACGCCTTACCTCCAAAAAACGCGCGTTTTATCACGCCTTACCCCAAAAACGTTAACTATCGTTGACCACACCTTGATTCAAAACTTGACGTACCTAAAAAGTCTCTAGGCGCGTTTTTTAGAACACTGATTTAAATATTTCAAATTTATTTTAAAATATGATAAATATATCATTAAAAGTATATATATTAGGTTGAAAAATTAAATAAAACGAAACAAGTTCGAAGTTTAAACATGATCAAAATTCCACAAAATGTTTTAATATTAGAAATTTAGTTTTAATACATGTTAAATAATAAATACTCCTTTTAATTTAATAAATTATGACTCTAAGTGAGTCTTCTAAAAAAATGTTAAAATAATAACTATTTCATTAAAATTATAAATATTAGGTTGGAAAAATAATAAATTGAAACAAGTCAATTTTCAAATTTAAATAAAGTCAAAAGTCATTCTTTTTAAATTATATACTTATGGGCCATATAGGCTATAGCTATTCGCTTTTCCCAAAAGTCCTTTTTTAGAGGCCTTTATCATTAGGTGTCTACCGACATTAACCATGGTCAAGTTAACTTAACCACCTATGGTGGTGGGTTACGTAGAATTGGTATCTGCTATAGTTTGCGTGAACAACCCAAAGTCCTCAATTTATCTTTTCGTGGCGCCGCAATTTTGGATGGCATGTTCCACTTGTTTCTAATAGTCACATGATTATGGTCCCATAATTTCACTAGAATAATAACCCACTGCTCCACTACTACTAGTAGCTTCGCTTCTACGCTGGGGCTTTGACCAGACCAAGCAACTACCAAACTATGGTTCAATATAAACCGCGGTTAGATCAGGATTTGTATAGCAGATTTTTCAAGCTATTACCCCACCTAGTTTTGTCTTCTATTATGTGAATGGGCTGCTCTAATGCGCTGATTGCTAATTGTCAATGTCTTCATGACAGAATTAAATAATGGGAAACACGGGTTTGCATGGATGAGTGTGACATCAACTTATAAAATTTCAGTTAATCTAGATTTTTCAGTAATGTAAAAATAAAATTAGGAGATAAAATTTAATTACGATTTGTCATGACAATTTTTTTTGTGGGTGATAAGATAAAATTTTCCTTATAATTTTTGTGATTGTAAATTTTCCAACTTATGCTGCCAAGCCGACTCTAATAATAAATTTTTATATGTTTAATTTATTTTTTAAATTTCATGGACAAATTTTGTGACATTGTCATATTATTTTGTAGAGTCTGAGATTGTATAAGAGTCATTTTGGATTTGATCCTTATTAAATCTTCGTAATTGAATTTAATTTCTATAATTTTTATTTATTGAGATATGGTTCCAAAGTGTCACAATTTTTTTTACTAAGCATGTTATGCAACACTTCTTTCGTCACTAAAAGTTATTTTTGAGGTCAACCCGAAGTAGTGAATACATTGAGAGCCAAAGTTAATTTTAAAAATTAATGGAGATGGAACCTTAAATAACCGAAAATATAGAGATTTTACCGTATTATATGTGCTACGAAAAATTCTTCTAATAATATATTCTTATAGTTTTTGCAGCAATACATCTCAAGTGAGGCCAAGCGGCAGATTCGATAACCAGATGTATCACTTGATTTCACAGTAGTTTGTCTAAAAGCTTATATTCTTGATATTAAAAATTGTAACCATAAAAGTGTCAGAAAATATTAAATTTGCAATAATTTTTTATTAAGCATAAAGTAATGTTTTTTTTGGCAGCATTAGCATCCCTTGACGCGTGACTTGACTCCTTTTGTTTTACTTAAATTCGTTGCATCAAAATTTTCAATTATGAATTTTTTAAGAATAAAAATTTCGTAATTGATGTTATTTTTTGCATCATCAACTATTTAACACCCTTGTCACGTGACTGAATGCATTATTTTTCCTTGACTCCAGACGACTTAATTTTAGAGTAGGTTTAAAATGGGGAGAGAAGTTGTTATTCATAAAAAAAACAAATAAAATAGCTTTTAGTTTTATTAAAACTCAATTTAACAAGTATGTAATAAATTACAGAATATGCATATGCTTATGGTCTTATTAGAAAATATTCTCACTTGGCCTTATGTAAATTTTCCACGATAGCTGTTCTCTATTTTTTTCCAAAATGAAACAGATAAAGAATCTGTTTCAGGCATGCAATTTTTCTACAATTGATCAACGCTAAAGTTACTTTAATATATGCAAAACGATCCACAACTAATGATAGTTATTGAAAATAAATTATACAATTTTTCCCTTTTTCTGATAAAAAAAAACATGTTTGCAAAAGGATCACATTACATTTGCCGTATCATGTGCATTAGTCAATTTAGCTTTCTTCCTAAACTAAAAAGTAAAAATCATAATCAATGTAGGTCTTCATGATTTCACATATTTTTTTGAAACCACAACACGAGTATGTAAAATGATACATATTTGTACCAGTGACGAAGTCAGAAATATATGTTAAGGGGGTCAAAATAATTTTTCTACAATTAATTAATTTAAAGAATAGTTAACTCGGGTTAAAAAATAATTAACACAATAAATAAATGTGTTATTATTAAAGTTTACAATACGAAACTAGGTATATTATGAATGTTGTTATGATTTTATTATTTATTGGGAGTTACATTCTATACTTAAGTATGCTTATAAATCCTATATTGTATTGGTAAATATTGTTTAAAAAAAAGACTTAATTGTAAACAATAAAAATAATAAGGGGCATTATTTAAAAACATTAAATGTTGGAGGGGTCATGGCCCCCCTTGAAAAGGGCTAGCTTCTCCTTGATTTGTACATTTATCCCATGGGACACATTTGCCCCCCCAAAAAAAGTGAAATTTCTTCTCCAATAGGAGAGGTTTAAATAATGTAAAGTTACATTTTTTGGAATACTTTTTTGGTTGGTTTACATATTAGAACAATCTAGTTTTTGATTTGACGGGAGAGTTTTATCCGCCCAGGGTGCCCTCCTCTTTTGTTTATATTATTTATATAGATAATAAGATTTTTTTTTTTTTAAATAAAAAAGATTTGGACGGACAATATTTAACTGCCCACAGTCTGGGCGGTAAACACTTACCCGCCCAGTTGTGGGTCCCACGTGGGCTCCACCACTACACATTATGTCGCGGGTGTGTAGTTTTACATTATGGCTTCATTTTCTCTTTTCAAAATGTGCATCTTCTACCACCCATTGTGAGGGGAAAAGATGTAGATGTGCACATTTAACCTCTTCATTGGAGATGGCATAATAGTGTTGTAGGTTTATAAATAATTGTATATTATTTGGTGATTACACTGTTTTTATCCTAAATAGTTCTACACACAAGACTCATCCGTGCTAAATTATTTTTGCGCGTAAGACATGAATCAACATACAATTAGTAAAGACAACCTTATTTTACGCACACTGCGCATTTTTACATCGAATATTGTTCACATTTGTTTACCTACTATAAGCTAAATGTGTGGTATAGGGGTGTGTTTAGGTCAGATCGGATCGGAATATGGGCGTTTGGAATTTTTTTTTAAAATTTTCAATTTTTGAAATTCTTTTCAAATCGTAAAAAAAAAAATCGATTTTTTTTCCAATTCGGTTGATTCGGAATATTCAAAAATTATTCTTTGAAAAAATCTTGAAAAGTTCGGATTTACAATTCGGAAAAATATCGAAAAACATTTTTTATGGCTATCAAAATTTTCGTATTATGTTGTTTGTCGTGAATCCTTTGGTGATAGTCTTGGTTTAAAATGTTAGTGAGCCTTTGCATATGAAGTGCAATTTGACCTTAATGATACTGAGATTATAAAGAATTCAAAAGTGTCAAAAGAGTTAAACGGGGATGATTCGAGTAGATTATATAATCAAGCAAAACTATCAATCTTGCATAAAACATTTATATAACTATGTGTGGATAATTTCCATATGTGCACAAAGTTTGCTTCTGCGATGGGTTTTAAAGAATTAGTTTTTCTAAAGGTTTAAGTGTGTTTAAATATCTTATATTTGTGTTGTACACTAGTTGGTAAAAGTTCAAATGCAATGATCTTAATAAATATTTGAATCAAAGTAAAAGGTTATTTTTTGTTCTTACTAGTTTTCCTTAATGGTTGAAATTAATTTAAATGAAGGATTCTGATTAAACTAACAAACAATGAAAATTTAATATAAATAAAGATAGTGAAATTGAAAATAAAAAATGTCAAACAAAAAATATTATTATTTTGAATTTTCGGAATTTATATTTAATTTTTAATTTTATTTCACTTTTTTTTGAAAATTTTGGAATAAAAAATTTCGAAAAAAAATAAGAATGATTCCAAAAGCAAAAAAGTTTGGATAAAAAATAAAAAATTCGAAGATAATTCACAGCTTACGTGGTGGCTTGGTGATCGTGCATTAATCAATTTATGAACCTTTGGTTAAATAGTTTTTTTATCCTAACTTTATATTCATTAATCAAATGAAAAAGATAAATCCAAACACGGAGCAATATGGGGTCGTCACTTTGATCTTTTGGTGTCAAAAGCAAGGTATCCTACACAGAAGATAGGATAAATATGTATTAAATTCACAAATATCGACTGTACACCCATGTTCATCCATATTCCCCAACTAATACCCACCCGCCACGTGTATATCCACCTAATATCCACGGTCACATGCCAGTCACCAATTTACTTACAACCACACGTGTCACCCTCTCATTCGGTGGTACACCATAGATTAGGTATCTTTGAAGTTGACGCGGAGAGAGACTAAAAATTATAATAATTAATTATTTTTTGGTAACATATCATGAGGTGTCCGATCAGTTTATGCCCACATCGATTAATTTTTATTTCCAATTCGTCGCTTCTGCTGCCTAAGCATTATTTAGAGAATGTCAGAGATCAAATTAGAGATCAAATCCAATCCATTCACAAAATTATTCGAATAGCAATCTTATACCACTGAACCAAAATGCTTACTTATAATAATTAATCAATTCTTAGAGATAGAAAATAAAAAAAAAATTAGATGGACAAAACCCATGGCATTGGCCGCCTTTATATAGATACTGATAGGAAACCATTCTTTGCAAGAGTGAAAACATCAAAGTGAGGCCACTAAAGAAAATCTTGAGTGTTTTGGTTTTGATAATTATTTTCTCTCAATCTCCCCCCCTCTAATTCCCCGCTTCTAAGATCCATTTCTGTTTTTCACTGTCTTTCACGTTTTCTTGATTTTGAAAACTCTAAAAACACTACACATCACACAAGAACCAAACCCTTAAGGGTGTTTTTTTGAAAGCCAGGTGATTCAGAATAGAGATCCGTCTCTTTTTTTTCTTCTTTTAATTTGAGCAAAACAACTTAGAGGGTTTCTTTTTTATCCCTCTCAGATTTGTTTATACAAGGGTTACAAAGGGTTTTATTATTAACAAACTTCTTTGATCCCTCTTCCTGTTTTCTTTAGTTTTGATTTAAGAAGCAGGTTTGTTGCATATATTGAGTTTTGTTATTTTTAGCTTTTGTTTATAAGATATGACATCCGCTATTGATATTTACAATTGTAGTTCAGTTTTCTCCGATCCTTTGAGGGAAGCACTTGAACCTTTTATGAAAGTTGCTTCATCACCCTCAAATTCATCTTATTCTCACTCTCCCCCCTCCACTTCTTCCTCTTCTTCCTCCTCCTCCTCCTCCTCCTCTTTTTACCCTTTTGATTGTTCAATCTCTTTTGTGCCATCAGACCCCAACATGTACACTGATTTGGCCTCATCCCCATTTTCGAGTTTAAACCAAATGGGTATTGAGCAAACAGGTTCAATTGGGCTAAACCAGCTGACTCCATCACAAATCCTTCAAATCCAAACCCAAATTCAACTCCAACAAATTCAATACAATGAATGTTTAGCATCGATCACAAAACAATCTCATGCTTTTCAACAACATTCATGCAATAGCCTTCACATGAAGCCTGTTTCAATGAAACACGTTGGGACCCCCCCAAAGCCCACAAAGCTTTACCGGGGAGTGAGACAACGCCACTGGGGAAAATGGGTAGCTGAAATTAGACTCCCCAAGAACCGAACAAGGCTTTGGCTAGGAACATTTGACACAGCTGAAGAAGCTGCCATGGCCTATGACAGGGCAGCTTATAAGCTACGTGGGGAATTTGCTAGACTAAATTTCCCACACTTGAAACATCAATTGGGACAAGAATTCTCAGATTGTAATCCACTTCATTCATCAGTGGACGCCAAGCTTCAAGCCATTTGCCAAAACTTGGCTAATGCACCCAAACAATTAAAGAAACAAAGACTTGTTAAAAATGATTTGTCTAAGAAAGATGAAATTAAGGTTGAGAGCTCATCATCGTCGTCGCCGTTTAATGAGTTATCCGGTGGGTCGTCGCCGGAATCGGAGATTAGTGTCTTTGATTTCTCTGAGCCATCATTTGATGAGTCTGAAAATTTCTGGTTGCAAAAGTGCCCTTCTGTGGAGATTGATTGGGAAGCTCTCACTTCTTGTTTATCATAATGTTGTTAAGATAAGAGTGTGTTTTAATGTGTAATTTAGGCCTAGGTTTAATTTCGGATCTACTTTTGGCCTCATGCAAATGGTTTTTTTGACATTTGCAGAGGTGGGTTGAAGTTCATTTTCAGCTGTTAGGAAGGTTTAAGCAGTTGTGTTAATATGTACTGTAGAAGGTATCTCCATCTTTTGGTCTGCTGGTCCTTTTATTTATGCATGAACAAAGGGAGAGTTTCAGTTTCATGTAATGAATAGTTTATGTTAATGTAATTTTCAAGTAGTTCTGTATATCATGTTTTCTTGTATTGCTGTTTAAATGCATCTTTACGTCTTACTCTTGTGTGCTAAATCATCTCAAATTATGAGTGTTTATATTGAGACCTAATATGTAAAAGTCATGATGTGCAAGAACGAATTTATTTTATTATAATTAATGATTAAAATTGAAATTTGTTTTGTTGTTAAAAAATTGATGTAATTTTTTTCTAGATCATTATCATCATCATCATCATCCTTCTTCCTTTAATCTTATCATATTGGATCGGCTACATAGATTTCCTTTTTCATTATAATTTATTATATACATTATTATAAGGTCTCTCTTAATAATTTCATTCCTTTTTAGCTTAGGGCTACCTAATATTTTTTTTTCATATATAAAGTTTAATATAACAAATTTCAAAATGCATCTTAATTTCAAAAATCTTTAAAACCAATTCATTGCATTTTTTTTTTAAAGATAATGCTAGTGATGTAAAATGAACCAATATACTTGACCTCGATTCATCTTCCTTAAGACAAAAGTCTATTTGAATAACGGATAAACGGGTTAAACTTAAACATTTTTAAATTTGTTGTATTTTTTTTTTAACTCGGCTTGAATTTGGATCACATATTAATAACGTACTAAAATAATGTAAACAATTAAGTTATTCGAGTTCGTCTTATATTCGTTATCTTAAAAGCTCATATAAGCTCGGCTCTTAAGACAAATGAGCCAATTTTAAACATATTTGTATGCTCGTTAAATTCTTTTAAACAAACTTAAGCAACCTCGTTCTCGGCTCAACTTCTTTATAGCATTAGATATAGCATCTCAATTTGAGAATGTAACTGAGTTTGTACCCAAATATGAATGTAAATTTTATAAAAATAAAATATATACTTTTTTTGTTTTAGTTTCATTTTCAAAGTCTTGTTGGGCTCCCATCTCATGTATTTTAAAAATTGTTTTAAGTCTCATAATCATTCACAACCTTTCTGTAACTGCCTCTAACCACCAATCTTTCTTTTCGCAGAAAATGACACTTGTTCCATTGTTGTTAAATTATGACCAACAACTAAAATAACAAAAATATGAAAGTGGCTACAAATGAATATTTAAAAATATAACCAAATACTTAAGATCTCTAAAATATAATAATAAGGTTGTTGCAAAGGGTATCACAAAAATTTCCTATATAGTACCAAAGTCATTAAAATTAAAGATACGTGAATTGTTAGATATTCATCACACTTACTAATGCGTTGTGTTGTTTTGGATTTGTATGTTTGTATGAGATTCTTTTGTTTAGTGTATTTAGCATCATAACTAGGTAATAATATTAATTAAACAAGAATAAGCTCACTCCATTGTAAGTAGAAAAACCTTCTGTAACATCCCGCATTTTTAATGCATTAAATATTTAATTAATTCGGGAATTGAAAATTACTTGTGAGTCGTAATTTAATTGAATTAATTAGGGAAATTTTATTTAAATATTAATCGAGGAGTAAATGGTTAATATTTACGAAAAATTATTTACTAAGTGAATAGTAATTATTTATTTAAGTCATTTCGAGTATTAATGACAGGGTATGCACTTATCTCAACCGGGAGTCGGTATAGACTAAAGGGGTGAGGAGATAAATATTTTTATAAATTAATTCGGATGCCAATTTTGAGTGTACGGTTGAGTCCGGATGGGCCGAGATAGTCGGGAAAGTGTACCCGGGGTAGTAAACGGGTCACGGGGCGTTTTTAGACATAGCCGGGCCACACGGGGGCATTTGGGTCACTTGGGCTTGGCCCATTAGGCAAAAAACGGGATTAGGTAAATTAAGGAATTGGGAGGAATGATAAAACGACTGATAGGGCTTTAGAAAAGACTAGGTTTATTAAGAAACCTAATAGCAGTTAAGGGCAGCTTTGGGATCACTAGAGAGCCAACAAGGATCGTCTTCAACCTTGGAAATTCATCTCTGAATCAGACACTACGAAACCTAAGGGAAGTGGATAACTTGCAATAGTATTGAATCTGTTTTTGAAATTCATATTCATGTGATGTGTTTGATAAAAAATCGTTTTGGGTGTTCATGGCATAAACATGAGGTTTTGAAAAATAATAATCTGATTTACGAATTTGAATGAGGATTCTTGTAGAAATCTGATATTATAAATTGATACATATCTGGTAGGATGATATCTGGATAACTAGAAACGAATTTGGTGAAGGGATTTGGGATGTAAATGTGTAAGGAATTAAAGATGGATATTTTCCCAAATTCAGAAATTGTAGTTAATGGACGAATTAATGATGTTGGTGGACATTCTGGAGGTCCCTAATAAGGTTTCTAACATGTATTAATGCTAAGAGGGCTTGAGGTTACTGGTAGAAGGAATTAGGGTTTGAGAATTTTCATCCATGACTGATTCTGTCTTCGCGAAGAAGACGAAGACCTGCTCGATCGATCGATCGAAGGTCTGGGGTCGATCGATCGAAGGTCGGCAGATTTTGGCAATTTTGCCCAGTTATATATATAAAAGAGAAGTTACATAATAAATCTTTATGTAATTAATTATGGGGAAATTAATACATGACTTTAAACCAAATAAATCATGAGTAAAGTTAATTAGGATTTGAGGGATTTTTGGGTGTCACGTAATGATTAAAAATTCGGGAGTCGGGAATTTAGACTTGGGTGAGGCTATTTCGGACTACGAGAGTAAGTCCAATTTTATGGTGGGGGCAACACCAAAGGTGACTTAATTAATTAATGTGCGAATTAATTAATAATTAGAGTTGGGCCATAAATTCTTAATAAATTAAATGGGCTAATGTTACGGGTTTTGTACATGGTGTAGCCGGGACGTTTTATATATATGTACACGGGGTGTGGTAGTATATATATAGTGTGTGCGCATTAATAATCAGTGATTGAACATTATTAGTATGTACTCTAGTGCTATAGGGGGAGGTTGCGCGCAGTGGATGAATCCCCTAGCTTGAGGAGTAGGGCGAGTATAATCCCACGTCATAGCGTCCGTTGTATGGGTGAGGGGTATCTCACTTTCAGGGAAGGAATATGACCGCCTCCAATTCGTATGTTAAACTAAGTTAGTGAGCGAATCTAACTTGGATAACTAGGTTACGTGAATACACCTAGTGGGATAGCACTTGGGAAAATTTATATTTTGTGAGTATTCTTACTTGGTCGAAAGTTTGTATTAAATGTTATTTCAGTATGTTTGCGAATACTATAATATGATTAAATATATAATTAGGTAAATAATTATATAGGGGATAATTAATACATAATGAAAAATGTATTATGTGCGTAACAGGTGTGAATGTTATATGAAATTAAAAGGAGTAATGATTCATTTAAGTCGACGTTTATAATAACATAAAAATCATGAATTAAGGCATACTCGGTTAGAGTAGGTAAAATTCAAGGGTTAAAATAAGCATTAGGCCAGGAGCGTAGGACCTAGTAAATTAAATGGAAGCGTTAGTAGTGCACATTAGAGGAGGGGTGAGGAAGTCCTCAAGAGAGTGCGGCACTAACTAAAATATGAAGGGCATGCATATTTATTTATTACTGCAAGTTAATCATTTGTTAAATGTTTTCAAATGTTTTTGGGTACTAACCCTTGCTATAAATTTTTTTAAAACCTTTTAGGTGTCCAACCACAAGGGCGCCAAGCTTGACTCTATTCTAAGTATCCTTGCTGCAGCACGTGTGGATGTTGCGGGGTTTTGATAGACGTCTCCTTCTTCCATTCTTGTAGAGACTCTCTAGTAGTTATCTGAGCTTATCTCTCACAATTCATTTATCAGTAGTAGACTTGTTGAGATGTTTTCTGATATTTACTTGTATTGGATATTTGGACCGATGGTTTATTCGGTTAGGTGTTTTAATTGTGGATGGTTATTTTAATTAACTGTGATTGTGTATTATTGTATGTTCCGCACGAGTTTTATTTAATTAATTGAAAGATAAAAATTGGCACCAGTCTACTTTTCTCACTTAGGTGGTTAGTAATTAAAAAGACGACAGTGATGCTAAGAATGGACCAACTGAGAAACCTTTTCTAACTTGATTTAGGACTGATCACCTGGGATTAATTAGGCGGGGTGTCACAGATGGTATCAGAGCATCAGGTTCTACTGTCCTTAGGATCTGTGCGGCTTTCTACGTTTCAGTGTAGCACTCGTTTGTTATAGAACCCTATTATTAGGACTGTTGATTCATTTTTCCGCTTGTGAAATATCGTATTTCTGCTGTGTATATTTTTGTATAAATTGTGTACTTATACAATTCAATCTATTTCAGATGCCACCGAGGAGACTGAGAGCGGAGAGGGCTGAGGCTAGGGATGAAATCAGGGAGGCTCATCAGGAGCCACAGGTACCGTTACCCCCACCCCCACCCGAGTTGATTTCCACTACTCAGGTGGCAGTGATAGTGGCCCAGGCGGTAGAAACAGCAATGAGAGCTATGACAGCTCACTTTCCACAGCCCCAGGCGCCGCCTCCATTGGCACCAGCAGTTCAGGCTCCAGTGGGGCCACCGTCTTGGCAGAGAGTTAGGGAGACCTTTCAGAAGGGTCACCCACCTGAGTTCCGGGGTAGTACAGATGTGATAGAGGCTTGTGACTGGAAGAAGAACATTCAGCACCATCTGCGCATGCTAGAGTGTACCGAGGTACAAAAGCAGATGCTTGCTACCTTTCGTCTATCAGGGGCAGCCTTACAGTGGTGGGAGTCAGTTACCACCGCCGGGGAGCGAGACTTGATGCCGATAGCAATGTTTTGGGTGCGGTTCGACCGCAAATACTTTCCACCAGCAGTAGTGACTGAGATGAGGAAGAAATTCAGTGATTTAGTTCAGGGTGACCGATCAGTGGCAGACTACGAGGAAGAGTTCACCCGTTTGGCAAACTTTGTGCCAAATGAGGTGAGCGATGAGGAGCGAAAGAAATCGAGGTTTATGGACGGTTTAGCCTGGCGAATCAGGCAACACTTGATTGGTAATCCGGCGTTAGTAACGTCTACAGATGTCGTTAATGCCGCACTTGTACACTGCCAGGACCATCGCTTCCATGCGAAGGGGAGCAAGCGAACAGGGGAGCCGAGCCAACAGGGCAAGGCTGATACTAGTAGTGACACAAGTGGTACTCAGCAGCAGGCGGGTAGTCAGCACGGGAATCAGGCTAAGAAGTTTAAGCCTGGTGGTTTCCGACAGGGAGGACAGGGGTTCAGGCAGGGGCAGCCGGGCCCGAACCAACAACAACAGGTTCCTCAGGGTCGTCAGGGCCAAGGGAACAATAGGGGAGGCCAGCAGGGCCAGGGCCAGCCACGTCAGGGCCAACAGGGCCAACGACAGGGGGATGGTCAGAGACGTTGTTTTGTGTGTGGCCAGGCAGGACATTTCAAGAGGGAATGACCACGGAGGGGCAGAGGTCAACAGCAGGAGGCCCAAAAGGGGCAACGGGGGCAATTACCACCAGCAGCACCAGCCCCACCTCAGCAGGGGCAGATGCACTACGGACATGTGTATAACGTCCGGGATGTTCCTAATCCCCCGGCGCAGCAAGCATTGCCAGCAGTTGAGGGTATGTTTCTCATTCATGGTTATGAGGGTAGTATTCTCTTTGATACGGGAGCATCACATTCATTCATTAAATTAAATTTTGCTAAACAGACCGGACTACTAGAGACCGCGGGAGGTCTTAGGATGTGTGTAGAGTCGCCAGTTGGCAGCGGGGCTACGATTCACTCGATTTGTCGGGGTGTAGACAATTTGATCAGGAGACTTAGTTTAGCATCAGACCTACTAGTGTTAGATATGGAGGGGTACGATGTCATCTTGGGTATGGATTGGTTGGCAGGTTATCGGGCGACGGTGGATTGCTACGAAAGGACTATCGTGTTCTCCATTCCAGGGCAGGAGATGTTCTTAATAGAAATGCCACTACCCGAGGGAGGGTCACACACACACTTGTATTACATTGAGGAGGAAACCTCACAGGAGGTGGCTATTCCATTGGATTCAATCCCAGTGGTGAGAGACTTTGAGGATGTGTTTCAGGAGATACCAGGGTTGCCACCTGGCAGGGAAATCGAATTTGTGATCGATTTAGCACCTGGGACGAGGCCAATTGCTCGGGCCCCATACCGTATGGCACCTTCAGAGATGCGTGAGCTGAGGGAGCAGATTCAGTAGCTTCTGGGTTAGGGTTTCATACGACGGAGTACATCACCGTGGGGTGCACCGGTGTTATTTGTGAAAAAGCGAGATGGCTCACTACGATTATGCGTGGACTATAGAGAGCTGAATAAAGCTACGATACGGAATAAGTATCCATTGCCTAGGATTGACCACCTATTTGACCAGTTGAGAGGGGCGTCTTATTTCTCTAAGGTCGACTTAAGGTCAGGATATCATCAACTACGTATCCGAGAGGAAGATGTTCTGAAGATCGCTTTCCTGTCGCGGTATGGATCTTACGAGTTCAGGGTGATGCCATTCGGACTCACCAATGCACCAGCAGTGTTCATGGACCTCATGAACAGAGTATTCAGGGAGTTTCTCGATCAGTTCGTTATCGTGTTCATTGATGACATTCTGATCTACTCGCGTACCGAGGAGGAGCACGCAAAGCACCTACATATAATGTTACAGACATTACGGGATCACCAACTCTATGCCAAATTCGGTAAGTGTGGATTTTGTCTACAGGAGGTTCAGTTCCTTGGCCACGTGGTGTCAGACCAGGGTATTGCGGTAGATCCAAGTAAAGTATCGGCGGTGAGGGAGTGGGGACAGCCCATGACACCGATAAAAGTGCGCAGTTTTCTGGGGTTGATCGGTTATTACAGACGGTTCATCAAAGGATTCTCGAAGATTGCGGGACCTTTAAAGAATCTTACCCGAAAAGGGGTACCTTTCACTTGGAATGATCATTGTCAATTAGCCTTCGACGAGTTAAAGGACAAGTTGACATCTGCACCCGTGCTTGCATTGCCGAAAGGAGGATTGGAGTATCGGGTTTACACTGACGCATCCTTACAGGGACTTGGGGGTGTGCTTCAGCAGGAGGAAAGGGCTATAGCTTATGCGTCCAGGAAGCTAAAGACCCACGAGAGGAATTACCCCACTCACGACCTGGAGTTAGCAACAGTCATTTTTGCTTTGAGGATATGGAGACATTATCTCCCGAGGGAGCAGTTCACGCTATTCAGGGATCACAAATCACTTCAGTATCTCTTCACTCAGAAGGATTTTAATATGAGACAGAGGCGATGGCTAGAATTCGTGAAAGACTATCAGTTTGATATTCAGTATCATCCTGGTAAGGCTAATGTGGTGGTAGATGCATTGAGTTGGAGACCGACTGGGGAGATATCAGAAGTCTGGAGAGCGAAGTGGAGAGAACTTCGATATGAGGATGATGTAGCCAGGGCTTGCATGTCAGCATTATCCATCACACCCGAGATCATTATGCGGGTTGTGAGGGCTCAGGCAGAGGATCAGACCTGCCGGGATAGGGTGAGCCAGTTGCTAGCTGAGGGAGCAGAGGGCTACTCGATCAGCTCGGAGGGAGGCTTACGCCATAATGGGAGGTTGATTGTGCCAGAGGGTGACGAATTGAGGCACGCTGTTATGACGGAGTCTCATGGGTCGAGATTCGCGGTACATCCCAATGGGGATAAGATGTATCAAGATATGAGAAGGTAGTATTGGTGGGCAGGGATGAAACGTGATATAGCAGAATTTGTTTCGAAATGTGCCACGTGTCAGCTTGTGAAAGTTGACCATCAGGGATGCTACAGCCACTTGAAATTCCTGTGTGGAAGTGGGAAAGAGTCTCTATGGACTTCATTACAGGGTTACCGACATCACAGAAGGGTCACGATTCCATATGGGTTATTGTGGATCGGTTGACCAAAGTGGTCCACTTCCTACCGGTTCGCACAGACTTTGAGACGATGCGTTATGCACAGCTATTCATAGCAGAGATTGTTAAACTGCACGGGGTACCGATTAATATTGTGTCGGATAGGGACAAGATCTTTGTGGCCCATTTTTGGCAGAGTTTTCAGGAGGCCATGGGCACGGAGTTATGTTTGAGTACAGCCTATCACCCACAGACTGACAGGCAAACCGAGAGAGTCAATCAGATGTTGGAAGATATGCTCAGAATGTGTATACTAGACTTTGGGGGAGGTTGGGAGAAATATCTTCCTCTGGTAGAGTTTGCGTATAATAACTCTTACCAATTCATGATCGGCATGGCACCATTCGAGGCATTATACGGGAGACCTTGTCGTTCACCTGCTTGTTGGCTAGAGGTGGGGGATAACAAACTGTTAGGGCCGGAGATTGTTCAGGAGACATCTTCCAAGATAGAGCTGATCCGAGGGAGGATTCGAATAGCTCAGGATAGACAGAAAAGTTACGCTGATGCTTCACGAAGACACGTGGAGTTAGAGGTTGGGGATCAGGTATTGGTCAGGGTGTACCCCATGAAAGGGGTGATGAGGTTCGGCAAGAAGGGTAAGCTAACACCGAGGTACGTGGGACCTTTCCCTATTATCGAGATGGTGGGGCCTGTAGCCTACAGGCTAGGATTACTGGAGCATCTTCAGCGGATACACGACGTGTTCCATGTAGCATCGCTGAAGAAATATCGCAGGAGTGAGAGGGCCTTCTGGCACATTCCACTAGAAGAAATTGATTTACAGCCAGATATATCATTTGAGGAGAGGCCAGTGGCTATACTAGACCGTAGCGAGCGGAAATTACGATCCAAGATTGTTCCACTAGTTAGAGTACAGTGGGGTCATCACAACATCGACGAGTCTACCTGGGAGCGGGAGGAGGATATGCGGGAGCATTATCCAGAGCTTTTCATCATAGGTATGACCTAATTTCGGGGACGAAATTCCTTTGTAAGGGGGGGAGTATGTAACACCCCGCATTTTTCATGCATTAAATATTTAATTAATTCGGAAATTGAAAATTACTTGTGAGTTGTAATTATTTATTTAAGTCATTTCGAGTATTAATGACAGGGTATGCACTTATCTCAACCGGGAATCGGTATAGACTAAAGGGGTGAGGGGATAAATATTTTTATAAATTAATTCGGATGCCAATTCTGAGTGTACGATTGAGTACGGATGGGCCGAGATAGTCGGGAAAGTGTACCCGGGGGTAGTAAACGGGTCACGGGGCATTTTTAGACATAGACGGGGCCACACTGGGGCATTTGGGTCACTTGGGCTTGGCCCATTAGGCAAAAAACGGGATTAGGTAAATTAAGGAATTGGGAGGAATGATAAAACGGCTGATAGGGTTTTAGAAAAGACTAAGTGTATTAAGAAACCTAATAGCAGTTAAGGGCAGCTTTGGGATCACTAGAGAGCCAACAAGGATCGTCTTCAACCTTGGAAATTCATCTCCGAATCAGACACTACGAAACCTAAGGCAAGTGGATAACTTGCAATAGTATTGAATCTGTTTTTGAAATTCATATTCATGTGATGTGTTTGATAAAAATTCGTTTTGGGTGTTCATGGCATAAACATGAGGTTTAAAAAAATAATAATCTGATTTACGAATTTGAATGAGGATTCTTGTAGAAATTTGATATTATAATTTGATACATATCTAGTAGGATGATATCTGGATAACTAGAAACGAATTTGGTGAAGGGATTTTGGATGTAAATGTGTAAGGAATTAAAGATGGATATTTCCCCAAATTCAGAAATTGTAGTTAATGGACGAATTAATGATGTTGGTGGACATTCTGGAGGTCCCTAATAAGGTTTCTAACATGTATTAATGCTAAGAGGGCTTGAGGTTACTGGTAGAAGGAATTAGGGTTTGAGAATTTTCGTCCATGACTGATTCTGTCTTCGCGAAGAAGACGAAGACCTGCTCGATCGATCAATCGAAGGTCTGGGGTCGATCGATCGAAGGTTGGCAGATTTTGGCAATTTTGCCCAGTTATATATATAAAAGAGAAGTTACATAATAAATCTTTATGTAATTAATTATGGGGAAATTAATACATGACTTTAAACCTAATTAATCATGAGTAAAGTTAATTAGGATTTGAGGGATTTTTGGGTGTCACGTAATGATTAAAAATTCGGGAGTCGGGAATTTAGACTCGGGTGAGGTTATTTCAGACTACGAGAGTAAGTCCAATTTTATGGTGGGGGCAACACCAAAGGTGACTTAATTAATTAATGTGCGAATTAATTAATAATTAGAGTTGAGCCATAAATTCTTAATAAATTAAATGGGCTTATGTTACGGGTTTTGTACATGGTGTAGCCGGGACGTTTTATATATATGTATACGGAGTGTGGTAGTGTATATATATATATAGTGTGTGTGCTCATTAATAATCAGTGATTGAATATTATTAGTAGGTACTCTAGTGCTATAGGGGGAGGTTGCGCGCAGTGGATGAATCCCCTAACTTGAGGAGTAGGGCGAGTATAATTCCAGGTCATAGCGTCCGTTGTATGGGTGAGGGGTATCTCACTTTCAGGGAAGGAATATGAACGCCTCCAATTCGTATGTTAAACTAAGTTAGTGAGCGAATCTAACTTGGATAACTAGGTTATGTGAATACACCTAGTGGGATAGCACTTGGGAAAATTTATATTTTGTGAGTATTCTTACTTGGTCGAAAGTTTGTATTAAATGTTATTTCAGTATGTTTGTGAATACTGTAATATGATTAAATATATAATTAGGTAAATAATTATACGGGGATAATTAATACATAGTGAAAAATGTATTATGTGCGTAACAGGTGTGAATGTTATATGAAATTAAAAGGAGTAATGATTCAATTAAGTCGACGTCTATAATAACATAAAAATGATGAATTAAGGCATACTCGGTTAGAGTAGGTAAAATTCAAGGGTTAAAATAAGCATTGGGTCAGGAGCGTAGGACCTAGTAAATTAAATGGAAGCGTTAGTAGTGCACATTAGAGGAGGGGTGAGGAAGTCCTCAAGAGAGTGCGGCACTAACTAAAATATGAAGGGCATGCATATTTATTTATTACTGCAAGTTAATCATTTGTTAAATGTTTTCAAATGTTTTTGGGTACTAACCCTTGCTATAAATTTTTTTAAAACCTTTTAGGTGTCCAACCACAAGGGCGCCAAGCTTGACTCTATTCCAGGTATCCTTGCTGCAGCACATGTGGATGTTGCGGGGTTTTGATAGACGCCTCCTTCTTCCATTCTTGTAGAGACTTTCTAGTATTTATCTGAGCTTGTCGCTCACAGTTCATTTATCAGTAGTAGACTTGTTGAGATGTTTTCTGATATTTACTTGTATTGAATATTTGGACCGATGGTTTATTCGGTTAGGTGTTTTAATTGTGGATGGTTATTTTAATTAACTGTGATTGTGTATTATTGTATGTTCTGCACGAGTTTTATTTAATTAATTGAAAGATAAAAATTGGCACCGGTCTACTTTTCTCACTTAGGTGGTTAGTAATTAAAAAGACGACAGTGATGCTAAGAATGGACCAACTGAGAAACCTTTTCTAACTTGATTTAGGACTGATCACCCGGGATTAATTAGGCGGGGTGTCACACCTTCTCGGCAATACTTAATTATTGTGAGAGAAGTGAAAAACCCTGAAGAAAACTTTGGTAGATACTCATTTTTCGCTAAAACATGCACTTGTTTTATATGCAGATGCAAAAACTATGCTATTTTGGTCAATTTTTGTCAATTTTTTGTCAAAATGCTCGGGAGTGTCTTTTTGTTTGTGAAAAATCATTATACAAAATATCATAAAATATGTCCAAGTTAAGCCTCTTAACAAAATGGATTCAAACATAATCCAGTTCAACCGTGTAAGGGCAAATTTCCAATTTAGTCTATTTGTAGTGTTGACTTAATTTCGAACAAAACTAATTGAGTCATTGAAGACGTAGTCGTCAAGATTTTGAAGATTACATCATTATCGGTTTATATGCCAAGTTTATACGTCATCAACATTTCATTATTTTCAAGGTCTCTAAAGGTATGAATGCATTTAATATATATACAGACTTGGTTATTTTTTATGAGAGTCTTTTTATAAAAGTTTTGTTACAACAACTTCATATTTTTTCTCGAAAAATCATTTTCAATCTTTACATAAAAGTTTTTGGTCTTAAATAGTTGCTTTGCATTTTTCGAAAAGTCGTTCGAACGAAACTGGGATATCGTTCGAACGAGATGCCCAGATCGTTCGAACGAACCACGGACGAGATATCGAATGAACTTCGTATCTTTTTTCTGAAATGTCGTTACAACGACTTCGTTTGAATGAGTTTTATCTAATGAGATTTTTGCCTATTTCTCTTTTGAAATCTCGTTTGAACCAACGACATTCAAAAGTCGTTCAAATGACCTGGCGATTTTCGCACAGTTTCGTCCGTTTTCTTTTTAAACCGTTCACTTCCCCACTATCTTTTTACCAGCTTTAATATGTGCGGGAACACAATTGTTTGTAAGACTTTTTCATACTTTTCAAGTGCTTTAGAGAGAAAAACCTTTTCATAAAAAAGTCCCATTTTGTGTTCTTGATTTATATGGTTTAATTCTCATCAAAACACAAAGCTTACACCTATAGTTTAGTATGATCCAAGTTTCTTAATATATTATATTTTGAGATCATCAGTTGGCACCGGGTTCTATTCTCATCCCAAAAGAGAAGGTTTCTTACGGAGGTGTCAGTGTTTATTGTGATTTTTGTGGTGTGCATATGGAGGAGAGGCTTTTTTATGTTTGGCGGTAGCTGAGCCCCATCGGTGGATTTCGAGACTGCGGTGGATTTTAAGAGTTATCAACTAGGTGGAGGTAGAAGCAAAAAGAAGCGTCAAGGATTGATAGGGACTCGAGTCGAGGAAGTAAGTCTATTGTCTTGTTTATGTAAAACCATACCCAATGGATTTATTGGCTAGGTCGTCCGAGGTTTTTTCCATTGTGGGTTTTCCTCGTACATCGCGGTCTTGTGTTGTGATTGTTTATTTTAATTTCCAAAAACACTTAGATGAATGCCTAGGATTAAAAAGATAAAAATTGGTTAAATCACAATGATGGTGTAATTTTGGTGCTAATTATGTTTCGCTAATTTTAGTTTAATTCAAGTCAAAAAATTTAATTAGAAAATATTCATGATCAGTTTGTTTGACATATGAAGAACTTGAATTGAGTTTATTTAATTTTTGTTTGAAAGAAAATTAAATATTTGTTTAGTTAAGTTTAATTTTAATTTTGTGAAAATTAAAATTTGGGAATCTTAATTGTTTAATTTGAAGGAAATTTTAAGTTTGGTATATTCTGTGAACCATTTCACATTTGGATAAAATTGGGGTATCAAAGAATATAATCTAAGAAATCACATTCTCAAATGGGTATCAGAGTAGGAAAGCTAAATTATTGTGTTAAGATCCTTTGTTTAATTGTGATTTAAAAATGAAAAATTTACCTCTCGAGAAATTTTCTGTTTTTGATGGTTCCAACTACGCATATTAGAAAGCGCGTATGATGTCGACACTTAAATTCTTAGATGACCCTGTTGATACCAAAATTTACCATCCTACATGGACCAATTACAAGCCAGCACGTGTCATCCTATGTGGCATAAATCCAAGTCAGCATAATAGAAAAGCTCGACCAACAAGGAAGACCAACTTAGTTACCCGACCGACAAGGAAGTCCGACCAACGTTTGACCAACCAACTGGGAAGCCCGACCAATAGCCAAAAAATTATTCTGTACAAGCCAACCAAGCGCCAACAGTCTTATAGCCTGTTTTGCCTGCAAAGCGATAGCGTTCATATAATTAATTCTCATTATGTATTAATGTAAATGCCTAACAAATAAAGGCATTCCATCCTTTCACATGACAAGGATCAAGACCCCCTTGAGCTATAAATACATTGTGTCGTCCTCATTGAAAGGGATCAAAAAATAACTCAAGGCAGTTAATACATAACAGTGGACGTAGGCTATTCCATTGAGCCGAACCACTTTAAAAAGTTTCTTGTGTCTTGTTTGTCTTACTTAATTTATCTATGATCAATTAATTAGGCTTAGTCTAGTTTTTTTTGCATTAACAGATTGACGCTGTCTATGGGAACGTAATACTAAACATTTTCACTCATTCATCATTCATCATCCATGGCTAAAATTCCAGAATCCTGTAGCAGAAATGAGGGAATCCTACCTACTCCCTCTATCCCTCCAAATAATAATGATTTGACTAGAATTTTAGCTAGCTTGGCCAAGGATCAAGAAGCTATGCAGGATACTATACGACCGTTGACTCAAACTCTGTAAGCTGGAGTGCCTGCACAAGTTAATCAAAGAAGTATGCCACCGCCCTCAACAAGGAGTATCGAGCATAGCCGTTCTAGAACTTCTAGGGATCCTTCATACCTACCTAGATAAACTTCTTCTATTAGGGTCACTAATTCCACTGATGGACAATCCCTCATCCCAGAAAGATTTAGTGCCTTAGAAAGGCCAAGTAGGGCCTCTCCTTTCGATCGTTTAGGACCCCAGGGAAATGATCTACGGGTTACGTTGGGAAATACTCGGTGACCAAGCGATCTAAGGGAAGGTTCATCCCAGTCTAGATTAAATACCCGACGAACTTAAAGGTCTAGTCAGAGAGAAGGTTCACAAGAAGAAAGTTCAACAAGATCTAGAGGATGACATAAAAGAGTTGTCATCCATTGCGCTAGCAGTGATGCTTGGAAAGGTTCCATTCAACGTTTGGAAGACAAATTTCGTGAAATGGCCAAAGCCAAGAATCCCCTTCAAAGAAGTTTTATTAAGGGGTCCCCCTTTATGCAAACCATCGTGGATTTCTATTTGTCGAACAAGTTTAAAGCTCCAGTAGTCACTCCCAAAAATGATGGGAAGACTGATCCAGTTCTCCATATAGAGCAATACCAAGCAGCTGCTGATATCTATGTTATTCCTGACGAGATGAGATATAGGGCGTTCTCAGGAACAGTCACTGGATCTGCTCAAATCTGGTACAAAAGACTTCCTCGGGGGCATATTTATTACTTTCAATAAATAACCAAGCTATTCATTGGTAATTTTTGCTTTGGAGCAAAACCAGTGAAACGAGTAGCCCATTTACTCAGTGTAAGACAGAACTTGAAGTAATTGATTATAAAGAGAAGACATCAATCACTGCTCTCATGAGTGGTTTGCTCCCTAATAAATTATATTATACTCTAGCAAAAGATCCACCAAAGACGATGACAAAATTGATGGCCAAGGTAGAGAAGATTATGAACGTCGAGGAAGTTATGACTGCTAAAAAGAATTCAGATGCAAAAGTGAAAGCAAAAGCGAAATCAAAAGCAGAAGAGAAGTTAGATAAGAAGTCTCACAAGAATCACAATGAGCGCAGGAGTTCAAAGGGAAAGGAAGGCCTAGGTCGGCTCAGGAAATTCACTAATTACACTCCTTTAACGGTAGATATACATCACGTGTTGGAAGAAATCAAGCACAACAATGATTTAAGTTGGCCTAAAAACTTTGATGAATCTACTTCCTCATCATCCAATAGTAAAGGGTCGAACTTGGAGGAGAAATGGAAGGTCTTGAAGGCCTCAAAAAATTTATCATCCTCTTCAAAGACGGGCGCCCGACGATAGAAGCGTAGCTGCTCTTAACGAGCAGCATTCAGGGCAACGGCGCTAGAGGCGGCAACAACACAAGAAGTGGCGGAGGGGGAGCCTGGCTGAATGGTGGTAGCAACCTGGGAAGCACTTGGAGAAGCCATAATAGAGTGACGATGGATGATATAGCTGGGTAAGAAGGACTAAGAACAAGGAGGGAAGAGCACAACCGCAGGTGGTGGTGCAAAAGATGAGAGAAAGAGGAGACTGAGTAAAGAATGGGGCAACAATAGAGGTCGCACAGAGTTTCTCTCTCTAGAGAAAGCGGGGAGCTTGAAGAAGATGAAGAAAGGAGAAGGTTTTTGAAATAAAAGAGACGTTTGATGGGTTTTAAACTGGACTTTTGAGTTTCCCACCATCGCACGTGTAAAGGCAGCATATAATCATTTCAAATGAACACGTGGCACATTGGGAAGGATCTCTACAGTTTAAAAGATAGCGCCACGTCATTAATGAAGTGACACTTGTGGAAAAGAAGGGGACTGTCCTCTCCAGCAAGTTTGAGTTTTGGCCCCAGAATTTTTGTCAGACATAACCAATTCTCCCCCTAAGGCAGTCCCCCAACGATTAAAAAAAGCTACAATGTCCCCTACCCACAAGTCCAAACGTTGTTTAATTTGCGACTCAGTTACATCGGAGAGAATTCCAGCTTTTTCGAACATAGCGAAGCATTACAAGGGAGAATTTCACTTACCAAGAGTCCAAACGAGTTATTGAGAAGGTTAGTAGGCCTTTCGGGAGAATTTTAAACAATAAAGCTAGAACAGTTGAGGCTCAACATGAGGAAAAAGTGGCGATGTCCCTTCTCCCAAGTCCCAATAAGTCATGGCACTTTGGCTCAGGTACATCGGGGAGAATTTTACTTTTTTCAGGAGATTATAACGTCGCGGTTCTAACGAATAGAGGAGGCCAGAATTTTTTGCCCAGAGAGGGTTCATCGGATTGAGAAGTTTCATGCAGACATTTCTTGTTCCAATAAATCTCTCCACGAAGGGAAAAATGTAGAGGGGGATTGAAGGTAATCCTGAGATTAGGGATAATTCCCTAATTGGCAATAGTGTTTGAGATTAAGCAACCGAGGCAGCTCAAGCATGACAGCTCAAGCGTGGCAACTCATACTTTAGCTTGTTGTATTAATCATATTGTATTTCAATTTACGTTGACTGTAAGCTATAACGGTTGTAATGATGTAACGAGAATAATAATGAGTTTTAGTGTGAGGTCAAACGGTACTCGCGAGAGACCAGGCTTGGCAGAGCCTGGGAGAGCTTTCATGCTGTATCGAATGACCTCGCCGTGGGAACTTTAGAGGGGCTTGGTTTGGAGGATTGAGAAGTGAGGCACCATTGGGGCTTGTCCTGACCATCTTAGATACAGCTGGTTAAACACCGAAGGACCCTGACCGTGGAACCTCGGGCGGAGGAACTTGGAGTTCCATCGGGCATTGAGTTATGAACCAAACAACCCTCTACTTAATGTCACATCTACTATAGGTGATGTCATTAGCCAACTAAACAATGTCAGACCTACACTTGAGTAAACCACCATGGTATTTGGTACTGTCAGGCAGTTGGTGAGTCATCTCTGTGACAACAGCCCCCTGACACACAGTGGTTAGGCAAAAGGCATGTTTCGGCATTTAATGTTTATGACGTGGAGACAACTAGTGCATCAGACATTTAATGTTGTGATATAAAGTATGCGGGATGTCTTTCATAGTCTTTAATGACTGAGTTGCCTCGGGGATGGTGTGGGGGGCTATTTAAGGACCTCAACCACCTCTGAGGAGAGGGATGATCTTTTGAGAGTTCAGGAGTTATTGCTAGAGAGAAGAGACATCAGAGAGAGTTATTGTAAAACCAGAGAGTTTACTCACTCACCATTGTTATTTATTACGAAGCTTTTAATACTTGACATAGGTTCTTGAGGGTGATTTGTGTGTTTCTACATGCCTACTAAGGTGTATCTAGGGTTCTTACTTCTCTCTCTCTAGCTAAGTTACTCTTAAGATCATTACTATCTCCTGAGTTATACACGAGAGATTTGTGAGTGTAGACTGAGTCTTATCTTCATTGGAGTTTGTGTTTGTATGCCTTATTATTAATCCAAAGCTTTGGCCAATTAGCTATCATCACCATACTTCAAAGGGGTTACGCCTCAATCTATCTATAATCTAAAGTACCATCCTACAAACTCAAACAATAAATGTGTTTGGAGAGGGTGTTTGGAAGCAAGAGTGGGGGTTTGGAGAGAGAGAGAGAAAGAGAGGGAGAAACACACACTATGAATTGGAATTGAATAAATATCATTTAAATTGTCTTCTCCTTTCATCCCAACTCTGTCAAAATAAATACACAAACTCCCATTTGAGATTAAGCAACTCATTGTAAAAGAATGTGGTTGTAGTTTGTTAACATTTCACTTTATTGTAAGTATTGTTTCTTTGATATTACTACTTTAATATTTCTATTAGAGGTTCAATTATTTTATTTATGTAATTATTTATTTTATATTGACTTCGAGTAATGAAAATTATAGAAAAAATATGTTATTGCTTTAATGATTATCTTTATATCATTTTATTGTACAATTTACTTTGAAAATAGAAGGATATGCTTTTAATTTTATATTTGAAATTGAGAAATCAAATTCATTTCTGCGGGCGTATGGATTGTATTTGTCGATTATACTTGCATATTTATTTAATAGTGTGCGGTTTATAGCTATTTCAATCTATATTTTTATTAGAATAAAACATGAGCGCATAATTAATCATGGTAAAATAACTAAGGTTATTCATTCAAAAAAATTCTATTTAATCAAAATACGTAAAATGGAATGGAAAAAACTTTTGAACCAAATAATTAATACAAAGAAGTTGGAAATGCCATAGAAAAAACAATTATAGCTTCTTTACTTAAGGTAAATTTTATTATTGGCTTTGTACTTTATCTTTTAATAATTTGTAAAAATTTAGTGAACCTCCTTACATTATAATTTATATTTTGAAAGCCTATTCCCTTGTTAGATTTTCATTTTCAAAAATATTTTGTTCCAATGTTTTTAATGCATATTTTAATGAAAAAAAAATTGTTATAAAGGTGAGATCAATTTTTTTTCAAAATTTTACATTTAATAAAATTGAGTGTGTTTAAATAATGATTTGGAATTTTTTATTTGTTGGGTAAATCTTAGTCTCTAACGATAGCCCAGTCTTTTTTGCATTGAATAATTGTTTTGGGGGGTGGAAATAAGTTTTTACTTATGCAATTTTTTTTTACCTTTCAATCGATTCTTTTCTTAAAGAAAAAAGCTTTGACTCCCAAAAAAATCTCCCAAGTCATTCCCCAAACAACATTAAGTGTTGTACCATGTGGTATGCGTCCCGCCAAGGTACAATACTTTATTGTTGTTTGGGGATGATTTGGGGGATTATAATTGAGAATTAATTTTTATTAAAATATATTTTGAAAATGATGAAAAAAAATGAGTTCATAAAATAGTGTATTTTTTCTAAATGGCTTTTTTTTGGAAATACGGACTATTTATAAAGGGGAGGGGGTGAATGTGCAATGCATACGAAAATATCCATTGGGCATTTTTTAATTTTTGAAAGTCTGAGGGGAGCCATGATGTTTCTTTTGAAATAAATAATCTCAATCTCAAGCAACACATCACGTGTCATTTGAAATGGGGTCAAGTTCAGGTCTAGAAGTGTATTATATATTTGATGTTCGGATGCAATATTGAAGTGTAAATTTGACATTCCTAAATCCATTTAACTTCCACCAACTCATCTAATGAGATCATTCATATTTAGTATGCAAAATGTTTCATAGTTGATTTTATATTTTTAAAGATTTTTTATATTTTATCAAATATTATAACACGCCCGCGCATCGTGCGGGTTACATGCTGGTTTTTATAATAGCAATCCGTATGTGAAGGAATGAATTGTATTCAATGGAATTGAAATAAATCATTTGGAGCTGCGGGGGCTAGAAAATTTTATATGTGCAAAGCATTGACCACCGATGGATGTTCGGGGTCTCTCAGGTGTGGGAGCCACTCGAGAAATTTTTCCGGGGTTATTTTTATATTTTCTACAAATAGACGAGTGAGATATCATAATTTTAGACACTTCTAACTCAGAGAACAACCTCACATCACAATAGCACAAATTCACAATACATAAAACACAATTGTCAATAACAAATCCTAAATAACAATAGAATAAATTTGGTAGAATATAAATTAAGAAACAAAATGGGTTTAAAACAAATCGTGAGTGGAGCAATATAACAAATTACATTATCTCACCTATACAACACAACTCCACCACTTATCCTTCGATACATGGATGAGTGTGACTCAAAATATGATTTTTATTATTGAATTCCAAGTAGACACAAGTTACTGTCAATTTAAGGACAATTATTTTACCTATGGTCACTTTGGCCACATAGTACACTATCTCCCCTGATTAGGTAATATACCACCTCTTATCTATCTATCCATTATTTCCCTTCACGTGGGCTTACGGAGATCATGTCCCTTGCTAGGTATAAAATGATTTTTTGTGAATCCCATTTATTTCTCCCATTTCAAAGGCACATGGGGTGCATTTTTGCCCATCAATATGGCCGAAAAAATGTCTTTCAAACACTTTATGTAGTCAATTTGTAGATGATTTGTGAGACTCGAGACAAAAAATTTGCAAAATGTCTATTGATCTCTCAAAGTTAGAGACTGCTAAAGCAGGGAATACAAACAACAGTTTTTCAGTAACAAGTTACTGTGTTTTGAAGGAAAAAGTTGCATGGCAAAAAGACCTTGTACCCCAAGTTATTCACATTTATTCCTTACACGCAACAATAGGAGATAGTGTATGGACAATAAGATCCAAGATTAGTTAAACGTTGCTTCATTGAAGAATATCAGTAAGTGTCAATTGGATTGAACTAGGGTTTTAATGACTTTTACCTGCTCTGTTGACTTTAGCTGTACTGAAAGAATTTTCTGCCTTGATTCAAGGATTAGTCATGTGCATTTCTGTATAGCAACATAGCACAGGGACCACGTTAGTGGCGGATCTAGAAGTATGAAAAAGGGTCAAAGAATATATATCTAGTTTTGTGAGGGTCAAAATTATATAAATTTAAAAAAAATCACAAAATTAAAAAAAATATAGGATTAAAATTAAAATTTCTCAGAAGTTTGTGGGGGCAAGGCCACCTCCTCCCCCTGGATCCGCCTCTGGTTTGGACCCATTTGTTGAAATTTTCAAAGGACAAAAAATAAACGAGGGTAAGGATGGATTTTTTTATTTTTTATTTTTTTTAAATAAATCGTTAGCCAAGGCTGATTTCATTAAATGGACCAAACAAGGGTAAGGATGCACTTACTCATGGAAGTTAACTTAATTTAAGGGTCCCATTGATTATCTTTATTTGCCATGACAAATGTTAAATAAGTTAACAATTGAAGTATTAACTTATAGTTTGATATTTTTAATACAAAAGTTTATCTACAATTTAATTGTCATTGTACAACACCTCGTATGCATAAATTTGCTACAAATGTCGACAAACTTTATTTTGTTATTTGAGTGAGAAATATTTGGCACATAAATTTGTCAATTCTTACAAGCGCTTTATTTTTATTTTTTTATACTAAAATATTTTTAAAAATATTTTATAAATTGTTAAAAAAACGGTTTTAAATAAAGAAACTGTTTAAAAAAATTGTTCTAAAATTGTTTTTAAAATGTTTAAAACAATTTTCAAAGTTTTAATGTTTAAAACAATTTTTTAATTATTCCAAACAATTTTTTAAAAACAGCTTTAATGTTTAAAATAGTTTTAATGTCACAATTTTTAAAAACAGTTTAATGTTTAAAAGAGTTTTAAAAATGTTTAAAACAGTTTTAATGTTTAAAATAATTTTAAAACAATTTTTTAAAATTATTAAAAATGTTTAAAACAGTTTTTTGATAATTGTAGGCAGATTTTTTAAAATAGTTCTTAAAAATTGTTTTAATGTTTTTAAAAACTTGTTTACGGAAATGTTATTAAAAAGTATGTTTTAAAAATGTGTTATTAAAATGTTTTGTCTAAAAAACTTATTTTACCTCATTTAGTATTTGATAATGGAAGAGAAACAACATTTGTCTTGGTAAATTTTGTCTATGACAAATTTTACCATGTCAAATATTGTCATGGCATGCACCAAAGACCCTAAGTTCCCAAGAAAATTTTAAATACAATATATGGTATCACATTTTCACACAACTTTCGAAAATGTCCATCTTTCCCTCTTTCAACTCATTTTTTCCCACATTTCAACAATTTATTGAGTTTGTATTAGTAAATAATTGTGTTCAATTTTTCCCTCCTAAATTCTTAATTGGTTTGAACTTTTGAGCTTTCTGAGTACTTAAAGAATTAAATTTGTGTGCATAGTTCTATAATTCATTAAAAGATTTTAAAAAATTTGATGTCAATATATTTACTAAAATTCAAAATTTACAATATGAATATATCAATTTAGAACATCAAAAAGGTAAAAAATACTTGAATCAAACAATTACTTTTTTTTCGTTAGTTCTTTAACCTCACATGTACGGAGAGAACATAATATGTGTATTCGAATTGTGTTGCCCTAAAATTCTTCTTAATTTAATTACCCTTTAATATTTGAAGACAATGGGGTACACCTTTTGTCAAACCAATTATTGTATAGAGTTATACTGTGAGCATTTAATACATGAATAATGTTTGGTTACCCGGGTGTTAACCCGGAGTAACACACGGATGCCCTTTTTTTATTTTTATTTTATTTTATTTTTTTATTTTTCATGTAAAATGAGTTAAAAACGATTATAAAAAATAATTTTTTTATTAGAATAGTTTATTTGTTTTTTTCAATTATTTTTTTTAAAACTCATTTTATCCCTCAGACACCCATTTACTCAATATTCTTTTATTTTTAAAGGTCTGCGCTAGCGGCACCCGTTATTTTTAATTTTTTTTTTTTATTTTACAACATTTGAAATAATTTTTGTATTACTGCATTAAAAAACTAATCTAATAATTTCTTTTGACTCATTTAGTCCCTCAAACACCCATTTACCTAATATTCTCTTATTTTTAAAGGTTCGCGCCAACGGCACTCGTTATTTTTAACCTTTTTTTTTTTAATTTTACAACATTTAAAATAATTGTTGTATTTTTGCATTAAAAAACTAATATAATAAAAAATTATGTTTTTAATTATTTTCAACCTATTTAGTCCCTCAAACACCCATTTATCCAATATTCTCTTATTTTTAAAGGTCCGCGCCAGCGGCGCTCGTTATTTTTAACCTTTTTTTTTTTTAATTTTACAACATTTAAAATAATTGTTGTATTTTTGCATTAAAAAACTAATCTAATAAAAAATTATGTTTTTTATTATTTTCAACTTATTTAGTCCCTCAAACACCCATTTACACAATATTCTCTTATTTTTAAAGGTCCGGGCCAGCGGCACTCGTTATTTTTGATTTTTTTTTTAATCTTACAACATTTAAAATAATTTTTGTATTTCTTGAAACTGTTTCAAAATGTAAAAAAAAATATTTATATTAAACAACTTTTCTTTTTGGAAACATTTTTTTTCAGAAAAAAGAAAAATCTTTTTATATTAAAATAGTGTTTGAGGGACTAAATAAAACAGTTTTTTTATGTTTTTATGTTTTTTTATCTAATAATCTTTTTATATTAAAATAGTGTTTGAGGGACTAAATAATCTTTTTATGTTTTTAATCTAATAAAACAATTTTTTTTAAATAAAAAAAAAAGTCAAATAATGCTAATAAATCACATAAAAAACCAAAAAAAAAAAACAAACAAAAAAATTCTCTCCATGTACTAACCCGGGGTTAACACCCGGGAAGTATATCATTACTCTTAATACATTACATAGGAAGCATCTAGGTTAGGTGTGGCCACAGGTCGGACCTGGGTGGGCGTGAGCAGGCTTGGGTCAAGCTTATAAAACATTGAGCTGTTCCAGGCCCGCCCAGACCAAAATCAAAAGCTCAATGCCCAGATCTGAGATAGAAGCTTCTTGCTCAAGCCCGCTGCCCAGGGCTGAACACAAACTTTTTTTAATAAATTTTATTTTTTAACAAATTTATGACCTATTTTGTAGTTTAGAAAATTAATTTTAGATAGTACTCTCAGGATTCAGAGTAATAAACCTTCAAATTGATATTTCTAAATATTCCCCATTTATATATTTTTTTAACTTTTAGACTTAAAGGAATAAAAACTAATATATATATATATATATATATATACAGAAAGGATCTCATTCATATCCAGTTTGCATACCCTCCGTGCTGATCATTTTTTTAAATATGTAAAAAAAATAATTTTTGGCTGATTTTTTTTATGGTTTTTAAACATTTCAGTAAGACCGTGAAAAAATAATCAACTCAAAGTGAATTGTTTTGCTATTTTAAAAAAATCGGTCAAACTTTTTCAGTTTTTAAGTTGTTAAAAACTGACAAAGTTTGACCGATTTTTTTAAAATAGCAAAAAAATTCATTTTGAGCTGAATTTTTTTTATGGTCCTATTGAAATGTTTAAAAACTATATAAAAAAAATTAGATCAAAAATATTTTTTTTACTATTTTATCAACAATGGTCCGCGCCAGTGGTATGCAAACTGGGGTATGCATGAGAACCCCTCTCTCTCTCTCTCTCTCTCTCTCTCTCTCTCTCTCTCTCTCTCTATATATATATATATATATATATATATATATATATATATATATATATATATATATATATATATATATAATTCTTGGCCTCGGATCGAGCCGAGCTTAAGCGGGCCTAAGAATACATGCCCAGGCCCTTCTACAAAAACATCGGGCCTATAAAATTTTTGTGAGGTCCAGTTGTCGAACCTATTTACGTTATCCAAGGCCTATTTTTTCAGGTGGACTGGACGGACTTGGCCGACCTCGGGCCTATGTCCACCCTTAATTTAGGCTATTCTATCACTCAAGGATACACACATATAGGGTGTTACAATATCTCTTGAGAGATTATTTGTACTCTAAAATGAAATTTAGTGACACGAAAAAAGAGGTTATTGTGACATTATGCATCACTTTGGTATCATATTTAATGTTGTACACACAACAAAATGTTATTGAGATAAAGTGAACATATTCTTGAAACACTAGAAGTAGCTTTTATATAAGAAAAATTACAATAAAATTAGTTTAATTGATTTGCATAAGTCAAACGTGAAGTTTGATCATGTTTCTAGTAAAAAAAGAGTTATTTAGTTAATAATTATAATAACACTAGATCCTATGGAAGATTATAAGAGTATTGAGCTCAAGAGAACATGACGAGTAAATAACATGATGGATAAATATCTCATTAAATGAGTATTAATGTTATGGGGAAACTTTATTAAATTGAGTCGAGTTATGAAATGATAATTGATAAGTGTATTTGTGAATGCCATCTATATTATACCTCTAATACAATAGTGTAAGAGGTATAATGAGGCTTTAATCCTCCATCGTTTTAATGCTCCACACCTCTCTCTCTTCCATAGCCCATTTATATTCCTCCATTAAACATTTTCCCCTCTCTTTTCTTTTCTCTCTCCATCTGTTTATCTCCCCATACCCTTTATTAACTATGTAGATTAGACCCCTTCTACATCTATTGCTTAGCTATGGTTGTCCCGTTATACGATATCTAACTAAACAAACATAAGTGTGTATAAATGGTTGCCTTCAACTAACTACCTTGCACAGTAGTTGTCCCCTCATGCGTCTGTCGATTGGCAAAACACTAGTTGTGCCCTCATGCGATAAAGCTAATTACATATTTCATCCACTTACCTTTCAATAGATTATGTACTTTCATGACCTTACATATGGGTGTAGAAATTAATGAGCAGAAACGAACGTAATAATCCATGGTATAAGGATCCATAAGTGCTGAACACAAGCACTGATGGTTTGATTGTCGTCACTCGCGAGTCCACCAACATCATCATCTCAAACAACTGGTTTGTTGGTGATTTTTAAAATAAGTGAGTCAGAGTTTTTTGGGTGTGAGAGCTTTAAGAGCTTGTCCCACATTGGAAGTGTGAGAAAGAGGTAGGAAGCTAACCCAAATATAAAAAGGGATAGTGTCCCATATTGGAAAATGTACAAAGCTAAGTGTCACCACTAAGCTATAAAAGGAGTGGGCAACATTTGAGTCCCACATTGGAAAAATATTAAGAATTTGTACACTTAATAAGTACAAATGGAAGATGAAAAGTTAATTCATCTAGCATTTAAGAGGCTATTCAAGAGACCTCAATACGGTGCGAAGCAACGTACACACACGCACACGCGCGCGCGCGGGTGCGGGGCAGTGGGCTGTAGAGGCGCTAGTGGCGCGCTTTGCACTTCATGACTCTTGAAGACAAAGCCTTTCATCATCTATAAATAAAGGCTGCCTAAAACGAATTTGCACATATAACAGATATTACCCACTTCCGAAATTTTCAACCCTTGCTATTACTCTCTTATAATTTTCAGGAGATAAAAATTATCTTATTCTGTTTTGTGCACATAAACAGAATAAGAACTTGATTGACTGTTCTTCGCTGCTGCATCCAAAGGCTGTCTTCAAATATACAAGTTGTAGGCAGTGCAAGTTGCTTCGTTGTATCTTGAGTACGAATTTGCAGATTCCCATTTGTATACCAAAATTATTCGTGTGGGGCAAATACTGTATTTAGGAAAGTGACATCACGCCTTGAAGCTTTCTAATATCTATTCCGAAGTGACATTTTTGTATTGAAGTTGACATTATTGTGATATATAAAGAGTTTCATTTCTGTATTTGCATTCATATTATCCAACAAGGACATAAAAGTAACTGTTGGCTTAAACCATATTGGTCCTAGTTGCCGCCCAAGAATGCCTTATGTCTATATCTCACTTTTAATAACAAAACTCCTAGCTACATCAACACGTGTAGAAAATTTCATTACGGTCCAAATAATGACATTGCTTATATCTGTGATGATTGTTTGTTAAAATTATGTATAGTACTCAGCAAAATTTTTAATTTATTTTATTATCTATATGTATAATAATGTTTGTCAAATTGTTGGAATTGTTATTTTGTTATTGTTTGTATATTTGTGGTATCTACTTTAAGTTAAAAATTAATTTAACCTCCTAAATAATGAAAATAAAACATTTTTTTTGAGTAAGTGGTTTTCTACCAATATATCAAAAGTTCTATTACAATTATTATAATATAGTTTAGATGTGTTTTTAAACTGTATGATGAATTTTGTGGTGAAGTCAATGGCACATACAATTTTAGAAGTTGTCTATCTTATTTATTGGATAATATAATTTAAATTGTATAAATAGAATAAAAATACAATTTAAATGAAATTTGACAACCCTTTTAAATCATGAAACTATTTTCTTTTTTACATCAAGTAAAAACCTTACCATATTATTTAACTGGAATAATTGATCACATATAAAACGTGTATTTCTTTTTATTTTTAAAGAAATTTAATAACACATTAAAGATAGAAAGAATATTATTTTTTGCTCAACTATTAAAATAATCTTGAATTTGCTTAAGAATGATGTTATACTCATTTCCACTTTTAGTTGAATTTGGATAAATTTTCGTCATCAACCACTCTAAGGGTATTTATTAACACCTAACTCTTAAATATACTTTTAAGAATATAACTAAAGAGGTTGAAGATGTGTGTGAAACTTACTTGCACTGTTTATTGAATTGTTCACTATGAATTCTTGATTTGTGATATAGATTCAATACGTATACGTGTGTGAAATTCGTTTTCTAAGCATTTCGTTTATAATTATTATTTATTTATTTTGTTATGTCTTTTCAAATTATAATTTATAAGTAATATTATATGCGTTCGCGCATCACGAAAATTATATACTAGTTTATCATGATTTTGAAAGAACATTTTGTGAAATCTCAAAACCTGTAAACAAGAGTAATTTTAGATAAATTACTGATTTTTACTGGTTAGTATTTTAAGAGCGGTTCCACATGAACCGCATGTAGACCGCATTGAGACCGCATTTTTGTTTTTTTCTTTTTTTTTTAATTCTTTTGTTTTTAACAGTTTTCTATATATAAAAATAAACAGTTTTTTTTTAAATTAAAAAAAAGTCTTTTATAAAATAAAAAAATAGTTTTTATATATAAAAAAAGCAGTTTTCTTATTAATATTAAATATTTTTTTTATTAAAATTAAACAATTGATGTGGGTCCGCGCCAGCGGCACTAATTAATTGCGATATATTTTCAATAAAAAATATCGCGATTAATTAGTGCCGCTGGCGCGGACCCACATTCCCGGACCCAAATCATTTGTTGAATGTGGGTCCGCGCCAGCGACACAAATTAATCGCGATATTTTATTGAAAAAAATATCGCGATTAATTTGTGCCACTGGCGCGAACCCACATTCAACAAATGATTTTGGTCCGGAAATGTTTGTGCCGCTGGCGCGGACCCAAATTAATCACGATATTTCTTTATTGAAAAAATATCGCGATAAATTACTGCCATTGACGCGGATCCACATTCAACAAATGATGTGGGACTTGGAATCCGAATTCTCGTTAGCGAAAGTAATCAATCGCGATATCACCATGTTAATAAACATAGTTTATTTTTATTTATGAATTTTTTTTTAATAAAAAATTGTTAAGTTCTAATTAAAAAAAATGTTATTTTTATTTAATTGAAAAACTATTTCTTTTTAATTAAAAAAAACTTTTGTTTTTATAATAATAAAAAAATTATTTTTTTTAATATAAAAACTGTTTCTATATAAAAATAAAAGTATAAGAAACTGAAAAAAAGAAAAAAAAAAAAGAAAAAAAGATGCGTTACCAAGCGGGACATATAAAGTTTCCCGTATTTTAATGATAATTTGTGATCCTGTTCATCAATGTATTTGACACAAAAATCGATTCACAATTGAACCACCCTATACCCAACCCAATCATCAGCCGCACTTTAGTGATGGGTGGGAAGTGCAAAACCATAGGTTGTTGCTGAGACTACTTTCTATCACATAAAATGCAAATTATCTTTATCCCTATGCGGCTTGGAGATAGGGAATCCAAAGGCCACCATTCCAAAACAATATTCTTTTTCTTTCTTTTCAGCATAGAAAGATGATGTTCAAACTGCAAACATAATCTTTAGATTCTGTATACTACTTTATTAATTTTTGTTTAAGGTTGTGCTTTATTTTCCCAAGGAAAAGGTCCAAGAAGAGGCTAAAAGGGTGTGAATGGGACGAAAACTTGAAGAGGCATAAAGTTATTCTTTAGAGCAGAAGCAAAGTAAAGGCCCATCGTCCAAGTTGATTATTCCACTTTACACGTTTTGCTGAGGTGGACTGTGAGTAAGAGAGAGAAAGGGTTTTGGCTTCCATATTTTGCTTAACATTTACTCAAACCAAAATAGACAGAGTTAAGATGTTTCCACATTAGAGAATACAACATTTGAAGCAAGAAAGTTGTGATATATTCAGCTGTGGCCAACTAAACTAAGTTAGAAAAAATTTGTGATGAATAAGCAATTGGGAACCCTTATTCCCACTTCAAAAAATATTTCCCCCACTCTACCTTTAACTCTAAACACAAAAATGACTAAAATGTTCTTCTATACATATAACTTAGATTGAACAATTTATTAATACATTTTTTTATAAAAAAAAATTATTTTGAACAAATATAATATTTTATAAAAAAATCTATTATTTATTTTTAAATACATAATATTCTGAAAATAAAAAAGCATAATATTTTGAATATAATCAAATCTAATATTCTGAAAAATAATTTTAAATATTCTGGAAATAAAATTATTAATATTTTTTATAGAAGTGGAAGTTAATAAAAAAACTCCGATATTATTTATTTAAAAAAATGAACATTCTTTTTCAAACAAAAATACTGGACAACATTGTTTTTAAAAGAAAAAATGGTCGGAATTTTTATTATAAACTATATTTTTTAAAAACTCTATTTTTCATAATTTTTTAATAAAACTGTATTTTTTTTTGGTAAAAAATTAAGAAGTGACTTTGACACATTACAACTTTTGTATTTTATACTTTAACACGACATGAGATAAATAGCAGGTTTTATAATTTTCACACCACATTAAATACAACATACCACAGATAACACGACTAAACTAATAAATTTAATATTGTGTCATTGACACCAAATTATTCGTGATATATTATATTCAATTTGGTGTGAAAATTATAAATCACACTATTCGTGTTGTGTGTCGTACATTAAATTACAAAATGCAAAAGATATTAATTTATCAAAATCACAACTTAGTTTTTACAAAATGCAAAAAATACAGTGTATTTTTTTTTGGTAAAAAACTAAGTTGTGATTTTGATAAATTAATATTTTTTGCATTTTTTAATTTAATGTACGACACATAACACGAATAGTGTGATTTATAATTTTCACACCAAATTGAATATAATATATCACGAATAATTTGGTGTCAATGACACAATATTTAATTTATTAGTTTACTCATGTTATTTGTGTTATGTTGTATTTAATGTGGTGTGACAATTATAAAACCTGCTATTTATCTCATGTCATGCTAAAGTATAAAATACAAAAGTAGTAATGTGTCAAAGTCACTTCTTAATTTTTTACCAAAAAAAATACAGTTTTATTAAAAAAATATGTTTTATAAGAAATTATAAAAATAGAGTTTTTAAAAAATATAGTTTATAGTAAAAGTTCTGACCATTTTTTTTTTAAAACAATGTTGTCCAGTATTTTTGTTTGAAAAAGAATGTTCATTTTTTAAAATAAATAATATCGCATTTTTTTTATTAACTTCCACTTCAATAAAAAATAATAATAAGTTTTTTTTCCAGAATATTTAAAATTATTTTTCAGAATATTAGATTTGTTTATATTCAAAATATTATGCTTTTTTATTTTCAGAATATTATGTATTTAAAAAAAATAATAGATTTTTTTATAAAATATTATATTTGTTCAAAATAAGTTTTTTTTTTTGATAAATAAGTTTATTAATAATTTGTTCAATCTAAGTTATATATATATAGAAGGAAACTTTGGTCATTTT
This sequence comes from Sambucus nigra, assembly GCA_949130495.1. Taxonomy (NCBI): domain Eukaryota; kingdom Viridiplantae; phylum Streptophyta; class Magnoliopsida; order Dipsacales; family Adoxaceae; genus Sambucus; species Sambucus nigra. Next base: position 99,034,120 of record OX422207.1, on the reverse strand, counting down.
AGTGTTTAAAGTTAAAAGTGGAGCGGAGGAAATTTTGTTTGGAGCGGGAACAGTGTTTCCCTAAGCAATTTGCTGATGTAAAATGACATCATGTTATCAAATTCAGCCAACTACCGCTTTGTATTTACTCTTGGAGGTTAGTGGTTGAAATCCAACAAACCAATCAATGGCAGTAATACATCAATTTACCACCTTAAAAGGTGACCACCTAAAACCAGATTTTCAACCTCTCATCAAATGTAGGCTGTACATACCTAGAGAGAGGGTGGCCCTCCATGGCCATATATATTTTCAGTCAATTATCTTGTGCATATCAATCAGTCATCTTGTTAACAGCGACTTTATCATTGTACTAATTTTAAATGTGTTTGATAAGTATGATGGCCAAAAATTAGGCTTAGTATGAAAAAAAAATACAAAAAAATTAAAAGAAAGAAAAGAAACGCACGTACCAAATCATATGGCAATACAATGGGGTATTGTACATCAACGTGGAGTGTTGTATTAAACGGCACTATTTCCTTGCACTTGCACATTATTTTGTGCATTTTTAGAGCAATCCTTGTGAATTGGTTAAATTGATATATTTGCAGTTTAAATATATGTTCTGGGTAAGATAAAATGACATATATAAGCGTTGCTAGATTAAAAAATAATAAATATAGAATTAGACTAGTTCAATTTTTTGTGGGACCCAATTTAAACGGACTGTAAGGAAAAAAAAAACTTAAACCCAACTATCCTTATATCTATTTTTATCCCCAGAAGATTGTAAGCTATATTTGTTATTGAAAAAATATATTTTTTATATTCCCCCCACCACTTAATTTCAACAGTTATATTCTATATTTGCAACGGCTCTTTTTTTTTTTTTTTTTCTTTTTATAAATAGAAGTTAAATTTGGTTAACCGCATATTATTATGGGGAGGGAAATGAATATTACAAGAAGCGCATATCCTATAACATAAAGACTTTTAGGGAGGGAAATAAAAATTTGAGAACCCTTAAGCGGAACATGATGTTCCGGCCAAGGGAGTTGAAAATCTCTTATATGTTATATATAGTTTAGCCCATAACAGTTTCCTGAGTTTTGATAGGGTATATATAGATTAGTTTAGTGTATTTTTCCCTTACCCATAAGGGTTGCTCTTACTGTGAATTTTGAAAAATATTACCTTCCCGAGTAGATCCCCTGTATTGTCCTTTGAATGCAATAAATGCTTCTACTCCACCCCAAATATACAATTTCCAAAGCTTTTAAGGGATATTTTGAGAATATATAAGGGAAAAAAGTTTGATGTCTTTGAGACATTAAATTACTTGAAGTCTTAAATTTTTATTGGTCAATAGTATTGGTGGGGACTCATATCATTTATGAAAATGGGTTCACGCCAGCGACATTAATCAATGAAAATCCGAGACATCACTATTCTTGATTTTTTGATACCCATAGCATTACAATAACTTTAAAAACATTCTAATGCGTATGTTTGTAAAAAAATGAGATGTCATGTGTAATCACAGATGAGGAGGGAAGAAATTATTTTGATAATGTAACATTGGTTAGATATTATGAATAAATTCCTTCCTCAAATTTACCATTAAATAATTGTGAGTATTGCCTCTTTATTTAATTTCCAAATTTTCATGTTGATTCTTCCATGTTGTGATGTTGCTAGAGGATTTTCATGAGAGGTATTGATTTGTTGTGAAGAATCTATGATCACAGACTCGAATAGTCTCTTTTTTTAGCTACAATCCACGTGGATGTCTTTTTCGTGCCATTTGATAATGTATGAAGGGTCACAATTTACTTCATAAACCGATACTTGGAAAATAACGAATACTATATAGTTCTGTAAGTAGTTCATAAGCTACATGTTTGAAACACTAAATGCTGTTGAAAAAACATATGTAACGAGCTGATAATTATTTTTTTCATTTATTAAAAGAACAATTCCATTTTTGGGTACTAATCATAAAAATACTTTGTTTCTAATACTTTGCGTTGGGCATAATCTATGTTTGATGAGTTGAATCTTACCCCTTATTTCTTCGATGATATTGAGATGAAATATCTTGTGTTTGATTGCTTCAAGTAAACAAAGATGTGATCACTAGAACCTTCGTTATACAGATTCATAGCGTATTGCATCGATGTTGAATTGATATCATTTGTTAGAGGCAAATTCAATTATCGCAAGTTGGTTGCTCCAACTTTGTTATAAATTGAATGCATATGCTCATAATATATCTTCGAGAATTTGAAAAATATTTATGATTGGTATAATATGGTTTGAGATTAAGTTTCACAACGCCTTGTGTAAACCCTTCACAAATCGGGCTAATAATCTTGGATCTTGGTCAGAAATAAATGAAATAGGTAATGTTATACTATTCGTTATGAAATCTTGTTGGAAAAATTGGGCATAAGCTGTCCAGATTTTCTAGACAGAATTTTGAGCTTAAATTTAGGTGGGACCCACATCATGATAATTGTGGGACCATATACTAACGCTTTCTCCTTCGCAGGGAGATTAATATTATATATTCACATGTCCAATTCCATTAAGTTATGAATAATAAATATGTCCCCAAAGTGATTCATAAAGCAATGAAAGTTAATGAATTTGGTATGTTTGGACTCTTATCCCACATTGAAAAAAGTAGTGAAAAATGATGAGTTAATAAAATCTTAATGATGGACTAAGGCTGAGATGCCTTGGGCTTTTGAAAGGGAGATGACCTACACTATGCATGTGTTGGGCTTGGGCTAAATGCCCACACGTGCGCGTCGTCCAACTATCCGTCTCGGTTTGGGCTTGGGCTTGTAAAAATCTCTTAAATTTTTGGGCCGAATTTAATTAACTTTCTAAGCTTTAATTTAATTAATTAATTACGAAATTAACAGTTTACTGTTTTATCTGAATAGTCACTTCTTCACTGCTATATATACATATGTTCTCCTCCATTTTTCACTAATGAAAAATCTGAAAATATGCAACTCCGAAATTCTGTCCATTTCCTCTTCTAAACAGTTCCTGCATTTCATAAGTCTTGTTTATGGTTGAGTAAAAGACATACAAATTGAGTTCGCCAGAATCATTACATTATTGTGCTTCTTGTATTGATTCGAAAATTTCGTTCTATCTTGGAAAACATTAATTCAGACCCTAAGCACTATGGAGGGGAATTAAATTTGTCTTAAAGATACTGTGGTATTACACAGGGCTCGAAATTCTTTTTGTATTTATTTAATTTTGCAATAACAAGTAAGTTGTTCTCAATTTTCTGTAATTACGTTTTAATTCCCCTCCATAGTATATATATATTCCAAGTCTTGTCGACTCCCAAAGCAACCGGTTATCCACGGAAAGGTCGAAGGTTCAGTGATTATTTAAGCAATTGAACACGCGCTGAGAAGTCATTCTTCAACTTAAGGAAGTTTGTTTGAACAACTATGACTCTTTTTTAAACAAAACTACTGTAAACTCTAGCTTAAAGAACTAACAACTGAGGTCAGGATCAGCGGTAGCGTCAGAGCTTGACCGAGTAAGCAGTACTTTACAACCAGGTAGCTCATCGGCGAGAGAGCGAGCGCAGCTAGGGGTTAAAACATATATAATTGTCTGGCCGGAGTATTATTTATACACATAAACTGATTAATGCACCACTCGACTAAGGAAAGGATCAGCGGTAGCGTCAGAGCCTTTCCTGGGAAGTGAATCTTGGACTATATATATAGTCTAAATTTTTTATGACATGCCACGTGTTAAGAACATTAATCATTCAAACACAAAAAGAACGTTGGATTTGTATATATGAGGTCTCAAAATTGGCACCTGCCTTCTCTTCTCCCATCCATTCATATGCTCGGACTCTCTATATCCTTCTCTCTCCTCTTATTTTTATTTATGCAACCTATAAACCATTGTTAATAAAGAGTTGTCCTGATATTAATCTTTTATAAGAACCCATATCAGTTACTTATGGCGTAAAACTTCAGCGGTCTGCGGAGGTGCGATAAACGTAATTAAACCTCTATGTCATTGAGCTAATCAAATATCCACATGTTTGATTTTTCATTTGATATTATCATAGACTTTGTGTTGCATCTTCTCACCCATAACAAACAGAATCCACCTATCGAGTTCTTTGATTTGATTGTCTGCACACATGTTAGTTGTGCTGTAACCAGGGAAGCATTGTTGAGGTGTATTTTTAATTTTGTTTATGGGAAAAGTTTTTTTGAGGTGGGTTTTATTAGTGATTTATTTAAGATTTTTTCGATTGTTTGTGCACATGCTAATTTTGTTTATGGGAAAGCATATTGTCTCTCTTTTCTGGGTTGTATAGTATGTGTAGAGAGTCTTTTTTTTCCCGCATTAAATCATCTCCCTGTTTGGTATTATTTTCCATTGGCCATTAAGCTTTGAGATTTGCTTACATCCTAAGGACCTCTTATTTTTATTTATGTTCTTTAAACACAAAATTATAAAATTGGATGCTCTTTTTAGTAATGAAGTCTTATGATTTGGTTTGCTTTATTTTATTGCTATTAATGTTTATTTGTTATGATTTATTTGTTTTTAGGGATTTACAATTTGTGGTGGAGGATTTCGACATTCGACATTCGACATTTTTTCTTTGATCCTATTGAGGTATTTGCAATATGTTTATTTCTTTTAGTGGATTGTAGCTATATTTTTAGGACTTTGTAATATGTTCATATTGCAATATGTTCAACATCTCTTTTATAACAAGGCTCTGAAATAAACCAATATTCATCTGATGAAGAAGAAAATGACCCACCACATATAGTCAACACTATAAGTGATGGAAAAAGAAAGGTTTAAGAGCCACTAAAAGAATTCCATAATATAGAATTTTTTTTAAAAATTATGCAAAATCCCGCAATAGAAAAAGAAGATTTTGTTAAAGTCGGTAATACTTATATAAGTGGAATTAAGGAAGAAGAAGAACAAAATCCTTTCTATAAGAAGAGATGATCTAAATAAACACAATGCATCACAGTATGAAATATATCTTGATCTAAGGCATATACCTTTCAAATATTAAGAACAAACAATTGATGAATGGGCACAATCCATGCCTATACTAATTACAAACTATAAAAATATATGGTCTAAAGAATTTTTTTAGACTACTTAGCCACAACATTACAATGATATGTATTATAATGGCTAAAACAATTGGAAAAATCTGAAGATGGAAAGCAGCAAAAAACTGGACTCCTACAAAATCTTAAGATTTTTGATGAAATATTAAAAGGGTTTGTTAAAATAATCAAGAAAAAAATAATAGGATATACTGGAGAACCCAGAGTCCATACCGATGCACGTTACATATTGTCTAAATTAGAATTATGTAACATCTCCCAATTTGAAGAATTTGCTGAGATATATAAAAAGTATTATTTCAAGATCAATCCACCGAAAATAAATAATGTCTGGAACAATTTTTTCATAAACTCTCAAACTTATAGGACGCAATATCTTTAAAACTTTATCCTGACTTGATGAAATAAATAAACAAATAAGATAATATTGGGTTCCGTATCAATTGGGTATTAAGACAAATATCCAAAAAATGTGTCGATGTAAAGCAAAAAAATAAGTAAAAAACCAAATCACAAATTCTAAATCTGGATATAAATGCTGTCATAAAATTTCAAAAGAAAATTGGAAAATAGGATGTAACCCACTAAGATCTTTCAAAACATCTCGAAAAAGAAAATTCAAATGGAAACCTAGGAAAAAGAAATCATCTTTTTCGAAAAATAAAAAAATATACTAGGAAGAAGAAGTTTTCTAATAAAAATACAAGTATGAAAAAGAAATGTAAAATATTACATATGTAATGAAGAAGAACATTATGCGCAGAGAATGATAAAATTTCTTAAAGAACAAGAATTTGAAGTATGTTTTGGTGATGAATTTACAAATACTTTTGATAATGAATAAATGTTATATGAACTAGAACGAGATTCAGAATCATGTGATGATGAAGTCATATTTATATATAATGCAATACAAATACAAGATAGTAATGAAAATGAGTTACAAACGCTAACTCTTAAAGATGTTATTGGCGAAGAAATAACTTTTACTCATGAACAATTACAACAATTAGAAAATCAAAGACAATTCATAAAAATTAAGATATCAATAAACTATCAAAATTCAGAATATTCCCAACAAGACTATTTGAGTAATTTAACGAAAAAACTACAACTAAAACAACTGAAAAAATTGCATTATTTGATAAAAATAAAATAAAACACTGGAAGAAAAGACATCCAGAAATAAAATATATCCATATTGGATTAATCCAAATATGTATCACTACCTTACTTAGACAAGGTATGGATACACCTGTAGCGATTTTGGTCTTAGACAAAAGATTTATTAACCCGCTTAATGCAATCATAGGAGGAGTAGAATCTAATTTAGTCAATGGAGTTATTTGGTTTAACATAGAATCAATTTTTTTTATTTCAATTGAGAATCCAAATATTGAGGATTCTGATAATTAAAAATCCAAACTAGAGGAATAAGAATGAAAGACACTTCTAGAAATTTATCAATATATTGAAAAATGATTCATAAATTGACTACACTACCACAAACAACAACACATTTTGTAAATAGAAATTTAATAGAAATATTTAAACCAAGGCCATTTGATTCAGCAATCTAACCAAGATTAATGAATTGGAGAAATCTAAAAATACCAAAATAATGGATACCACCACAAGTCATAAAAGAACTTGAAAAATAATGAAACAGTGTTGAAATCCAAGTTTCTGGAAATAATATTTATTTCAAGAATAAAAACTGTGACTGGTAAAAGAATTTCCATGAAAATGATTGGGAAAAACTAAAAAGAAAAAAATCCCTACAAACTTATTAAATGGGGAATCTAGTAAATCAATTGCTATGAAAAATGTACAGATTCCAATATTACGAGGAACAAATTATCAAAAAGAAAAAAATATCAAATCAAGTCAAATATATCACTTCTAGGTAGGAAGAGAAGAAATCATATTCTCTCCTAGCCATGGAAAGAAAATATATACTTATGTATTAGGTTATTTTAATTTTGCTGGCTATAAACGATATAGTCTGTGCACTCTTATAGATACAAGACCAACAATCAGTTCTTGTAGACCTAATGCCTTCCCATAAAAGAATGAATAAAAATAAAAAATTCAATTGCTATAACAGGCATTAATGGAATAAAAAATTATATTACTCTAAGCTAAAAACGTAGCTATTTGGTTTAATGAAGCGAAATGTATTATTTCAAAAATTTCATGCTTCTCTGAAATGCATGGTGATTTCATTTTAGGAAACAACTTTATTTCAGAATATTTGCCGATGAATATTAATTCTAAATCAATTAGTTTAACTCTAAACAAAGAATTAGTAGAAATCCCTTTACTTCAACAACATAAATATAAACGTGAGAAAGATTTTTCTCCTATAAGAAAAGGAGATATGAGCCCAATAGTTAAAGATTTAGAAGAAACTCATTGGTTGTAAACTATTTTCAAAGATAATTTTAGTGAATACCCAATAAAGTTATGGGATAAAAGACCAAGATATTGTAGCCTTAAATTAACAGATCTCAATATTATTATACGAGTCAAACCAATGATTTATACTAGACAAGATGTTGATGAATTTGATAACGAAATCAAAGAATTATCAGAAGCCAAACTTATTGAAGAAATAGCAAGTCCTCATTCTAGTCCTGCATTCATGGTAAGAAAACATAGTGAAGTCAAAAGAGGAGCTATAATGGTCATAAATCACAAAAGATTAAATGAACAATTAGAATTTAATGGATATTTTATTCTAAGAAAAGACGTCTTGATTAGTAAAACTAAAGAGAAGACTATATTTAGTAAATTTGACTGTAAATCTGGATTTTGGTAGCTAAAATCAGCTGAAGAATCAAAATTATTAATTGTATTTAGCATCCATGAGGACACTACCAAGGGACAGTAATGCCCTTTGGGTTAAATACTGCTAGGGATGGCAACAGGTCGGGTTAGTGAGGGTTTGTCATAATTCGAACCCTCCCCATGAAATTTTTTAAAACTCGCCCTGCCCCGCGACAGTTCTTTTTAACCTGCCTCGAGCCCGTTTAAGTGTAATCCCCCTAAACCCAACCCCGCCTCATTTAGATTAAGCGAGTCAAAAACCCACTCGGGGTGGGTTAAAACCCACATGTTAAACCCGCATACCGCATATATAACTTATATATACATAAAATTTTAGTGTAAATAATATATTAAATATGAGTATATTAGTAATTATAAGAAATAAACGGGGCGGGGCGAGGCGGATTATGCTTATATATAGTAAACCCAAACTCGCACCGTTTAATAAATCGATTTAAAAAAAAAACCATACACACCCCATTTATTTTAAACGAGTTTTTAACCCTCCCCATTAGGGGCGAGGTGGGGCGGGTTAAATTTCCATCCCTAAATACAACTCCACAAGTATTCTAAAGATGGATGGACAATATCTTTAAAGATCTTAAGGATTTTTGTAGTATATATTAATGAGATTTTTATTTTCTTGAAAACAATTGAAGAACATACAAAACATCTAAAGATGTTGTGTGAAAAATTCCAAAAATATGGAATTATTTTGTCTCCAAAGAAAATTGAAATTGAAAAAATAGAAAGTAACTTTCTTGGAATAGCTCTTAACCAAAACGGGCTACAGTTAGAAGATTGTATAATATTTAAAATAAGAGATTTTGATGAAAATATCCCGGATAAAAAACAATTACAAAGTTACTTGGGGATCCTAAATTACAAAAGAAATTTCATACAAGGATTATTCCAAAAGGAATTACCTCTTTTTGAAAAACTTAAAAATAATGATACATTCATATGGAATGAAAATGATATATTGTCAGTAAGAAAAATAAAAAATTACATAATTATAAATGATCCCAAAGTCTATTTCCCCCAACAAGAAGATAAATTAATCTTAGAAACAAACACTTCTGATTATTACCGGGGATGTGTTCTAAAAGAGATTCCATTTAAATATTGAAAAGAAACTAATTTCAACATTTTAGGTATATGAGGACAAAAAAAATCCAATACTTAAAAACATTCAAGAAAAATAATTAATGTGTGGATATAATTGAGGAAAATTCAAACCTAATGAATTAAACTATATTATTTTTGAAAGGGAATTACTAGCAATAAAACTTGCTATTAAAAAATTCCATATTTTTCTAGCCCCAGAAGATTTTATTGTCAGAATTGATAACCAAGCAGTTAAAGACTTGCTTACAAATAAAAGAAATAGTCTTGAAGGAAGGAGACTTTAATAGTATTATTAAATTCAAACTATACCTTTGAAGTCGAACATTTGAAAGGCACTAATAATTTTCTGGCAGATTATCTTAGCCGAAATTTTATAGAAGACCACTAAACAATTGGGATGACAATTAAAATTCTCTTTTCGAGGATGGAAGACCCTAAAAAAGGAGAAGAAAAATAAGGAGAATGGGTAATAATTTCTAAGAAAGCAAGAACCCAAAATTATGCCTCTTCTTCAAATACACAATCCAAACCAAGGCCTGTGTATATTGTTTTCAGTGACGCCCAACATGCATCTACTATAACTGGTTTCAATGCCATGCCCGAATAGATGGATTTGCTAGAGCATGTTATAGAAAATATGACAATATCCAGGAAGAAATTACTGGGTGAGAATGTTGTATACAACAACTTGTATTCTCTTCAGTTTTATTTGATATTTTTTAATCATTTAAAGGGACTTAAGAATACTATTATAAAAGGGTTTTGAGACATTAGGATAATGTCAAAGTAACTAAGTTAGTTAATACTCAAGTTTACAACAATTTTGAGAGGCGGGCTTATCGCAACACTTAAACCAACCATATCGTATTAGGATCCTCCATCCATGTGGGTGGGTCATCGTTTGGGGTCGCAGGACAACCTGACCCGAATATTAACAAGGTTCCTTGTTCTTATCTCTATATGTTTATTTTTATATCGAAATCAAATGGACACAAATACATGAAATCTATCTTTCATTCTATTGTGAATGTCGCCAACAATCCCTCCATTTTTCCCTCCATTTCTCATTCTTTATTCATCTCCCAGCTTTATATATACATACATACATACATAAGCATGAACACACACACGCATCTCTTTCTTAATATATATATATATATATACACTAGGGTATGCCCGTACCTGAAGGCACGCTGATAATTATGAAAAGCATAAAGTCGTGTATAATATAAATAATAAATATTTTCCATGTTAGAAGTGTAAATTTTTAAAGTATAGAATCCGGTAAATTTAAGTAAAACATTTATTTACAACACAAATGTATAAATGTTTTTTATGTTGGACCTCATATAAACATCAACCAATGTATCAATCAATAAATAAAATGTAGCCAAATTTTTCTTTGTTTATTAATAAAATAAGAATATAAGTCAAAATCCCAACCATTCAAACCTTAAAATAATCAATTACCAAGAAATTAAGCAACATGAATAATTTCACTGAAGCAGCAAATTGAAGTAAGCGTACTAAGGTTTGGTTCTTAATCGTACATTACAACCAATTTGATTATTAATCACATAACTAATTTTCATAACGCAAGGCATTGACCTTTGCTCCACATTGGGTGATGGTACAGAGAGTCATCTATTTTAACTGTCCCACAAACCACATGCCTCTACAACCAAAAGAACATCCACCTTTTGTACAACCTAAGAGAAAAATAAAAATGAAAAGGATTAAAGAATGCCCCAATATAATATTGAAATCAATTAACACCGGTACTATTAGGTTCACATATGACCAAGACGTAATTTAAATGTACATAACCAAAGACAATAGTGTTTTAATACACAACTAATGATCAAAGTGAATTTTTTTGTATACAACATTTTGAAATACAATTAGAATAAAACAAAGGCAGTATAATAAAAAAAAATGTGAGCCTTTTAAAAAAAAGATAGGAATAGTATACAATATAGTTGTTAAAGGCGTAGGCACAGGTGGGGTGCCTTGGGAGGGCATAGGCAAGGTGAGTTGAATCAGGCTCGCGCTTTAGGGTCATAGGCGCTAGGTGCAGTCAGGTGCGTGCCTAGGCGTGCTTCAGGTATTTTTTTCCCTTTTTTCGGTATATTCTCTACAAAATGACTCTTTTCGAACTTGTTATGTTTCTTTGCGAACTTGTCATTTTCTACCTTTTTTCATTTTTCTGCCCATTTTCTTCTCCGACTACCTTTTTCTTCTCCGAATCTTCGTTTTTCTGCCTCTCTTCTTCTCCAACTCTGGCTTTCTTCTTTTCTCTGCCTTTTTTCCAATCTTCTTTGTTATTTTTTCTTTATTGATTTCAGTGAGATAGGCTTATTGTTGGACTGTCAAGACTGTCGACCTTGATCGTGGCCACGACCAAAGTTAAAACCACCATGATTAGGAAAGCCACTATGTTGTTGATAGAACACCAGATTGCCTCAACCTTGAAAATTTAAAGCATGAGGTTGAAAATTCTGATTTTGATGATGAAAGTTCTGCAAATTTTCAAATAATGGCTGAAGCAAGACTTAAATGTTGGTCATGGTCCGGGCTGAAAGAGACTACAATGCACGAAGCTTGGAATTAAAACAAAAATGAATCTATAATAAAAAATAGAGAACATATGCAAAAATGAGTTGGTATTCCAACAAAAAGAAGCTACTGCTCCTCCACTAATCTGATATTTATCAGGAACCTTATAAATAAAGGTTAGGGTTGTGGGGAAGTAAGCTCAATCGTAGATACTCAGCAATCATAATTTTGAGATGTTTATCAATCGTAGAAACTTCCTCTCGAATGGCAAGCAATGCATCCGCAGAAGAAATGAATGCGCGGTAGTTCGCAACTGCCATCTCTTACATCTGCCTCTGAATTCTCTCAGCATCGACTCATAAAAGTTCCGGTTCCTTTTGAATGCGATCGAGAGTGAATGAGTAGCTCAGAAACATAGGGTTCCCAAGCCATAAAAGCCAGTGGGAGAAGATCTATTACAAAAAAATATCATATGTTTAATACTAACACCAACAACCCAGACTGACATAGTAAAGGTTCCTACACTGACAGAAATTCTCACTCCCAAAATAAAAACCTCAAACATTAAAGGAATAACCACAATGAGCAATTGCAAAGTATTACATTAACTGTAATAAGTCCTTAAAACATCAAATACATTTTCTAACTACAAAAAGTTGTAAATACATCCTCATGTGTCACTGAAAACTACTTTTAGTGACACATACGAATTTATTAATACTTTTTGAGATACTGGAGGGAGTATATATGCAAAATATTAGTCAAAGTCCTTGGTTGCAGTTAAAGTGGTAGTTCAAGGGTTTATTTGTAATTTACACTATATTAAATTGTAAGACCACAATGGACAAAATGAAAGTGGTATATCTTTGAATTTATTAATGAACATTAATAATAGAGCGACCCCAACTCAGAAATTGGGGTCCTGTCCATAAAAATTCAGCTAAAAAGATTAGATATTTGACATATTCCAAATGATCAACTGGACCAACTACCAGAAAGACATTCCAAACACAACAGCTGACCTAGTTCATAAAACCATTGATAAATCATTGAGGGCCACTGAGGAATTATATATAAAAAATAAAAAATAAAAGAAAGAAAAGAAAAGAAAAGACAGTTAACAAAGCACTTAGTTTCTTGCCCGTAACTTTTTGCATAGTTATCCTCTAAGCATAAACCAAGATACAGATATCAACTTAAACATGTGGTTCTGTTCCAATTCTTTATAATAGTTATCTTGTTTAGATCAATCTTTCCATAAAAGAATCACTCAAAAAGAAGCTAAATAAGTAACTGAAAAGAACATAGAGAGCCGTGTTTGCTTACTCGTCTATGGTACCGAGAACGAATCCACTGAGGGAAAATTGAATTGGTGTATGTTTCTCCTCCACTGGCCTTGACATCAAATGTGTAGATGGCAATGATGAAACTATTCTTAGATCATCGGCAAGAACACTCTTAAAGTGATCCAAATCAAATATATCAGAAAATTCACTGCGCCAATGAAATAAAAAAAACACTCAATTAGAACATCTAAATGATTTATTTTGAGGAAAAAGGAATTACCAAGCAAACATAAACATAGATTTTTAAACATTTGAAATGTAATCAATAAAAATTAAAAATGAACAAAATTTAATTGAACTCAACACCAATAGTCTATCATGGGAATTCGATATGACATCTAATTGATATTATTTGAGAAAAGAGAACTATTGCAGAAACGTAGAAATTAGCACCCTCTACAAATGCAATCAATATAATCTTCAAAAAGGGTAAACTCACTGACATAGTAAAGGTTCCTACACTGAAAGAAATTCTCAGTCCCAAAATAAAAACCTTAAACACTAAATAATAACCACAATAAGAAATTGTAAAAAAATTTAATGAAGATACCTGATATAATCTGCATCCCATAGAACAACAACAGTAGCAAAATATTTCTTCGGCTTAGCTGACAGGTGTAGACCTCAACATGATCCAGACTCGAGAAGTCTCCATGCTTTTTGTTCTCTTTTGCAAAGCATATGACAATTCCCTTCTCTTCCTCTATCTTCCTTCTTTTCTCTCTTTCCGGCATCTAAGTTACCGAAATTGAATCTCTTCTCTTTTTTACTGCTAAACCCCGTATTAATTCCAATGACCATTAAATAGCGACCTATTCATCATCATGGCAGCACCTAATTCCCTTCCAAGATTTATGACGAACTTTGAAATCTTCTATGTGTTGTTAATGACCTTAATCATGTTGCCATCAACACATTGTAACAACATTAGACCCCATTATAAGTTATGTTCTACAAACATAATATACTCTACACAATTGATAGAAAGGAATGAAATTGCAGTACACTCTCAATTGAACACATGACCGAACACAAATGTGCAAGATTATAAACAAATTCAGAAATTAATGCATTCAAGTGCATGGAAATCAAACCATAAACATATATAGATAACAACCATGAGGATTCTAACTACAGCTAAAAAGTTTACGGTGGGAAAAGAAGAACATGTTTCAAACTAAATATCGAGTATAACCTAAAATCAACAAACTTAAAATTCGAAAACATGATTCTCAGAAACTTATATATGAAAAGACTTCTTTTGCAAACCAAGTTTAAAGAACAGAACAACAAAGACTATTTAGCCATTTTCTAACATTTCAAAGGATAGACACTAAAAATGGCAAGGGATGTAAATGAAGAGAACACAATGAATAGTAAACATTATATAGCAGATGTAGCAGATGTAACATAGCAGATGTATAGTAGACATTGTTCCCTACAATAAAATCAAAATAGAACCAAATATGAATGAACCAAATTATATCTCCCCAAACTTAGTCACAAGTTTTATATCAATATCATAAATCGTCTTTTTTTCATCTCATAAAATTACATAACCAACCCAATCCGCACGAATAAGAGAACTCGCCAAATTTATTTTGTCAGCATCTGCTACTTAAATAAGGCACACCGGCTGCTTATATAAGTCAGCAACTTTCGATTAAATACGGCAGCACCTTACCACCATGCTCATCAGATGGGAATGGGGGTAAGCTTCTCGTTAAGGTCGGAGCACAACAGCGCATACAACAACACCTTGTCAATTATCAAGGATATCTCTCCCTTTAGGATATTAGCAGTTGTGATCCCGGAGTCAATCAGTTGAGCAGGGACAACCTCTTGGCTAGAAAAATACATTAATCACCATTAGTTGATAGTTAAATAAAACTAATAAAAGTATCCTAATTAAAGTTATAGCATTGTGAGATCTTACCACCAAGGATTTATATAATATGAGTGATCAACATTTAAACCAAACCATATATGAGTAAATAAATTGTGGCTTCAAGGATAATAAGTACATCTACAAGTTAATAGCAATTAAAAATAGGACAATCACATTTAAAATCTATTAAAATGTTATAATATATCCTCTATTTGATACTTTACATATAAATATGAATTCTTTACATATAAAATAACTCAAAACTAATGGAGTGCATATAAATATGAATAATAATTTAATCTAACAGTAATTTAGAAGAACCAAAACAATACACACAAACATAAGGCCAACAATGACAACTCAAGGTCAATGTTATATAAAGTTGGCATGTAAAAATAGATCTAAAGAATAAGTGGTGCTAAAAATCAAGAACTTTAGCACACAATCAAATTTCATATAATCACATTAGAGAAGTCCTACTCTCCTACCTTATACTTATAGCACCCCACTACCTATGACATGTAATACCTCTACTCTCCACTTAGGCCATTACAGAGGTATCTAAGTAAAATAACATTGAAAGAAAAAAAGTACATGAAAACTTCATAGCTTCATAAACAATAATGTACTCCCAACGCTATCATTCAGGAATCAACATTTGGATTCAACGCCAGTTAAGCTACCAAGAGAGAGTGATGGATTGAAAATGATGAAGATATGTGAGCATGTGTTCACTAACTTAGTATGAGAGAGAAGTGAGAGGGAGTGGAATTTTTTTATACAAATTTAAAGATAATCAAGTCAACAAAAAAACTCAAAATTGAACTTTAGCCATGAAAACCCCAAGTCTTTAGTAGATCTAAAATAAAAATTTAAATTGAGAGAATACCATAAAACGTATTTGAAGAGTTAGATCTTCAAAAAAACACGATTCCTACAAAATAAATATAATCACACATAGACATCAAATTAGATTTGAATACTAAAACTTACATGTCTTGAATAAAAAAAATAAGCATAATGCCTAAAATAGATCCGAACACTAATGGCTAAGATGCCTAAAATGCTTAAAATTTGAATAAACTATGCGTGTACCAACTATATTACCTTTTTCATCCCAAACTATTGTTGAATCAAGCCGATCGAAGCCAAAACATCACCTAATAAGACGAATTTATAAATTGAATACCGGAAGGATACTGTAAGAACACAATGGACATTGTATCAGATATTTCATCATATAGTGGATTACCAAATAGAGTATAGTAAGAAACAAAAACATAAAAACTCTTTACGTAAAGTAACTTCTCAATTAACCATTGGACCTGATTCCTCTTCCATGGTCAACATGTTCCACTGATTCCTTTACTAACTGATCAGTCACATCATATTCGCTCTCATGTCAATCGAATTAAGGGGTTATTGGACACCAAGAACTTCACGTGCCATACCAATATGTTGATCAGGCTTGAGAGCTCATTTGGGATAGAGCGGATATCAGTGGAGTATACATTTAGTTTGTCAAGATGTGATGACTGCATGAAATATCAAAAGAAATTTGTCAAATTAAACCATTAAAAGTCAACCACAACATTATTTATAAAAAAAAATAGAGTTGAATGTTGGGGATGACTGCATTTGGTAAATTAAATAATTATTTTGGAGTTTTCTACTAAATACCTACAAATCATAAGGTCATAAATGAATCAATATTCCAACAATAATCTTCATACATTCAATAAACAACTTGATTCAAAATATCTTTACTCATTGGCATTCACTTCTAATCACATTGTTACAAAATTCATGTTTATTAAAAGAGTAAAACATCAATTCGGGTATTTTCTCAAACATCTAAGAGGCATGCCAAAAATGACAATACAGTATAGAAAAATATCCTCAAATAACAAATGTTTCAGAGGCGCAAATGGCAAAGATATATAAAATAGGAAAATATTAAATGCTTTAATAATAAAAGGGGAAAAAAACTCACCAATCCTAATGGAATCAAATCACTATAATTTTCTTTAATTAACCTTGCCAGAAAAAGAAGTGTTATGGACTATAAGAAAGATATCATATCAAAATAAAAACTCACTTTAGAATGCAATAAAACAACT
Source organism: Sambucus nigra (assembly GCA_949130495.1). Lineage (NCBI taxonomy): Eukaryota > Viridiplantae > Streptophyta > Magnoliopsida > Dipsacales > Adoxaceae > Sambucus > Sambucus nigra. Next base: position 99,017,112 of record OX422207.1, on the reverse strand, counting down.
AAAAAAAAATAAAACAACAGAATGAGAAAATCAATAGAGATACAAAATAAAATCAAACCATTTGTAAAAACTTTTCAATACCCAAGGATGAAATTGATACCTTAAATGGGAGTAGTGGAATGCCAAAATTAACCACCTGCAACATCAATATAACATGACAATGCAAAACAAAATGCAAAGTAAACAATAACAAAACTTCAAATATGATTGATAAATAAAACTTCAAATATTACCATACCTAGATTATGGCTTGGTGGTAACTGTGGGTGAGAGAAATGCTCCCCGTCAATGGATCTCCTCTCTATATCATCAAACTCGAAAAGCATAAAAACGCTAAGCCAAAATCGAAACCACTGAGGGCGACAACATTGGAGATCAAGGGGAGCGTCGTGGGAGGGATGAAAGGCGGGGCGTTGGAGGAAGTAGCGGCGGGAGGGTTTGAAATGTGGGACGGGGCGATATGAGAGAGAATCGATTTGGAGAGACAAAGCTTTTGTGATATGGGTTGAGTGTGTATTGGGGTTAGATCCGAATAAAATGTGTCAAATACTAATCTACCCATCTTTTTGAATTTTGGTGGAGAGTGGGAAACAAATGTAAGTGGAAGAAAAGAGGGGGAAATCAAAATTGTCAAGGGTAAAATAGAAAATGCAAGAAAAATTCATAAATATGACATCATACTTTATGCCTATGACATACATAAGTTTTCTGCTTTATTTTATATATATATATATATAAAGAGAGATAGATAGATAGATAGATAGATAGAGAGAGAGAGAGAGAGAGAGAGAGAGAGAGAGAGTGAGTGAGTGAGTGAGAGTGAGAGAGAGAGAGATAGAGAATTATATCTATCATTTTATCAAACATTTGAGATATATTTAGAGAATCCACCCTCGATGATGAATAAAAAAAGGAATCTATTGTATTCATTTCCTACGACGATGGTGGGTCATATGTTTATTTGACAATGGATGAATAGTAAGCATTGCTTCAAGTTGGCGAGATTAGGATAGTAGAATAGTTGTTTGTCTTTGGCAGAGAAAATAGATAATGGGTTCATAAAAGGGTATTTATGTCATGATAGGTTTAAAGGTTTCGCCTTTAAAAGTTAATAGACTAAGGTTTGGTATTAAAAATATATTGGGTTGGGTCTCAAAGTGGAAATTTATTAGGACTATACTGATTAAAACATTATATTTAAACTAACAAGGCGATGGACTAAGCTCTTTATTTCACCTTCCCCTATCGACATATGCATAAGAATTTGTGTAATTATAAATATAAATTAATAAGTAATTAACCTTGATGTCTGGGATTTTTTTTAAAATTACAATGTTAACCCTCCTTTAAGAAACTTGTGGAATGGGTCACTTGGCATTCAGTGTGTTAAAATATGTGACAAAATTTGTTATTTTGACCACTTAACAAATGTTATGTGGTTAAAAACTAAATAAAATAAATCAAAAACAAAAACAAAATCATTACGAATATATTTATTACACAACAAATGAACCCTCCATCGACCCACCACCAGCCCGACCCACCATAAAACCACTACGCTAACCCCATATCTCTACCCATTCTCTCTCTCTCTCTCTCTCTATATATATATATATATATATATATATATATATATATATATATATATATATATATATATATATATATATATATATATACACTAGGGTATGCCCCTGCCTGAAGGCACGCAGATAATTTTGAAAAGTCTAAAATCGTGTATAATATAAAATATAAAATATAAATTATGTTTATATTATAAGTGTAAAATTTCAAATTATTTAATCATGTATATTTAAGTAGTGTCAAATCTTGTATAATTAATTCAATAAGTTATTTTATGACACATAAGCGTAAACAACTTAAACATCAAAGGTATGATTGCAAGTGCTCTCGCCAAAGGTACGCTTGATCTTCAAATACCCGTGTGAATCAAATATCTTCATAGCACTATACATGACATGTGTAAAAAACCACATAATTAGCATAAACAAATTAGACATCAATTATACAACCCAAAAAACTATTAATTAAAAGAGCAATGTTAATGGTCGTTAGCAGATCCATAAAAAGTGATGGGTAAAGTCAGGTTCCACTTATTGTGGTGGCTAAACTATAAATACCATAACAAATTAATGGTTTAAGAAATCGTGTTATTCATGTCGTGTCATTTTTATTTGGGTCGTGTTCGTGTCAACTAAGAAAAATGAATTCGTATCGTGTCATGTTCTGGTCCAAAAAATTCTTATCATGTTGTGTCGTGTTAATTCTAAACACTACCCAAAGACACAAATTTCCACCCCTAGTTATGTTTCACACCTATGTAAAAATTTTACTACCCCCAAGCCATGATTATTAACTTTATTAATTTTCAAACTTGTAGGTGAAAACCATTCGAGTCCCAATCTTTGAAAGACGCGGGGTTCAAGTAATAGAAATTAAAATCGCGTTGTCCATATCTTGTGGTTGAACATTTTAATATAGATTAATGATGCACTTATCGAAATTTTTTACCCAATCCATACCTAATGTGCTTTAAGGGTATTGTACTATGTAGTGGGTCCCATTAGGGTACAAACCCTTAAAGCACACTGGGTATGGATTGGATAAAAAATTTCGATAAGAGTAGAATTACTCTTTATATATCATTGAGCTTTGGCAAAATAAAATGTATAGCATTGAGTCATGTGGCCATGCTTTGTCCAATAAACTCTATACAAAGATTTATTTTGCAGAATATACAAATATTTAACTTGGCCACCATTTTCACTATCAATACATCCTCAAGAGCGATGATGTTCATTATCAAACAATGGTCCAAACCTCAAAATCTCCAGGCACTTGCATAAAAATAAAAACAACAGTGCCATTTTGGCATTTTTTATGGAACCACTATTTTCATCCAGTAAATTGACACACTCAATTTGGAATCTTAAAAATAATTTAAAGCCTCAATTAGATAAGTATCAACTCAAAAATTAGATAAACAAAATAGTGTTGTTTTGATCTTTCTTTGGCCTAACAAACTATCTTTTTTATGAGTTAATTGGGGTCATAATTTTTTATTCACAACAAACATTTTTTAACCCACTAAATTGTCTAACTCAACATGAAACCATAAAATAAATTAGACGTAAGATTTTAGACCTATTTTCAGATTGTAAATGTAGTCCTTTTCTTTATTGTTGTCATCACTCTCTATTATAACTTTCCATTATCTTCAATAATATATGCTCTGATTGAAAGAACAAAAAAAAACTAAAATTAAATTCGAAACCTGAAATTTGAAGAGTTGGCAAAACGATAGTTGTTGGACAGCCATCAAAGCTTTACATTACCCAAAAAAAATTGGAAGCAAGAGAGAAATACGATTTCTCAACTTGTGAGATCACCAGTGATAAAGACCAGTGACGGTTTGATCATGGAAAGAGCAGAGCCCACAAACTGCTTGAAATCAAGAGCTTTTTCATGATGATGGACACTGAAATGGAGATCAGAGAGTTGAACTATCAAGAGCTCCGGCCAACAGAGGAGTAAAGAAGACCCATCATTTTCGCCCAAAATTTATGAATATCCGCGGTTGAAAATTTACATCATCTCACTTTGTGAATCACTCACCCTCATTGCGATGATTTCAATTTTAGATCTGCATCAAAATAAAACTCCTATGTTATATACACGTTTGGACAGCCATTATTTGTCGGGAAACAAAAACAAAACTTAAGATCCTAGATTTGACTCTGACTTCATAGGAATAAAAATTAAATCAGTTAGATCTAGAAAACTAAACATTAAATCGATTAGATCTAAAAACAATAAAAAAAAGCAGATCAGAGAGTTTAAAATGATCTATGCCTTCGCTCTCATTTTGATTGAATGAACAAACGAATGAATCGGTAACACCACTTCAAGATCCAACATATATGGTGTTGGAAATAATAAATGCAAAAGAAGATGACAAAAAAATATTGACAAACCATAAATATAGTTAGATCTGCTTAAAGAACAATAAACACGGGCTTTTCATACCCATATCTGCCAAATGAAGAACAAAACGATGAAAATCGATGCCTATCTCATTGTTTGGGGGTTTTGAAATAATAAAATGATGAAAAATGTACAGATCAAAAACTACCTTTTGAAGTCAGAAGCGGTTGGTAGTCGTCGTCATCACATGTGGTTCAAGGTAGTCGTCGACATCGCATGTGGTTCGAGGGTAGCAGCGTGTTCGTGGGTAAAATAGCCAGCGGGACAAAGGGAGAGAGGGAGGGAAAGAGTAAAGTGAGAGAAAAATAAGAAGATGGGTAGGAGGAAACAAGGGAGTAGAGAGTGAGAATGGGTAGAAATTCTATTTTACCCTTGTGTAATACCCCGTACTTTTGACTATAATTATTTTTGGGATTAATTAATTAAATTGCGTATTAATTGGAAATTAATCTGGGTTATAAATACTAATGTGATGCGAGTTGGTATTTGATTATGTGCATATATGATTATATATGGACTTGGTATTATAAAATTTGTCGTGGGATTTATATACGGCATTTTAGAAATTTTGTTGAGACGCGTGGGACCGCCGCGTCACGGTATATTATTTTGTTAATAAAAGTGAATTTAAAATCTATAATCCGTATGGTCGTTTTGAGTGCGCCAACGCGTCCGGAAGGGTCGAGATAGTCAGAAAACACTAGCCGGGGGTATAGTTTGGGTCCCGGGATATTTTTAGGCCATACCGGCAACTTAAAGGGTATTTTAGTAATTTGGTATTTTTGGGTAATTAAAAGTGACGAAAATTGAGAGTTGTAATCTGATAAGGAATTGACCCAACCAACCCTTTATTAACCCCATAAGCTACGTAGGTTATCATTTAGTCTTCCAACTCTCCCAAAAGAAAACCCTAGCCACCATAGCCATCTTTGGAAGAAGAAAGCTTAGAGAGGAAGGGAAAGAAGAGGAATTCTGCAGAAAATCTGCAGAAAGAGATTACAAATCCAACACCAGATTCAGAAACAATCAAGGCAAGTGATTTATTCCATTTAAATTTCGGAGAATGCTTCTTCCATGTTAGATTATTCAAAAATTTTGTATGTTCTTTGAAGATAATGAAAAACCCATAAGATTGGAGTTATTAGTTTAAATTTTGGGATATAGGTTGCATGTAGAATGTTACTGGAAGATTATATTAAGAGAATTATCGACTTTTGATTTAAGTTGAAGTTTATGAATGTTCTTGAGATAAAATCTGGAAACTAGGTTTTTGATGAAGATTGATCCATATGTAGCCTATAGTTGTTGAAATATTGGTTTGTGGACGTTAGTAATATTGTAGGATTGTTATATGACATTACTATAACGTTATATCTGAGAATCATACGTTAGAAATAAGTTTTGGGACGTTTTCAAATCTGCAGAACGAAGCAGTCCGTAGCCATACCTGTTCGATCGATCGATCGACATTCATCAGTCGATCGATCGACTAGATCGATCGATCGATATTCATAGGTCGATCGATCGACTAGATCGATTGATCGATATTCATAGGTCGATCGATCGACCTCCCCAGAATGAGTAAAATTTTCCTTAAATTGATTTAAATGGTGGAAACCCTCAGAGAATATGTTTGGAGAACTTATGAATACCCTTAGCTTTAAGGAAGACCAGTAAGCATGATTATGAAGTGGGACTTTAATTAGAAGGTAATTTGAGGAATTATTCTAAATAAATGAAATTCGTTATGTGAGTTAATATTTGGGTTAATAGTACAAATTTGAATAAGTTGATGAAATAAGGTTTGGGGCAGAAGTAAAGACCTTAGGCATAAAGATATCATATGTGAGAATTATAGGAACTTAGTAGTCTATTCGAGATAGGATTTAAGTTTAAGGAATTACGACGTGAGACGTGTCGACTATTTAAATTATATATTATCGGATTACTAGAAATATATAAGTTTGGGATAATGGTATAATGATGTAGAAAATACCTTATTAAAATGGTGATATCTAATATGTGTGAATGCTTAGTATATAGTTTATGTGTATGACATACCTACCATACTTGCTATCACGGGAGGTTACGTTCGCTTAGGACCCTCTAATCCTTGTGTGCCTACGGGGGGGGGGGGGGGGGGGGGGGATATAGACTGGTACCTTGATGAACATAGGTCATTGAAAGACTTATTGTGATATTAATAAGTCCGTGGATCGTGGGAGCGTAGGTATGTGCGTGACCCATGTGAAGGTGACTATGTTCGCCTCCATTATTTGTGATGTTATTTGAGAACTATTCCTGAGAGATTCGGAATATGTGATCCTTATGTACGTGATGTACCGGGATGGATAGCAGAGTATGTGTGCACCGGAGCTTAGTTCTCGGGGTGCTTATATTGTATATTTATGATGTGAATAATATACATTAAATTAATGGAAATCCTCATGTTAATGTTGTAAAAATATTACGGTATTGTTTCGAGTTATATAATGAGTTAGCTGATAGTTATATCAATGGCATAGTTAGTAACTGAGTTTATATTAAACCCCTATTTAATTACGAGCGTTGTTATGTTAAATTAACCGAGTAAAATGGGTAGAACCTTTGGTAGTCTAGCTAGTTACGTTGTCACTTAGCTAGTGGAAAGGGTAGTTATATATGGGTACTTACGTTAGGAGTGCACAGATAGTCGAGATGTGAGAATTTAATGTGAGTGCACGTCCTAACATGTACTTTGCATTTAATGTTTTAAATGTTTTTAAAGCACTTGCAGGTTTTTTAAAATGATTTCCACTTTCGGGCTCTGACCCATTTGCTTTCAAATATATTTTCTTGTAAAACCATTTTAGGTGCCCAGCCACGAGGACACCAAACATAGGATTCTCATTCGGAAGACGAGCTGTAGCTGTTTGTGGAAGCTACAGGGACTTGCTTTTAGACGCCTCTCTCATTTGGATTCCAGTCTCAGCATCTATCAGTTGTAGGGCATGTTGCCCAATTCTATTAGACATTTTTACATTTCAGTTTTCAGACTCTAGCATGTATTGCTCAGTATTCAGTTTTAGTTATTTATCTCAGTTTACTTATCAGTTGTGGGATTTGTATTGAGGAGTTTTTCCTCCAGAGTTTAATTACATTTTGTGATGGTTATTCGTTTTACTTCAGTATGGTGAATGGTGTTATTTAGTTATTCATTACTCTTGTTGCATGTTAATCAGATTTAATAAAATTTGGCACTTACTTTTTAAATACTAGGTGGTTAGTAATAATAAAACGTTTTCGACAGTGATGCTATTAACTGAGCCAACTTGGCATTTTGAATTAATTTTATAAAGGAGTAGCTACCCGGTGTTTAATTAGCCGGGGTGTCATAGGTGGTATCAGAGCATCAGGTTCTAGTGTCCTTTAGGATCTGTACGGTTATTATGTTTCCGCTACGTTTTCTTTGATATAGAGCCCTATATTTTAGGACTGTTGTACTCTTTTGGTGTGTACGTTTCGTTCTTCAGCTATTTTAAAGTTTATCTGTAGACTTATAAACTTTGTTCTTATTTCAGATGCCTCCACGACGTGCACGACGAGTTCCCAGGAATGCAACGCCCGAACCCCAGCCCGCTCTAGTTCAGGGCATGTTGAACGCCACTGAGGTTACAGCTATAGTAGCTCAAGCGGTGAATGCCGCGATTGCCGTTATTCAGCAGGCACCGCCTCAGGCGCCGGTTGCCGTGCCAGTACAGGTTAATGCATTCCCGTCTGCTTGGGAGCGTGTACGTGACGCTTTTCAGAAAGCGCATCTGCCAGAGTTTGCAGGTAGCTCAGACGTGGTAGTCTCGAGCCAATGGAGGAAGGACATACAGAGGCATTTGAGGATGCATGAGTGCACTGACGTTCAGAAGCAGGTGCTAACTACTTTCAAGCTAGTTGGATCTGCGCTGCAGTGGTGGGAGTCCATTACCACCGCGGAGGAGAGGGATACCCTCACCATTCAGGAGTTCTGGGTGCGGTTTGACCGCAAGTACTTTCCATCCGCAGTTCATACAGAGATGAGGAGGAAGCTTATGAGTCTGAAGCAGGAGGGCAAGACAGTGGCCCAGTATGAGGCCGAGTTCACTAACCTGTTGAATATCGTTCCAGACGAGATTCCAACAGAGAAGAAGAAGATAGAGAAGTTCACTGATGGGTTGAATTGGAGGATCCGTCAGCATCTGCTAGGGAACCTATCGTTGGCCACGTATTCTGATGTGGTTAACGCTGCACTATTGCACTTCCAGGACCACCGTTTTCATATGGCCGAGGGCAAGCGGTCAGGGGAGTCTAGCCATCAGGGCAGGACTGGAGGACATGGTGCCAGCGGGGCACAGACCGGTCAGGGGCAGAGACAGACTGAGCAGGGTACCCAGCAGGGGGACAATAAGAGGTTCCGGTCAGGGAACTACAGGCAGGGACAGGGAGGTTTCCGCCAGGGCCATCAGGGTCCAAACGGCCAGCAGGGCCAACAGGGGCAGAATGGGCAGCAGTTTCACCAGGGCCAGCAGGGCCAAGGGAGGAATGGTAACGGCCACCAGGGCCGGGGACAGCAGGGGCAGAGGGGAGGGAATTTCCCAGGGAAGTGCTTTACTTGTGGCAAGACTGGCCATAAGAAGCAGGATTGTCCTGATAGGGGTAGGGCCCCACAGCAGCAGCAGCAGGGTGCTCGCCAGGAGCCACAGAGACCTATGTTTCCCGCCGCTCTTCCTGCACCGCCACAGATGGAAGCATTGCCACCCATTCCAGCAGTCCCAGCTCAACAGGGTTAGCTACAGTATGGACGCGTCTACAACGTTCACCAGGCTACAGTTCCACAGGCACCGCCCGCGATCGAGGGTACGTTTCCTATCCATGGCACTATGGGTCGGGTGTTATTTGATACGGGTGCTACACACTGTTTTATTGCTACACACTTCGCGAAAGCTTTAGGATTGTTAGCTACGGCAGAGAGCACAGTGACGTGTGTCGACTCACCATTAGGGAGTGGGTCACTTATTTTCTTTATATGCCGGGGAGTGGGAGTAGAGGTTGGTGGTTTGGTATTACCTGCGGACATGTTAGTATTAGACATGCATGTTCACGATGTGATCATCGGTATGGATTGGCTCGTATCATATAGGGCCATGATTGATTGTTTCAGCGGGAGCATTGTTTTTGCCATTCCGGGGCAGGAGATGTTTGTAGTGGCGATGCCTCGCCCAGAGGGAGGATCGACCGCTCATCTGTATTACATTGAGGAGGATACCTCTAGGGAGGTTGTTATTCCTTTAGATTCTATCCCAGCTGTCAGGGAGTATTCAGATGTGTTTCAGGAGATACCAGGCTTACCACCCAGTCGAGAAATAGACTTCGTTATTGACTTGCTACCGGGTACGAGACCTATAGCACGTGCACCGTACCGTATGGCTCCAGCTGAGATGCGAGAGCTACGGGATCAGATAGAGCAGCTGTTAGGGCAGGGCTTTATTCGCAGGAGTACCTCACCTTGGGGTGCTCCAGTTTTGTTTGTGAAGAAGAGGGACGGTTCACTGAGATTGTGTGTGGACTACCGAGAGTTGAATAAGGTCACGATACGGAATAAGTATCCGTTGCCTCGAATCGATGACTTATTCGACCAGTTGAGAGGAGCTTCTTTCTTCTCGAAGATTGACTTGAGGTCGGGATACCATCAGTTGCGTATCAGGGGGGAGGATGTCTCGAAGACTGCGTTCTTGTCGAGATATGGTTCTTATGAGTTTCGAGTTATGCCTTTCGGCTTGACCAACGCTCCAGCAGTGTTTATGGACTTGATGAACAGGGTGTTCAGATATTTCCTCGATCAGTTTGTCATTGTCTTCATTGATGACATTCTGGTCTACTCTCAGACAGAGGAAGAGCACGCCGAGCATTTGAGGCAGGTTTTGCAGACACTTCGTCAGAACGAGTTGTATGCAAAATATGAGAAGTGCGGGTTTTGGTTGAAGGAGGTCCAGTTCTTGGGTCACATTATTTCCGACCAGGGAATATCTGTCGATCCGAGGAAGGTATCAGCGGTGAGGGAGTGGGGACAGCCCACGACACCAACGGAGATTCGTAGTTTCTTGGGCTTAGCAGGATACTACAGGAGGTTTATTCGGGGTTTCTCGGAGATAGCAGGTCCTTTGACACATCTTACTCGTAAGGGTGTGCCATATATATGGAGTGATGCCTGTCAGTTGGCATTCGATGAGTTGAAGGACAAATTGACCTCAGCACCTGTGTTAGCATTGCCGAGACCGGGCGTTGAGTATTTGGTTTACACCGATGCGTCTTTGCAAGGGCTTGGAGGTGTATTGCAGCAGGAGAGACAGGCCATAGCTTATGCTTACCGTAAGCTTAAGCCTCATGAGAAGAATTACCCCACGCATGATTTGGAGTTGGCAGCAGTGGTATTTGCCTTACGGATTTGGAGGCACTATCTTTTGGGGGAGAAGTTTCAGCTGTTCACGGACCACAAGTCCCTACAGTATCTGTTCACGCAGAAAGAGTTGAACATGCGGCAGCGTAGGTGGCTTGAATTTGTGAAGGACTACCAGTTCGACATCCAGTACCACCCGGGTAAGGCTAACGTGGTAGCAGACGCGTTGAGCCGCAGGCCAGCAGATGAGGTGGCAGAGGTGTGGAAGGCTAAGTGGAAGGAATTGGGATACCAGGATGCAGTGGCCCGATCTTTCATGTCTGTGATGACCGTTACACTGCAGATTGTCACGAAGGTAGTACGGGCACAGGCCGATGACTCGTTCTGTCAGGAGCAGATAGTTCGATTACTAGCAGAGGGAGCCGAGTCCTATACCGTTAGCTCAGACGGGGGTTTGCGCTTCAATGGGAGGTTGGTAGTTCCGGAAGGGGAAGAATTGCGGCACGATGTTATGGCTGAGTCGCACGCCTCACGGTTCGCGATACATCCCGGAGGGGACAAAATGTACCAAGACATGAGACGGCAATATTGGTGGAGCGGTATGAAGAGAGATATCGCTGAGTTTGTCTCGAAATGCGCCACTTGTCAGCTTGTAAAAGTGGATCATCAGAGACCAGCAGGATTGCTACAGCCGTTGGAGGTTCCGGTGTGGATGTGGGAGAGCATATCCATGGATTTTGTCACGGGGTTGCCTACGTCGTAGAGGGGTCACGACTCCGTTTGGGTAATTGTGGACAGGTTGTCCAAGGTCGCTCACTTCTTACCCGTAAGGACTGACTACACTACGGGACAGTATGCCCAGCTTTTCATTTCAGAGATTGTGAGACTTCACGGTGTGCCCCTGAATATCGTGTCTGACAGAGACAAGATATTTGTTTCGAGGTTTTGGGAGAGTTTCCAGGAGGCCATGGGGACGGAATTGCGGTTGAGTACGGCGTATCACCCGCAGACCGATGGGCAGACAGAGCGCACCAACCAGATGTTGGAGGACATGCTACGCATGTGCATTATTGACTTCGGGGGTGGATGGGAGCAGTACCTTCCACTGGTGGAGTTTGCTTACAACAACTCCTATCAGTTCACGATTGGCATGGCTCTGTTTGAGGCATTGTACGGCAGGCCTTGTCGTTCCCCAGCATGTTGGTTGGAGGTGGGGGACAACAAATTACTTGGGCCAGAAGTGATCCAAGATACTTCGGCAAGGATTGAGTTGATTCGGAGTCGCATTCGGGTAGCTCAAGACAGGCAGAAGAGTTATGCTGATGCGAAGAGATTCTTCAGGGAGTTCCAAGTGGGGGACCAGGTTTTGCTCAGGGTATCTCCGATGAAGGGGATTATGCGATTCGGGAAGAAGGGGAAGTTGGCACCGAGGTATGTGGGGCCGTTCCCTATTATTGAGCGGATCGGACCGGTCGCGTATAGACTTGGGTTGCCGGAACATTTACATCGGATTCACGACGTGTTCCATATTTCCTCGCTGAGGAAATACCTTAGAGATAATTTGGCTCATTCTCACATTGCTGTGGAGGACATCGATCTCCAGCCGGATAGCTCCTACGAGGAGGGGCCAATTGCTATTTTGGACCGAAGCGAGAGGAAACTGCGGTCAAAGATAGTCCCGTTAGTGCGTGTTCAGTGGCGACATCACAATGTCGAGGAGTCCACATGGGAGCGCGAGGATGAGATGCGCGAACGTTATCCAGAGCTGTTTTTAGCAGGCACTTTCTAGTTTCGAATTTCGGGACGAAATTCAGTTATTAGGAGGGAAGTATGTAATACCCCGTACTTTTGACTATAATTATTTTTGGGATTAATTAATTAAATTGCGTATTAATTGGAAATTAATCCCGGTTATAAATACTAATGTGATGCGAGTTGGTATTTGATTATGTGCATATATGATTATATATGGACTTGGTATTATAAAATTTGTCGTGGGATTTATATACGGCATTTTAGAAATTTTGTTGAGACGCGTGGGACCGCCGCGTCACGGTATATTATTTTGTTAATAAAAGTGAATTTAAAATCTATAATCCGTATGGTCGTTTTGAGTGCGCCAACGCGTCCGGAAGGGTCGAGATAGTCAGAAAACACTAGCCAGGGGTATAGTTTGGGTCCCGGGGTATTTTTAGGCCATACCGGCAACTTAAAGGGTATTTTAGTAATTTGGTATTTTTGGGTAATTAAAAGTGACGAAAATTGAGAGTTGTAATCTGATAAGGAATTGACCCAACCAACCCTTTATTAACCCCACAAGCTACGTAGGTTATCATTTAGTCTTCCAACTCTCCCAAAAGAAAACCCTAGCCACCATAGCCATCTTTGGAAGAAGAAAGCTTAGAGAGGAAGGGAAAGAAGAGGAATTCTGCAGAAAATCTGCAGAAAGAGATTACAAATCCAACACCAGATTCAGAAACAATCAAGGCAAGTGATTTATTCCATTTAAATTTCGGAGAATGCTTCTTCCATGTTAGATTATTCAAAAATTTTGTATGTTCTTTGAAGATAATGAAAAACCCATAAGATTGGAGTTATTAGTTTAAATTTTGGGATATAGGTTGCATGTAGAATGTTACTGGAAGATTATATTAAGAGAATTATCGACTTTTGATTTAAGATGAAGTTTATGAATGTTCTTGAGATAAAATCTGGAAACTAGGTTTTTGATGAAGATTGATCCATATGTAGCCTATAGTTGTTGAAATATTGGTTTGTGGACGTTAGTAATATTGTAGGATTGTTATATGACATTACTATAACGTTATATCTGAGAATCATACGTTAGAAATAAGTTTTGGGACGTTTTCAAATCTGCAGAACGAAGCAGTCCGTAGCCATACCTGTTCGATCGATCGATCGACATTCATCAGTCGATCGATCGACTAGATCGATTGATCGATATTCATAGGTCGATCGATCGACCTCCCCAGAATGAGTAAAATTTTCCTTAAATTGATTTAAATGGTGGAAACCCTCAGAGAATATGTTTGGAGAACTTATGAATACCCTTAGCTTTAAGGAAGACCAGTAAGCATGATTATGAAGTGGGACTTTAATCAGAAGGTAATTTGAGGAATTATTCTAAATAAATGAAATTCGTTATGTGAGTTAATATTTGGGTTAATAGTACAAATTTGAATAAGTTGATGAAATAAGGTTTGGGGCAGAAGTAAAGACCTTAGGCATAAAGATATCATATGTGAGAATTATAGGAACTTAGTAGTCTATTCGAGATAGGATTTAAGTTTAAGGAATTACGACGTGAGACGTGTCGACTATTTAAATTATATATTATCGGATTACTTGAAATATATAAGTTTGGGATAATGGTAGAATGATGTAGAAAATACCTTATTAAAATGGTGATATCTAAGATGTGTGAATGCTTAGTATATAGTTTATGTGTATGACATACCTACCATACTTGCTATCACGGGAGGTTACGTTCGCTTAGGACCCTCTAATCCTTGTGTGCCCACGGGGGGGGGGGGGGGGGGATATAGACTGGTACCTTGATGAACATAGGTCATTGAAAGACTTATTGTGATATTAATAAGTCCGCGGATCGTGGGAGCGTAGGTATGTGCGTGACCCATGTGAAGGTGACTATGTTCGCCTCCATTATTTGTGATGTTGTTATTTGAGAACTATTCCTGAGAGATTCGGAATATGTGATCCTTATGTACGTGATGTACCGGGATGGATAGCAGAGTATGTGTGCACCGGAGCTTAGTTCTCGGGGTGCTTATATTGTATATTTATGATGTGAATAATATACATTAAATTAATGGAAATCCTCATGTTAATGTTGTAAAAATATTACGGTATTGTTTCGAGTTATATAATGAGTTAACTGATAGTTATATCAATGGCATAGTTAGTAACTGAGTTTATATTAAACCCCTATTTAATTACGAGCGTTGTTATGTTAAATTAACCAAGTAAAATGGGTAGAACCTTTGGTAGTCTAGCTAGTTACGTTGTCATTTAGCTAGTGGAAAGGGTAGTTATAGATGGGTACTTACGTTAGGAGTGCACAGATAGTCGAGAGGTGAGAATTTAATGTGAGTGCACGTCCTAACATGTACTTTGCATTTAATGTTTTAAATGTTTTTAAAGCACTTGCAGGTTTTTTAAAATGATTTCCACTTTCGGGCTCTGACCCATTTGGTTTCAAATATATTTTCTTGTAAAACCATTTTAGGTGCCCAGCCACGAGGACACCAAACATAGGATTCTCATTCAGAAGACGAGCTGTAGCTGTTTGTGGAAGCTACAGGGACTTGCTTTTAGACGCCTCTCTCATTTGGATTCCAGTCTCAGCATCTATCAGTTGTAGGGCATGTTGCCCAATTCTATTAGACATTTTTACATTTCAGTTTTCAGACTCTAGCATGTATTGCTCAGTATTCAGTTTTAGTTATTTATCTCAGTTTACTTATCAGTTGTGGGATTTGTATTGAGGAGTTTTTCCTCCAGAGTTTAATTACATTTTGTGATGGTTATTAGTTTTACTTCAGTATGGTGAATGGTGTTATTTAGTTATTCATTACTCTTGTTGCATGTTAATCAGATTTAATAAAATTTGGCACTTACTTTTTAAATACTAGGTGGTTAGTAATAATAAAACGTTTTCGACAGTGATGCTATTAACTGAGCCAACTTGGCATTTTGAATTAATTTTATAAAGGAGTAGCTACCCGGTGTTTAATTAGTCGGGGTGTCACAGGTGGTATCAGAGCATCAGGTTCTAGTGTCCTTTAGGATCTGTACGGCTATTATGTTTCCGCTACGTTTTCTTTGATATAGAGCCCTATATTTTAGGACTGTTGTACTCTTTTGGTGTGTACGTTTCGTTCTTCAGCTATTTTAAAGTTTATCTGTAGACTTATAAACTTTGTTCTTATTTCAGATGCCTCCACGACGTGCACGACGAGTTCCCAGGAATGCAACGCCCGAACCCCAGCCCGCTCCAGTTCAGGGCATGTTGAACGCCACTGAGGTTGCAGCTATAGTAGCTCAAGCGGTGAATGCCGCGATTGCCGTTATTCAGCAGGCACCGCCTTAGGCGCCGGTTGCCGCGCCAGTACAGGTTAATGCATTCCCGTCTGCTTGGGAGCGTGTACGTGACGCTTTTCAGAAAGCGCATCCGCCAGAGTTTGCAGGTAGCTCAGACGTGGTAGTCTCGAGCCAATGGAGGAAGGACATACAGAGGCATTTGAGGATGCATGAGTGCACTGACGTTCAGAAGCAGGTGCTAACTACTTTCAAGCTAGTTGGATCTGCGCTGCAGTGGTGGGAGTCCATTACCACCGCGGAGGAGAGGGATACCCTCACCATTCAGGAGTTCTGGGTGCGGTTTGACCGCAAGTACTTTCCATCCGCAGTTCATACAGAGATGAGGAGGAAGCTTATGAGTCTGAAGCAGGAGGGCAAGACAGTGGCCCAGTATGAGGCCGAGTTCACTAACCTGTTGAATATCGTTCCAGACGAGATTACAACAGAGAAGAAGAAGATAGAGAAGTTCACTGATGGGTTGAATTGGAGGATCCGTCAGCATCTGCTAGGGAACCTATCGTTGGCCACGTATTCTGATGTGGTTAACGCTGCACTATTGCACTGCCAGGACCACCGTTTTCATATGGCCGAGGGCAAGCGGTCAGGGGAGTCTAGCCATCAGGGCAGGACTGGAGGACATGGTGCCAGCGGGGCACAGACCGGTCAGGGGCAGAGACAGACTGAGCAGGGTACCCAGCAGGGGGACAATAAGAGGTTCCGGTCAGGGAACTACAGGCAGGGACAGGGAGGTTTCCGCCAGGGCCATCAGGGTCCAAACGGCCAGCAGGGCCAACAGGGGCAGAATGGGCAGCAGTTTCACCAGGGCCAGCAGGGCCAAGGGAGGAATGGTAACGGCCACCAGGGCCGGGGACAGCAGGGGCAGAGGGGAGGGAATTTCCCAGGGAAGTGCTTTACTTGTGGCAAGACTGGCCATAAGAAGCAGGATTGTCCTGATAGGGGTAGGGCCCCACAGCAGCAGCAGAAGGGTGCTCGCCAGGAGCCACAGAGACCTATGTTTCCCGCCGCTCTTCCTGCACCGCCACAGATGGCAGCATTGCCACCCATTCCAGCAGTCCCAGCTCAACAGGGTTAGCTACAGTATGGACGTGTCTACAACGTTCACCAGGCTACAGTTCCACAGGCACCGCCCCGCGATCGAGGGTACATTTCCTATCCATGGCACTATGGGTCGGGTGTTATTTGATACGGGTGCTACACACTGTTTTATTGCTACACACTTCGCGAAAGCTTTAGGATTGTTAGCTACGGCAGAGAGCACAGTGACGTGTGTCGACTCACCATTAGGGAGTGGGTCACTTATTTTCTTTATATGCCGGGGAGTGGGAGTAGAGGTTGGTGGTTTGGTATTACCTGCGGACATGTTAGTATTAGACATGCATGTTCACGATGTAATCATCGGTATGGATTGGTTCGTATCATATAGGGCCATGATTGATTGTTTCAGCGGGAGCATTGTTTTTGCCATTCCGGGGCAGGAGATGTTTGTAGTGGCGATGCCTCGCCCAGAGGGAGGATCGACCGCTCATCTGTATTACATTGAGGAGGATACCTCTAGGGAGGTTGTTATTCTTTAGATTCTATCACAGTTGTCAGGGAGTATTCAGATGTGTTTCAGGAGATACCAGGCTTACCACCCAGTCGAGAAATAGACTTCGTTATTGACTTGCTACCGGGTACGAGACCTATAGCATGTGCACCGTACCGTATGGCTCCAGCTGAGATGCGAGAGCTACGGGATCAGATAGAGCAGCTGTTAGGGCAGGGCTTTATTCGCAGGAGTACCTCACCTTGGGGTGCTCCAGTTTTGTTTGTGAAGAAGAGGGACGGTTCACTGAGATTGTGTGTGGACTACCGAGAGTTGAATAAGGTCACGATATGGAATAAGTATCCGTTGCCTCGAATCGATGACTTATTCGACCAGTTGAGAGGAGCTTCTTTCTTCTCGAAGATTGACTTGAGGTCGGGATACCATCAGTTGCGTATTAGGGAGGAGGATGTCTCGAAGACTGCGTTCTTGTCGAGATATGGTTCTTATGAGTTTCGGGTTATGCCTTTCGGCTTGACCAACGCTCCAGCAGTGTTTATGGACTTGATGAACAGGGTGTTCAGATATTTCCTCGATCAGTTTGTCATTGTCTTCATTGATGACATTCTGGTCTACTCTCAGACAGAGGAAGAGCACGCCGAGCATTTGAGACAGGTTTTGCAGACACTTCGTCAGAACGAGTTGTATGCAAAATATAAGAAGTGCGGGTTTTGGTTGAAGGAGGTCCAGTTCTTGGGTCACATTATTTCCGACCAGGGAATATCTGTCGATCCGGGGAAGGTATCAGCGGTGAGGGAGTGGGGACAGCCCACGACACCAACGGAGATTCGTAGTTTCTTGGGCTTAGCAGGATACTACAGGAGGTTTATTCGGGGTTTCTCGGAGATAGCAGGTCCTTTGACACATCTTACTCGTAAGGGTGTGCCATATATCTGGAGTGATGCCTGTCAGTTGGCATTCGATGAGTTGAAGGACAAATTGACCTCAGCACCTGTGTTAGCATTGCCGAGACCGGGCGTTGAGTATTTGGTTTACACCGATGCGTCTTTGCAAGGGCTTGGAGGTGTATTGCAGCAGGAGAGACAGGCCATAGCTTATGCTTCCCGTAAGCTTAAGCCTTATGAGAAGAATTACCCCACGCATGATTTGGAGTTGGCAGCAGTGGTATTTGCCTTACGGATTTGGAGGCACTATCTTTTGGGGGAGAAGTTTCAGCTGTTCACGGACCACAAGTCCCTACAGTATCTGTTCACGCAGAAAGAGTTGAACATGCGGCAGCGTAGGTGGCTTGAATTTGTGAAGGACTACCAGTTCGACATCCAGTACCACCCGGGTAAGGCTAACGTGGTAGCAGACGCGTTGAGCCGCAGGCCAGCAGATGAGGTGGCAGAGGTGTGGAAGGCTAAGTGGAAGGAATTGGGACACCAGGATGCAGTGGCCCGATCTTTCATGTCTGTGATGACCGTTACACTGCAGATTGTCACGAAGGTAGTACGGGCAAAGGCCGATGACTCGTTCTGTCAGGAGCAGATAGTTCGATTACTAGCAGAGGGAGCCGAGTCCTATACCGTTAGCTCAGACGGGGGTTTGCGCTTCAATGGGAGGTTGGTAGTTCCGGAAGGGGAAGAATTGCGGCACGATGTTATGGCTGAGTCGCACGCCTCACGGTTCGCGGTACATCCCGGAGGGGACAAAATGTACCAAGACATGAGACGGCAATATTGGTGGAGCGGTATGAAGAGAGATATCGCTGAGTTTGTCTCGAAATGCGCCACTTGTCAGCTTGTAAAAGTGGATCATCAGAGACCAGCAGGATTGCTACAGCCGTTGGAGGTTCCGGTGTGGATGTGGGAGAGCATATCCATGGATTTTGTCACGGGGTTGCCTACGTCGCAGAGGGGTCACGACTCCGTTTGGGTAATTGTGGACAGGTTGTCCAAGGTCGCTCACTTCTTACCCGTAAGGACTGACTACACTACGGGACAGTATGCCCAGCTTTTCATTTCAGAGATTGTGAGACTTCACGGTGTGCCCCTGAATATCGTGTCTGACAGAGACAAGATATTTGTTTCGAGGTTTTGGGAGAGTTTCCAGGAGGCCATGGGGACGGAATTGCGGTTGAGTACGGCGTATCACCCGCAGACCGATGGGCAGACAGAGCGCACCAACCAGATGTTGGAGGACATGCTACGCATGTGCATTATTGACTTCGGGGGTGGATGGGAGCAGTACCTTCCACTGGTGGAGTTTGCTTACAATAACTCCTATCAGTTCACGATTGGCATGGCTCCGTTTGAGGCATTGTACGGCAGGCCTTGTCGTTCCCCAGCATGTTGGTTGGAGGTGGGGGACAACAAATTACTTGTGCCAGAAGTGATCCAGGATACTTCGGCAAGGATTGAGTTGATTCGGAGTCGCATTCGGGTAGCTCAAGACAGGCAGAAGAGTTATGCTGATGCGAAGAGATTCTTCAGGGAGTTCCAAGTGGGGGACCAGGTTTTGCTCAGGGTATCTCCGATGAAGGGGATTATGCGATTCGGGAAGAAGGGGAAGTTGGCACCGAGGTATGTGGGGCCGTTCCCTATTATTGAGCGGATCGGACCGGTCGCGTATAGACTTGGGTTGCCGGAACATTTACATCGGATTCACGACGTGTTCCATATTTCCTCGCTGAGGAAATACCTTAGAGATAATTTGGCTCATTCTCACATTGCTGTGGAGGACATCGATCTCCAGCCGGATAGCTCCTACGAGGAGGGGCCAATTGCTATTTTGGACCGAAGCGAGAGGAAACTGCGGTCAAAGATAGTCCCGTTAGTGCGTGTTCAGTGGCGACATCACAATGTCGAGGAGTCCACATGGGAGCGCAAGGATGAGATGCGCGAACGTTATCCAGAGCTGTTTTTAGCAGGCACTTTCTAGTTTCGAATTTCGGGACGAAATTCAGTTATTAGGGGGGAAGTATGTAATACCCCGTACTTTTGACTATAATTATTTTTGGGATTAATTAATTAAATTGCGTATTAATTGGAAATTAATCCCGGTTATAAATACTAATGTGATGCGAGTTGGTATTTGATTATGTGCATATATGATTATATATGGACTTGGTATTATAAAATTTGTCGTGGGATTTATATACGGCATTTTAGAAATTTTGTTGAGACGCGTGGGACCGCCGCGTCACGGTATATTATTTTGTTAATAAAAGTGAATTTAAAATCTATAATCCGTATGGTCGTTTTGAGTGCGCCAACGCGTCCGGAAGGGTCGAGATAGTCAGAAAACACTAGCCAGGGGTATAGTTTGGGTCCCGGGGTATTTTTAGGCCATACCGGCAACTTAAAGGGTATTTTAGTAATTTGGTATTTTTGGGTAATTAAAAGTGACGAAAATTGAGAGTTGTAATCTGATAAGGAATTGACCCAACCAACCCTTTATTAACCCCACAAGCTACGTAGGTTATCATTTAGTCTTCCAACTCTCCCAAAAGAAAACCCTAGCCACCATAGCCATCTTTGGAAGAAGAAAGCTTAGAGAGGAAGGGAAAGAAGAGGAATTCTGCAGAAAATCTGCAGAAAGAGATTACAAATCCAACACCAGATTCAGAAACAATCAAGGCAAGTGATTTATTCCATTTAAATTTCGGAGAATGCTTCTTCCATGTTAGATTATTCAAAAATTTTGTATGTTCTTTGAAGATAATGAAAAACCCATAAGATTGGAGTTATTAGTTTAAATTTTGGGATATAGGTTGCATGTAGAATGTTACTGGAAGATTATATTAAGAGAATTATCGACTTTTGATTTAAGATGAAGTTTATGAATGTTCTTGAGATAAAATCTGGAAACTAGGTTTTTGATGAAGATTGATCCATATGTAGCCTATAGTTGTTGAAATATTGGTTTGTGGACGTTAGTAATATTGTAGGATTGTTATATGACATTACTATAACGTTATATCTGAGAATCATACGTTAGAAATAAGTTTTGGGACGTTTTCAAATCTGCAGAACGAAGCAGTCCGTAGCCATACCTGTTCGATCGATCGATCGACATTCATCAGTCGATCGATCGACTAGATCGATCGATCGATATTCATAGGTCGATCGATCGACTAGATCGATTGATCGATATTCATAGGTCGATCGATCGACCTCCCCAGAATGAGTAAAATTTTCCTTAAATTGATTTAAATGGTGGAAACCCTCAGAGAATATGTTTGGAGAACTTATGAATACCCTTAGCTTTAAGGAAGACCAGTAAGCATGATTATGAAGTGGGACTTTAATTAGAAGGTAATTTGAGGAATTATTCTAAATAAATGAAATTCGTTATGTGAGTTAATATTTGGGTTAATAGTACAAATTTGAATAAGTTGATGAAATAAGGTTTGGGGCAGAAGTAAAGACCTTAGGCATAAAGATATCATATGTGAGAATTATAGGAACTTAGTAGTCTATTCGAGATAGGATTTAAGTTTAAGGAATTACGACGTGAGACGTGTCGACTATTTAAATTATATATTATCGGATTACTTGAAATATATAAGTTTGGGATAATGGTATAATGATGTAGAAAATACCTTATTAAAATGGTGATATCTAAGATGTGTGAATGCTTAGTATATAGTTTATGTGTATGACATACCTACCATACTTGCTATCACGGGAGGTTACGTTCGCTTAGGACCCTCTAATCCTTGTGTGCCCACGGGGGGGGGGTGGGGGGTGGGGGGGGGAGGGGGGGGATATAGACTGGTACCTTGATGAACATAGGTCATTGAAAGACTTATTGTGATATTAATAAGTCCGCGGATCGTGGGAGCGTAGGTATGTGCGTGACCCATGTGAAGGTGACTATGTTCGCCTCCATTATTTGTGATGTTGTTATTTGAGAACTATTCCTGAGAGATTCGGAATATGTGATCCTTATGTACGTGATGTACCGGGATGGATAGCAGAGTATGTGTGCACCGGAGCTTAGTTCTCGGGGTGCTTATATTGTATATTTATGATGTGAATAATATACATTAAATTAATGGAAATCCTCATGTTAATGTTGTAAAAATATTACGGTATTGTTTCGAGTTATATAATGAGTTAGCTGATAGTTATATCAATGGCATAGTTAGTAACTGAGTTTATATTAAACCCCTATTTAATTACGAGCGTTGTTATGTTAAATTAACCGAGTAAAATGGGTAGAACCTTTGGTAGTCTAGCTAGTTACGTTGTCACTTAGCTAGTGGAAAGGGTAGTTATAGATGGGTACTTACGTTAGGAGTGCACAGATAGTCGAGAGGTGAGAATTTAATGTGAGTGCACGTCCTAACATGTACTTTGCATTTAATGTTTTAAATGTTTTTAAAGCACTTGCAGGTTTTTTAAAATGATTTCCACTTTCGGGCTCTGACCCATTTGGTTTCAAATATATTTTCTTGTAAAACCATTTTAGGTGCCCAGCCACGAGGACACCAAACATAGGATTCTCATTCAGAAGACGAGCTGTAGCTGTTTGTGGAAGCTACAGGGACTTGCTTTTAGACGCCTCTCTCATTTGGATTCCAGTCTCAGCATCTATCAGCTGTAGGGCATGTTGCCCAATTCTATTAGACATTTTTACATTTCAGTTTTCAGACTCTAGCATGTATTGCTCAGTATTCAGTTTTAGTTATTTATCTCAGTTTACTTATCAGTTGTGGGATTTGTATTGAGGAGTTTTTCCTCCAGAGTTTAATTACATTTTGTGATGGTTATTCGTTTTACTTCAGTATGGTGAATGGTGTTATTTAGTTATTCATTACTCTTGTTGCATGTTAATCAGATTTAATAAAATTTGGCACTTACTTTTTAAATACTAGGTGGTTAGTAATAATAAAACGTTTTCGACAGTGATGCTATTAACTGAGCCAACTTGGCATTTTGAATTAATTTTATAAAGGAGTAGCTACCCGGTGTTTAATTAGTCGGGGTGTCACACCTTGATTTTGAATTTTAAAGAAAAAGGGGAAATAAATTAGTGTGTGTAAAAAGAGGGGGAAA
The DNA here is from genome assembly GCA_949130495.1 of Sambucus nigra. Taxonomy (NCBI): domain Eukaryota; kingdom Viridiplantae; phylum Streptophyta; class Magnoliopsida; order Dipsacales; family Adoxaceae; genus Sambucus; species Sambucus nigra. The sequence continues at coordinate 98,993,969 of OX422207.1, read as the reverse complement.
TCAAAATGTTCAAGGGCAAAATAGGTAGTGCATGAAAAATTCTAATAGATGACATCATCTTTGCATCTTATGACATATATAAGTTTCCTACTTTATTATATATATATATATATATATATATATATATATTCTCTTTTACCTCCCTTTTCTATCATCAATTTTTGGATTTGCAGAGGGACAAGTGAAACTTGGTTGTCAATGACTAGATTCGAGGGGTGGTAGTTTTCGTGGTTGTAACAACCCTATCTTTATTTGTGCTATATGATTTTCCATTGTCTAATTAATTGGTATAAATTTTATTTCATGTTAACATTCTTGCCCGATAAAAAATACTGATAACGTTAGTATAATAAGTTTAATTAGTGAAATTAATTGTTTGGTGGTACACACTCAGTGAATTTTAGTTATGGGAGATAATTATATATTTTTGAAAATGTAAATGTGAATTATTTTAGACTTATTTAATTATTTTAAATTAGTTGAAATAATATTTTAATGAGGAAGCTAAATTTGAATTAAATAAGAACATTAAAATTGTGGGAGATGAAAGGTTGAGTAAATATGGGAGGGAGAGAGAGATGTAGAGAGGGGGGGGGGGGGGGGGGAGAGAGAGATAGAGATAGATAGAGAGAGAGAGAGAGAGAGAGAGATTTATTATTTCAATAGTAATGGTAAGAGATATTGGGGAGACTTATAAAAGAGAGAGAGAGGGAGAGAGAAAACACACAAGAGAGGGATGAAAAAAAATAATAAGAAATAAGTAATAAAGAAAGAGAAAGAAGAAAGAAGTAAGAAGGGGGGTGGGGGGACCACTAATCTCAATTAAAGACATTTTAAAGGATTATTAATATGAGTTGAAGATTATTATTTTTTTAAATAAGAAATAAAAAGCATTATATTTTGAACACTTAGAATGAGTATATACAATCGAGCAAAGACAAGAAGAAAAAAATAAAAACTAAAATAGTCTATCTTCTTCCAGTCTCTATTGTCAATTTTCCTATTGTTGTACCCAAACATATACTAATACATAATCAAATACGAGAGAGAGAGAGAGATGCTCTATGGCGATCTCAGAAGCCCTAGTTTCCTTTTTCTTTGATCTACATGCCCAATATTGATTATCATTATTTTGATCATTTATACTCCTTCATTGATGTGCTTAATGGATTTTTCTTGTATTATTTATGATCCAGAAATTGTTGCATTTGTAAAGTCATCTCCCAAGAAACCTAATAAAGGTTAAGATGTCTTATGCTACTGTGTTTAAGAAGACTATTGTTGATAATGATATGGATTCCAGATCCATGCCTAGTCCATACTTTGCATCCAGTCTTTTAACCATAGAAATAAAATAAGAAGAATTCCATAAATCTTTCCAAGAAAAAGAGACAAGTCTTACTGGTAGAGTTATTCTCTCTAAAGGATATTGTAGTAACCAAAATAAGAAAATGGAATGAATTTACCAAAGGACAAAATCCAACAACAAAAAATTAACATAGATGAGTCATGAACTAGGTCGCTCTCTTTAAGGTATTTCGCAGCTCTGCCCAAAGAATTGTATTGCAGTTCTTATGATGTCCCCTCACCCTCAGGATAAAATAACCCAGAATAGAAAATAATTTGTGTATCAGAAAACTATGCACGTTAGTAATATGGTATAATATTACTCGTTCACTATTAATTGCTTAATATCACAATATTAGTTTGGGGACGAACTGATCAGGTAAGGGAAAGAGAAAAAATACTCAGAAAGAGAGAGAGTATTTGTGCATTCTTTTCCTCTATTTTGTAGAGGAAAAATTATTTTTGGGTGAGAGAGAGAGAGCCAATTTTTTTAGAGAGAGATGTAATCTATTCTTTTTTATTTTTCTCCCCCTGAAAACCAATAGATTTTGGCTTAAATAATTTGAACAAAAGAAATAGCCATTTGAAGAGTGCAATTGGGAGAAGAAAAGGTGAGAGAATCAGGAAGAAAAGGTGGAAGGTGTCCCCCACTTTATTAAAGCATACAAAAAATAATATGTAGACAAATTATCTTATCTATCTTTAAACGAATCTTCTTTTTCTTTTTTAAAGTTTGCATAATTATAATGCACCGTGGATTTTTTTTCTAACAATCCCCCACTTGTGAATTTTGAAAAATATTTATATCGAGCAATAATTCATAAAATTGTGTATAGGCAAAGGTGTATTTCGACTTGAACCTTTATGTAGTAAAGATGATTTATATTATACTAGAGTAACCGTAGTTTTGAACTCTATCTCTGACAACATCTCACACATAACTTTACTTGTGTATAGTCCTCAAGCCATCACATTACGACCATGTGCTTTTATTCCAGTATAGTGGATGCTCTAGGGAATTTGCCCAAAATTACCATAGGAAGTGGCCTTACTTCCACATTCACATAGGTGAGTCTATCAAGATTAATCCTATACCTAGGTATCCGACTCAAACTAAACCTATAAATATTCATTAAGAGTTATAATTAACTTAGTCTCAACTCTCTTTAGGATATAATGCTCCATAGAGATGGACTTGGAGTAAAATAGGTATACAATAATTAACATGGTTAAAATCATATCACTTGTGACTTGTTATTACCCATTGAACTTATTTCATGGTATTTCCAGTCTATTGATTGGGTTACCAAAAAAAGTGACTCAAGCATCTAAGGGCTTTAATCATATCCTTTTCTCTTGCTAGTCCTTTCGTCAAAGTATCAACCAAGTTTTCCTCAGATCGTATGTGATCCTCTCTTACAGCACCCGTAGAGATAAACTCCCTAACAGTATCATGTTTGGGAGGTATCTATTACTTCTTACCGTTACATTAATGATTCTTAATTTTTTTAATAGCCGTGGTATTATCGCAGTGGATTAGAATGGCTGGTATCGTTCTCTCCCATATGGGATGTCTGACATAAGGTTTCTCAACCATCCTGCCTCCTCACTAGTTGTAGCTAGGGCTATCATATCCGACTCCATCGCCGAATGAGCCAAAATATTATTTTTCTTAGACTTCCATGAAACTAAACGACCAACGATACTAAATATTTAATAACTAGTAGCTTTGGATTCGTGAGATAAGGTGTTCCAATCAGTATTTAATAGTGTAATTCGAGGTTCCTCATCCTGTTAAGGTACCGCATGACCCTCTCAATAGCATACCAATGCTCCATACTAGATTTACTGGTAAATCTACATAATACTCTCACAACATAAGCTATATTAGGTCTATTGCAAGCCGTAGAATAACGTAGTCTACCATTGATGCTCGCATACTCAGTTTGGTTAACACTATCACCAGATTTCTTTAACAACTTTACACTATCAACATATGGACTACTAGAAGTTTTATAGTTAAACTAATTATATTTCTTAGAATCTTCTCAGTATAATGAGATAGGCCTAAAGAAATTCCCTTTTAAGACCTAGTGATTTTAATTTCCAATATTGTACTAGCTTTACCCATATTCTACATATCAAAGCTGACACACAATAAAGATCTAATATTATTTACGACCTGAATAGTAGATCCAAATATAAGCAAGTCATCCACATAAAGGCATACGATAGTGGAAATGTTATTTTTATATTTATAATAAATGCATTTATCACTTTTGTTAATTCTGAACCCATTAGAGATGACTAAGCTATCAAATTTATCATGCCATTGTTTAGGTGCCTATTTTAGTCCACAAAGAGATTTATCTAATTTACACACTTTATTTTCTTGACCTTGTAAAATAAAACCTTCAGGTTGGTCCATATAAATCTCCTTTTCCAATTCACCATTTGAAAAGGAAGTTTTAACATCCATTTGGTGTACAATTAATTCATTTAAAGTATCTAATACAAACACTACACGTATAGACGTAATTCTAGTCACGGGTGAAAATATATAAAAATGTTCACGTTTTCATGTTGTCTAAAACCTTTGACAACTAAAAGTGCCTTATATTTTTCAACGGAACCATTATTATTTTTTTCTTTTTAGAATCCATTGTAACTAATTGTTTTATACTCCGGTGGATGATCTAGTAAATGAAAAGTTATGTTAGTTTTTAATGATTCCTTCTTATCATTAATAGCTTCTTGCCATAAATAGGCATCTAAAGAAGATGGAGCTTCTTTAATGGCATTAGGTGTAACTTCCCGTTCAATTAAATACCGGGTGATCAGTCCTATACCCAATTAAAACATAATTTACAGTTGGTTTATTCTTAGCATCACTATCGAAAAAGATTTTTGTTTATTTAATTACCTAATGTCCAATTAAGCAGGTGTTAAATTTTTCAAGTTTTAATATAAATAAAATTTCCACTTTTAAAATATAAACCATTTAACACAATCCATTCACACAACGAATAACAACTGAGTAATACCAAAAGTGAATAAAATGCAACTGGAATAAAACTCTCCAGTTTAAATATCTCAATGCAATAATTCCATCAAAAATTAAATGTAACAAAACCGACATAAAAACTTAATCTGTCAAAGATAGAAAAGAAATAACTAGAATCCTATTGGGTGACACGTCCTAAATGAAAGATCAACTACAGAGTATGAATCAATGAATATGAAAACGTCTAAACAAAGTCTAAGACTTCATAGCATCCATAGCTCGTCAAAAATCTTAATCCTCTATGGTTGGCGTCCCTGCGGCTGGACACCATATATAGAAAAAACAAGAGAGAAGAAAATATGCAAGAAAACGGGTCAGAGTCCGAAGTATAAATAGTTTAGAAAATAGCAAGTGAATAAATTATATATTCAGTTATTATTAAATACATGTTAGATTTATCGGACTCTCTCTTGAGATCCTCCCCTCTCATCTAGAGTGCACACCTAACGTACCTTAAAACCATACTAGTTACTATTACCATGACAACTAGTTCATATCAATGCCAATTAACCATAGCCCATATATTTCCCACGTATTTCTCTCTCAATAAAGGTAATACATATATATCCAATTTCTCTATAACATGGATAAGACCCTTTTCAATTCAATATAATTAAGTATTTGCCTACTTAATTCATTTAAGATATCATTATCTTTCATGTCTACTTAATTCACACAGTAGATAATATCACAAGTGTGTATATACACATTCACTCTATTATATATATACTAAACTGCACCCTGAGGCTCAGCTGAAGTTCATGTGTACTCTTCTATCATGTCCTAGTACATCTCGTCACTGTATAAAGGACCATAGGTTCGGTATGTCCCATGAACCATAATTAACAAATCACAAACAGTGGAGGCGAACATAGTCCTAAGACTTTGGGCTACACACATACCTACGCACGCAAAAGACCGTTCAATACCATCGTTATCACTAATGGAAATCCAACCTAAGTCCTATGTTCTGAGGCAACACGTAAAAGATCCCCCTTAAGGCTCATCAGGATATGACTTCCCTCTACGCGTAAACCTCCCATCGATACCAAGTAAGCTAGGTATGTTATACACATAAATTGAATAAGCAACATGTATATACTCAACCTACATAGGAATAGGTACGCACTCGACCTTTATCTCAAATTAGTAATTCATCCTATCCCAAGTACCCGTTGTATTTATCAATACCACCCGTACTTGTTAATTACGATTATTCTCTTTATCGTACTTTATTATTTAGTTATCACTTACATAATGTCTTTCTCACTTTAATATAATTTTCCAACACTAACCCAAGTCTCTCACTCCTTGTTAATGTACCAGAATAATTTAAACATAATTCATCGTGTTTTATTATGTAGATATCACTCACACAATTTTCTATCCTTAATTAAATATTTAATTTCCCAACATTAGCCCAAGTCTCTCACTCTTTGTTAATGTACCAAATTATTTAGAACCTACTATGGGCCAAAATATAATTCTCCAAACTCTTCTAGACTAAAACAAATTTTTTGGAATGTCATCAGAAACCCAGAATTCTCGTTCAAACAAGATGGCATCTCGTTCAAACGATAGTATGTCTCATTCGAACGAGATCAATGTCATTACAGTTCGTCTTTAACCTCAGTTTTCTCCGTTTTTCTTCATGTTCTTACACCCAAACACTCCTAGGTTATATTCTACCCCAAACCCAGATATTCTAATAGTGTTATAACATGTTCAAGGGTGATTTTCACATAAGAGCAACATCAAATCTATATAAGGGTATTATCATCAAACCCATTAAATCCTTAAAATTTCAATTGATCTAAATTCTCCATTTTTATACTTCTTAAAAACCCATAATTTAGAACTATCATTTCATATCTAAATCATCAAATTTCCATATTCAACATGAGTAGGATTCATTTACATGCAATACCTACCATCATTTTCATATCTTCAATTAACATATATATATATATATATATATATATGTATATATATGTATATATATATATATATATCATATACATGTAAAACCTATCCATTTTCATATTCATAGTCTCTACATGTATAAATATCCAACTACATGAATTTGCCTACCCATTAAACTTTATTTATCAATCATTTTAATCCCAAATTCATAAGTTCATCAATAAAAAAAGAAATCTATTCTAACATGGATAATATAAGCTCCACAATAGAGCAAGAATTACACTTGCCTTATGTATAGGTCTGAATCTTTGGAGAAGGAAAGTGTTTGGCACCTCCTCTTCCTTTTTTCGGCAGCAATCTGGTGGTGGTACAAGGTGTAGAGATGGTGGTTGTCTCCTTAATTTTTCCTAGGTGACTCTTCCTTTCCAAGCAACTCTTACTCTCCTCTAAATAACCTTTCACTTTCTCTCTTAAAAGACCTAACTTTGTGTTTTGATGAAATGAACATTATATAAAATCTAAACTCACATATATAATAAGTCTCCAAGGTTAGCTAAAAAACCCAAAAAAAATGCAGGTACTATTCATCTCCTAAGCCAAATGACTAAAATGCCTCGTCGGGGTGTCCTTTAATCTTTCAATTGACCCGAGACCCAAATTAAACCCTCGGTTAAACTTTTCTGACTATTTTGACCCTTTCGGACTCAACGGTGCACTCAAAATGATCATCCAAATGACTTAAAAATAAATCTCATTTTATTTCCCAACTTTAGTCCCGACACGACTCATAAGCGCGCCCCGACTAAATTTCCATTATTATCGTATTTGCAGCTCCCGATAATAATTTTTATATTCACATATTACTTTATATCACTAATTAATATTCAAAATCATATATTACTTTAACCTGTAGTAATATTCAATCCGGATTAATCCCAATTAATTTCATAATTAATACCAATTAATCCCCTTTGATTTGGCTCATTAACTTTTAATTTATCTCATAATCCCCTTTGACTTGATTTTTCAAATCATAAAATCTATATGCTTTGATATTAACTGCGTAGTCAATAAAAACACACTCATATTCTCTACTAGCCAAGGCTAAGCATCTTCATGCTCTAAAATATGACACATTTGGCTTACTATTTTTCCAAATTTCATAAGGAGATATTTTTATTTTAGTCTTAGGAATTGTATTAAGCGCGTGACACAGTATTAAAATAATTTCTCCCCATCAATGTGAGGCAGCCCACGAACTTGAGAAAATAGCAACTACCAATTCAGTTAAAGTTCTATTTTTTCTTTCAACTTTATCATTCATTTCGGGAGAATAAAGGATTATTTTTCGTGAATAATACCCTGGATTTTATAAAATCTGATAAAAGGTCCAGAATCATATTCGATGCCTTTATCACTACGTAGTCTCTTAATTTGCCAATTAAATTATTTTTTAATTTCATTTAGAAAATTTTTAAACATGTCAAACGCTTCCCTTTTATTTTTCATTAAATACACAAATGAATAGTTCGAGCAATCATCAATAAAAGTAATAAAGTAATGTTTGTTATTTCTAGTCATAATTCCATCGAATTCACAAATATCAGAATGAATTAAGTCAAGTGGTTCATATTCTCTAATACCATATTTATATGAGGTCTTAGTTATTTTAGCTTGACTACACCATTCGTATTTTTCAAAATCATTTAGTGATATATATGGAATTAATCCTAAAGTACTCATATTTTTAACAAGTCGTTTATTAACATGACAAAGTCTAGCATGCCACATATTAAAAGAACAAGCAATATAAGCAGAAGAATAAAATTTATTAATAACATCAATGTTCAATTTAAACACTCCTTTAGTGGCATAAACTTGCCTACAAAAATTATATTTTTGGTTAATGTAAATGAGTCTGCCCCGAAAGTTTGAGTGAAACAAATTTTGTTGAGGAGATAGACAAAAACTAAGTTCTTCCCTATCTGGGGAGTGTGCAAAACTTCCTTAAGAAGCACTGTTTTTTTCAGAAGTGAAATTAAATTCCATATATCTAGCACCAATAACCTTAGTGGAGTGGGAATCACCTAACAACACCCTCTTATCTTCAACCTCAGAATTAGTCTTAAATAAAGAACGATCATAGCAGATGTGGTGAGAAGCGTCAGTATATACCACCGCCCTTCAGTCCCACTAACCATATTAATTTCAGAAATTATAGCACATAAGTGCTCTTTAGTTAGGTTTACCTGAGAAGCAAGATGAGGTCTATTCTGACATTTGCGGGCTATATGTCCGTGCTTGTTACACCTAAAGAAGAGAAACTGCCCGCTGTTACTAGTCTGCCCATTTTCAACAGGGTGATATGTATTCTTATTCTGATTCTTATTCGGTTTAAAATTTTGGTTGTGATTATTTTTATGATATTTCATATTTTTGCATTTGGTTTTAAAACCACTAGAGTGTGGTTCTGGTTATAATTTTTGTTGTTAGACACTACAAGAATTTCGTCCTTATAATCTTGTTTCCTAGCTTCCTCCTCAATTCTAAGATGGGTGTGTGACACCCCACCTAATTAAATACCGGATGATTTGTCCTTTATTGAAATAAAACTGGTATCTCATTTGGTTCATTCTTAGCATCAGTGTCAAAAACTTTTTAATATTTGCTAAACATCCAGTATTCAAAAAGCTAATGTCAAATTTTTATCTTTTTAAATTAACATGCAGCAAAAAAATAAAATAATTATATAAACATTCACCATTCAATAATCAAACTCATAGAGAATAAAGTGACAGAATAAATAACTGTGACTGGAATAAACACGTCCAACCTGAATCCCAAATACAGTAATTCAAAATAAAATCTAGTCCAATCAACTGAAAAATAAAGATGTAAATCCACTATCTCTGAATAATATCTGAATAATAATGGGAAACATGTCCGACTGAAATAAGTGTCTCATAAAAAGGAAATGATAAGTATGGAGGTGTCTACTAATGAGATCCTGTAACTTCCATAACACTTGCAGCACGTCAAATGATAGGAACTCCTAGGCCTGACATCCCTATGGCTAGGCATCTAAAATGTTTATACAAAAATATAGGTTTGGATAAAACACGTGAGAGCCCAAGAAAACATTTAAAAAATTTAGCAAGTGTTTAAAATGCAAAATTGGCAGATACTAAATACATGTTAGGTTTACGTATCCTCACTTAAGATCCTCACCTCTCAACTAATAGGCACACCTAACTAATCTTTCTAACTCGTCCTAGTTATACTACTTTCCTAACTAGTCCAAACCTTATCTATCTATCTATCTATATACAAACTAAGTCGTTGTGCTACCCACGTTGCCTATATCATATATTATCGCATAACCCATATCATTTCTCTAATTATAACTTTCCAATTCGAGATTAAGTTTCCACATACTTAGGTTATTTTAGATGTCATTATCTCTCTCATCTACTTAAGCACACACAGTAGATTAATTCATAAGTATATATGTATTACTCTCATTATATATATATATATATATATATATATATATATATATATATATATACACACACACACACACACACACTAATATGACACCCCTAGGCTGAGCTGCGGTGCATGCATACTCTGCTATCAAGTCCCGGTACATCACGTACTAAATAAAGGATAAACGGTTCGAAATCACTCTCGAACCATAAATACAAAACACACATATTGGAGGCGAACATAGTTCTAGGCCTTTGAGTAACGCACATACCTAACGCACCCAATTGACCAGTCACACCATTGTTTACACAAATAATGATCAGTCCTAAGTTCTATGTTCTAAGGTACGAGTATAAAATTCCACCAAATAGCTCATTAGGATAAGACTGCCCACGATGTGAAACCTCCCATGATAGCAAGCAGCGTAGGTATGTTCATTACACATAATATCACATTCAACATAATATATGCATGCACTTAATTCACATTTTATTCCCATTTCCTTTTATTCCTAACATCTCTCGTTAATTGAAGAGATATAAATAATTTAAATAATTATTTCAGTAGCTACCCTCAACCCGTACTTACTGGTCCAAAACCCGGATTCATTATCACAAGCCCGAATTATATTTTAATTCCCAATAATCCATTTTCTGATAAAGTTAAATACTGTCCAGAAATATAAAATGACAATTTAAGGCTTTTTTGAACCAATTTTGAAAACACTTAAAACTACAAAGTCGTTCAGAACATGATTTTATACAAGAACTCACGTGCACACTACCAATTTCCGCTTATGATAGACCTAAAATTATCATACAATGTTTGTCCTTTTCTTCAAAATGATCGTACATGCGTTTGACTTTCAGATTCGTATGAGTTCACTTTATTTCTAGGTAGGTAGTTGAATCTTAAATTTCATCACATACTTTTCTCACATTTCAAAATCATCAATAAACTATATAATCCAAATCATGAGTTCTATAATCCCAAATGATGTATCTCAAATCAAAACATTATAAACCTTGGTTTTTATCAAAAAATCCTATAATCTAGCATGTATTTCAGAAAACTCGTAATTAAACAAGTTTAAACAACTTGCCTCTTAGGATGATTTTGAATTTTCTTTGAAGAAGATGATGTAAGTTTCTCCACCCCGTTCTTCCTAAATTTCGGCAGTCTATGGTGGTGGAGGAAGGTGGCTCTAGGTGTTGCTCCTCCTCTAAGACCTTCACCTTCTTGAGAAATTGTTCACTTTTTGGTAAAATCTCTCACACTTTTTCTCCTTTGGTTTTTGCTCACTTTGACTTTTTAATTCTCCATTTGATTAGACAAAGAGTTGGTTTTGAAGTATCTACTACTGTATCTCTTCGTAGGTTAGAAATCCAAAGGTTAAAAATTGTCTTTTCACTTGTCGGGGAGACCCAGAAATGACCTTATACCCTATACATATGCCCGAATATAGTTCTGACTATTTTGAGACTTTATAACACTTTGGCACACTCGAAATGACCATTTGGTTGACCCATTTTCACTTTACCTTTTTATCCCATAATTCAAGTCCCGACACGACTAACACGCGCCTCCTTACTAAATTACTATAACTATCGTATTTCTCACTCACAACAATTATAATGTACAAATAATAATTTATTACTTGTACTCTACGTAATATTCAATATATCTCTCATACAAAAAAAAATATTAACCCTTGTCACGCTTACGTAATCTTTATTTTTAATCCGGATTAATTTATAATAAATTTCCCATTTTAATTAAATTAATCCAATAATAAAAATCATTAAAATTACGGGGTATTACATACTTTCCCCTTATAACGGAATTTCGTCCCAAAATTCAGAATAAGAAAGTAGAACAGGTGGAAATAACTCTAGATATTGGTCTCACATCTCATCCTCATGTTCCCAAGTAGACTCATTGGCATTATGATGCTCCCACTGAACCCGTACAAGTGGAACTACATTCGACATCAGCTTCCTCTCACTATGGTCTAGGATAGCGACTGGTCTCTCCTCGTATGAAGCATCGACCTGTAAATTAATCTCCTCTGAAGAAATATGAGTGTGGTCTAGCTCATCCCGGAGGTACCTTCTCAGTGAAGAAATGTGGAACACATCATGAATCCTATGGAAGTGCTCCAACGACCTGAGTCTATATGCCACTGGCCCAATCTGCTCGATGATAGGAAATGGCCCAACGTACCTTAGCGCCAAATTTTACTTTTTTCTAAACCTTATTATCCCCTTCATAGGATATACATGTAATAATACCTGATCCCCCATAATAAACTCCCGAAAGAATCGGTTGGCATCGACGTAAGTCTTTTGTCTGTCCAGGCTACCCGTATACGACTTCAAATCATCTCGATCCTGGTAAAAGTATCCTGAATTAATTATGACAAGAGTAGCTTGTCGTCCCATACCTTTAGCCAACATGTAGGAGAACGACTACTATACAAAGCCTCAAATGGAGCCTTGCCAATAGTGAATTGATTGAAATTAATATACGCAAACTCCACAAGTGGAAGGTACTTCTCCCAACCTCCACTAAAATGAAGGTTACACATTCGCAACATATCCTCTAACATCTGATTCCCCCTCTTAGTCTGCCCATCCGTCTGGGGTAATAGGCCATACTTAATCGCAACTCTATACCCGCGGTCTCTTCAAAAGCTCTCCCAAAAGTGAGAGATAAAGATCTTGTCCCTGTCGGACACAATATTGAGTGGTACCTCATGCAGTCGTACTATCTCAGCAATACAAATCTGGGCATACTATCCAGTTGTATAATCTATCTGAACTGATAGGAGTGGGCTACCTTGGTTAACCTATCCACTATCACCCACTTAGAATCGTGACCCCTCTGAGATGTAGGCAACCCAGTGATAAAATCAATGGAAATCCTTCCCTATTTCCACATAGGAATATCTAACAGCTGAAGAATTCCCCGTCGGCTTCTAATGATCCACCTTTACTAGTTGACATGTGGTACACCTCTAGACAAGCCCTGCAATGTCTTTCTTCATTCCACCTTGGTGATAACTCAAAACGTCACATTTCTTCCAAGAACAGTCCAACACTTCGAGTCTATATTGTAACGGCTACCATACTTCTTATAGTGAGAAAGGTCCCCACTTCTCCCAGTACCTCTTCCTTCCTTTTTAAATCATCTTCTTCCTTCGTGGAAGACATCTGTAATTATACCCGACTACTCGCGTCAGACTTCAAAATATTTTAATTTGTTATGGTGTAACTCTTATCATATTGCTCCCCTATACCGAGTATCTGTTGATTATTCTCAAAAATCTATAATGTACATTCCTTGTACTTTCCACCCTTATAATTTTTTTATTTTTTATTTTCCATCTACTTCTTGGTCTGTGGTGATACACCTTGCTTATTGAGAAACTTTGTTACCCCTTTGTCTCATTCTAATTCTACCTCAGATTAATCCACACGGATATGTTTATTCATACGTCTCCACCTTTTCTTTTTATGAATGTCATACATTCGACTCCTCGTGCATTTATGCACAAACATACTAGACGTGATATTTTTGTCTCAAACTATGCCTCACATAATTGGCATGACTATAGGTAAGATTACACTCAACCACCATACAATTACATTTTAATCATTCCCTAGGTTGTCCCACCGATCTATTCTTAGTTTAAATGTTCTACAATGTTTTCTTACATTAACACTAAACGGCTCTACCGACCTTAAATCGTAATAAAGCTTTTAAATCATAGCTATAACTACACATACTTATATTAACTGTGGTATAAAACCCATGTACTAAAGACCAAATATCTCCCAACTCTCGACATTCGCTAAGTTTCATGCGTGGGATGTCTCGCGAAGCGAAATCCAAATAAGGAACCCCCCGATACACTACTAACTAGCATTGTCGTTTGTCGAGATCTGTCAGGACCTTAGTACATAAACTTTACCCCAAATTCCCATCTCCTGACATAAAAAGTCTACTTGTCCACTCTCATGTCACTAAAGACTATAAACAAAGCGGTGCTCATTATTGTCACTAAGTCCTCGGTCCTAAATTAATAACTAGCTAAACCTCTTGGCTTGATAATAAATCAATATACCCTAAATCACATCAGTAAACATCCTACTCATCGGGATCTAATTACTAAGACAACATACTCACAAGAGTCTATAATACAATATGATATATATGCAGGTTCAACCCTCTTTCAAGTGATGCCTTGGAAAATAATATATTTTACCACGAAATAATGAACACAATATTCTTATCATACAATCTACTACCGTTCAAACCCTAGGCATCCAATCACTACTCAAGATACTAATAATATTTTTTACTCTTGTAACACTCAAAAGGAGTAAAACTGCTACCTTAATATAAAAATTATATTGGTGTACACACCCATTCCTGCTTATAAGCACCACAATCAGTACCACTACCTAAAGGTAGATACATTCATAATAAGGCTGCTACCGCGAACGCACTCACTAATCCCGACTCACACTCTAATTGTAGTGATTACATGTCATTTTGTGATGCACCTATGTCACCCAAAACTTACCTTATGCTCATAAGGATAATATAAAAATCTATTTCCATTTGTAACCTACCTTGCCTGGTCAACGGGTTCTTGAGTACAACCCTCGTGCTGGACTAACTCATGATCTGCTGTAATAGTTGTATATCCAGGATCTCATCCTATAGTTTCCACCTTCCTCTCCTTGGGGCTATATTTCTTATTATGGCCCGTCTATTCAAAATGTTAGCAATTTCTAGAGAAACTCTCCTACTTCTGTCCCTGCCCCTACTGGCCTTCCCCGTCTTTCCGTTGGCCCATGCTACCCTGAGGAATGAGATGTTGCTGTTACGAAGGACCCTACTAGTCCCGCCTGAACCCTCCATTATTGGGTTAATAACCTTTGGGCCTAAATCTCTTATCCCGATTCTCCTATTGGAAATTTCATTCTGGTTGCTATTATGCTCAACTGGCAATGATCCAATTTACCTTCCCAGTCTGACTGGTCTCACTTTCTTGCTGTGGATATATTTCATATAGGTGGTCCTACTATTCACATATAGGACACCTTTCTGTACCTTTCCTCTATGGTTGGCCCCATTGGCCATGTCGGGGTGACCTTCTCTCAGACCTAGTATTCTTGGCCTCGATTTCTACCCCTATTATCCCTTTGGCTCCTCTAGCCCTCTGGATCTTATTAGTGGCCATGATCGCCATGACTAAATCTACCAGCACTTGGTAGGTGTTGAATTTATTTGAATCATGTAAATGGGTTCCCTACTGGGTATACCCTCATGTGGTGCCTCACTAGCTCTGTTAAATCCAGTCTTACCCTTTAACTAGATTCTCCAACTGTCTGGGCACCCTTCTCATGTGGGCATTGATGTAACCTTGCAAATGTATGACCTTGACGACTTTGGCACTATTCTTCCTAGACGGAAATCCATCCGAGCTTGTATATCCTGCCTAAGAGTCCATTATCAACTTACTTGATCTTTTTATTCTCCGTATCCCTTTATTTGGTTATGAAGTTCGCTAAACAAGTCAAAGTCCCTCTCACGACCAGTCTTTATCTGGCCCACTTGTGAAAAGTTCCGAAACTCCATTTGCATCTCTGTCTGAACATTATATGGAAGATATTACAGTCAAACCACACCCAATTTCTCGTTTAATTCCATATATACCGCTATATATGTGGTGACTGACTCACATCGTTCTATGCTGCTCCTATGAGCTAAATTTTTTACATGAAATTTAATCTTGGGTGTCTTTGCACTCCACTATACACCATTTCCTTTTGATTCTCTCTTTCCATTGACCAATCACGCTTCCTCTCTTCTCCAAATTTTTACAAGCGACTCTTAGAAAAAGTCCCTCTAACTCCCTCCCCGGTCAACTATGTTGGGTGAGTCTGAATTTGTACCATTGTTATCTACCACAGTGTTTGGGAAGTTGTTGCTCCTGAGTGCTTATCCTTTTTAGTCTGTCTGAACAATAATTTATGGTGACTTCTATCGCAATCACCATTCCCCGTATACTCTATGGCTTTTGCTGAGTCTTCCCTCCTTCAGTCTTTCTAACGGTCCTCGTGGGTCGTCCTATATTGTTTGGTGTACGAAGCCCAATCGAACTCGCATATGAATCAAATCACTAAACTTAATTGTGGAAGAACATAAGTGACATATGTAGAGGAATACAATAACCATATAGAAAGTATCTATCTCAAAGAACGATAAGTTGAAACGTAAAAATCCGCACAGATCCTAAGGACACTAGCACCTGATGCTCTGATACCATCTATGACACCCTACCTAATTAAATACCGGGTGATCAGTCATTTATTAAATTAAAACTAGTATCTCATTTGGTTCATTCTTAGCATCAGTGTAAAAAACTTTTTAATATTTACTAAGCATCCAGTATTCAAAAAGTTGATGTCAAATTTTTTATCTTTTTAAATTAACATGCAACAAAATAAATAAAATAATTATTTAAACATTCACCATTCAATAACCAAACTCATAGAAAATAAAGTGATAGAATAAATAACTGTGACTGGAATAAACACTTCCAGCCTGAATCCCAAATACAGTAATTCAAAATAAAATCTAGTCCAATCAACTGAAAAATAAAGATGTAAATCCACTATTTCCGAATGATATCTGAATAAGAACGGGAAACATGCCCGAATGAAATAAGTCTCTCATAAGAAGGAAATGATAAGTGTGGAGGCGCCTACTACTGAGATCCCACGACTTCCATAGCAGCTTCATCACGTCATATGATAGGAACTCCTAGGCCCGACGTCCCTACTGGGAACCTAAAATGTTTTTGCAAGAATATAGGTTTGGAGAAAATGGGTTAGAGCCCAAGAAAACATTTGAAAATTTTAGCAAGTGTTTAAAATGAAAAATTAACAGATACTAAATACATGTTAGGTTTACATGTCCTAACTTGAGATCCTCCCCTCTCAACTAATGTGCACACCTAACTAATCTTTCTAACCCATCCTAGTTATACTACCCTGCCTAACTAGTCCAAACCATTTATATCTCTACATAAATGAATTCGTTGCGCCACCCGCATTACCCATATTATATATTATTGCATCACCATATAATTTCCCCAATTATAACTTTCCCATTGGAGATTAAGTTTCCACATACTTAGGTTATTTTAGATGTCACTATCTCTCTCATCTACTTAAGTACACACACAGTAGAATAATTCATAAGTATATATGTATTACTCTCATATATATATATATATATATATCCACTAGGCCGAGCTCCGGTACATGCATACTCTGCTATCAAGTCCCGATATATCACATACTAAATAAAGGACAACCGATTCAGAATCACTCTCGAACCATAAATACAAACGCACAGATATTGGAGGCGAATATAGTTGTAGGCCTTTGGGTTACACACATACCTAACGCACCCAATTGATCGGTCACATCATTGTTCACACAATTAGTGATCAGCCCTAAGTTCTATGTTTTAAGGTACAAGTCTAAAATCACCCAAAATATCTAATCAAGATAAGACCACCCACGATGCGAAACCTCCTGTGATAGCAAGCATCGTAGGTATGTTCATTACACGTAATATCACAATCAACATAATATATGCATGCACTCATCTTATACACACATAGAGTATATTTCAAGTTTATCCAACAAACTAATAATTCACATTTTATTCCCATTTCCCTATATTATTAACATCTCTTGTTAACCGAAGGGATATAAATAATTTAATTAATTATTTCAATAGCCACCCTTAACCCGTACTTACTGGTCCAAAACCTGGAATCATTATCACAAGCCCGAATTATATTTTAACTCCCAATAATCCTTTTTTCGATAAAGTTACATTCTGCCCAGAAATATTAAATGACGATTTGAGGTTTTTCTGAACCTATTTTGAAAATACTTAAAATAAAACGTTGTTCATCACATTATTTTATACAAGAAATCGCGTGCACACAACCAATTTCCTCTTAAAATATACCTAAAATTATCATATAATGTTCATCCTTTTCTTAAAATGATTTTACATGCGTTTGACTTCCAGATTCGTACGAGTTCACTTCATTTGTAATTAGATAGTTGAATCTTCAATTTAATCACATGATTTTATCACATTTCAAAATCATCAATAAACTATATGATCCAAAATCATGAGTTTTATAATCCCTAATGATGTTATGTCAAATTAAAACCTTTTAAATCTGGGTTTGTATCCAAAAATCCTATAATCTTGTATGTATTTCAGCAAACTCATAATTAAGCAAGTTTAAAAAACTTGCCTCTTAGGATGATTCTGAATTTTCTTTTAAGAAGATTATGTAAGTTCCTCCTCCTCGTTCTTCCTAAATTCCGACAGTGTATGGTGGTGGTGCAAGGTGGCTCTAGGCGTTTCTCCTTCTTTAAGACCCTTCACCTCTTGAGAAACTCTTCACTTTCTGCTAAAAGCTCTCACACTTTCTCTCCTTTGATTTTCTCTCACTTTTATTTTTTAATTCCCCATTTGATTATCCAAAGAGTTGGTTTTAAAGTAGTTAATCTCGTATCTCTTCCTAGGTTGAAAATTCAAAGGTCAAAAATTAACTTTTCACTTGCCGGGTCAACCTAGAAATGACCCGGGACCCTATACATATGCCTGATTATAGTTTTTTTTTTTTACTATTTTGACACTTTTAGACACTTTGGAGCACTCAAAATGACCATTTGGATGATCCATTTCTAATTTACCTTTTTATCCCATAATTAATGTCCCGACACGGCTAACACGCGCATCCCGACCAAATGTAACTGCCGTATTTCTCACTCATGAAAATTATAATGTATAAATATTTAATATTCAATATATCTCTCATATAAATAAATATTAACCCTTGTCACGCTTATGTAATCTTTATTTTTTAATCCGGATTAATTTCTAATAATTTTCCCATTTTAATTAAATTAATTCTAATAATAAAAATCATTAAAATTACAAGGTATTACAGGGTGATGAGACTTTCAAGTGAAAATTCGTTTGATTTATGACTCAGTGTATATTTAAAATCTTTCCAATTGAGAGATAATTTATCGATCATAACAACAACCGAAAACTGCTGATCCATTCTCATTCTTTCAAGAATAATATCATGTGCAATTTTTTGTAATTCATGAGTCTCGGCAATAACTGATTTATCATCTATTATCTAAAATTTCAGATAACATCTCAGTGTATATTTTTTAGTTCCAACATGCTTGGTATCATATTTTTTTAAAGGGCTTTCCAAATTTCTTTGGAAGAATTACACGGCATAATAATCCTAAAGATCATCACTTAAAAAAAATTCAAAATATAATCTTTACACAAAAAATATTATCTTCCTAAGTATGAATAGCACTAGCCTCATTAGCCCTAGGAGGTTCAGATGCAGTAGGCTTATTTGACATGATACTGGCTTCTAGGTTTTGTGGTGAGAAAAAATAATATTTTTTTGTCTCCACTTTTTGAAATTTAAGCCTTCAAATTTCAATAGTATGTTAAGACCAGTATGCCCATTGGGTGCAGAGGATTTTCGAAGTCCATAACAGATAAATGAAACACCTTAAAATTATTGTATATAAAATAAGAAAACGGAACGAAATTACCAAATGCAAAAATTCAATAAAAAATTAATGTAGCTGAGTCATGGACTATGTCTCTCTCTTTAAGGTGTTTTAGGACTCTGTCTAAAAAATTGTGTTGCACTCCTTATAATGTCCCTTCACCCCAGGATAAAATAGCCCATAATAGAGAATAATTTCTATCTCATAAAACTATGTACGGTAGGAATTTGATATACTATCACCCATTCACTATTAGTTTCCCATTATCACAATATCAGATTGGGGACGAACTGATTAGGTAAGGAAAAGAGAAAAAATACTCAGAGAGAGAGAGAGAGAGAGTATTTTGTATTATTTTCCTCTATTTTGTAGAGGAAAAATGGTTTTTTAGTGAGAGAGAAAACCATTTTTTTAGAGAGACGTAATTTATTCTTTTTTATTTTTCTTCCCCTGAAAACCAATAGCTTTTGGCTTAAATAATCTGAACAAAAGAAATAGCCATTTAGAGACTACGATTGGGAGAAGAAAATGGAAAAGAATTAGGAAGAAACGGTGGAAGGTTTCTCACACTTTATTAAATCATAAAAAAATATATACAGACAAATGATCTTATCTATCTTTAAAGCAACCTGCTTTTTATTTTTCAAAGTTTCCATAATTATAAAGGCAAAGTTCCTTTTTGTTCCAACAGATATCATGCATGGAAAACAAATGATTTGAAATCAATACTCATTACCATTTGGAATATTGCAACAGTATGGAGACTCACTCCTCTTGGAATCCCATATTTAGATCATAAACAATAGATATGGGAGAGAGGTTGTAGCAGCTCGTATTTTTAAATGTGGGATTAATTAAAATGAAATATGAGAAATTAATTGATAATTATTCTGAATTAAAATAGATATTAACTAGCGAGATAAGAGTTAGTATTTATGGATGTGAATTATATTGAATATTACTCAGTGAGTAAAGTAATGTGTGATTGCGAAGTTATTAGAATTATCGCGAGTGAAAAATACGACAACTCAACTTAATGAGATAGAAAGTAATGTATTTTTAAGTCATTTAAATGGTCATTTCGAGTGTGCCAAAGTATTCAGACGTGTTGAGATAGTTAGAAAAGTCTACTCGGGGGTTTAGTTTGGCTCCTGAGAGGGCATTTTGGTCATTTGTATTTTTGGAGAAATAATACCTACGAATTTTCTAAGTTTCATATATTTGATTAGAGAAGGGGTTTAGGGTTAGTTACGTGAGAAACAAAAAGAAGTTATAGAGAATCCATAGGAGTAAGATGAGAGGAGTTCCAAAGGCTAGAACCACTGTTCCTACACCTTTTGCGCCACCGACACAGCCGGAGCGTAGATCGGAAAGAGAGGAACATGAATATACCCATTTTCTTCAGAGGATCACACCTTCATATTGAGGCAAGTGTTTAATCTTGCAAAACTATAACATGGATGACATCCATGTTAGTGTAGGATGCATCATATAAGAAATTTGTATACTTTGGGTTAAATTGGACGACTTAAATCATAATCTTATGTTGGAAATTGATATACGATTGAACCCTCCATTTATGTAGCATGAAATCCACAAAATTACGTTGAATCTTCATGAAGAAATCTAAGTTTCAAATTTCTTCTTGAATGAAAGTGTTAAAATAGGGTATTTCAGAATTTAATTGGGACTAAATTGATTAATTGATGATTGTTGATGAATTCACGATTCTTGTACATTAGAAATCATTCATAAATGTTGGTATAATGATTGAAGTAATTCATTGGGAGCTTGGGAATGTTTGGTGAAGGTTTTGATGATCGAAAATGGTGAATCCTGTAGGAAAAACTATGCAGAATTCGAGACCTATGGAGGCAAATCGATTGAGCTCTGACCGAGATTGATTCGGAAAGTGAATCGATTGGGACTAGGGCGAATCGATTCGGTTGCCCAGTTTTGGCCAATTTCTTCCTTTTGTTTAGTATCTTTGTGGGAACGTTCAGGATTCAATTGTGGGACTTATTTTTAAACATAATGGGAATATATTGAGACACCAGTATGCCTAGGTGGGGTTTCAGGCTTAGTCTTAAGAGGGGGAATTAAGGGCTAAACTTAAATATGATTAATCGAGTAAAATACCTAATTTGGAGGATAATACGGGTTCCGTGAATTCGAGGGAAATGATGACTTAGACCAGTAGGGTATAGGGAGTTTACCTACAGATATTATGTGTAGAATAAAGGATACCCTTCGAGTGGTGAGAAATACTCGGGAGCGTATGATAATAAGTAAAATTATAAATTATTAAATACGTAGAATGTTAGGGACGTAGATATGCTACGTACATGATATATGATATAGGATGTCTGTATGCCTATATTGTTGATATGTATATATATATATATATATATATATATATATAGAGAGAGAGAGAGAGAGAGAGAGAAAGAGAGAGAGAGAGAATACCTATTGCTTGATTTATTATGTTATGACATACCTACATTGCTTGCTATCGGGAAGAGGTTTTGTGTTGTGGACGGTCTTCTCCTGACGAGCCCACTGGGGGATTTTAGACTCGTACCCTGAGCACAGGACCATGGACATGTGCTATGTGAGAGTATAATAATTTCGAAGGTTGAATGGGTGCGTTGGTATCTGCGTGATCCATTTGGTTGGGGATTATGTTTCCTTCATAATATGTGTGATTTGTATTTATGGTTCGAGGGTGACACCGAACCGATTGTCCTTATTTAATACGTGATGTACCAGAACATGATAGAAGAGTATGCATGCACCGCAATTGGGCCTCAGGGTGCTGTATTAGTATATATATATATATATATATATATATATATATATATTCTTCTGATTATTCTACTGTGTGGACTTAGTAGATAAGTAAGATCGTAGAATCTAAAATAATTTAGTATGTGAACACTTAACCATTAAATGAGAAAAGCTTTGTGTGTGATACAAAAAGGAATAATTATATTTAATAAATGGATTGCGTGGGAAATGTGGGTGGACATTATGAGTTAGAGTTACAAGAGTTATAATTACAAACTAGTAGGTGTTGTGATAGTAACTATGGGAGTTTAGAGGTAAATTAGGCGTCCACATTAGATGAGAGGTGAGAATCTCAAGAGAGATCCCGAAAAGCTAACATGTATATATTATTTTCTTTACAACATTTCTAAATACTTGCTAAACTGTTTTAAAATACTTTCACTCGGGATCTGTCCCAATTCTTGCAAATCTATTTTCTATGTGCAACTATTTTAGGTGTCGATCCACAGGGATGCCAGTCATAGGAGTCAGTTGATTTGACTTGCTGCAGGTATTGTGAAAGTTGTAGGTCCTCAATATTAGATGTCTCCACATCTATCCATTAAGTTTCTGATGTAGTTATTTCAGTTAGGGCATGTTGCCCATTTTTAAATACCATTAATTCATGAGATATTACACTTTTTTGTTTCAGTTGATGGGATTTGGATTTAGAATTTGGTTATTTGTATTGAGGCATTTAACTGGAACGTTTATTCAAGTATTATTTATTCAATCAGATGGTTTCTCAATTTTATTAGTTTAATCAGGAGAATGGTGAATGTGGTTAATGGTTTAATTATTGGTTATCAATTTGAATGATGAAAAGGTTTTGACACTAGCTTAATTACCTATTAGGTAGTTAATAAAGTAAATTATTTCGACATTGATGGCAAGAATGAATCAACTGGATATTATGATTTAATTTAATAAATGACTAATCATTCGATATTTAATTGAGCGGTGTGTCATAGAGGTATAATTACTTTCAAACTTGATGTGTTTAAATTAATGAAGTGATCCCCTAATTTTAAACCATTTAATATTAGGCGAACATCAAAAGATGTTTGGGTAAAGTTCCCAGGATTGAACATAGTGTATTGGAAGCCAAGAATCCTTTTTAGATTGAAAGATGTTCAGGATCTCTAATCAAAGTAGATCAAGCTACAATGGCCAAATTGTTTGTCCATTATTATAGAGTATTAATAGATATGGAATTGGTGGATGAGGACCCCTAACATTAATCATAATTAAGAGGATTGATTTCATCTTTGAATGTGAGGTTATTTATGAGAAGTTACCTCCTAGATGTAGTCACCATAGGGTGAATGTCCATTGGGTCACTGAATGTAGGATGATTAGAAGGATACATGTTAACGATACTATTGACTTTACCATTAAACCTAATACTAACAGTTGGTCTAAGTCAAGAACTTATTGCGGTAACGAAGTTTGGAAACCAGTATTAAATAAAGTACAAGCTAGTACTTTTGAAGTAAGAAATTTCTCAAGAAACTCTAACCCTACTCCTGCAACTGTCTTTTCTCCTATCATTGGTGTTGCTCGAGCAAATAACGTCTTCAATGATCCCCATCCACTTGATTAAGAAGACCATTCCCCTATAGTGTTGTTATTTCGAATGAGAAGTTGAATGATGCAATTCCTTATAAGGATACTTTAATGATCCTTCTCAAGCTGAGTTTGAAGGGGTATTGAATGGAGATAAATAAGTAAAAGATGAAGAAACCTATGCGCACTACTTCCTGAATGAATATTGGGCTAATATGGTTGAAGAAGATGTTGATTATAATATTATTCACTCGGGACCTCTTCTTGATATGAGTATTGATCTTAAAATTGCATACGTGTTATAACATGCCAGCTGTTATAAAATTGCATACGTGATATGAGTATTGATCTTAAAATTCACTCGGGACCTCTTTGATATTTTATCGTATTGCTTTTCTTATGTGAATGAAAAGAGATAGATATTAATAAACATGCGATCTTGACATTATTCATTGGATAATAGCGTTGTGCGATAATTTAATAGGGAAATTTTTGTATTTTCACTATGTTGTTATTGTAATTTTGGAAGTTCAAGTGTTTAAGGAAAGTTAAATTCCAAATTAAAGGGGCCTGGGTTTTCTTATGATAGATGAACTCTCATTGTCTTTTAAGATTATTTGTTTAAGTAGTATTTTATAGCAATAGGGTCTGAGCTGTTTGGTTTTATGGTTGGCATTTTTGGCTTTGGTGATATATCGATGGGATTTAAGACATGAAGTTTTTTGTATTCTTGTAGTCTTAGTCAACATTGATGTTATAAACAACTACATTTGAATAAGTTTATAGGAAAATGCATTTGATGAAATTGATAGTCATCATCACATAAGCCTATGTTCCCTGATCTCAAAGTGTTAAAACATGAAATACCTTCCCTTAAGGTCATTTTTTAAGATTTCTATATGAATATATGTATACATCTCTCTCTCTCTCTCTCTCTATATATATATATATATATATATATATATTCTATTACTTTGCTTATTGTTTATTTGAGCCTTTGTTAAAATCATCAGCATAACAAAACCAAAGTTGAAAGCCAAAATCATTTTGTCTAACGTTTATTTGTTCTGTTTGTACTTTGACAGATCATCGATCGATACATGATTTTCATGATTTGTTTGAACTAAACACCAAAGAAAAAATCCATTATGTTGGTTTGGGCACTTAATAGGTTGATCCTGGTCTCGTTGGCCAAGTTTTTGAATATATATATATGTTGATGTAAAAAATTAGATCATATCTAATTATTCAATCACAGATAAATAAATGAGACAAAGAATTTTTAAAGTGGTTCAACCTTATAAGAATGACCTACATCCACTGTTATGTTATTGCTGATTGTTTGGGAATTCTCGGTTACAAGTTATATCAAGAAATCCTGGTCCCTTTACAATGAGGATTGTACAATGTATTTATAGCCCTGAGGCTGTAATGTGAAAGGGTAATACATTAAATGATGTACATATGAAAGGGTAATACATTCAATGCCCCTTAAGCGTATGCGTCTAAATGATAAGCATTTAATGAACAGTCAAACTGTTGGTTATCCTGCTATTAATGCTTTGTTCGAGGTGCAGCTCAGACCGCCTGAGTTGCTCGGACCGCCTAAGCTTCTCGGTACTCAAGAGTTCCTCGGAGAGTCCTTGTTCCTCGGAGCGTATGAGTTCCTCGGGGAATCAGTGTTCCTCATTGTAGTATGGTTCCTCGGAGCATGTGAGTTCCTCGGAAGTGTTTGTTGTTGCCACGTAGATTGCCACGTGTCTTCACTTTATTGAGCCATGTCAGCAGACTAAATTTGGTATCAACAGAAGCCCCCAATGTTTCATAGTTCGAACTTTGAGGAGTGTGGAACATTCTTTCTCGAAATATGGTAGTTTTAAATGGTCATCCTGAAATTTAGGAGTCTTTTGTATTTATTTCTCCTTCTAAATTCGTAGAATCAGGCTTTTTTGAATTTTTATAACCGCCTCGATCTCTGCATACTTTTTGTCCTTCTAGACGTCAGTAGCGTAATCGTTTCTTTTTGTAATCATTACTTTACCGTTTCCCAAGGCAGAGTATTTAAGCGTCACAGACAATCCCATCGTCTTCTTCTTTTTCAAATTTGTATCTTCGAATTTTCCATTGTCTTACTCTCTTGTGCGTTCATCCTTTTCATCTTTCGTTGTCAACAGATCCACTCTTTTTCTGTAAGATCTTATTCCTTCTTCTTCATTTCCTTTATTCATCATGGTTTACCCTGTTGAATCTCTTGATAAATTTTGCTCTGATTTTTTTATTCCCTCCTGGGTTGTTCTGGAAGAGCTTTCTGAGCCTTCTGACTATTTCTGTTTGGCTGAGGGACATTGGTTCCCCAGTCTCTTTGTTGCTGAGTGTGGATTTTCTTTTCCGCCCAATCCTCTATGTCTGGAATTTTGTCAATATTTTGACGTTGTTCCTGCAAGAATAGCCCCCAATACATGGAGAATAGTTAATGGGGTTCATAGGTTAAATTAAATTCATGGAACTCGCATAGGAATTCCAGAAATCATGTTTTGTTATAGATGGGCAGTGGGTGATAACACTTTTTATTTAAAAACTAGATTTTTAAATAGGGATTTAGTGGTCAATCTCCCGGATGCCAATATGGACTATTTTGAGCACGGAGTTGTTATAAAAAATTGTCAACATGATCCTTTATCTGGAGATGAAGTTTATCAGGGTCCCAGATGCCCTCCCTATGGCAATGGGATAGGTTATTTTTAGTTCATTTTATTTATTTTGAAATTATGCTTCTTCTATGTTTGATAAAATGTGCCACTAATATTTTAATGTTTATTTATTTGCAGTTGATAGCAAAAGAAAGTGTCCAAAAGAGGCAGACGTTAACATAAGACATTTGAAACTTATCTGGAGTTTGCATCAGTCTGTTGCCGACGATCACATTAGGTCAGCTTCATATCTGCTGCAGTACAAGATCTACACCACTTCTTTTACTGCTCATCCGGTAATAAGCGACGCAGAGCCAGTACCAGCCTCTACCAGTTCTTCACCTGAGTCACACGTTCCTTTAAGTGAAAGGATGAAAAAGAGAAGACCTCCCACCCTTTTTGAGAAACCTGCCTCTGGTGCTGGAGAGGCAAAAAGAAGTAAGATTGCCATCCCAAGGGAGGGGACAAAGAAAACTGATGCACCTTCCTCGGCTGCCCCTATTGTGAAGGCTGTCGAGAAGCCCCAAGTGGCTCCGAGCAAGTCTGCTGCTCCAGGAGAAGTGATTGTAATATCACCGACCAAGAGTTCCTCCTCGGTTGAATCTATTCCTGCTCCCCCGAGGAAGCTGAAGAAGAGCTCCTCGGTCAATTTGGCTGACACCGTCTCTCAGCCCCCGACTAGTGGAGTTCCCACTTTTGTTCCCCCGAGCTCTACCATGAGCTCGGTGAAGACTTGGATCATTCCCGAGATCCAAGGTATTGAGGAGAACCTTTCTCGGGACATGGTCACCTCATTGGCTGCTCGCCATATTGCTTCTGTAAGTCTTATTACTTTGAACTTTTCATCTTTCCCTTGTTATATCTGTCTCTGACTTACTTTCATTTTCTTTTCACAGTTGGTGAGATGCTTCAATACAATTTTGAAGAAAGATGAAGCAATTAAAGCTTTAAGCTCCTCATCTGGTATGGAGGAAGCTCTCGTGGGCCTAAGGCAGTCTTTGGAAGATTCTCGTCTAAAGTACGATGCTGATAAGGCAATTTAGGAGAAGAAACATACCTCCACCGAGCAGGAGAAAGCTCAAATTGTTGAAGTCTCTAAGGAATTGGAGAAGAGAATAAAGGACTTGGAAGGGAAAAATAAAGAGCTCGAACGGAAGATCAAGAATGCTGAGGAGTTTGAAAATAAACTCAAGGTTGCCGAGGAAGAATTAATCCAACTTCATGAAGTAAGTCGGCAGAAGGAGGAGGTGGAGAATAAATTGAAGACTGCTGAAAACCTTCTGTCCGAGAAGCTTTCCTCAGAGAAGTTAAAGAGAAAATTGGCTGTGAAGAAGTCTTTCAGTGCTGGCTGGGACAAGGGGTGAAACAAGGGATTGGCTTCCATGATGTCGCAAGTAGAATATGGCAGCCTCAAGTACTTTAGGGATGGATGGGTCGCTGCTCTACAGGAGATGAAAGTGGATGAAAATTCTGAGCTCTTTCAACGACACATCCCTGGTCCCCCTCCAACTCCTGAAGACGAAGAGTCTTCCATGGTGATGGGAGATCAAGTTTCTCATCCCCTAGCCATCCAGCATACAAATGAGGAACTCGCTACTTCCTCCGAGCAACCTCCAGCACTTCCCCAGCTACTATCTGCTCCATCCGAGCAACCTACCTCCTCGTCCCAGCCTCTCGAGATAGTTTTGGGAGACAAGGAAAAGGTGTAGAGTTGTTCGGGTTTATCTCTATTTTATTTTTCCTTTGTCAAATGTAACCATGAACATGTAACTCTGAATTTTGTGATATAATAAAACTTGAACTTTTATTTTTGAATACTGTTGTCTCTTCATCATGCTCTGTTTTGATTATTGCTTTTTCTTCCTCTGCTAGTTTCTGGCCAGGATGGAATTACTGTCTACTCATGATACAAGGCTGTTGCGGCAATGCAATGAATATTTTAAGGCTAGTCACACAGATCTGAATGCAGCACAAATCGTCGACATCCTCGGCCAAGATGCTTCGGAACAGGCAATGGAGGCCTACCAATACTTGAAGTGTCTGCTTGATCGTGAGGTGGCCAATAATGTGGCCTATTATGACATGATTGAGGATCTCCAAGGCATTCTTGAAGACCTTCAACAATAATATAAGGAATTCACCGCCCTCTTGCACGAGGGGTACGAGAATAAGTACCAGCAAATCGTTGCCGACAAAGGATATGAGAATCGTTTTGCTGGCTACGATGTGAGGGAGAGAACTCTGAGGGCTGAGGTCGAGGAGTGCAGACAAATAGCTGAATTATTAGAGCAAGAAAATAACAACCTGCAAAAAGAGTTGTCACAGTTGAAGTCTGTAGCTTCCACTTCAAAAGCCTTGATCCCAGTGACTGATGAGGGGTTCTCGTTCTTGGAGGTTGAGAACGCCAACTTGAGGGACGAATTGGAGACCTTGAAGAGAGCTGGCCCCTTTACATCTTCTCGTGAAAGAGCAAGAGCTCCTCGAGGACGAGCAAGAGCAGCTCGAATTCCTGTCGAGGAATAGAGGACTCAATCTGCTTTGGAGAACCAAGCATTCCAATTAATGGCAAAAAACCACGCGTTGGCTGAAATGTCAAAGAAGACAGGGAACTGGAAGAGCAGCTTTCTGCACAAAAGTCAGTCTTGGAGAATAAGGAACTCTTCATCAAAAATATCCACGAGCAACTGGAAAGATTGACATATCAATTCCACAAACAGCCAAGGGAGTTCTGGATGGTTGGGTACAACGAGGCTCTCTACCACTTGGACGA
Organism: Sambucus nigra; assembly: GCA_949130495.1. NCBI lineage: Eukaryota > Viridiplantae > Streptophyta > Magnoliopsida > Dipsacales > Adoxaceae > Sambucus > Sambucus nigra. The sequence goes on along the minus strand of OX422207.1, from coordinate 98,964,638 downwards.
TCGTATCCAGAATGCCAATAATGAGGGCTACAAGCAAGGATGGTTGAATGCCTTAGGTGTGCTGCAACTCGAACAGGGTCATTACCTGTGGGATTACCATAATCCTGGGCTGCTCGACCTTCCAGTGCCACTATTCAAGCTTGACATGAGTTGGATCCCTGCTCGGGCCATCCCTCAGTGCTTAATTTCCAAATATCTCGAAGACTACAATCTCCATTCAAATGTCAAGATATCTCGTCCCGAGAACCTCCTAGATCGACCATCCGTGATGAATATCAGGATGTTAAAAGATTTGAACTTTATAAATTCTCCTCTTACTTTAAATGATCCGCCTGTTGGAGAGGAACCTGTTACAAAAGCAGAGGGGAAGAAACCAATAGAGTAGGAATTTTGATTTAATAGTTTGTATACATTTCATTATCAATGTAATCTGTTTTTGGATTTAATGAAAGACTTTTATTTTTGTTCGCAATCTTAATTGCTATTGTCTTGTAAAACGCTTTACATCTGTGCATGTGTATCTGTTAAAAAGATAACAATATTGTGTTGTTTGTCGATCAACTGATTGTCAACTAGCTTGAATTTGTGGTAGTCATTTTAAAAAGTTACTAAGTTGTTCCTCGACCAACTTACTAAGTTGTTTCTCGACCAACTTACTAAGTTGTTTCTTGACCAACTTAGTAATAATTTTAAAAAGTCACGAGTATCAATAATTTTGCTTGATTATTTTCTCGTAATCATAAAATGTTTCCGACCAACCAAGGTCGGTAAATTTTCCTTTTTGACCAACCGTAGTTAGTGGGTTTTTATCCCCGACCAGCCATAGTTAGTGGATTTTTTCTCTACGAGCAACTTTGGCACTTTTTGAAATAATTTTACCTCCCGACCAACTCAAGTTGGCATTTTCGAGAATATATTTACTTCCTAACCGACATAAGTTGGCATTTTTAGGAATACTTTTACTTCCCGAGGAACATATAGTTTTACTTCCCGTAAGAATACAAGTAGCTTTACTTCCCGAAGGAATACCGGTAGCTTTACTTCCCGGAGGAATACATGTAGCTTTACTTCCCGGAGTAATATATGTAGCTTTACTTCCCGGAGGAATACAGGTAGCTTTACTTCCCGGAGGAGTACAGGTAGCTTTACTTCCCGGAGGAATACAAGTTTTACTTCCCGGAGGAATATAGGTATCTTTACTTCTCGGAGGAATACAAGTTTTACTTCCCGGAGGAATATAAGTTTTACTTCCCGGAGGAATAATAGTTTTACTTCCCGGAGGAATACATTTGTTTCTCGACCAACCTTAGTTGGCATTTTCGAGAAAATTTTTGAGTAGCCCGAGTTTTGCCGAGTAGTGTGTAGTAGTACTAGTATTCCCCAAAAAACTTTCAATAAAAAGAGAGATTATCCATTACTGATAATACTTGCGCAGGTGCTCTGCGTTCCATGCATTCTTAAACTCCTCCCCTTCTAAAGTTGCTATTCGATAAATTCCTGGTCGAACAACTTCTGTAACTCGGTATGGTCCATGCCAGTTTGCCTCCAGTTTGTTGTGCTTTAGAATCACTTTCTTCAGTACATAGTCTCCTTCTTTCAGATCGCACTTCTTCACTCTCTTGTTGTAGAACAAAGTTGTTCTCTGCTGGTAAGCAGCATTTCTAATGGCTGCTTCTTCTCTAACTTCCTCGAGAATGTCTAAATCCAATCTTCTCATTAAGTCACTGACGGGGGAATTGAAATTCAGTACCCTGTGTGTTGGGAGGCCCAACTCGGCAGGTATAACAGCTTCACTTCCAAATGCTAGCATATATGGAGATTCTCCAGTTGCTACTCGGGGAGTAGTTCGGTAAGCCCACAGTACTGACTGTAACTCGTTAATCCAATTTGCTTTCGCATCGTCCAGTCTTTTCTTCCAGCCATTCAGCAGCATTCTGTTTGTCACTTTAGTTTTTCCATTGCTTTGAGGATGGCCTGGTGCTGAGTGGATCTTCAAAATGTTTGACTGATGACAATAGGCAGCAAACTCCTCGTTATCAAATTATGTTCCATGGTCTATGATGAAAGAACGAGGAAGACCATATCGACAGATGATGTTCTTCCAAACAAATTTATACACCTTGTCGTACGTCATATCGATGAGAGGCTCAGCTTTAACCCACTTAGTAAAATAATCCACTGCGACGACGAGGTATTTGAATCTTCCTCTGGTCGTTGGCAGTGGCCCGACAAAATCTATTCCCCACATGGCAAATGGCCAAGGGGAAGTTATGGGTGTCAACAATGCTTGTGGAGTTCTTCGGATGGAGGAAAAGCGCTGACACTTTTCACATTTATTGGCATAGGCTATACAATCAGCCCTCATCATTGGCCAGTAGTATCCCTGCGTCATCACCTTTTGTAAAAGCGTCTGACCTTCTACATGGGCTCCACAGGACCCTTCATGGACCTCTTCAATTAAATCTTTCACCTCGGTGGGATGTACACATCTCTGTAAACCTGTCATAATTCCTCGTCTATATAGAATACCGTTAGTTAATACATATCGAGCAGCTTTAAACTTCAATTTCTTGGCTGCGAGCTTATCAATTGGTAATTCTCCCTCTTCAATATGTGCCCTGATGGGATCCATCCAAGATGGTCCTTAATCAAGGGTAATAAAGTTCATCGTCAAATCTTCATCTATACTCCGACCAGCTAAAACTTTAATTGGGATTATTCTCCGGAGCTCGGTACGAGTAGCTAAGGCTAATCGAGCTAGGGCGTCTGCTCTCGCATTCTCCATTCTCGGTATTCTGACCAACTGAATAGCAGTAAATTCCGACACCAGCTTCTTTTCCTTTGCATGATATCTGATCATTAATTCTCCTTTGACTGCATATACTCCCATCATTTGGTTTACGATCAATTGAGAATCACTGAAAATAATAACCTGTTGCGCCTCCATAATTTTTGCCAAACTAAGACCTGCAATCATGGCCTCATACTCAACCTCATTATTGGAAGCTTTGAATTGGAAACTTAGGGCGTATTCCATGTCGACCTCGTCCGGAGTGCTCAAAACTACCCCTGCCCCACTGCCTGTTGTGCAAGATGAGCCATCTACATATAGCCTCCATATAGGTAACTCGTCTTCAAACTTCTGATCTGACGGAGTTCCCCGGTGAAATATTTGTTGCTTCCTTTCATCCTGCCCTGATGTTTCTTGCTCTTCGTCGATCATCTTTTCTTGCCCTTTTACCAACCGGAGTTAGTCTGAGCTCGAATTTGATGATCCTGTAACATCCACTTGCCCTTTTACCAACCTAAGTTGGTCTGAGCTTATGTTTGATGATCCTGTAACATCCACAGGTTAATTAGTGAGTAGCTTTTGCTCCTCGGGGGTATCAGGATAGGTGAACTCTGCTAAAAAATTTGCTACCGCTTGCCCTTTCAGCGATGATCTGGGTTCATAAACTATATCATATTCACCAAGTTCTATTGCCCAGTACATCAATCTCCCTGATTTTTCTGGTTTATGAAGAGCTTGCCTCAACGGCATATCAGTATATAAGACTATAGTATGAGCTTGGAAGTATGGCCTCATTCTCATACTCGCCTCAATCAGCGCCAGGGCTAACTTTTCCGGTCTTGGATATCTGATCTCTGCTCCTCGGAAGGCCTTTCTTGTGTAATAGATTGGTTTTTATACTCCATTCTCCACTCTTATTAACGCCGAGCTAACTGCATTCTCCGATACTGCTAGATACAAGTACAATTTTTCTCCCATCACCGACCTGGACAACAGTGGAGGTGCTCCCAAGTATTTCTTCAAGTCTTGAAAAGCCTTCTCACATTCATCATTCCACTCAAAAGTCTTTCGTAGTGTCTTGAAGAATGGGAAACATCGATCAGTTGCTCGTGATATAAATCTGTTGAGTGCTGCTACTCGTCTTGTAAGACTTTGCACCTCTTTCTTCGTTGTTGGTGATCGCAACCCTAATAGAGCTTTGATCTTTTCAGAATTTGCCTCAATGCCTCGTTGATTGACAATATACCCGAGAAACATGCCTTCTCGTACTCCAAATATGCACTTCGTCGGGTTCAGTTTCATTTGGTATTTATTCAGTTGATCAAAAGTCTGACTTAAGTCAACTAGATGATCGACAACTTTCTTGCTCTTCGTCAGCATATTGTCAACATAGACTTCCATATTGCAACTGATTTGTTCTGCAAACACCTTGTTCATCAGCCGCTGATATGTAGTACCTGCATTTTTCAAACCAAAAGGCATAACATTATAATAATGTACCCGAGAAACATGCCTTCTCGTACTCCAAATATGCACTTCGTTGGGTTTAGTTTCATTTGGTATTTATCCAATTGATCAAAAGTCTGACTTAAGTCAACTAGATGATCGGCATCTTTCTTGCTCTTCGTCAGCATATCGTCAACATAGACTTCCATATTGCAACAGATTTGTTCTGCAAACACCTTGTTCATCAGCCGCTGATATGTTGCACCTGCATTTTTCAAACCAAAAGGCATAACATTATAACAATAAGTTCCCCTAGGGGTAATGAAAGAAGTACTCTCCCTCTCTTCAGGTTTCATTTTAATCTAATTATAGCCAGAATAAGCATCCATGAAGCTCAGCAGCTCGTGTCCCGAGGTAGCATCCACTAGTTGATTAATTTGGGGCAGTGGAAAATGATCCTTTGGGCATGCTTTGTTGAGGTCGGTGAAGTCTACACACTTCCTCCATTTGTTATTCTTCTTCTTCACCATCACCACATTTGCTAACCAGTTCAATAAAGCAGGCTTTCTGGAGCTTCTCGACTTCCTCCTGTATAGCTTGATTATTCTCGAGGGTGAATACTCTTCTTCTCTGCTTCACAGTCTTGATCTCCTTATTCACATTGAGTTCGTGACATAAGAAATTTGGGTCTATCTCAGGCATATCCTCATGACTCCATGCAAAATTTTGTTTTCTACTTCTAAGGAAAGTTATCAATTCCTGTTTTAGTGAGGCTTCCAACGATGAACCTACTTGAGTAGTTCGTTCAGGGTGCTCGTCGTCCAGAATGATGTTTTCAGTAGCTTCCACCACTTGACCCTTCATGAGTTGCGACTCATCTCTAGGATCCAATGTTTCAATTTCTGCACCTTCATCCACTTGATATGTAGTCATCTTTTTCCTTGATTCCTCCAGTTCCTCTTGCTCGACGGATGAATAATAGCATTCCTGAGCTACTTTCTAATCACCTTTCAAAACTCCTACTCCAAAATTTGTTGGAAATTTTAGGCATTGATGTACTGTAGATGGTACAGCCTCGAACTTCTTCAATCCTACTCTTCCCATGATGATATTGTATGATGATTGAAAATTCTTATCCATCACAAAGAAACGTATTCTTTCTGTTCGACATGCAGACCACGTACCAATGAATATATCCAACTTGATCGTCCCAAGTGGAAATACTTTCTCGCCAGCAAAGCCGAGGAGGGGTCTATGATAAGGCTCCAGTTGAGATAGTTTTAGATTTAAGCTATCGAAGAACGAGTAGAACATGATGTCTGCCGAGCTACTATTGTCGACCAGTACTCTTGAAATTATTACTTACTTCATCCTCATTTTGATCACCAATGGGTCATCATGAGGATATAAAACACATGCGAGGTCATTCTTTGAGAAACCAATGGCCAATTTCTCTTTATTTACCTTTCTCGGGCGATCTTCCTCAGCTAGATTTATTCGTTCAATGTATGAGCAAGCTTGAGCCTCACAGAGGTAAGTTTTTCTCTCGGTAGTAAGGCTCCTCCTCCTGAATCTCCACCTGTTATAACATTACAGTCAAATGACCCAAAGCGTATTAAAAATACCCCACGTTCTGGCTGCCTTGGTCTCTTGGGAAGATCGGGGTCGTCTTCTGGATCAACTTCATGGTTTCTCTTCTTGTTCTCCTCTGCTCTACGAGGATATCTAAACCTCTCTCTTGCTCGGTCGTTGTTTATTCTATCGCTTCCACGATCAACATACTTTTCCAGTTTTCCTCGTCTGATGAGTGTTTCAATCTCATTTTGAAGAGTTATGCAATTTTTAGTCATATGGCCATGATCTTTATGAAACTCGCAATACTTTGCCTTATTCCTCTTATCAGGGTCTGCCTTCATTTTTTCTTTCCAGTTTAATTCCTCGTTGTTCTTGACTTCTTCTAGAACATGGTTGATATCCTTCTTCAAAGGAGTATAATTATCGAATTTTTTCATTGCATCCCATACCGACCTTGTTCTTGAATGTTTGTCATTACCATTGTTCTTATGCTCTTTCTTCTTAGCTTTATCACCTTCCACCTTGGTTTCTTTGGCATCCATGTTCTTCTTCGCATCCATAGCCTCCTTGGCATTCATAATCGTGGACGCTTTTCCCATCAGTTCTGACATGGTTCTAGGTGGATCTTTGGCCAAAGTGTAGTACAACTTATTGGGCAGTAGTCCACTCATCAAGGCGGTAATCGTCGTCTTCTCCTCATAATTAATTACTTCGAGTTTCTCGTTATTAAAATGAGTTATATAATCTCTGGTACTCTCACCAGCCTTTTGTCTAACACTTAACAAATGTGCTACTCGTTTAACCGGATTTGCCCCAAAATAGAAATTCCCAATGAATAACACGGCCAGTTGAAGAAAAGTTGAGATCTTACCCCGACGAAGATTATTATACCATATTTGAGCAGATCCGGTAAGCGTTCCCGAGAATACCCTACATCTCATCTCATCTGGAACAACATAGATGTCGGCTGCAGCTTGGTATTATTCTATATGAAGGACGGGGTCAGTCTTTCCATCATATTTGGGGGTCACAACAGGTGCTTTGAATTTTGATGGTGTTGGAAAATCTATAATGGCCTGGACAAAAGGTGTTCCTCCAACTAAGGTTCATTGTAGAGGGTTCTTATCTTTAACCATTTCCCCCAATCTATCCTCCAGCCTTTGAATAGAGCCTTTCCATGCATCATTTCCTTCATCGGGTCTGTTGGTTCGAGCAACTAATCGCGTTGAGGTGGCTTCCTGGGATCTATCTTGACGAGCAACTGGTCGCGACTGGGCAGATCTTTCCCTTAAGTCTGATGGTCGTTGAAAACTCCTCGATGGGGCTCTGGGAGGATTTTTTCTCCTCCTAGGACCTAATCGATCGAAAGGGGATACTCTGCTTAATCTTTCTAGCGCACTGGTCCTTTCTGGGGAGAGAGTGATACGTTGTTCAGTATCTGTGGCCCATACTGATGAAGTTCGTCCAGGTTGATAAGAAAAATCTTCAGACTCCTCATTGCGATATGAATCGGTACGCCTAGTACGCGAAGAAGGTGCACGGGTATTTCTTTGAATACTTCGTGGTTCTGAATGGGTTGGTGCACCGCCATGGAGGGTTTGTATGAGTTGACGCATAGTTTCTTGCATGACGGTCTGGCCCTGAGCCAAATTTGTCATTATTCCAGCCAAATCTGGAATATTTGGCGGAGCAGATGGATTTGGAGGGCTTCCAGCGTTTCGATTGCTAGAGTCTGGAATATCAGCCATTTGTGATGTATTGTTTTTTTATGGAAAACGATATTACCAGTCGTTTCCCACAGACGGCGCCAATCTGTTGATGTAAAAAATTAGATCATATCTAATTATTCAATCACAGATAAATAAATGAGACAAAGAATTTTTAAAGTGGTTCAGCCTTATAAGAATGGCCTACGTCCACTGCTATGTTATTGCTGATTGTTTGGGAATTCTCGATTACAAGTTATATAAAGAAATCCCGGTTCCTTTACAATGAGGATTGTACAATGTATTTATAGCCCTGAGGCTGTAATGTGAAAGGGTAATACATTAAATGATGTACATATGAAAGGGTAATACATTGAATGCCCCTTAAGCGTATGCATCTGAATGATAAGTATTTAATGAACAGTCAAACTGTTGGTTATCCTACTATTAATGCTTTGTTCGAGGTGCAGCTCGAACCGCCTAAGCTTCTCGGTACTCAAGAGTTCCTCAGAGAGTCCTTGTTCCTCGGAGCGTATGAGTTCCTCGGGGAATCAGTGTTCCTCGTTGTAGTATGGTTCCTCGGAGCATGTGAGTTCCTCGGAAGTGTTTGTTGTTGCCACGTAGATTGCCACATGTCTTCACTTTATTGAGCTATGTCAGCAGACTAAATTTGGTATCAACACATATATATATATATATATATATATATATATATATATATATATATATATATATATATATATATATATATATATATATATATATATATATATATATATAACCCGTGCCGATGGCAAGATTTTAAATTTTGTTTTGGTAAATTATCTCAATAACCCGATTTGTCACTCCAACGACACATGTGCTAATTTACCAACAAAAAATGTATACTTAGTGGTTCTAATAGAAAAGGTCATGTCTCCTTCAGTAAATATTTAGTTTATTCAGAATATCTATTTTTATTACCAAAGGTTTCCATGGTCTACATAGTCTAAGCATAATGTTGATTGAGAAAGTGTGCCCGATGCTCTGATGACGTTAACTTATTTTATTCAGATGACAACCCACACCAACTTTTAATTTGATTATCCCTAGAACATACATCTATCTGATTCAAAACATAAATTGAGAAAGCATGAAATCAAAACAGAGTTCCAAAAAAAAACCTTTCGGGTAAAACCTTTTATTCACTTTATAAAATTTACAAATCGAAACATACAAATTTTATAAATGAATATACTATGGTCGTCTCAAGAATCACATAACCGTAACCTTCCTTCAACAATGATCCTCGCAAGAATCACAAGAATTGAAGTCCTCCTTCAGCCTTAGCCTTTGTCTTCAGCAGTGACCCTCTCGGGTTTCATAAGTCAGCCATGGAGATTCCTTCTCCATAAAGGTTGTGTATGCAAGGAGACAAACTACATGGTTTAAACTTGATTCACTCAAATCTATTATGGGAATGTGATTTGTGAATAAAAAAGATTTTTAAAAATAAAAAGGTTGAAAACTTTTGCTAAAGGTCTTCAAAAACAATTCTGGCAAAAGTCTTGACGAAAACAACCACGAAACATGTATTTATAGGACGTTTACAAATTTCTAGGCGGTGGCTCGTTTGATGTTCAATCAAAGTAAAATTCAAATGAGACTTTGAATGAAAAGGAGGATCTCGTTAGAACGATATTCCCATCTCATTTGAATGAGATACACGAACTTTGAAAACTTTTAAATAAAGAAAATGCCCGATTTTTCGAAGAAAAAATCTTGGACCTGTTTTAATAAAAATTAAACATCCCAAAATAAATTCAAGGAATAAATTTAAACTTAATAGAATTATACCTTCATATAGTGGAGATGATTTAAAGTTGGAGATGTTGTATCTGCGGACTTCATCTCGGCATGAATCAAACGATAATTGGATATGCCAAAAATCATGTTAGACTAAACTATGAGAAAATTGTGCTCTTACAAATCTCTCCCTTTTTGGCTATTTCAGTATAAACATAAAACCGAATCCAAATTACGAATAAATATCCCCTAGGACAATGAAAATATCCTAATACCCTCCTAAACCCTCTTAAAAAATGAAGTCTTCAAATCTCCACTTCTTTTTCTTCTTCTATTGGGCACTTTGTCTTCATCGAGTGTAATGCAAATATGATCTTCCAAAAGTACCTACAAACATGAAACAAAGAAAATACCCCGTGATGCATTGAGTTTGACATAAAATAAAAATGCATAAAAATAAAATCACTCCCATACATTAAAGTCATGTAAATCTCCCCCATAATTTGTTCTCCCCCTTTTATTTTTTTTCGAAATAGACAAGGAGTAGAAACTAATTATGAAAAATAGGGAACATCACCAATAACGAAAATATATCATCACAAAGAAATATAAATCAATAATCATGCAATGCTAATATCACAGGCTCCATAAACTATTTTTGAAAATTTTCAATTTTTTTAATTTTTTTTTTGCAAATACAACACACTATGGAGAAATGCAAAAATAACTGAATCATGGAAACAAAATGTAGAGGTGTGAACATATTTTATAGATTGGTCAACGTAGATAATCGTAACATGCGTACCCGAAGTAATGAGATGCCACTAACGCAAGATCTCAAAGTCTACCTTAGGTGTAAAAATAGTGAAGTCAAGTGAAATTGACTATATAATCAAAATCATAAGTGATTTTCCCACCAGTAACACCCAAAACTATATAATGCTTTACGAGATTTTTAAGGATGTGCAAACCCATTGATCTTCGACTAACTCCATCAAAACTCACATGTTAAATTTTTTCACTCAAATATTTTGAAGAAATTAATGCTCATATGAAGCGAAGCATCAATGATCTTACAAATTGTCATGGCACTTCCGTTTTCGTGTCTTTAATCTTTTATGCTCTTTTCTTTTTGCAAATGGTCACTTTTTATGCAAAGTCAATATGTCTTTAGCAGCCCGATTCCTTTGCATAAAATATACAAAATATATCGAATAAATGATTTCCTTTTTTTTTCAATCCAGACAATGGTTCTTACATCCACTTCTTCTATTATCTCGTTTTCATAATTGGTTCGTTTTAATAGCAGGATTGAGATGAAAACACTACAATCGACACGTGAAAGGTAAATGTAATACTCAAACATGTAGAAAATTGGGTCGTTCTTACAATTTGTTCGTGCTCGTGTGCATTTTAGGTGACAAAGAGTCAAACTTGTAGAAAGTTGTAAGAGGGTAGTTTAATTTAGATGGAGGCATAACCCCTTTTGAGTACAGTAATAACAAGTTAACCGAGAACACTCCTGATTAATTACATGACACATGATCACAAACCAGTGAAGATAGACTCAGTTTGAACTCACAAATATCTCGTGTATAACTCAGAAGATAATAAAGATCTCAGAAGTAATTCATTTGGAGAGAGACGAAAGTAAGCATCCTAGATACACCTTGGCAGGCAGCCAAACACACCAACCCTCAAAGATATCTGGTTAGCTATTAAAAGATTCACAATAAATGACAATGGTGGGTGAGTAGAAGCTCTTGATTGTAATAACTCTTCTGTGGCATCTTTTTCTCTCTAATAAATCTCTACAAGGAACTCTGAAAAAACATAAAAATCTCTCTATTTCCTTAGAAGTGGTTGAGGCCCATAAATAGCTCCTTCCCCCACACCACTCTTGAGGTGCCTCAGTATTTTTTACAACTGTGAAAGACATCCTTCATGATTTATGTCACAAAAATTAAATGACTGATGGAGTAGTCAACTCCGCGTTATAAACATTAAATACCAGGACATGCGTTTTGCCTAACCACTGTGCGTCAAGGATTATCATCACAAAGGTGGGCGACGAACTGACTGATAACCCCTAAATACCACAGTGGTTTACTCAAGTGCAGATTTGACATTGTTTAGCTAGCTAGTGACATCACCTACAGCAGATGTGACATTAAGTAGAATGCACAAGTGGTTCACAACTCAACGCACGATGGGACTCAAGGTTGCTCCGCCCAAGGTTCCATGGTTAAGGTCTTTTGGTATTTTACCAGGTGTATCTAAGATGGTCAGGGCAAGAACCAACGGTTCCTTACTTCTCAATCCTCCAAACCTAGTGCCTTTGAAGTTCCCACGATAAGGTCAATCGATAGAGCATAAAATCTCTCTGAGACCCTGCCAGGCCTGGTCTCTCGAGAGTACCGTTTGACCTCACACTAAATAATCATTATAATAGTTATAGCTCATAGTCAATATAAATAAAGGATACAACATGACTAAGTAAGATAACAAAGCTTAAAGGATGAGAAATCTCGGTCACTTTTTCGCTGGAAGATCTCCCTGTGCTGCCATGCTGAGCTGCCTCACTTGAGCTACCACACTGAGCTTCCTCGCTTGAGTTTCCTCGCTGCCTTAATCCCTCGAGTCTGTTGTATTAGCTGGGGGAGATTATCTCTAACCTCACGATTATCTTTAATCCCCCTATATTTTCCCCTTCGTGCAGAGATTTGTTGTGGGAAAAAGGAATGTCTGCACGAAAACTTCTCAATCCGATGAATAGTCTCTTTATAAAAAAATCTTGCATCTTTGTCTTCGTTATAACTTCTGCCGTTGTGATCTCCAGGAAAAAAAAGTAAAATTCTCCCCAATTTACCTGAACCAAAGCGCTGCGAATCATCGACGATTGGAGAAGCGACGTTGCAACTTTTTTTTTACCGTTGTTCCTTAACTATTCTGTCTTTTAGGAAGAAAAATTCTCCACTATCTATGCTGTTTCATGCCGTTGTGCAACATAGTTGTAAGTAGTTAGTATTTTCGTTAGGACTTCCCCTAGAGGTATGAAATCTCCCTCTTGGAATCTCATCTTCGTTTTTCCTTGTTCAAAATGTAAAATTCTCCGTGATGTACCTGAGTTACAATTAAACCCTGTTTGGACTTTTATCAAGGGGACATTGGAGAGTTATAAACCGTTGGGATAACATTTGTGTTGTGGGATATCGGATATGTGTAACAAAAAGTTCAGGCGCCAAACTCAAACTTATTTTGGAAGAAAAACCTTTTATATTCCCCATGAATCACTTCATTAACGATGTGGTGCCATATTTTCAATTATCAGAACACTTCCCGAAGTGCCAAGTGTCTACTTGAAATGATTACCGACGGCGTTGCACTTGTAGTGGTGGGGAACTTAAAAAGGGGGAGTAAAGGATTTAGAACGTCTATTATTCAAAACACTTAGCCATTTTCCCCTTAATTTGTCTTCGCCTTCTTTAACTCCTAAATCACTTAGAGAGAGAAAAAAAATCAAACCTCCATTGTTATCAAGATTTTCTCCAGTTTCTTTTCTCTCATCATTTCTTTCACCGCCGCCTGTGGCCATACTACTCCATTTTCGTTCATATCTCTTCTTTGCTAAGCTTTTTATTCAATCTCCACCTACTATGGCTTCTTCAAGCACTCCAAAGTCTACCAACATCAGTGCTCACCCAGCCTCCATCGCTATCGCCTCTGATGCTGCTGCCACTGGTGGTACCACCTCTTTGGATATTTCTCACCAAGAGCAACTAAGTTTTTACCGTCGGTCTCCCATTTTTTACGAAGGCGATGAATTCTTAGTCTTCTGCAAGACTTTCACTTTAAGTGCCAAATATGATTCTTTGATTCTTGGTGATGAGGACGAGGATTCATCTGAATGGGGCTACCTCCCCCAGAGGGAAATCTATGCTTCCATGTCGAATGAGGTGAATTTCCTTGGTACCTTATTGATTTCGAGGGGACTGAAGGTTCCCCCTCAAATTTTACTGCATGGAATGCGCACATGCAGAGCTCCCACGCTATGACTCTCAGTAAGGTCGGGTTGCATCGGGCTAAATGGTTTGGCGAGTTCACTTTGTCAAAAAATAATGATGCCCTCTCAGTTTTGGTTTCCCACTGAAACGTTATTACCCACACCTTTATAGCTACGTGGGGCGAGTTTGACGTTACACTAGAAGATGTTTATGAACTTCTAGGTCTTGAGCCCACAGGAGATGTGCCTTACTTCGATGAAGCACTAGATACCGAAGAGGCTGCTGGTCGCTCGAAGTTAGATTGTATATGCCGAAGGTGCATAGGTACTTCCAATAAATCCACTTTCACTCCCATCATCAACTACTTCTTCCAAGATCCTTCTAAAGGTGGTTCTTCTGAAGATGCCCAGGGCTAAGGTAAATCCCTAAAATTGGCAGCTTACATTATTATAATTCTTTTTCCCTTTATTTTGCTTGGGAAACAAAATGACCAGCCGCGGAGGGATCTTATCAATATATCGATCCGTTTGGCTAGGGGTGTCAGGCTTCCTCTAGTAGCAATAGACTTGGGATCCCTCTATACTTGGCTTAACACAATCCACTTGGACATGGAACGATCCATTAGTCGTTATAACTTAGCCAATTTTTCCAATGCCATAATTTTAATAAGTTTCCTCTACATTCGCTTCCCTGTAGTAGCGGCCAAAACTATCCATCCTCCCTATGGGGAAACTATCTTACCCCCTCGCTCATGTGTTTTTCATAAGAAACATAGTCGCAAGGAGTTAATTCTTGTCATTGACCAACATGAGTGTTTTGTGATGAGGCCTTACGGAGAGGAGGCCTTTCTCCATACTTGGGTTTTTTTTCAAACATGAATTCAGGGTGGTCTAACCAACTACTTTGGGCCCCATCATTGAAGACCCTTCGCTTGCTATGGTCATTATATTCTCACCGGAGTACCTGCCTTCCTACACTGAGTGGGGATACACCATTGAGCATTACAATCCCAATTGATGTAGCCGTCAATTCAATTTTGATCAAGGGCCTCCTCGCCCAAATTTTCATTTATCTCTTCCCAAAGTACCATTTAGCGAGGATTCTTCCTTGTTCTCATCTACTACTACATGGGCTGTAAGTTCTATGATGTCTGGGCGAGTCACCATTCTAAGTATCACAAGGCAAGGGGATGTGACCCCCTATTTGCAATGAAGTACTGGCCAAGATAGTTGGCCCAATTCTCAAAATTCATCCAAGGGGCTCCCATGTATCCCCTAGTTCTTTTATTTTCTACCCTAGAGATGGGGCTAAAAGGTAATTCCATTTTTGGGTCGAGTTCCCTCTAAGTCAAACTCCCAAAGAACCTCCTTCTGAGCATCATCCTTATTGCTCAATGATTCCTGTTGCCACTCCCAAACCCAAGAAATCCCCAGCACCCAAACATCCTTCCCCTTCTGAAGGTGTTTCTCAAAAGGGTGCCTCAACTGTTGCCGATCTAGTGAAGGAGCTTCTAAGACTTCAGCCAAAAGAGCAAGGTTTTCTAAGAGTGGAACTTTTACCAAGGCAAATACATAGTCCTCCTCTTAATATCCTTTGGAATCCTTTCGTATTTCCTTCGTTCCTCCTCCAATGTCTGCCGAAGTGAGTGAGGATTTAAGAAAAAAAATTCAAGCTGAGGTTGCCCGAATAAATTTTGAGTTTCAACGATATGCTCCCACCATTCCTCCTGCTACTGCTTTTCCCACCATCTTAGTAGATCCATCTGAAGGAGGTTCAAAGTGAAGGAAAATCTAAAGGGTTCCTCCAAGTCTGGGTGCTTCTGGTGTAAGAAAAAAGACTCTCGGTACTATGTCCCAGAAAAAATGAGCCCCTGAGGTACATCTCGCCCCAACTCCTTCTGCTGTTGGAGTTATGATGTTGGATGGCTGCCCTAATGTTTAGCACCATCCCACGGAGAGGTCTTCACCA
The DNA here is from genome assembly GCA_949130495.1 of Sambucus nigra. Taxonomy (NCBI): domain Eukaryota; kingdom Viridiplantae; phylum Streptophyta; class Magnoliopsida; order Dipsacales; family Adoxaceae; genus Sambucus; species Sambucus nigra. Next base: position 98,949,363 of record OX422207.1, on the reverse strand, counting down.
TCCACTTCCCCTTATTCCTCGCCAATGGTGATATCGTCCCATTCTCCCTCTGGATTAGAGGTATGCATGTATTTTTCTCATTTTTCTATAACAAACTATATTTGTATAACTCTTAGCAACTTGGCACTGGAAGCTGAAGAAGAAAGACCCAACCCTCCTATGAGTACTTTTATGGGAGGACGCTTTGGGAGTGGTTCCATTGATGCAACTCCCCCCGTTCGCCCATGATCGGGCTCACTTATTCCCATCGTTTGGTCTCCCAATGTACGGTGGAGGCTGCTAAGGAGGTTTTTGACCCTGTTGACGCTGTGTGAGTTTCCTCTCAGCCAGAGGGGGTTTCCCCAGTTTCTTCTGAGTCATCCCCTCAGCTTGATATTCCTCTAAACATCGTTCCAATTTTTCAAAGTTCTCACGAGGTGAAAAGTTCTAAATACTTTTAGATCTTGCTTTTCTATCCTTCTCACTTTGCCGAATCTTCTAAATATTTGGTGTATTTCAGGTTAAAGCTGATTCGTTACTAGCTTCTTCGCTGGATAATGTCCTCATTCAACCTCCACTATTAAGGCCCATCTTTGTATTGCCCCCTTTCTCCTATATCGCTACGGTAAGTGAAATTTATAGCGTGCCCTTACTTTCCATGTCATTCCTTGTGCCTAACACTTAGTTATGTATCTGCAGCTTTCTCCAGGTTTGATCCTACCCCTATCCCTCGGGACTTCACCCATTTATAAGGGTGAATTTGGGTCATCTACTCTCCCTAGCCCTTCTTCTATCCCTACAAGGGCTAATGTATTTCTAGAGTATCAAACGACCACTTTAAGCTCTCCCCCAACTTTGGCCCAAGTTCCTTTTCTTGAATTAAGAGCCTCATCAAGTGTTGAGGTCCCTCTCACTGAGGTTCGTTTAGCTGAGGGTTCTGCGGAGGCTCCTGAGGAGATAAACTTGCTCACTACGGTTCCCACCGTTATAGCTTCTTTTATATCTCCTATTCTTACTTCAGTAGTTGCTGAAGTATTTTACCATTTTCTCTTCGTTTCTTGGTGTTTGTCCTTTATCTTGATAATGTGCAATCTATTTGTTTAAAAGAAACTCATTTACAAACTTTCAAACTCCACTAGTATTAGTGACTTAACAATGAAAACCACTTGTTAAGCTTTTTCGTGAAACTCCACCAGTAACGGTGACTTAACAATGAAAATCATTTGTTAAGATTTTTCGTCAAACACCACCTGTAATAGTGACTTAACAATGAAAACCACTCGTTAAGATTTTTTTGTCAAACTCCACGAGTAACGACGACTTAACAATGTAAACCACTTGTTAAGATTTTTTTGTCAAACTCCACTAGTAAGTGTGACTTAACAATGAAAACCACTTGTTAAGATTTTCCTCAAACTCCAACAATAATGGTGACTTAATAATGAAAACCACTTGTTAAGATTTGTTTTCATCGAACTCATTATTTTCCTTATATGTCCTCAGGTTACTGGGGAACCCCTTCGCGTTGAAGAGCAATCTCGACTAGCTCCTTCGCCCGTTACCTCACCTCATCGAAAACCAGCTATATGTGAGGATCAAGTCATAACGACGAAGGTTTCATAACAGGTTCTCCAGCTGATAGCGATTCTAGCTGTGAACTTGCTTTGCCTGCACTGTCTCCTCACGAATTTTGCCTCATGGTTCTTCGCCACTTACCTCAAATACCTTTCTGCTGTCGTTTGGTGATTAAACGAATTCCTACTCACCATCCAGACACTTTTTATCGCTGAGTGCCTTCATTCAAACATTTCACTAATGATCCATAGGCTTCAGGGTATGGAGATCGTCATTATTGAGCTTGTCAAAACCCCAACTGTAAATGTAACTAGGCCCCGCCTTAATCAATTCTTGGACTATTTGAAGGAGTTAGGCAGAGATGGATTCCAATTCAACTGGAAGATCGGACACTTGAAAAATTTAAAGAGTCAGTAGTTGGAAAGTTAGAGGGAGATGCTGCAGAAGCCCTTTGAAACTCAGCGGATTGAAGATGCAAGACTAGTTAAGTTAGTACATTTACTGGAATCTATCAATCGTGAGGTGGAGGATATCGAAGAATCTCTTTATCTGGAGAAGTTGAAATGAGATAAACTTCTTATCGAGTGTGCTCAAGTTCAAATGAGGCTGGAGGGTTCTATCAGGGCCTAACAGGCATGCTTGGAAGCTTCTTCGGGCTTACCTGGGGACTTTTTCTCTGCCCTAGACTTATGGTTCCTCCTAGGCCAATGACCCCCCCCCCCCCTCAATACTTGTACAAATTTTATTTCCTTCTCATGTAATTATTGGGTAGTAGTTCTTAATTTTATAATACACTTCCCAATTTATGAATGAAAGAGAAGTTTATCCTGTTTTCTTATCACCTCTGTGTTATAACTACTTGGAAAAATAAAGTTTTACAACTTTCCAACACACTTTAGTTGCAACAAACAACATAACTTCAAAAATGTCTTGTATATTCATGAAAACTAGATACACCGTCTTTCTAAGGTTACTCGCTTATACATGATATAACTTCAACCATTTTCCATTAATCTTGAATGGTTTATCTTCTTCAATCTTTGAAATTAAACAGTAACTTGAATCGTGATCCTCCTTCGCAATGAAAGGTCCCTCCTAATTCACTGCAAACTTAGGTAGAGGAAGTCCTCTGATGTGCTTCATCGTTGCTTTCAATATGAGGTCTCATTAAATGAACTTCCTTGGTCTCACCAAGTTATCATATGACCTTGAGAGCTGCCTTGTGTACACTTGGAAGTATTGCATCACATTATCTCTGTGCTCGTCCAACGTCTCCAACTGTACATGTCTACTCTGAGGGAGCATGTTACTTCACAGGGCATAATGAGCAGCAGGAGCTTCCAACTCTACTGGCAGGATTGTTTCATCTTCGTACACAAGGGAGAACGACATATATCCTCTAGATTTTCTCTTGGTCTTTTGGTAGGACCATAACACTTCTAGGATCTTCTCATCCCACAATCCTGGGAAATGTTTCATCGTTTTGGCCAAAATATTGATCAAGGCCTTATTATTTGCTTTAGTTTGCCCATTTCCCTTAGGATATGCCACCGTTGAAGTATGATGGATGATGGAGTATCTTTTAGTGAGCATCGTTACCTATTTTTTGATGAAGGGGGTTCCATTATCGGAGAGGATGTCTTTTAGGATACCTAAGTGGAAAATCACATATTCTCTGATGAAGTTAACCACCAAGCCTTCCGTTGCTCTACTAACAGGTATAGCTTCGACCCATTTTATAAAGCAATCCATTTGCACCAATATCCAGATCTTTCCTCTTGATGAATGATGTATCGTTCCTACCAGATCAAACGCCCAAGGGTGGAATAGATAGGGAGTGACAAAAAAATATAGATCCACCGATGGAGCGTGGATCACTTTCCCATTCAGTTGGTAGGCCTTGCACTTTTATACAAACTCAGCAGAGACCTTCTCCATAATTGGATAATAATACCCTAAGGTCATTAGTTGATCATATAGCTTCGCCCCTTCGATGTGAGATGGATCATGAGCTTGCTTTAACACTTCAGTTGCCTCCTCTTTTGTGATGCATCTCAACGACCTATTGGAGTACCCCCTCTGATAGAGTTCTTTATCTTGGACATAGAATCGTAGGGTCCTATGTTTGAGTCACATCGCATCTATTTTCTCCGTAGGAACAACTCCATCTTGGATGAAGTTAATGTAAGGGTGTCTCGATTCTGTTTGAGTCTCAATAAAGTGACATTCAGCTTCTTGAAAGAAGAGTTAGCACTTATCACACCTCCGTTGTAACTCAACTGTGTCTTGTTTCATTGTTGGATAAAAGTATCCCTACCCTTGGATTCTTCTGTACAAAGGGATCTTTGTTGTTTCGCAGTGACTCTCGTGCGTCTTTATCAATCTTTGGTCCACCTCTTTTGGGCCAACATATCTTGGCAACCATCCTCCCACGTTCCTCAAGTATAGGATTCCATAATTAATGAAGTATTATGATTTCTCTCTTAGTTCCATTTTGACTTCCCCAGACTCTAAGTGTTTCCTGATCTCGCCTCTCTAATCTGAATCTCCCTCTATGGGTAGGATTGAATGTACCATCGATGGGGTTGTTCTTCGTTGGATCACCACGGTAGTTGTATTGATCTTCATAATCAGCTTTTGCACAATCGTGGCATAGGCATCAGCATGTCGGTTCTTCATTCTAGGATGCCTTCTTATCTTGACCTGATAGAACTGGTTAATCAGCCGTTGAATGATCATTCTGTAGGGCGCTAAACTGAGGTGCTTCAACACATACTCCCCATTCACTTGTTGTACTTTAAAGTTTGAATCACCTTTGATACATAGTGAACGGATGCCCCTTATTATGGCCACTAGTAGCCCAAGTACTAATGCCTCATACTCTGCTTCATTGTTGGAGCAAGTAAAATCTAATTTATCGGAAAGGTAAAATTCCTCATTTCCTTTAGAGAAAATAACCCATGCCCCTCCTTTCTTTTCTGTCGAAGAACCATTGAATTGCATCGTCCATTCTTCAAGGTCAGTCTTCAAAAAAATTTCCTGAAGTCATCCCCCGAGATTTTCTCTCGGGGTGCTCAAATACTCCAAATGAGAAAATTACCAACAAGTCTTCATACGCTTGGATTTTGATTGCGCGAGGGACCACGCACGTTAAGTTATATTCTGAGAAGATCAGGAATCACCTAGCTGCTCTTCCAATCAAAATATTTTTTGCTAACAAAAACTTAATTAGATCACAACTTATCTCAATGTGAATTGTGAAAGATAGCATATAATGTCTAAGTTTTTGTGATATGAAAGCTAAGGCTAAATAGTGCTTTTCTACATTATTGTACCTTGCCTCTAGTCCATGTATGATTTTTCTCAAGTAGTAGACTGAACTTTCTTACCCATCGACTTCCTGCGCCAAGAGTGCTCCGATGGATTTGGTGGTATACGTGAGGTAGAGTTGCAACGGTATTCCAGGTTTTGTAAGGAATATCGTTTATGGAGAGGTCAGCAGCTTCTTTAGTCACGTTAAAGATTCTTGATTTGCTTCCACCCATTTGAACTTCATGCCTTTTCGTAATAGCTACATCAATGGATGAGTTATCTCGACTAAAACCCGACATAAATCTCTCGAGGTGGGATATTTTACGGAGGAAACTTTTGAGCTCTTTCGTCATTTTGAGACACGACATTTCCAGGATAGCTCGCTGCTTCTCCTGGTCCATCTGTACTCCTTACCGATCCACCATGAACCCTATGAACTTCCCACTCATAACCCTAAAGGTACATTTTAGTGGGCTCATCTTCAGCTTGTACTCTCTGTAGCGAGAGAACACCCTCCTTAGGTCGTCCAAATGGGACTCTTCCTTCTTTGATTTGATGACCAAATCATCCACATAGAATTTTAGGAATTTGTGGAAGAAATCGTGTAAAATGATCATCATTGTTCTTTGATATATAGCCCCGACATTTTTTAATACAAACAACATTACCTTGTACATAAAGTTACCCAATAGGGTTCTAAATGCCATTTTCTCTGCATTAGTCTTATCTATCTTGATCTGGTTGTACCCCACATACCCATCCATAAAACTGTACATTTCATGACTATTCATTGCATCAATGAGGCTATCGATGAAGGTTATAGGGAACTCATCTTTTGGTCAAGATCTATTCAAGTCCCTGAAGTCCACACAGATCCTTATTTGATTTTTATCATTCTTTCCTACTAAAACAATGCTTGAAATCCACAGTGGATGTTGGATCGACTCAATAGACCTTGGTGCCAACAAATTTTGGACCTCCTCCTTGTTCTTTAAATCCAACTTTGGCTAATATGTTCTTGTGGCTTGCTTCACTGGTATGGCTGAAGGCGTAATGTTTAGTTTATGCCAACTAACCTCTTCGTCCAACCCTTCCATTTCTGTGCACTTCCACACAAAGACATCCCTGAATTCCTGAATCAACCTAATCAAGGCTTATCTCTTCACTGCGCTCAGGTCCTTAGAAATGAAGATAGGCCTTTCATCTTGTCCATCTTTGGCCAAGTTCAACTGCTCCAACTCTTGCACCTGGGGTTTCAGATGATCCATCATATAGTCTGGTTCTTCGGCTATATACTCCATAAACTCTCGTATATTTGAGTTATCGATGACCATGTACTTCCCTTGCTGGTCCACCAAGAAGCACTTATATATCCAATCAGCCTCTAAATCATCTTCTTCGGCTGCCCACTCACACCTTTATAAAAGGTATATCATTCTTCCATCCTGAGTAATCTTCTTCTTTCACCGTCTGCTCGTCATTGTGATTACGTTTCTTTTACTCTCTCTTGAAGTTTCATCTAAATTATTCCCTGAAAATTTTGTCAATACACTCTACCGTTGGGTCTCATGATCTATCGGGTACATTATGGGCCTTATCCCGTCTTTGAGTTGCTTTGACAAATTTTGTTTCTTGGGTTCAGCTAAGTGAACTTCTTTCATTATTACCTTTCCCTTTGTAACTTCACTGCTTTGTCCATTCACAGGCCCCATCCTTTCCCTGATAGAGGGAACTCTTGCTCCTTCAATTCTTCTTATCTGTGCCCTGGAATCTTACTCCAACTATGTGTAAAAGGATGCATCTACCAAATGAGCTTCTTCGATGGAAAAAGGCTTCTTTGTGGCTCGTATGACAATCTCAGTCCCTTTAACGTTTGACTTTACACATTGGTGATACGTCGAAGGGACTAGACCCTGGTTGTGCATCCATATTCTCCCTATCAGTAGGTGGAAGGAAGTGGTACTTTTAATTAAATGGAACTTGATGTGTGAGGTAAAGTTTCCATCATGATCCCCACATTCACGTACTCGATGGATTTGGATGATTGATTATCATAACCAGAAATCATCAAGGGCATTGGTATTTTTCTTTCCTCTGGAATGTTAGCTATCCGGAAGGAACTAATAGGCATGATGTTTGTCAATGCGCCTCCATCCATTAGTTCCCTCAAGAAGCTTACCCCGTTGATACTTGTTATTACGTACAGGGGCCTGTTGAGTGGGAATCTCACGGCCCTGTTAGTATCACTAAAAGTAACTTCGGACAAGAACTTTTTTACCAGTCTGTCCATTTGACCCTTCCATCTTAATAAGGGTACTGCGTTCTTCTTTGTGATATCCAAAATTGCCTACATTATTTCCTAATGACTTTCCTTCGGTATACCCACTTGATCGTAGAACCAGGAGAACTCGAGCAACCACGAACTAGCTTGATACTCTAAACTTGGGTCCACCTACTCCCCTTTCAGGTTGTATACCTCCTCCGTGTCCCCTGTACTTGCCTCATAGTAGGCAATGACCACATTGGCAATGCCTTTTGTGAAATCTTCTAAGGAATCTTCAAAGTCCTCCCAATGGAACTCAAGCTCATCACTCAGTCTCCCTCCTCATCATAGGCTATCACCAAGTTCTCCCTGCATGGTGGTAGAGGGCTAACGTTCACATTATTCTCTTGAGGGATCTGCAAAGTACCTATCTTCATATTCTTGCTGATAATCTTTCTCAACGTGAAACAAGCCTCCGTTGGATGACCCACCTTTCTATGGACCTGAAAATACTTAGGATCCTCTCTCGTTTCCGCATCTGGCTCCACGGTGGGTATGCTCTTAGGTTCATACACCGTTCCTCCTTGAACCATGGTGTTGTAACAGAGAACAACCTTTTTAACTGAGCAAGGTAGCGGTGGTGGGTGTTGTATATATCTCCTAAACTTCCTCTTGTTATCCTTATTCAATTATTTGCTTCCTTAACCTCCATCCATGGGCTAGCTACGTTCTGCTATGGGTGGCCAGGACTGTTTGAACACCAGTGGTACCGTAACAGGATTTGGCCGAACCACCAAGGATATATTCCTTGCTGCTTTCAGAAATGTTGCACAAGTCCCTTCGCGAGTTTCATTAATCAGGTGACAGATATACTCTGGAAGCAAACCCTCAGCACATAGTTGTAACAGTTTGGACTTTTTGGCTTCTTCCCTCACGTCAAGGAACCTCTCCCTAAATCTTCGAACATAAGCCACCATATCTTCTTCATGTTATTTCTTCTCTCTGCCCAACTGCATTAACGTAAACTGATCTTCTGCCAGAAAGAACTTATGGGCAAATAAAACGTGCATCTCTTCCCATGTTAAAACACTCTTTGGTGCCAAGCGAAACTACCATGTATAAGACATATCGGTTAATGATTTTGATAACTCCCTCAACCTGAGTTTCTTGTTATTACAGTGGGATCCTAGATGTTCGATGAAATGTTTGATGCTCTCTTTAGGGTTCCCCCCTTTCCCAGTGTATTTCTCAAAGATGGGAGGGATGTAGTCCTTCAGTTACGACTCATCGTTGTATTCTTGGGTATAGGGATTACGAAAATCATCATACACTGAAGCTACCTCATTGGCCGATTGAGAGGAAGCTTATATCATCTTCAACATCTCTTTTTGCATTTCTTTCCTCATTTTTTCTTACGCAGACTCTCGTGTCTTCTCAACCGTGGAGGGAGTGGCCAGAGGGACCAGTGATGGGACACAGGTTGCGCTTTGAGTGGCCGCCGCAGGTGGAATTCTCGTTACGCCCATCGTTGAGGTGGGAGTGGGTGTTGTGCCTATGGGTCCAGTCTCTATGGGAACATCTGGAGAAGGGTTCATCGGAGCTACTAGGACCACCTCAGGTGTCATAAAAGCGCTGGGATGTATTCCCCCTCCTAAGACCGTAGCAACCTCAGGTGTCTGCAAAAATTCAAAAAACTTATCCATGAGAAGGGTAATTTGCGTTGGTCCTAGGACAACACTAGTAGAGGCGTGGGTGATCGTTGGTACTCCAGTCATCGTTTGATTTTGAGAACCTCTACCTATGAAGGAACCCCACTTCTGGGAGCTTCCAGCTCTCTTTCCGCTTGTTCCTCATTGCGTTGGATATCATCGAAGTTGAGTCTACGATTAATATTATCCTGCGGCATACTCTTTTTCTAGAAGAATACCTCCCCAGCAGAGTCGCCAAATGTAAGAGGGTAGTTTATATTAGATGGAGGCGTAACCCATTTTGAGTACTGTAATGACAAGTTAACCGAGAACACTCTCGATTAATTACAAGACACGCGATCACAACCTAGTGAAGATAAACTCAGTTTGAACTCACAAATCTCTTGTGTATAACTCAGAAGATAATAAAGAACTCAGAATTAATTCATTTAGAGGGAGAGAGAAGTAAATTCCCTATATACACCTTGGTAGGCAGCCAAACACACCAACCCTCAACGTTATCTGGTTAGCTATTAAAAGCTTCACAATGAAAGACAATGGTGGGTGAGTAGAAGCTCTGGTTTGTAATAACTCCTCTCTGGTACCTTTTTCTCTCTAATAAATCTCTATAAGGAACTAAAAAATACATAAAAATATCTCTCTTCCCTCAGAAGTGGTTGATGCCCATAAATAGCCCCTGCCCCCACACCACTCCCGAGGTGCCTCGATTTTTTTTAGAGCTGTGAAAAACATCCTTCATGCTTTATGTCACAAATATTAAATGCCTGATGGACTAGTCAACTCCAAGTCTTAAACATTAAATGCCAAGACATTCCTTTTGCCTAACCATTGTGCGTCAGGGGGCTGTCATCACAGAGGTGGCCCACCAACTGTCTAACAACCCCTAAATATCAGATTGGTTTACTCAAGTGCAGATTTGACATTTTTTAGCTAGCTAGTGACATACCTACAGTAGAAGTGACATTAAGTAGAAGGCACAAGTGGTTCATAACTCAACGCACGATGGGACTCAAGACTTCTCCGCCCAAGGAGCCACAGTCAAGGTCTTTTTGTGTTTTATTATGTGTATCTAAGATGGCCAGGGAAAGCACCAACGGTGCCTCACTTCTCAATCCTCCAAACCAAGTCCCACTGAAGTTCCCACGGTGAGGTCATTCGATAGAGCATGAAAGCTCTCTGAGGCCCTACCAAGCCCGGTCTCTCGTGAGTACCGTTTAACCTCACACTGAATAATCATTATAATAGTTACAGCTCATAGTCAATATAAACAAAGGATACAACATGACTAAGTAAGATAAAAAAGATTAAAGGATGAGAACTCTCGACCAGTTTTTCGCTGGAAGATCTCCCTGGCTTGCCTCGTTGAGATGTCTCACTTGAGCTGCCACACTGAGCTGCCTCTCTTGAGCTTCCTCGCTGCCTTAATCCCTCAATTTGTTGTATTAGCTGGGGGAGATTATCTCTAACCTCGCGATTATATTCAATCTCCCCTACATTTTCCCCTTCCTGCAGAGATTTATTATGGGAAAAAGGAATGTCCGCACAAAAACTTCTTAAGCCGATGAATAGTCTCTTTGTAAAAAAATCTTGCATCTTTGTCTTCGTTACAACTTCTGCCGTTGTGATCGCCGGGGAAAAAAAAGTAAAATTCTCCCCAATTTACCTGAACCAAAGCACTACGAATCGTCGGTTATTAGCAAAGGGACGTTGCAACTTTTTTTTTTTGTCGTTGTTCCTTAACCATTATGTCTTTTAGGAAGTAAAATTCTCCATTGTATGTGCTATTTCGTGCCGTTGTGCAACATAGTTGTAAGTAGTTGGTATTTTCATTGGGACTTCCCCTAGCGGTATAAAATCTCCCCCTTGGAATCTCATCTTAGTTTTGCCTTATTCAAAATGTAAAATTCTCCGCGATGTACCTGAGTTACAGTTAAACCCCATTTGGACTTGTGGCGAGGGGACATCGGAGCATTTTGAACCGTTGGGAAAAATTATGTGTTGTGTGATATCGGATATGTCTATCAAAAAGTTTTGGCACCAAACTCAAACTTGTTTTGGAAGAAAAAACTTTTGTATTCCCCATGCGTCAGTTCATTAATGATGTAGTGGGGAACTCAAAAAGGGGAAGTAAAGGATTTAAAAAGTCTATTATTCAAAACACTTTTAAATTTTCCCCTTAATTTGTATTCGCCATCTTTAACTCCTAGAGCACTTAGAGAGAGAAAAAAAGTCAAACCTCCATTGTTGTCAAGGTTTTCTCCATTTTTTTTCTCTCATCGTTTCTTACACCGCCGCCTGTGGCCATACAACTCCATTTCGTCCATATATCTTATTCGCTAAGATTTTTCTTTCATCACAACCTACTATGGCTTCTTCAAGCATTCCGAAGGCTACTAACACCCGTGCTCAGCCAGCCTCCACCGCTATCGCCTCTGCTGCTACTGCCACTAGTGGTACCACCTCTTTGAATGTTGGTCGCCAAGAGCAACTAAGTTTTTACCTTCGATCTCCCATTTTGGCAAAAGCGATGTCTTCTCAGGCTTCTATAAGATTTGCACTTTCAGTGCCAATATGATTCTTTGATTCTTGGTGATGAGGATGAGGGTTCAGCTGAATGGGGCTACCTACCCCAAAGGGAAAACTATTCTTTCATCTCAAATGAGTTGACTTTCCTTTGTCCCATATTGATTTTGAGGGGCTTAGAAGTTCCCCTTTTAATTTTGCTAATTGGAATGCACACATGCAGAGATCCCACGCCTTGCATCGGGCTAAATGGTTTGGCGAGTTCACTTTGTCAAAGAATAATGCCGCCCTCTCAATTCTATTTTCTCGCTGGAACGTTACGACCCAAACCTTCAAAGTTCCATGGGGCGAGTTTACCATTCGACAAGAACATATTTATGAACTTCTAGGTCTTGATCCCACATGAGATGTGGCTTAGTTCGATGAAGCACTAGATAACGAAGAGGATGCTGGTCTCTTGAAGTTAGATCGTATATGCCGAAGGTACTTCTAAGAAATCCAGTTTCACTCCCCTCATCAACTAGTTCTTCCAAGATCCTTCTAAAGGTGGTTCTTTTGAAGATGCCCCAAGCCAAGGTATATCCTTGGAATTGACAGATTACATTCTTGTAATTCTTTCTCACTTCGTTTTACCTGGTAAACCAAACGACCAGTCGCGGAGGGTTCTTATAACCATCACGATCAGTTTGGCCCGGGGTATCAGACTTTCTCTAGTGGCAATGGCCTTAGGATACCTCTATACTTGGCTTGATAAAAACTTACTTGGAAATGGAATGGTCCCCTGGACGTTATAACTTAGCTAATTTTTCCAATGCCATAATTTTAACAAGCTTCATCTACGTTCGCTTCCCCGCGGTAGCGTCCAGAACAATCCATCCTCCCTCCGGGGAAACTGTCTTGCCCTCTCGCTCAAATGTTTTTCATAAGAAACATAGTCACAAGGAGTTAATTTATGTTATTAACCAACCTGAGTGTTTTGTGATGATGCCTTATGGAGAGGAGGCCTTCCTCTAAACTTGGGGTTTTTTCAAACATAAAGCCAAGGTGGTCTAACCAACTACTTTGGACCTCATCGTTGAAAACCCTTCGCTTCCTGTGGTCCTTTTTTTTTCTCACGGGGTACCTGCCTTCCTATACTGAGTGGGGATACACTAGTGAGCATTACAATCACAATCGATGTAGCCGTTAATTCAGTTTTAATCAAGGGGCTCCTCGCCCAATTTTTTAGTTATTTCACCCCAAAGTCCCATTTTTCCAGGCATGTTCCTTGTTATCGTATACTACTTCATGGGGTGTAAGTTCAATGATGTCCAGGCGAGTCATAATTCCAAGTATCACAAGGCAAGGGGATGTGACCCCCTATTTATAACGAAGAACTACCCGAGACAGCTGGCCCAATTTTCTTAATTCATCAAGGGGTCTCCCATGTATCCCCCAGTTCTTACATTTTCTACCCTGGAGTTGGGGCTTAAAGGAAATTCCATTCTTGGGGTCGAGTTCCCTCTAAGTCAAACTCCTAAAGACCCTTCCTCTGAACTTCCTCCATACTGTTCAATGATTCCCGTTGCCGCTCCCAAACCCAAGAAAACCCCAGTACCCAAACATCCATCCCCTTCTGAAGGTGTTTATGGCGAGGCTGCTCCAACTGGTGCCGTTTCTGGTGAAGGAGCTTCTAAGACTTAAGCCAAAAGAGAAAGGGTTTATAAGTGTGAAAATTATACCAAGGAAAATTCCCAGTCCTCCTCTCAAGCTCCTTCGAAAGCCTTTCCCATCGCCTACGTTCCTCCTCCAATGTCTGTCAAAGCGAGTGAGGAGTTAAGAAAAAGAATTCAAGCTGAGGTGGCTTGGATAAATTCTGAGTTTCAACGACACTCTCCCATCATTCCTCCTACTGCTGCTTTCCCCACCATCTTAGTAGATCCATCTGAAGGAGGGTCGAAGCGAAGGAAAATCTCAAGGGTTCCTCCAAGTCTTGGTGCTTTTGGTGTAAGAAAAAAGACTCTGGGTACTACGTCCCAGAAGAAATGAGCCCGTAAGGTACATCTCACCCGAGCTCCTTTTGCTGTTGGACCTATGACGTTGTATAACTATCGTAATGTTGAGGACCATACCATGGAGAGGTCTTCACCAACCACTTCCCCTCCTTCCTCACTAATGGTGATATTGTCCCATTATCCCCCTGGATCAGAGGTATGCACGTGTTTTTATCATTTTTCTATAACAAACTCTAATTGTCTAACTCTTAGCAACTTGGTGCAGGAAGCTTAAGAAGAAAGACCCAGCCCTACTATGAGTCCTTTCATGGGAGGACGTTTCAAGAGTGGTTCCATTGATGCAACTCCCCCTCCCCCGTTCTCCCATGACCAAGTTGACTTATTCCCATCATTTGGTCCCCCGACGTACGGTGGAGGCAGCTAAGGAGGTTTTTGCCCCTATTAACGCTGTGGGTGTTTCCTCTCAGCCAAAGGGGGTTTCCCCAGTTTCTTCTGAGTTATCCCCTCAGCTGGAAACTCCTCTAAACATCATTACAATTTTGTAAATTTCTCCCGAGGTGACAAGTTCTAAACACCTTTAGATCTTGCTTTTTCATTATTCTCACTTTGTTAAATCTTCTAAATATTTTGGTGTATTTTAGGTTGCAGTTGCTTTATTACTAGCTTCTTCACTAGCTGATGTCCTCCTTCAACCTCCACTATTAAGTCCCATCACTGCGTTGTCCTTTTTCGCCCATATCGCTGAGGTAAGTTAAATTTATAGCGTTCCCTTACTTTTCATGTCATTCCTTACGCCTAGCACTTAGTTCTGTATCAGCAGCTTTCTCCAAGTTTGATCCCGTGGCTATCCCTCAGGACTTCACCTATTTCCAAGGCTACTTTTGGATCATTTACTCGCCCTGGTACTTCTTTTGTCCCTGCAAGGGATGATGTATCTCTAGAAGATCGAACGGCCGTTTCAAGCTCTCCCCGAACTTTGGCCCTAGTTCCTTTTGTTGAATTAGGAGCTTCATCAAGTGTTGAGGTCCCTCTGGCTGAGGTTTGTCTAGCTAAGGGTTCTATGGAGGATCCTGAGAAGATGAACTTGCTCACTATAGTGTCCACCATTGTAGCTTCTTTCATATATCCCGTTCTTGCTCTAGCAATTGCTGAGGTATTTTGCCATTTTCTCTTCGTTTCTTGGTGTTTATCCTTTATCTTGACAATGTGAAATCTCTTTATTTAGAAGAATATCATTTTCAAACGTTCAAACTCCACGAGTAACAGTGACTTAACAATAAAAACAACTTGTTAAGATTTTTTATGAAACTCCACTAGTAACGGTGACTTAATAATGAAAATCACTTGTTAAGATTTTTCGTCAAACTCCACCAGTAAGGGTGACTTAACAATGAAAACCACTTGTTAAGATTTTTCGTCAAACTCCACCTGTAATAGTGACTTAACAATGAAAACCACTTGTTAAGATTCTTTGTCAAAATCCACCATTAACGGTAACTTAACAATGAAAACTACTTGTTAAGATTTTTTTTATCAAACTGCACCAGTAACGGTGACTTAACAACAGAAACCACTAGTTAAGATTTTCGTCAAACTCCACCAGTAATAGTGACTTAACAATTAAAACCACTTGTTAAGATTTTTTTCATTGAACTCATTATCTCCCTTATTTGTCCTCAGGTTACTAGGGATCCCCTTCGCGTTGAAGATCAATCTCGACCAGCTCCTTCGCCCATCGCCTCACCTCATCCAGAACCAAGTGTATCTGAGAAATCAAGTCATAATAACCAAGGTTCCAAGATGGGTGCTCTAGCAGATAGCGAGTCTGGCTGTGAGCTTCCTTTGACTGCACCGGCTCCTCACCAGTTTTATCTCATGGTTCTTGGCCACTCACCTCAAAAAACTGCCTGCTATCATCTGGTGATTGAACGAATTGCTACTCACCATTCTGATGCTTTTACCGTTGAGTGCCTTCATTCAAACATTTCAGTGATGAGCCATAGGCTTCAGGGTATGGCGACCATCATTGGTGAGCTTATCAAAACCCCCACTGTAAATGTCATTAATTGGGCTATTTGAAGGAGTTTTGCAAAGATGGATTCCAATTCAACTGGCTGATAGAACACTTGAAAACTTTGAAGAGTCAGTAGTTGGAAAGTCAGAGGGAGCTACTACAGAAGCACTTAAAAACTCAACGGATTGAAGAGGCAAGACTAGCAGAGTTAGTACCTCTACCGAAAGCTGTCAATCGAGAGGTGAAGGATATTGAAAAATCTCTTCGTCTGACGAAGTTTAAACGATAGAAACTACTTATCAAGCATTCTCATGTTCAAACGAGTTTGGAGAGTTCTATTAGCACCCAGTAGGCGTGTTTGGCAGCTTCTTCGGCTTGCCTAGGGACTTTTTCTCTGCCCCAGACTTATAGTTCCTCCTAAGCCATTAAACCCCCTCAAAACTTATACAAGTTTTATTTTCTTCTCATGTAATTCTTAGGCAGTAGATCCTAATTTTGTAATACACTTCCCAATTTATGAATGAAAGAGAAGTTTATCTTGTTTTCCTGTCACCTCTGTGTTATAACTACTTGAAAAAATAATGTTTTATAATTTTTCATTGCACTTTAGTTGCAACAAATAACATAACTTCAAAAATGTCTTGTATATTCATGAAAACTTGATACATCGTCTTTTTAAGGTCACTCGCTTATATGATAGACCTTAAACTATTTGTAATTAATCTTGAATGGTTTATCTTCTTCCATTTTTGAAATTAAACAGAAACCTGAATCGTGAGCTTCCTTCACAATGAAAGGTCCCTCCCAATTCACTGTGAACTTAGGTAGAGGAAGTCCCCTGATGTTCTTCATTGCTGGATTCAAAACGAGGTCTCCTTCAAAGAACTTTCTTGGTCTCACCAAGTTATCATATGCCCTTGAGAGCTGCTTCAAGCAAATTTGGAATTATTGCATCGTATTGCCTCTGTGCTCGTCCAACGCCTCCAACTGTACGTGTTGACTTTGAGGGAGCATGCTACTTCGCAGGGCATAACGAGTGAAAGGAACTTCCAACTCTACTAGCAGGATTTCTTCGGCTCCTTACATAAGAGATAATGACGTGTATCCTATGGATTTCTCTTAGTCATTTGGTAGGCCCACAGCACTTCTGGAATCTTGTCATCCTACGATCCTGGGAAATCTTCCATCATTTTGGCCAAAATATTGACCAAGGTTTTATTATTCGCTTCAACTTTCCCGTTTCCCTTAGGATATTCCACCCTTGAAGTATGATGGACGAGGTAGTATCTGTCAGTGAGCATCGTTACCTCTTTACTGGCGAAGGAGGTTCCATTATCAGGGAGGATGATTTTCGGGATCCCAAAGTGGCAAAACATGTATTCTTTGATGAATTTAGCCACCACGCCCGTTGTTGCTCTTCTGAGAGGTATCGCTTTGGCGCATTTTGTAAAGCACTCCATTGCCACCAATATTCAGGTCTTTCCTCTTGATGAAGGATGTATATCTCTTACCAGATCAAACGCCCAACTATGGAATGGATAGGGAGTGGCCGAAGAATATAGATCCACCGATGGATCATGGACCATATTCTTATGCAGCTGGAAGGCCTTACACTTTCGTACAAACTGAGCAGAGTCCTTCTCAATAGTTGGCCAATAATACCCCAAAGGTCAAAAATTAACTTTTCAATTGTCGGGTCGACCCAAAAATGACCCGGGACCCTATACAGATGCTCGATTATAGTTTTCAGACTATTTTGACACTTCCAGACACTTTGGCGCACTCAAATAGACCATTTGGATGACCCATTTCTAATTTTCCTTTTTATCCCATAATCTAAGTCCCGACACGGCTAACACGTGCCTCTCGACCAAATTACTGTAACTGCCGTATTTCTCACTCAGGATAATTATAATATATAAATAAGTAATATTCAATATATCTCTCATACAAATAAATATTAACCCTTGTCACGCTGACGTAATCTTTCTTTTTAATCCGGATTAATTTTGAATAATTTTCCCTTTTTAATTAAATTAATTCCAATAATAAAAATCACTAAAATTGCGAGGTATTACAGGGTGATGAGACTTTCAAGTGAAAATTCTTTTGATTTATGACTCGGTGTATTTTTAAAATCTTTCCAATTGAGAGATAATTTACCAATCATAACAACAACCTGAAACTGCTCATCGAGTCTTATTCTTTCAAGAATAATATCATGTGCAATTTTTTGTAATTCATGAGTCTGGGCAATAACGAATTCATCATCTGTTATCTAAAATTTCAGATAACGGCTCACCCTTAACGAAGGGATATAAATAACGAAGGGATATAACGAAGGGATATAAATAACGACCATTAACCCGCAATAACGAAGGGATATAAATAATTTAATTAATTATTTCAATAGCCACCCTTAACCCGTACTTGCTGGTCCAAAACCTGGAATCATTATCACAAGCCCGAATTATATTTTAAATCCCAATAATGCTTTTTTCGATAAAGTTACATTCTGCCCAGAAATATTAAATGAAGATTTGAGGTTTTTCTGAACCTATTTTGAAACTATTTAAAATAAAACGTTGTTCATCACATTATTTTATACAAGAAATCGCGTGCACACTACCAATTTCCTCTTAAAATAGACCTAAAATTATCATATAATGTTCATCCTTTTCTTAAAATGATTTTACATGCGTTTGACTTCCAGATTCGTACGAGTTCACTTCATTTGTAATTAGATAGTTGAATCTTCAATTTAATCACATGATTTTATCACATTTCAAAATCATCAATAAACTATATGATCCAAAATCATGAGTTTTATAATCCCTAATGATGTTATGTCAAATTAAAACCTTTTAAATCTGGGTTTGTATCCAAAAATCCTATAATCTTGTATGTATTTCAGCAAACTCATAATTAAGCAAGTTTAAAAAACTTGCCTCTTAGGATGATTCTGAATTTTCTTTTAAGAATATTATGTAAGTTCCTCCTCCTCGTTCTTCCTAAATTCCGACAGTGTATGGTGGTGGTGCAAGGTGGCTCTAGGTGTTGCTCCTTCTTTAAGACCCTTCACTTCTTGAGAAACTCTTCACTTTCTGCTAAAAGCTCTCACACTTTCCCTCCTTTGATTTTCTCTCACTTTTATTTTTTAATTCCCCATTTGATTATCCAAAGAGTTGGTTTTAAAGTAGTTAATCTCGTATCTCTTCCTAGGTTGAAATTTCAAAGGTCAAAAATTAACTTTTCACTTGTCGGGTCAACCTAGAAATGACCCGGGACCCTATACATATGCCTGATTATAGTTTTTTTTTTACTATTTTGACACTTTTAGACACTTTGGAGCACTCAAAATGACCATTTGGATGATCCATTTCTAATTTACCTTTTTATCCCATAATTAAGGTCCCGACACGGCTAACACGCACATCCCAACCAAATGTAACTGCCGTATTTCTCACTCATGAAAATTATAATGTATAAATATGTAATATTCAATATATCTCTCATATAAATAAATATTAACCCTTGTCACGCTTATGTAATCTTTATTTTTTAATCCGGATTAATTTCTAATAATTTTCCCATTTTAATTAAATTAATTCTAATAATAAAAATCATTAAAATTACAAGGTATTACAGGGTGATGAGACTTTCAAGTGAAAATTCGTTTGATTTATGACTCAGTGTATATTTAAAATCTTTCCAATTGAGAGATAATTTATCGATCATAACAACAACCGAAAACTGCTGATCCATTCTCATTCTTTCAAGAATAATATCATGTGCAATTTTTTGTAATTCACGAGTCTCGGCAATAACTGATTTATCATCTATTATCTAAAATTTCAGATAACATCTCAGTGTATATTTTTTAGTTCCAACATGCTTGGTATCATATTTTTTTAAAGGGCTTTCCAAATTTCTTTGGAAGAATTACACAATGCATAATAATCATAAAGATCATCACTTAGGCCATTCAAAATATAATCTTTACACAAAAAATATTATCTTCCTAAGTTTGAATAGCCCTGGGGTTATTAGCCCTAGGAGGTTCAGACGCAGGAAGCTTATTTGACATGATACAAGCTTCTAGTTTTTTTTGTGGTGAGAAAAAATAATATTTTTTTGTCTCCACCTTTTGAAATTTAAGGCTTCAAATTTGAATAGTATGTTAAGACCAGTATGACCATTGGGTGCACAGTGATTTTTGAAGTCCATAATAGATAAATGAAACACATTAAAATTACTGTATATAAAATAAGAAAACGGAACGAAATTACCAAATGCAAAAATCCAATAAAAAAAAATTAATGCGGCTGAGTCATGGACTATGTCTCTCTCTTTAAGGTGTTTTACGACTCTGTCTAAAAAAATATGTTGCAACCCTTATAATGTCCCATCACCCCCAGGATAAAATAGCCCATAATAGAAAATAATTTCAATCTCAGAAAACTATGTATGGTAGTTATTTGATATACTATCGCCCGTTCACTATTAGTTGCTCAATATCACAATATCGATTGGGGACGAACTGATTAGGTAAGAAAAAGAGTAAAAAATATTCAGAGAGAAAGAAAGAGAGAGACAGAGACAGAGAGTGAGAGAGAGAGAAAGAGTATTTTTGTATTATTTTCCTTTATTTTGTAGAAGAAAAATGTTTTTTTGGTGAGAGAGAAAGCCATTTTTTTTAGACAGATGCAATTTATCCTTTTTTATATTTCTTCACCTGAAAACCAATAGATTTTGGCTTAAATATTCTTAACAAAAGAAATATCCATTTAGAGACTACAATTGGGAGAAGAAAATGGGAGAGAATTAGGAAGAAAAGGTGGAACGCATCTCACACTTTATTAAATCATAAAAAAAATAATATGCAGAAAAATGATCTTATCTATCTTTCAAGCAACCTACTTTATATTTTTAAACGTTTCCACAATTGTAAAGGCAAAGTGCATTTTTGTTCCAACATATATCATATATGGAAAACAGATGATTTGAAATCAATACTCAATACCATTTGGAATATTGCAACAATATGGAGGATCACTCCTCTTTAAGAGGTTTCTTCGAGATGCAGTTCCCATCTTTAGTTTATAAATAATAGATATGGGAGAGAGGTTGTAACACCCGGTATTTTTAAATGTGGTATTAATTAAAATTAAATATGAGAAATTAATTGATAATAAATCTGAATTAAAATAAATATTAACTAGTGAGATAAGGTTTAGTATTTATTGATGAGAATTATATTGAATATAACTTAGTGAGTAAAGCAATGTGTGATTACGAAGTTATTAGAATTGTTGCGAGTGAAAAATACAACAACTCAACTTAATGAGATAGAAAGTAATTTATTTCAAGTCATTTAAATGGTCATTTCGAGTGCGCCAAAGTGTTCAGAAGGGTCGAGATAGTTAAAAAAGTCTACTCGGGGGTTTAGTTTGACTCCTGGGGCAGTTTTCAGCCAAAATGGCATCCCGGGAGGGCGCTTTGGTCATTTACATTTTTGGAGAAATAATACCTACGAATTTTCTATGTTTAGTATATCTGATTAGAGAAGGGGGTTAGGGTTAGTTACGTGAGAAACAAAGAGAAGTTACAGAGAAGCCATAGGAGGAAGAGGAAAGGAGTTTCAAAGGATAGAACCACCGTTCCTACACCTTTTGCACCACCAACACTACCGGAGTGTAGATCGAAAAGAGAGGAACATCAATATACCCATTTTCTTCAAAGAATCAGACCATCATATTGAGGCCAGTGTTTAATCTCAAAAAACTATAGCCTGGATGATATCCATGTTAGTGTAGGATGTATCATATAAGAAATTTGTATACTTTTGGGTTAAATTGGAAGACTTAAATCATTATCTTATGTTGGAAATTGATATAGGATTGAACCCTCCATTTATATATCATGAAACCCACGAAATTACGTTGAATCTTCAAGAAGAAATCTGAGTTTTAAATTGCTTCTTGAATGAAAGTGTTAAACTAGGGTTTTTCAGAATTTAATTGGGATTAAATTGATTAAATGATGATTGTTGATGAATTCATGATTATTGTACATTACAAATCATTCATATATATTGGTATAATGATTGAAGTAATTATTTGGGAGTTTGGGAATGTTTGGTGAAGGTTTTGATGATCGAAAATGGTGAAACTCGTAAAAACAACTATGCAGAATTCAAGACCTGTGGGTGGCGAATCGATTGAGCTCCGATTGAATAGATTCGAAAATCGAATCGATTCGGAAAGCGAATCGATTTGGACTAGGGCGAATCGATTCAGTTGCCCAATTTTGGCCAATTTCTCCCTTTTGTTTAGCATCTTTGGGGGAACGTTCAGGATTCAATCGTGGGACTTATTTTTAAACATAATGGGAATATATTGAGACACCAGTAGGCCTAGGTGGGATTTCGAGTTTAGCCCTAAGAGGGGGAATTAAAGGCTAAACTTAAGTAGGATTAATCGAGGAAAATACCTAATTTGGAGGATCATTCGGGTTCCGTGAATTCGAGGGAAATGATGACTTAGACCAGTAGGCTATAGGGAGTTTACCTACTGATATTATGTGTAGAATAAATGATACCCTTCGAGTGGTGAGAAATACTCGGGAGCGTACGATAATAAGTAAAGTTATAAATTACTAAATACGTAGAATGTTAGGGACATAGATATGCTACATACGGGATATATGATATAGGATGTTTGTATCCCTATATATATATATATATATATATATATATATAGGGAGAGAGAGAGAGAGGTGGTGTGAATACCTATTGCTTGATTATTATGTTATGAAATATTGGGAGGAGGTTTCGTGTTGTGGACGGTCTTAACCTGACGAGCCCACTGGGGGGGGATTTTAGACTCGTACCCTGAGCATAGTACCTTGGACATATTCTATACGAGAGTTTAATAATTTCGACGGTGGAATGGGTGCGTAGGTATGTGCGTGACCCATTTGATTGGGGATTATGTTCGCCTCCTAATATGTGTAATTTGTATTTATGGTTCGAGGGTGACACCGAACCGATTGTCCTTATTTAGTACGTAATGTACCAAGACATGATAGTAGAGTACGAATGCACCGCAGTTGTGCCTCGGGTGCCGTATATATATGCTCGTAATTATTCTACTATGTGGACTTAGTAGATAAGTTAGATGGTAGAATCTGAAATAATTTAGTGTGTGAACACTTAACCATTAAATGATAAAATCTTTGAGTGATATAGAAAAAGGAATAAATATATAAATATATTTAATAAATGGATTTCATGGGAAATGTGGGTGGACATTATGAGTTTGAGTTAGAACACTTATAATTACAAACTAGTAGGTGTTGTGATAGTAACTAGGGGAGTTTAGAGGTACGTTAGGTGTGCACATTAGATGAGAGGTTGTAGAAGTAGTAGATTTTAATCTTCTTTAAAGATCCTATATTTCCTTGTTGTGAAATAGATGCGGAAGCACAAAGGTGATGATTCAACTTCAATACCAAATTTTAATTTCTATCTAAATTGAAATTAAGCACAAGTGAAATATGATGAACACACACACTAATTTAAATTTCACTTAAAACGCCATTAATCCAAGACCTAGAATTTGCCTAAGTCATATTTATCATTATATCAAGTTAGGCCAAACCAATTTTAACAATGGACTTGAAATAAATAAACATTACCAAAATTTAATTATACACCAAATTAAATTAAGTGTGACAATTAAAACAAAATTTATCTTGAATTTTCCTAAGCATGAGTTCTAAGTCATTATGCAAGATAAAGATAAATCAATCACACTACGCCGCGATGTACGAGGAAAAACCCACAACGGGAAACAACCTCGGACGGCCCTAGCCACAAATCCACTAAGTACGAAATTTACAAATACAAGGCAAAAAGGCTTACAATACACGACTCGATCCCTCTCAAGCCCCGACGCTTCTTCTTGTAGATAACTCTTCCTAGCGGATAACCACGGAGATCCACCGAGGTCTCGGAGTCCACCGATCGGACTTTGCATGGTCACCGTCAGCCGAACAAGGAGCCTTTCTCCAAGTGGGTGATGCTGCAACAAACAACTTCTTCTTTCTTTGATGGATGTAGAAGCAAATCCAAAAACTTCTCTTTGAACGGAAGAGATGAACCCGGTGCCAAACTTCAAGCAAGATATATGAATATGGGAACTTGGAAGAAACTAATTTGGGTGTAAACTAGAGTGGTGTATATTTTTCTCTTTGATAAAAACTCACTCAAAACATGATCTTTTTCCCTCTTTGATTTTACTCTCAAAACACTCTCTAGGAGTTAGTAGGATATGAAAAAAGATTCTTTTTTCAAAAGTGATTCCCACACAAAGTTATGCTGTGAAAAGTTGGTTAAGAAACAAATGGACAAGTGGGTGAAAAACTGCTTAAAACTGCCAAAAACTGTTCCCACCTGGCATCTCGTTCGAACGACATTTCGTTCGAACGACATTCTCGTTCGAACGAGTCTTCTGAAGAAGTTCCAGTATCAATTCGTTAGAAGCTCATTAGAAATCTCGTTAGAACGACAATCTCGTTCGAACGACAATATCGTTCGAACGACATATCGAACGAACTTCCAGAAAGTTTGGAATATTCGATTTTAGCCCAGAAAACATTATAAACTTATTTTAAAGTTTTAATTAATTATTTCTGAAAATAAAACACGGTTTTAATTAAACCTAACACCCAATTAAACTTATTCCAAGATCCTATATATATAATATTGCATTCATACCTTGGGAGCATGGAACCATAGTTGATGACGTAGAAACGAGCATGCAAACCGGCATATTGATGAAGCTTTATACTCTTTGCCGCTATGTCTTCAACAAACTCTTCATAGGCTTGAGGATATTACATTTAAATACAATCCTATGAATAAATGATTTTGTCCGGAATTGAGCCAAAATAATATATGGACTCAATTGGAAATTTGTGTCCTTACAAATCTCCCCCTTTGGCTATTCCGGGACAAAAACCAAACAAAAATCCTAAAGGGCCGTCAAGCTCTACTAGACTCAAAACATAACCCACCCAAACTTAACTCAACCCAAGGATCAAATGCTTTGCCATTGAAAGTTGTTGCTTTAGAAGAATTCCTTCACACTTAAGCAAATTATCAAATGCATAGGGAATATCAAAGTATTTAATGCAATTAAAATAAATACTCCCCCAAAATTAATTCTCCCCTTTGTCAAACATCGATATTTTTGTTCGGTAATAGGCAAAGGATAAAGAACAAATATAAAAGCATGTTGAAGCTTAAAGTGATAAGACATGAAAGCATATGGGAAGCAAGAGCATAACTAATCCAAGATAGATACCAAAACGAAAGTATAAGCATAGAAGAACTAGAAAGCATGGCAAAGGCAAAACAAAATATCATATATATATGTACTAGAAATATATCAAGAATGCACACGCACATATATATAGATATAAATACACAAATGACACACACAAAATATAATAGGAGCCTTTCACACTCGTATGGAAAATATGTGTCATATGGAAACGAAAGTGTTAGGGTGTGAACTAGTAACGATTAAATTTAGACCCAATCACTTAAAAACATGTTCACGGAGTTCTCAACTGATTGCAAACTTCATCACATTTTAATATAACCTCATGTGACAGTATAAATTGAACTCAATGAACAAACATACACAATGCATACTAGCCTAACATATTGATGATTCTACAAACCAATAGAGTCATGACATGAGATACGCAACTAGGATAAATGGACAGTGTGCAAACCATTGATATACCATCCAATCTCCCTCAATAAGCATTTATGTTAATTTTGAATGAATATATCAATCAAACATAGGCCTTGGCATTTTTTTTTCTTTTTAATGACATATTTTCTGTTTTTAGGCCTTTGGACCACGTATTTATTTTAGGTCCATTCAAAATGGTGCCTTACAATCGCAAAGGATCACTTAGTCATTTCGGAGCCCTTCCCCGTGCACATTTTTATTTATCATGTTTTCATTTTTCACACAAATCTCACGCGCAATGAATTTTGACATGCACTAGTCCGCCTAAGTCACAAATATTTAGATGACAAGACTGGAAGGAGAACACATCACATAGCTCAAATATACATATGAAGTTAAAAATTCAAAGGAGTTCGTGCATGTGTGAATATAGGCATATAAAAATAGAATCCATTTAAACAACACAAAATCTAACTACTCCCTGTAAGCATGGTAAAGAACATAATAAGGATTGACAATCTAAACCAAAAGTTCTAGCCACATGAGAGCGTAAAATATGGGATTCAAACACAAGTGTATGCCACATAAAGTGTGTCAAACTAAAATACACACAAAATAAAATCTTTTTGAGTTTTTAAAATTTTTAACCAAAAATAAAAAATATATACTCAAAAGACAAACAAAAATCATTTGAATTTTTTATTAAGATTAAGTTACCAAGAGATAGAATCCAAATGATAAACAAAAACATAAATCATAATTCTAGCATGTGATAGGCATGGAGCATAGACTAGAAAATGATTAAACAAGCATACATTTAGCATGTGAATATAACATGAAGTACAAACGCTAAAGTATGCAAATACTAACACATTCATCCTTTAGATTTAGCAAGGGAGGAAGTATGTGAAAGTAAATGAGAATCAAAAACCCTATTTTGCAACGCAACCAATTCGTATTTCCTAACACAAATTAATGAAGATTAACTATCTTGGGGTGTAGGAATTTTAAATACATTGGCTGCTTTACGTTGGGATTTTCTAGGAATTCGTTCAAGATAAAAAAAAATTCTTAAGATGACCTTTTCGACCACAATGTGTACAAGTAAAAATATGTCGAAAAGATTTACCTACAGAGTGATCTCTAACATCTTTCCTAGTAGATTCTCCTAAAACGTTGGTTTTGGATTTATGAGTAAATTCATTACAAGTATTGAAGCCTAAACCACAAGTGTCATTTTTAATTTGGACTGTTCCTAATATTTTTACTAATTTTTCTGAACGATACTCCAAATCAAATTTGACATTACGAGAGTCTTTTAATTTATTTTGTAATTCTAAAATGTTAGACTCTAATAAAACATTTCTCTCTTCAAAAGCAAGAAGCTCCTTTTTCAAGGATTCCATTAAACCCCTAAGGCTATCTCTCTCGCCTTCTATATATTCAAGCTTCTATAGAAGAACTTTCTCACGTGTCCTAAGGTCTTCAACCAACATACTATTATCAACGACCTTGACACGTTCTTTCAAACAAGCTTCTAACTTCAAATTAGTCCTTTTTTATTTAATAGATTCTTTATAAAGTTCTTGAAACGCATTTTGAAGTTCACTCACATTAACCACTTCTTCATTTTCATTCTCTCTTTCTTCTCCACTCTCACTGTCATAAAAAATAAGAGAATCATAAACTATGACCTTAGAAGTGTCATATGTTAACGTTTCATCAATCGATGAGTTCTCACTATCACTCACATAACTAGCCATAAAACCCACAAAATTAGGCTTAGTGGGGGAATCGGGTCCCTCTTCCTTATCACTATCACTAAGGGTCGCATTATATGCAATGGGTCGTTTACCCTCTTTCCTTAGTTTAGTGGGGCACTTAGAAGCCCTATGGCCATAACCCTCATAACCAAAACACCTATTAGACTCGTCCCTAATTAGTTGTTCATTAATAGGTTTAGGGATCTTCTCGACTTTGTCATGCTTAGAAGTTTCAAATTTCATAAAATCATTTTTAAATTTATCTTTGTTAAATTTAAGAAATTTTCTAAATTTTCGATCAAACAAAGCCATGTCTTCCGAGTCACTATCACTCTCGCTCTCTACTACTTGTTTGACCTTTTTCCGGGCTTTTAAAGCAACACCCTTTTTAATTTGATTTTCAGTTTTAGAGGGAAACATATCCAGTTCATAGGTTTGTAAATCACCTACAAGCTCTTCTAATTTCGTAGAGGTTAAAGTTGGTAAAGAATTTAAAATGGTCACTTTTGGAATAAATCTATCGGGTAGGGACCTTAAAATTTTATTTACAACACGGTTGTCAGGTATTTTCTCTCCCAAATTAAATGATGAATTGACAATATCGAAAAGTCTAGCATAAAATTCATCAAAAGTTTCATTATCGTTCATTTTGATAGTTTCAAATTGAGTGGTGAGGTTTTGGAGTTTCGAAGCTTTAACGACACTGGTTCCTTCATGAGTTAGTTGTAAAATATCCCAAGCTTCTTTAGCGATTTCACACGTCATAATACATTGGAATTCATCCGGCGTGACAACGCTAAACAAGGCATTCAAACCACGGGAATTAAAATTAGAAAGTTTAAACTCATTCTCAGTCCATCTATCGGCCGGTTTGGGAACACGTTCATTTTCAACTAAGTGAGTTAGTGGGGAAAACCCGTTAGCAACAGACATCCAAACTCTCTCGTCGATAGATTTTAGTGCCGATTTCATTCGCGCTTTTCAATACGCGTAGTTAGAACCATCGAAAATTGGAAATTTAGAAAATGGGGAAAATTCCATTTGAGCCAAAAATATTTAAAGGATCTTAACGAAATAATTTATCACTTTGACTCTGATACCAATTTATAGAAGTAGTAGATTTTAATCTTCTTTAAAAATCCTAGATTTCCTTATTGTGAAATAGATGCGAAAGCGTAAAGGTGATGATTCAACTTCAATACCAAATTTTAATTTCTACCTAAATTGAAATTAAATACAAGTGAAATATGATGAACACACACACTAATTTAAATTTCACTTAAAACGCCATTAATCCAAGACCTAGAATTTGCCTAAGTCATATTTATCATTATATCAAGTTAGGCCAAACCAATTTTAACAATGGACTTGAAATAAATAAACATTACCAAAATTTAATTATACACCAAATTAAATTAAGTGTGACAATTAAAACCAACTTTATCTTGAATTATCCTAAGCATGAGTTCTAAGTCATTATGAAAGATAAAAATAAATCAATCACACTACGCCGCGATGTACGAGGAAAAACCCACAACGGGAAACAACCTCGGACGGCCCTAGCCACAAATCCACTAAGTATGAAATTTATAAATACAAGGCAGAAAGGCTTACAATACACGACTCGATACCTATCAAGCCCCGACGCTTCTTCTTGTAGATAACTTTTCCTAGAGGATAACCATGGAACTCCATTGAGGTCTCGGAGTCCACCGATCGGACTTTGTATGGTCACCGTCAGCCGAACAAGGAGCCTTTATCCAAGTGGGTAATGCTGCAACAAATAGCTTCTTCTTTCTTTGATGGATGTAGAAGAAAATCCAAAAACTTCTCTTTGAACGAAAGAGATGAACTCGGTGCCAAACTTCAAGCAAGATATATGAATATGGGAACTTGGAAGAAACTAATTTGGGTGTAAACTAGAGTGGTGTATATTTTTCTCTTTGATAAAAAATCACTCAAAACATGATCTTTTTCCCTCTTTGGTTTTACTCTCAAAACACCCTCTAGGAGTTAGTAGGATATTAAAAAGATTCTTTTTTCAAATGTGATTCCCACACAAAGTTATGCTGTGAAATGTTGGTTAAGAAACAAGTGGAGAAGTGGGTGAAAAACTGCTTAAAATTGCCAAAAACTGTTCCCGCCTGGCATCTCGTTCGAACGACATTTCGTTTGAATGACATTGTCGTTCGAACGAGTCTTCTGACGAAGTTCCAGTATGAACTCGTTAGAAGCTTGTTAGAAATCTCATTAGAACGACAATCCCGTTCGAACGACATTTCGAATGAAGTTCTAGTATGCCATAATGGGAAGTCGTTGACAATCTCGTTCGAACGACATCTGGTTCGAACGACAATATCGTTCGAACGACATATCGAACGAACTTACTGAAAGTTTGGAATATTCAAATTTAGCCCGAAAAACTTTATAAACTTATTTTAAAGTTTTAATTAATTCTTTCTGAAAATAAAACACAGTTTTAATTAAACCTAACACCCAATTAAACTTGTTCCAAGCTCCTATATATATAATATTGCATTCATACCTTGGGAGCATGGAACCATAGTTGATGACGTAGAAACGAGGCACGCAAATCGGCATATTGATGAAGCTTTATACTCTTTGCCGCTACGTCTTCAACAAACTCTTCATAGGCATGAGAATATTACAATTAAATACAATCCTATGAATAAATGTTTTTGTCCGGAATTGAGCCAAAACAATATATGGACTCAATTGGAAATTTGTGTCCTTACAGAGGTGAGTATCTCAAGAGAGAGCCCGAAAAGTTAACATGTATATAGTATTTTGTTTACAACATTTTTAAATACTTGATAAACTGTTTTAACATATTTTCACTCGTGCTCTGACCCGTTTCTTGCAAATCTATTTTCTCTGTGCAACTATTTTAGGTGTCCAGCCACAGGGACACCTGTCATAGGAGTCAATTAATTTGACGTGCTACAGCTATTGTGGAAGTTGTAGGTCCTCAATATTATAAGCCTCCACATCTATCCATTCAGTTTCTGATGTAGTCACTCCAGTTAGGGCATGTTGCCCATTTATAGTTACCATTAATTTATGAGATGTTAAACTCTGTTATTTCAGTTGATGGGGTTTGAATTTATTATTTGGTTATTTGTATTAAGGCATGTAACTAGAACATTTATTCCTGTATTATTTATTCAGTCAGATGGTTTCTCAATTTTATTTTATTTTAATTATGAGAATGGTGAATGTGGTTAATGGTTTAATTGTTGGTTATTAATTTGAACGATTAAAAGTTTTTGACACTATCTTAATTAACTATTAGTTGGTTAATAAAGTAAAAGTTTTCGACACTGATGGAAAGAATGAATCAACTGGATATTCTAATTTAATTTAATAAAGGACCGATCATTCGGTATTTAATTGAGCGTTGTGTCATAGAGGTGTAATTACTTTCGAACTTGACGTGTTTAAATTAATGAAATGGTCCCCTAATTTCAAACCATCTGATATTAGGCCAACATCAAAACATGTTTGGGTTAAGTTCCCAGGTTTGAACACAGTCTATTGGAAGCCAAGAATACTTTTTATATTGCTTGATGTTCAGGATCTCTAATCAAAATAGATCAAGCCACAATGGCCAAATTGTTTGTCCATTATTATAGAGTATTAATAGATATGGAATTGGTGGATAAGTACCCCCAACTTTAATCCTAATTAAGAGGATTGATTTCATCTTTGAACACGAGGTTATTTATGAGAAGTTACCTCCTAGATGTAGTCACTATAGGGTGATTGGCCATTGGGGTCTTTTCTCCTATCATTGGTGTTGCTCCAACAAATAATCTCTTCAATGCTCCCCATCCACTTGATGAAGAATACCTTTTCCCCGATAGTGTTGTTATTTTGAATGATAAATTGAATGATGCAATTCCTTTTAAGGATACTTTAATGATCCTTCTCAGGCTGAGTTTGAAGGGGTATTGAATGGCGATAAATAAGTAAAAGATGAAGAAACCTATGCCCACTACTTCCTGAAGGAATATTGGGAAAATATGGTTGAAGAAGATGTTGATCATAATATTATTCACTCGGGACCTCTTCTTGATATGAGTCTTGAGTATAAAACTTCATACGTGTTACAACATGCCATCGTAGCCTCATTAGCTCACTCTCCCATTTATAATGCTGAGACTCGTATGTTTGACACTTCAAATAGTTTTGCATCTAGATCTGAATCAGAAGGATTTGAGGTTATCCTCTCGAAATTTCATAATGTAAAGAAAAATGAGTTGGATGCAAAATACAAGAGAAAGGTTTTTGGCCAGGCTGGATACTATTTAAAATCTCTTACTTCTTAATGAAAGTCGTATACTGGAATGTTAGAGGGATTGCAAATTTCCCTACCTATATAGGTCTTAAAATTTTATGTGATCTTCATATATATGACTATTTATCCATATCTGAACCCATGCCTAATTATTATTCTATTTCTCACCAATTCTTGACATCTATAGTTATGTAATTTATAACTATGAATAATATAAATAATTTTCTTCACAATATCTGGATTTTTTGTCTTTGTGCTCTTATGTAACTACTATCATTAGTAGTGATGATCAACAAATTTATATTTTCTCTTTTTATAAACTTGAAAACTATCTTATCACCATCATTTAGGCTTCTATTGAGTATATTATTAGAATCTAACTATGGAAATATCTTATCTATATTCATAATAATCATCGAGCTCCTTCGGCTTTAATTGGAGATTTTATTTCTTTGCTTAGTTCTCATGAATGTAAAAGCCATAGAATCCCTTCTAATATGCCTTGTCAATAGTTTATGTCCATGATAGACTCAGTTGACCTTCTCTAAATAGACACTACTGTAATCCTTTACACCTGGGTAAAAGTCTTTAATAGGTCTATTCAAAGAAGACTGGTCACATCTTTATGTAATCACAAATGGATTAATGTATGGGATGACATTTATTATTTAACTAAAGATAAACATATCTTAGATCATCACCCTCTTATCTTCTTTTCTTTCACTTATAGTATTGATGGTCTAAATCCATTCAAGTTTATCTCTTCCTGGACTTTGCATCCTAATTCCAGAGATATAGTTAGTTTATCTTGGTCTTCAGTTACTGTTGTAGGTTGCCCTATGTATGTGTTTCATTACACCAAATTGCACTTTTATTAACATACTTTTTTTTATTACTAACAGTATTATACCATTACTATTTCTCACAATAGATTACTGATACTAATCTAATATAAGAGTTAATAATATTAGTTCAATATTTTAAAAGTGCTTTCTAAAAAAAGGTAAATTTTCCCCAACCGAAAAAAATGCCGTTGACTATCACATATCCAAACCAAAAGAAATAACCTACGATTTCTCATACACACTGTGAACCTCAGTGAGATAATACTTCGTTCCATCAAAATAAATGTCATTTATTCAGTATTAAAGCACTCATCAAATCTCTTCGATCTTCTTATGATGCTTCTAGTGGTGGAGCATTGTTCTGGTGATTATATGTAACATGGATCTTTTTCCCATTTGTGTTCCAATTACTATTGCCCTTACGCCCCCAATTGCAAGGTTCTTGACCAGGTTTCTGATTATTAAAAGTGGCATATGATCTTGTTTTTATTTTTCTCATTCTCTTTTGATATTTTATCATGTTGCTTTTGTTATGTGAATGAAAAAGGAGAGATATTAATAAACGATGCGATCTTGACATTATTTCATTGGATAATAGCGTTGTG
Source organism: Sambucus nigra (assembly GCA_949130495.1). Lineage (NCBI taxonomy): Eukaryota > Viridiplantae > Streptophyta > Magnoliopsida > Dipsacales > Adoxaceae > Sambucus > Sambucus nigra. Next base: position 98,916,696 of record OX422207.1, on the reverse strand, counting down.
CGATAATTTGATTGGGAAATTTCTGTACTTTCATTATGTTGTTATTGTAATTTTGGAAGTTCAGGTGTTTAAGTAAAGTTAAATTCCAAATTAATGGGGCCTGGGTTTTCTTATGATAGATGAACTTCTCATTGTCTTTTAAGATTAATTGTTTAAGTAGTATTTTATAGTAATAGAGTCTGAGATGTTTGGCTTTAGGGTTGGCATTTTTGGCTCCGGTGATATATCGATGGGATTTGAGACATGAAGTTTTTTGTATTCTTGTAGTCTTAGTCAACATTGATGTTATAAACAACTACATTTTAATAAGTTGATAGGAAAATTCATTTGAAGAAATTGATAGTCATCATCACATCAACCTATGTTTTCTGATCTCAAAAAGTTAAAACATGAAATACCTTCCCTTAAGGTCATTTTCTCCAATTTTTATATGAATATATGCATACATCTCTCTCTCTCTCTCTATATATATATATATATATATATATATGATTTTTGTGATTTGTTTGAACTAAACACCAAAGCCAAAATCCATTCTGTTGGTTTGGGCACTTAATAGGCCGATCCTAGTCTCGTTGGCCAAGTTTCTGAATATATATATATATATATATATATAATCCGTGTCGATGGCAATATTGTAAATTTTCTTTCGGTAAATTATATCAATATTTGTCTCCAACGACACATGTGCTGATTTACCAACAGAACATGTATACTTAGTGGTTCTAATAGAAAAAGTTATGTCTCCTTTAGTAAATATTTAGTTGATTCAGAACATTTATTTTTTATTAAAGGTTTCCATGGTCTATATAGTTTATGCAGAATGCTGATTGAGAATGTGTGCCCGATGCTCTGATGACGTTAACTTATTATATTCAGAGGACAACCCACACCAACTTTTAATTTGATTAGCCCTAAAACATGCAACTATGTGATTAAAAACGTAAATTGAGAAAGCATACAATCAAAACAGAGTTCCAAAAAAAAAATTTCTGGTAAAACCTTTTATTCACTCTATAAAATTTACAAATCCAAACTTACAAATTTTATAAATGAATCTACTATGATCCTCTCAAAAATCAAACAACCGTATCCTTACTTTAGCTATTATCCTCGCAAGAATCACAAGAATTGTAGTCCTCCTTCAGCCTCAACCTTCGTCTTCAGCAGTGATCCCCTTGGGTTTCACAAGTCAGCCATGGGGATGCCTTCTCCGTAAAGGTTGTGAATGTAAGGACACAAACTACATGGTTTAAACTTGATTCACTCAAATCTATCTGGGAATATGATTTGTGAATAAAAAAGGTTTTTAAAAATCAAAAGGTTGAAAACTTTTGCTAAAGGTATTAAAAAACAGTTATGTCAAAAGTCTTGACGAAAACAACCATGAAACATGTATTTATGTGAGGTATACATATTTCTGGGCCGTGGCTCGTTCGATATTCAGTCAAAGTCAACGTCAAATGAGACTTTGAACGAAAAATAGGATCTCGTTCGAACGATATTTCCATCTCGTTTGAACGAAATACGCGAACTTTGAAAACTTTTAAATAAAGAAAATGCCCGATTTTTCAAAGAAAAAATCTTGTTTCAGTTTTAATAAATATTAAACATTCCAAAATAAATTCAAGGAATAAGTTTAAACTTAATATCATTATACCTTCATAGATTGGACATGCTTGAAAATTGGAGATGTTGGATCTGCAGACTTCATGTCGGCATGAAACAAATGGTAATGGAATATGCCCAAAATCGTGTTAGACTAAGCTATCAGCAAATTATGCTCTTATAAATCTCTCCCTTTTTGGCTATTTCAGTATAAACATAAAACCAAATTGAAATTACGAAGAAATGTCCACTAAGACAATGAAAATATCCTAATACCCTCCTAAACACTCTTAAAAGATAAAGTCTTTAAATCTCCACTTCTTTTTTTTCTTCTCTTGGGCACTTTGTCTTCATCGAGTGTAATGCAAATATGATCTTCCAAGTGTACCTACAAACATGAAACAAAGAAAATACCCCATGATGCATCGAGCTTGAAATAAAATTAAAATGCATAAAAATAAATCTCTCCCATACGTTAAACTCATGTAAATCTCCCCCATAATTTGTTCTCCCCCTTTTATTTTGTCTGAAATAGACAAGGAGTATAAACTAATTATGGAAAATAGGTAACATCACCAATAACGAAAATATATCATCACAAAAAATATAAATGAATAATCGTGCAATGATAATCTCAAAGTCTCCATAAACTATTTTTGAAAATTTTCAATTTTTTCAAACTGGTTTTGCAAATACAACACACTATGGAGAAACATAAAGATAACCGAATCATGGAAACAGAACGTAGGGGTGTGAATATATTTTATAGATTAGTTAACGTATATAATCATAACATGCGTACATGAAGGAATGAGACACCACTAATGCAAGATCTCAAAGTCTACCTTAGGTGTAAAAATGGTGATCTCAAGTGAAATTAACTTACCCTAACCAAATAATCAAAATCATAAGTGATTTTTCACGAGTATCACCCAAAACTATATAATGCTTTACAATATTTTTAAGGACGTTCAAACCCATTGATTTTCTACTAACTCCATCAGAACTCACATATTGAATTTTTTCACTCAAATCTTTTGAAGAAATTAATGCTCATATGAAGCGAAGCATCAATGTTCTTAGAAATTGACCTGACACTTTTATTTTTGTGTCTTTAATCTTTTATGCTCTTTTCTTTTTGCAAATGCTCAATTTTCATGCAAAGTCAACATATATTTCAGAGCCCGATTCCATTGCATAAAATATACCAAATATACCGAATAACTAATTTTCTATTTTTTTCAATCCCAGTAATGGTTCTTACATGGACTTCTTTTGTTATCTCGTTTTCACATTTGGTTCGTTTTAAAAGCAGGATTGAGATGAAAATACTGCAATCGATACGTGAAAGGTAAGTGTAATACTCAAATAAGTTCGTGCTCATGTGCATTTTAGGTAACAAAGAGTCAAACATGTAGCAAGTAGTCATCATATCCCATCTTAATGGCTCCACACATAAAGCACAAAATAAAATGATGTCACGTTTCAAAACACTACAAAATAGTCACATGGATATGAAATTAATGGGTGACTCAGATATCTCTAATGTTCACCCACAAATGGTGTTAAAAAAAATACAAAACTCTATTTGAATTTTTCAAAAATTTTATCAAAAATAATATCTTTTTGTCTTTTTCACTTTTTCTAAAAAAGAAACCAAAAATCTTTTTGGATATTCCAAAATTTTTCAAGGAAAATAAAATCTTTTTGTATTTTTCAAAAAAGATATCAAAATGAAAAATATAAGTACAATAATAGCACAATTTAGTAATAGGCATGTAAGATATGAACATAAAATGCATCCTATGCTAGAAACAAGTCTCAACCTCAGTCAATAGGCTCAGAGGAGTTTGCAAAAGGACAAGAGATCCTATAAAAATATCCAAAAAATTTGATGAAGTCTTGATTAAATACTCAACTTGATCTCAAAAACTCTTAAAATCTCTCATATGATATATGGGAGCATACGGAGTAACATATGTGGGAGTGCGTGGAAGAATTCTTATGGTAGCATATCGTGAAAGATACCTATGAGACACTCTCCCCAACTTAAAGAAAAATTCCCTCAGGTAACCTCTTTGCTTGCAATGGGAGAAACATACACTGGCTTTGTTTCACCTCTCTCAAAATGTCACGGACAAGCTCTCCTAGGTGGGTTCGGTTGAGGTCCATATGGATCTAACACAAACTCGAGAACCGGCTCGAGTGAAACATGGAATGTGGATGCACCATCAAAGCATATTCCTAGCCTCTCAACATTACCTAAAGAGGGATCGAGGAACATTTTTCCTAAATACTTAGATATGTCCTCTAAAGTAATTTTGACCTCCCAGGCACTTTCGATATCTCTCTCGAGTTGGATGCACGGGATTCAAGTTTTTTACTAGTCTTCAATGAAGATTGAAGATCTCCCATATGACTAGCCACAATGTTGGTTGAATCACTCTTTTCCTAGCCTAAGATGATCAAATGCTCACATAAATAAACCTTCACCTTCTCGGGTTGACTCACCAATGCCTCACACACCCTCAAAATTTTCACCTCTCTCTCGAAATCTAACACCCTAAGAGATAAATCTTTGTTTATCTTTTTGGTTTTCAATGAATCGGTGTACAAATCACTAAAATCTTTATGGAGATCCCATTCCCCCTGACTTGTGATCTCATCCTTGCTCTCACTCTTTCTCGAATGAATTAAAACATCATCGAGGCTCTCATGCTTACATGTGTCCTCATTGTCGTGGGATAAACTAGAAGTACTCATGTGACTAGCCATGCATGCAGTGCATGGTTCATGTGGTGATTCTCCCCCTAAATCAACCGACTCGATGTCACTATCGCTAAGAGTGGCTTTATATACAACCTCCTTTTCCTTTCTCTTTCACATAGTGGGACACTCATATAACTTGTTCCCTTTACCTTATCACTCAAAACAACTTATCTCTTCCTCTTTCTTACTGTTATCCTTGACTCCATTCTTATTTTTGTTTTTATCAAAAATATTTTTATTTGAAGAATTTTCTTTGAAAAATTTGAGAAACATTTTAATTTTTTTTTTTGCAAACATGGTCAAATCATTAACATCAAAATCACCTTCAGATTCAGACTCACAAACTGTATCTTTTTTCTTCTTCTTAGCTTGAGTCTTTAAAGCTACCTCTATATTCTCAGGTTTAATGGTTTTAGAGAACATATCTATCTTATAAGTCTGAAGGTCTCCTATGATCTCTTTTAACCTAAGAGTGTCTAAAATCCAAAAGAGTAAGAACCGTAACCTTGGGAATAAATCGGGAATAGAGTGACCTTAGAATCTTTTTAACGACCCTAGTCTCAGGAATTTTCTCACCTAAAATAAAACTAGAGTTTATAATGCTCGACATCCTAGCATAAAATTCATCAAAACTCTTGGACTCTAACATGGTTATGATCTCAAATTGGGTGGTCAAATTTTGAAGCTTAGAAACCTTGATAGTGTTGGTACACTCATGTGTCAACTGGAGGATATCACATGCTTTCTTAAACGTAGTGCACGTCATGACTCGTCAGGGGTGACGACTCCAAAAATAGTACTAAGGTAGTGGGATTTGAAGGTACTCCACTTAAGCTCATCATCAGTCCAGTAGGCGATAGGTTTATGACTCTCAACATTATTCACAATAATCGTGGGTGGGGTCCACCCTCTTTCACACAATAACCAAATAATATAATCTATGGCTTTTAAAGAAGATCTCATTCGGGCTTTTCAAACAACAAATTTCAATCCATCAAAAATTGGCAACCTATATAAGTTATCCAACAAAAAAATTGTAATTTTACAAAATAATTTTAAAAAAAGCTAATATCACAGGAAAATTTTTGCAAAAAATCATGATCTCATAATAATTTGGTGAAACCTGCTGATACCAATTTGAGAAATTATGCCCAATGCTCTGATGGAGTTAACTTATTAAATTCATATGATAACAACACTAAAATTTAATTCTATTAGCCCTTGAACATGCAACTATGTAATTCAAACGTAAATCAAGAAAGCATTCAATCAAAATAGAGTTTCAGGAAGGAAATTTTTTTTTTGAGTAAAACCTTTTATTCACTTTATAAAATTTAAAAATTGCAACTTATAAGTTTTATAAATGAATTAACTATGATCATATCAAGAATCACACAATCGTAGCCTTCATTCACCAATGGTCCTCGCAAGAATCATAAGAGCCTCAGTCTTCGTTCAGCTTCATCTTTCGTCTTCAGCAGTGATCCCGTCGGGTGTCACAAGTCATCCATATATATGCCTTCTTGACAAAGGTTGTGTATGCAAGGATATAAACTATAGGGTTTTAACTTGATACACTCAAATATATTCTGGGAATGTGATTTGTGAATCAAAAATGTTTTCCAAAATCAAAAGGGTGAATTTTTTTTTCAAAGGTATGCATAAATAGTTATGGAAAATGTCTTAATGAAAAAAATACAAAACGGGTATTTATAAGGCGTTTACAAATTTTTAGGTGGCGGCTCGTTTGAATGAATTTAGAATATTTTTCGAATGAGAATGGAAATTCGTTTGAACGAAATAAATCGCGTTCGAACCAATCAGCCATCTCTTTTGAACGAAGTTCAAACGACCTTCAATCGATCAAAAAAGTATGCCCTCGTTCATTGTTCGGTCGAAGTAAACTTTAAATGAGACTTCGAATGAAAAAGAGGATCTCGTTAGAAATAGATTCCCATCTTGTTTGAATGAGATACGCGAACTTTGAAAAATTTTAAATAAAGAAAAATACCTCGATTTTTCAAAGAAAAAAAATACTATTCTAGTTTTAATAAAAATTAACCATCCCAAAATAAATTCAAGGTTTTAAATTAAACTTAATAGCATTACAACTTCATAGAGTGTGGATTCTTGAAAGTTGGATATGTTGGATCTTCGAACTTCGTGTCGGCTTGAATCGAACGGTAGAGGGATATGCCAAAAACTATGTTAGCATAAGCCATGAGCAAATTACGCCCTTACAAATAAAAACGAAACGAAGTATGAATTCTCTTATGCCTGATTAATGCGTAATTATGCTTCCGGCATGGGGAAGACTTTGCAAATGCTTAGGACATGAGTTTCTTCCTTATCTGAGTGTTTCCATGCCTCACTTATTTAAATATGTTGATTTGAATATTTATTTGATTGTTTATACCAATCCTTATGGTACCGGTGATATATAATATGTAAGGTTAGCCATTTTTATTTGTCTCCCCACTATATATATATTGCAAGATATATTGTTTTAACAATAAATTTTTTAATATTATTTTGTAATTAAAACGAAAGTTGTTGGATCTTAAAATGGCATTATAATATTTTATCTCCAATGATCCTACCTAGTCTAAGAAATAATATAAAAATGAAATATACAAGAGAAAAATAACCTAGATTTATCAACACATAAGAAATAGCTAATTAATAGATAAGTGAGATAAATAAGAAAAGACTAATTTAGTTTCTCTCTAGAAAAATATCTTATCTCCTTTATTTATGTCAATTGTGTATAGGCTTAGTTGGGACGTTGTTTTGGATCACAGTCTTCTGTACGTTATAGGTTAGTCCATTTTCAATACTATTATCTTGGGATGGAGGAAATCAAGAAAACTTTGTGACATGTGAGTTTTAGTTCTCATTTTTCATTTCTAATAAATTACTAAGCTCTAACGTATAACATGATGGTTGTCATAATGCATGCATAATATTAGGCAATGCATTGGCCTGATACCGACATCAATAAATTATTTGTATTGGTAGATATTTATGTATTCCATAAAATTATTTTATTGACCGGTTTGTTTTGTGGTAATATATATCATATCCATAACGTTGAAACTTAAATGTTATTTTTTCATAATTTTACTGCAAATTTTTTTTGAGCTTTTGCCCAGGATTTAGTATGGGGAGTGTGGCTCTTGGAAATGGTATGTACAAGATCAGAACCAATGTCCTAGAGGAGAAAGTTTTGGCTTGTAACATCTTACGTTGTTGTGCAACTGAGTTGAAGGGAAAATTACATATATGGATAAATGAGGTAATGTTTCCACATAACAATTTCCATTCTTATGCATCTGAAAAATGTTATAATAATAAAGTATAACTCATATTTTATGCAGGTAGTAAAGACTCTAGTTCCGCCTAAAAATTCACTATCCATAAAGAAGTTAGAATGGCTGCTATATCAGGTATTTGCGTGACAAAGTTCCTAATATTATTTACATTAGGGTTTTTAATCATTTTTTAAATATTTTTATGGGGCCAATTTGCAACATGTTATGTAGCCATGCCCTTTATATTGAATTCTATTGCATCTGCTATGAAGAAAGGGCTGACTCTTCTAAGTTTTAATGAATACCTTATGAAAAGCTTGTCTGACATGATTTTACTATCCTTGCTAGAAGCTCTTTAAGAGGCAACTCCCTTTGTTGATTGCGATTAAATGTTGCCAGTGAACATTTATCGTAGTTGACCTTTTCAGTTATGATTATAGAGATGTTGTGAATCACAATTATCTTAAGGGTTTCAAAGACAAAATTTTATGTAAGTATTTTGGACTCTTTTGATTTTAGGCAAATTTAGATTAGTTGGGTTGGGTAATGCCCAAAGATGGTAAAGAGGTTTCTTTGATTGTATGTTGACATTATTTTTATTTCTTGTTTATGTATTTATATACCATTAGACTCTTCAACTACTAATGACTCGTTAATTCTTATATTTTATACGTTGGGTTTCTTATGCCAACTTTTTACGTCAAAACTTCCTTTGTAATTCTTCAAATTTTCCAACATTACTATACAACCAAACTTTTAATATATATACATTTTCAATGTCTGCAAAATTTTAAAGATCAGATTGTTTCTGACAAAAGTTTTATATGATACAGTGATATTAGTGGATTACTCTTTCCTTAATCCCGAGAGAATTGATCAATTATATGCGGAACATATAAAAAGTTTTGATATGGAAAGGTTGATGGTTATCCATAAAGGCATAGAGTTATTTTGATAAGATGAATTAAACATAGTTGTGAATTTTATTTCAAACATTAAGTGAAAAAACCTACCATGATCCGTATGATTGCAGGAAAAATGGAGATCATACAAAAGCTATCTCTTAATATAAATTCCTTTATGGTTCTTATTTACCGTCCCGAGTAATTAAGTTAGTCACAAGTGTGTTTGGCATTTAGGAAAAAGCAATTGGACTGAATGTATCATCACCTAAAGCATTCTTAAGTATGTTACTGTGATATATATATATATATATATATATATATATATATATATATATATATATGTTTGTGTGTGCGTGTGTGTGTGTGCGCCACTTAAGACGTTTAACACAAAGTTAAACTGTTAAAATGGCTCTTAACTGTTTGTTGAAGAAACTCTTTTAATTAAAATAAAATTTAACCCAAGATGTGTTTAAAATACTTATCAAAATAGTTTGAACGAGTTATTTGAGATCTAGAATGAACCAGTTTTGAAAAACAAAACTTAAACTATTAAATCAGTACAGCTAGGAAGAAGGTGATGAGAAAATGAGGAAGAGCACAAGTAATTTTTAACGTGGTAAAATCCCACCCAATCGAGGAAACATCCATGGTGACACCTCTACGTCACAAAACGAAAATCCACTAAAATCAGTGTAACAAATTACAAGCTATTTAACAATCAATCCACACAAACACACCTGAACTAAGTTTAGAATCGTTACTAACTACTCTAGATTATATCTGACTTCTCTGAAGGTTGTTGTTGTTGATGTTCTCTCGATCTTCGTAACTTTACTTGATTCCATTCTTTACATCGACTCAAACAAGTTCAAGATAATACAACCAACACTTTAAGTGTGGTAGATTGAAAATGTAGTGGTGATGTGCACTCTAACATATGCATGCAACGCACTCACACTTAATATAGACATAATGATTTAACAAATTACAAAATCACTAGATATGCGAGAAATTCTAAAATAAGTTTAGTCAAACATAAAACAGACTTTTAGACCTTTTAAAATATTCGCAGATCAAGAGGGAATATTGTTGAGAAATATCCAAGATCCTAACACTTTCAGGTTTTGAAATTATTATATAGAATGTGCAACCCCCAATCAAGATATCAAAACCAGATGTTAGTCTGATAGTTTGAATAAAATGAAATCAGAATGAATATTGTTGGTTTAGGGTTTGAAAACATAAAATTAGTTTTAAAAATAATCGACAAACAAGATTTTTCGAAATAAGAAATCAAGATAGTGAACTATCTATGTGATATGTATCACAGAGACGAGATCTCAAGTTTCTATGTAGAGAAACTGAAAACTCTACCAACATGATTAAGTTGGAAAATTGATCAATAACAAGAGAGGATAACCTCTCAAAACACGATCCAAACACGCAGGTTTAAAATCTCATAAAAGTATTTATGGGTTAGGGTTTGATGAAGATAGGGTTAGGGTTTCCTTTCTCTTTCTTATATTTTCTCTCTCTTCTATCTCCTCTCTCTTTTTTTCTCTCAAATGAGGAAATCTCAAAAGTCACTAATTGCTTCACTGATGGCATCTATTTATACTGAGCGTAGAAGGATCTCGAACAAGGGTTCAAATCTAGGGCTGAGATTAAAGGAATTTAAAACGATGCAAATCTAAGGGTTCATAGAAAGCGCTGCAAAAGCCAAATCTGATTGGTTAAGATCAGGTCACTTGGATTGATTCCAAACACATGCAGTCCGTAGATTAATATGATCCAAAGGTCCACATTAAGTCATTTGTATGTGAGTGAATAAAAATAAAAATTGAACAATTGTGTGTGCAACACGTGTAGGCTCAAGATTAACTCTTAAACGCGTGTTTTTGAGTTCTAAAAAATTCCAGTTTCACCCACAAATGTTTCTGCCGCTTTTGGTTTCTACCCAAGTCAGTTTTAAGGAATAAAATATATTTACATATCAACCCAAAAACTTTATTAAGTTTCAATTTTAATTTCCAAAAAATATTTAAAATTCTTAGAAAATATTAATTAATTCCCAAAAATCATTTAAAAATCCAGTTAGGTGATTTAACTCACACAATGCCATAATGTAAATGAAACACTATATGCATGCAGTCCTAGTGTGTGGTTTATGTGAAATACCTTCGAGAACTTGTAGAGGAATATCAATGTAGCTAGAAAGTTTTGAGGCTTTTTGGTTCATCTAGGGATTGACATCATTTTGTCACTATTTCCAAATTAAATGAGCTCCTATATAACGCAGACTCAAATGAGTCAAAGATATAGGGTGCTTCAATATATATATATATATAGTTATTTTACGAGTTCATTGTTAAGTCCTCCTTCTGCAGGCGAATAATAATAGTGTTTGTGACATATTGATGGATCTTTGCAACAAAATGACTAATTTACTTTTGCACTTTACCCTTATTACTATTTACTAAGGGATAACATGAGCTGATTGCTAAAATGACCTCAATTAATTGAAGTAAACTCATAAACTACCCTTAATAATATATGTGAGTTCAAATAACCACAATGAATGAATTTAAGAAATCAAAACCAAACAAGGAATAAAACAATCTCACAATAAAATGATTTATGTGGTTCGATAGTTGCCTACATCCACGGGGTGTTTCTCTCTTTCGATCACTTCTTTAAAATTCTTTAGCAAGAAGTTACATGCCCCTTCATCCTGAGGTGAAGCTTACAATTATAGAGATAAAAGAGGACGAATATTGTTGGACTTCTCACACGTGGTGGTTAAGTCACTTTCTGATTTGCATCAATATCCTTCGAGATCTTTGACAGTCAGATTCACCCCTTCATAATCAACTGATGGTTTAAATCTGGGCATCCCCCCCTTCTGTATCCAGATACAACTTGGGCCGCTAGGTTTGCTCCACTCAGCTTGCATCGCACAATTGGCCCCAAAACTCTTTAGCATGAATGGGCTAGAAAGTTTTGAGAAGATACCTGGCCTAATCAGTTGGTCGGCTCAAATTATTATCTTTAAGTCTTTCGAGGCCATGCTTCTTAATTATTTTGTTATAGTAAGAATCTGACAACCCCTGTTTCGAAATAAGGGGTGGCCAGCCCCATACTCCAATATAACGGAATCATGGATGGAATCATTCTCAGCATCGCAACAAAATAATAAGTATACGGGAAAACCACCCAATAATTCAAAAAACGGGTTGCCAAAATTTTTGTTTTATTAAAAGTTAAGAAAATAATTTAAACAACCCAATCTAAAAGAAAGTGGAATCCTAAGAAAACTTATATTACTTCCATAACAAATATACAATAAGAAGACCGAATATGCAATGTCAACAGTTACATACAACGTACTACTACAGTTCAATAAATTACATAATACATCCATTAAACATTTACAAAAGTTTGGGTCACACGCCCGAGTGAAAGACCCGATCATATCTAGAATACAAAAATGAAGGCGTCTAACAACACATCCTGGAATATCCGCAAAATCTTACAGCTCCTCAAAAGCATTGGAGTAGGAATATCAAAATGAGCGCCCTTGCGGCAGAGCACCTGAGTGGATACAAATTCATGTACATCAGGGAAAATCAACAGGCCAGGGCCCGATTCTATATGATCTCTAGATGAATAAAAAGCATGATAGTTATGAACAGTTAATTATGAATGATGAAGATGAGAATCTAACAACATAATTTTAAGCATAAGACTACAATTTAAATGATTATAACTTTTATTCAGTTAAGAAAGAAAATATAATTAAACCTCATTAATTAAAAGTCTCCATCATTTTTACCAATTCACTTCATCTTTCCATTCCTTATGAGGAATACAATTACTGTCATATGCACTTATGGCATTTCACATATTTCAAGTCCCACTTGATTCAGAATGGTTATATTCTAATACATATAATGATTCTAAGACCGCCCCTCCTAGTTTTCCCACTGGGCGCGCCCTTAAAAGACTATCATCTTCCAGGGCCTATCATACAAGACAACCTGGGCACCTAACGCACGTCAAGAAGTGGCCATATGCCTGCGAGTGAGTCATAACCACACCCGGAATTACCTCACTAGCACAGAATAAAATATATAACAATCCCGCATATGACCGAGGACTATAGTCTCCCTGCGTTCATTTGTCAGGGGACATCACCTCATGCGCGAGCTTCCCTTATGATAGCATTTAGAGATGTGTGTTTAAGTAAATTAACATTTACCATTTAAATCTCATTTTCATTCCATTATTGATATGTAGGTTTCATTTTATCCGAAATCATAATCATTGAATATTCTCATTAATATTGTTCACATTTTAAGTCCCGAATTATTCTCCAAGTGATCACAATAATTCTACAAGTCCCAAGGTTTTATATACCTCCATTGAGCCCCTAAAGTCTCCAAGTATGGGATTACAACTCCTAAACTCCTAATAATGTACTTAAGGAAAGAAATGCCCTAACCACAATTTTTACACCTCAGGAATAAGCCCCGTTTAACCCATTCCTAACTTAGGGTAATGACTCAACTCAACTAAAATTCTAGGACTCTAAGTTTACTTTATACAATAAGGTTCCTAGGTCATAAACCTAAAGAAAAGGGTTGTAACTAAACTAAAAAAAATCACCCTAAAGTGCAGGATTTCCGAATCGATTCGGCTTGGCCGAATTGATTCGGTCAGAAAAGCGAATCAATTCGAACCATCCGAATCGAGTCGGTCAGGAAATATGGGTTTCTTCATAATTTCCGAATCGATTTGGATGGGCCGAATCGATTCGGTCCATTCAGACTTGTAAACCGCCCCTTCGGCGAATCGATTTGGACCTGGCCGAATCGATCTGGCCCTGCGAATTTGCCAAGTTTGGCTATGGTGTCTTCGACTCCTAAATTCCTCCAACTCAATTCTACCCAAACCAAGCTCATTTATTGCAAACAACTTATCATCAATGCATCTAACAACTATAATTTACACCAATAAACATCCAAATTAACCTCCAAGGATTCAAAACCCATAAATCCATAAAATCCCTAACTTTGTTAAACCATAACTAATACACAACCATCAATACTAATTATTCATCTTAAATCACATATTAGCAAGTAGAAAACTTGCCTTGGTGTAGGAATCTCAGATTTTTGGAAGGTGAATGCAAGATCAAAACTCCAATCTTCAATTTCTTCCTTTCTCCTCTTTTTCTTCAAAGTTCTCTTCCTCTCTCTTTCTCTCTAGGTTAACAAATGCACTTAAGAGAAATAAAAGGCTTAGCAAGACTAAATCGTGACAATAGTCTAAATTTCCCACTTAAATGATAAATACCGCGATAAAATGACTCGCAACTACACATTCACGCTATAACCAGCTAAAAGTGCTCGAAACATCAAAATACAATATGGCACTTATTTCAACTATTTCGCACATTTCGGGACTAACTACGCCCTCCAAATTATCATTTGGAAATTTTATAACTCATTTCTAGTTCCGGTTTCATTTTAAACCATAAATGTCATTTAACCCTTATGACGCAATAAAACACAACATGGTGATATTTACCTATACATACGGTAAATATGCAACATTTTAGTAAATATCAACTTTTATCTCATTCAATTAATATTTACTCCACATTCCAACATTTTATATATAATTACTTCACATAGTAAATAAATATAAACTAGGTTCTCAAAAGCGAGGGTTGTTACATACTCCCCCCCTTATGAGGGAATTTTGCCCCCAAAATTCAGGCGTACCTTGTATAAAGAGATGCAGATACTTTTCCCGCATATCATCCTCACACTCCCATGTTGATTCCTTGGCGTTATGATGACTCCATTGGACTCGCACCAAGGACACCACTCGAGACCTCAATCCACGTTCCCCGTGCTCTAAAATAGAAACCGATTGTTCTTCATATGAGATGTCGGGTTGAAAGTTAATATCCTCAAAAGGGATATGCCAAAGGGCACCTTCACACCTCTTATACTTCTTCAAAGAGGAGACATGGAACACATCATGAATTTGTTGTAAAGGTTCCGGTAAGGCGAGTTGATATGCCCACTACAAGAATTTGCACCATTAGCAACATACAAATTATGTTGCTAAAGTTAGAAATATGTTGCTAAAAGCTTTTGGCAACATATTTTGCGCTGTTGCCAGCTTGTTGCCCATTGCCTGTCTAGGAAACCCTTTGGCAACACAGTAGATATGTGTTGCTGAATGTATACTTTTGGCAACACGCAATTATGTTGCCAAAAGTATTTTATAATTTGTCAAATTTATAATAAAAAATATTATTTGTGTTGCCAAAAGTCACTCAACAGCAACAAAAATAATTGTGTTGCCAAAAGCTATACATTTTGGCAACATGAGAGTTGTGTTGCCAAAAGGCTATACATTTGACAACACAAGTCTTGTGTTGCCAAAAGTCACTCAACAGCAACAAAAATAATTGTGTTGCCAAAGGTATAGCTTTTGGCAACATAAGAGTTGTGTTGCCAAAAGGGTATACCTTTGGCAACACAGGTCTTGTGTTGCCAAAAGCTATACCTTTGGCAACACAAGAGCTAGGTTGCTAAAAGAATAGCCTTTTGGCAACCCAGGTCTTGTGTTGCCAAAAGCTATACCTTTGGCAACACAAGAGTTGGGTTGCCAAAAGTTATGTTTTCGCAACCAAATATTTGTTGCCATATCCAAAGTGATAGATGTAGATAATAACTTTCGGCGACAAAAAATTGTGTTGCCAAAACTACTAGATTTTTATTTATCACCTATTATTTTTTTCGCAATTGAAAACATTTTTAAAATTGCACTTTTTTCATCAAACATACAACCTTATAATCCAAAATAACTTTGCAAATTTGTCATACAATTATAAGTAATACAAAATTCCACAATTTTCAACCAAATCTCACAAATATGAATTACAAAATAATATTTCATCACAATCCAAGTATCAAAATACAAAATATATGCGTCCCAAATACGAACATAACAAATCCCAACACATCAAAAGATGTTAAAAAAGTCCACGCAAACTAAAACGACGGCGACAATATGGCTCCCCTACACATAAGAAACCCCAGCTCCAAGCCACCACGAACATATTAACTCCAAGCAAAATCCATCATCAACCTGTACAAAATACAAAAATAAATGACTACATGAGTTTTTATAACTTCAAATGCATGTATGTTTGACTTAATCAATTTAAAACACTCTTTAATTTCAGAAAATTTCGCAGAGTTTCCTTTGTTTTTTCATGAAATCCAACCTGTTTTTAACATTAAAATAAATCCAACAGCAAAAAACACCGCTAAACCACCATTAAATCCCTTTCACCGATTTAATATCTAAAAATAGTATCCGAGTAGCTACATAAACTTAAATAAGTATCTGAGTAGCTACGTACCTCGATCCTCCGTATCCATTGACTTTTCCATGTGTCGCAAATCCATTTTTATTCTACACAAAATACAAAATAAATTATAATCTATTCGACTTCAAAAGATAATAATAATTTATAACTATTATAGTTTTACATAAATAGTTAGATATAACTGTTATAGAAACAGTTATAATGGTTTTTATATATATAAACTGTTTATATATTTATCTATATAAGCAACTGTTCATATTTTTTTTCATATATATATATATATACATACTGTAAGATATCTGTTATATATATATATATATATATATATATATATATATATATATATATATATATATATATATATATATATTTACAATTACTTCAGAAGAGTGATGGAATAATAACTCATTTATGTACAATAGGAGTTAAGTGATGGAATATGATCAGTCCTAAAATACTCATCAAAACCGCGAGAAAGTGGCAAAAGATGGCTGCTGTAAACCGGAGAAGAATTATATTTGGAAGAAGCAAAGACAGTTGCAACACATGGCCCAGTAAGGGTCACTTTGTCGTGTACACTGCTGATTAGAGGCGATTTGTAATTCCATTAATTTATCATAAGAACGATAATTTTAGAGAGTTTTTAGAATTAGCTGAAGAAGAGTATGGGCTGACAGTTTATGGGCCTATCACGGTGCCATGTGATGTCGCTTTCATGGAATATGCAGTCTCTGTCATCCAAAGACTCGCAGCTAAAGATTTGGAGAAAGAACTGATCATGTCCTTAAATGCTAATTTCTGTTTATCATCTTCACACACTCAGCATAATCAACAATTTCTAATTAGCTGCTTCTGAAGCGAGTTGTACTCAGCAGACGACTAACCACAGTTGTAGACTCAAACCGGGAGCCCCGTGACTACGCGGTCGGTTCCTACGAGTCACATTGGTCCCAATAGAGGTGTTCGTGACTCTTACGCGACCGTTTTGTTGCTATTTTATGTTTTCACCCTTCGATGGCATGTTTTTATGATTAAGTCTAATTTTTTACAAATTTACGTCGTACACTCAAACCGGGAGCCCGATGACTACGCGGTCGGTTCCTACTAGTCACATTGGTCCCGTGCGAGGTGTTCGTGACTCTCACGGGACCATTTTGTTGTTATTTTACGTTTTCACCCTTCGATGGCATGTTTTTATGATTAAGTCTAATTTTTTGAAAATTTAGGTCGTACACTCAAACCGGGAGCCCCGTGACTACGCGATTGGTTCCTACGAGTCACATTGGTCCCGTGCGAGGAGTTCGTGACTCTCACGGGACCGTTTTGTTGTTGTTTTAAGTTTTCACATATCGATGGCAAGTTTTTATGCTTAAGTTTAATTTTTTGCAAATTTACGTCGTATACTCAAACCGGGATCCCTGTGACTACACGTGCGGTTCCAACGAATGACATTGGTCCCGTGCGAGGTGTTCGTGACTCTTACGGGACCGTTCTGTGTTTGTTATATGTTTTCACCGTTCGATGACATATTTTTATGCTTAAGTCTAATTTTTTGAAAATTTACATCTTACACTCAAACCGGGAGCCCGATGACTACGCGGTCGGTTCCTACGAGTCACATTGTTACCGTGCGAGTTGTTTGTGACTCTTACGAGACCGTTATGTATTTGTTTTATAATTTCACCCTTTGATGGATTGTTTTTATGCTTAAGTCTATTTTTTTGCAAATTTAGGTCGTACACTCAAACCGGGAGCCCCGTGACTACGCGGTCGGTTCCTACGAGTCACATTGGTCCCGTGCGAGGTGTTCGTGACTCTTACGTGATCGTTTTGTTTCTGTTTTACGTTTTCACCATTCGATGGCATGTTTTTATGGTTAAGTCTATTTTTTTGCAAATTTAGGTCGTACACTCAAACCGGGAGCCCCGTGACTACGCGGTCGGTTCCTACGAGTCACATTGGTCCGAGCAAGGTGTTCGTGACTCTCACGGGACCATTTTGTTGCTATTTTACGTTTTCACACTTCGATGGCATGTTTTTATGATTAAGTCTAATTTTTTTAAAATTTAGGTCGTACACTCAAATCGGGAGCCCCGTTACTACGCGGTCCATACCTACGAGTCACATTGGTCCCGTGCGAGGTGTTCGTGACTCTCACAGGACCGTTTTGTTGTTGTTTTAAGTTTTCACCCATCGATGGCAAGTTTTTATGCTTAAGTCTAATTTATTACAAATTTACGTCTTACACTCAAACCGGGATCCCCGTGACTACGCGGTCCGTACCTACGAGACACATTGGTCCCGTGCGAGGTGTTCGTGACTCTTACGGGACCGTTCTGTGTTTGTTTTACATTTTCACCATTCGATGGAATGTTTTTATGCTTAAGTCTAATTTTTTGCAAATTTAGGTCGTACACTCAAGCCGGGAGCCCCGTGACTACGCGGTCGGTTCCTACGAGTCGCATTGGTCCCGTGCGAGGTGTTCGTGACTCTCACGAGACCGTTTTGTTGCTATTTTATGTTTTCACCCTTCGATGGCATGTTTTTATGATTAAGTCTAATTTTTTACAAATTTACGTCATACACTCAAACCGGGAGCCCGATGACTACGCGGTCGGTTCCTACGAGTCACATTGGTCCCGTGCGAGGTGTTCGTGACTCTCACGGGACCATTTTGTTGCTATTTTACGTTTTCACCCTTCGATGGCATGTTTTTATGATTAAGTCTAATTTTTTGAAAATTTAGATCGTACACTCAAACCGGGAGCCCCGTGACTACGCGGTCGGTTCCTACGAGTCACATTGGTCCCGTACGAGGTGTTCGTGACACTCACGGGACCGTTTTGTTGTTGTTTTAAGTTTTCACATATCGATGGCAAGTTTTTATGCTTAAGTCTAATTTTTTACAAATTTACGTCTTACACTCAAACCGGGAGCCCGATGACTACGCGGTCGGTTCCTACGAGTCACATTGTTACCGTGCGAGTTGTTCGTGACTCTTACGAGACCGTTATGTATTTGTTTTACAATTTCACCCTTCGATGGATTGTTTTTATGCTTAAGTCTATTTTTTTGCAAATTTACGTCTTACACTCAAACCGGGATCCCCGTGACTACGCGGTCCGTACCTACGAGTCCCATTGGTCCCGTGCGAGGTGTTCGTGGCTCTTACGGAACCGTTCTGTGTTTGTTTTACATTTTCACCCTTCGATGGCATGTTTTTATGTTTAAGTCTATTTTTTTGCAAATTTACGTCGTACACTCAAACCGGGATCCCTGTGACTACGCGGTCGGTTCCAACGAATGACATTGGTCCCGTGCGAGGTGTTCGTGACTCTTACGGGACCGTTCTGTGTTTGTTATATGTTTTCACCTTTCGATGACATGTTTTTATGCTTAAGTCTAATTTTTTGCAAATTTACATCTTACACTCAAACCGGGAGCCCGATGACTACGCGGTCGGTTCCTACGAGTCACATTGTTACCGCGCGAGTTGTTCGTAACTCTTACGAGACCGTTATGTATTTGTTTTACAATTTCACCCTTCGATGGATTGTTTTTATGCTTAAGTCTAATTTTTTGCAAATTTAGGTCGTACACTCAAACCGGGAGCCCCGTGACTACGCGGTCGGTTCCTACGAGTCACATTGGTCCCGTGCGAGGTGTTCGTGACTCTTACGCGACCGTTTTGTTGCTGTTTTACGTTTTCACCCTTCGATGGCATGCTTTTATGGTTAAGTCTATTTTTTTGCAAATTTAGGTCGTACACTCAAACCGGGAGCCCCGTGACTACGCGGTCGGTTCCTACGAGTCACATTGGTCCCGTGCGAGGTGTTCGTGACTCTCACGGGACCATTTTGTTGCTATTTTACATTTTAACCCTTCGATGGCATGTTTTTATGATTAAGTCTAATTTTTTTAAAATTTAGGTCGTACACTCAAACCGGGAGCCCCGTGACTACGCGGTCCGTACCTACGAGTCACATTGGTCCCGTGCGAGGTGTTCGTGACTCTCACGGGACCGTTTTGTTGCTATTTTACGTTTTCACCCTTCGATGGCATGTTTTTATGATTAAGGTTAATTTTTTTCAAATTTAGGTCGTACACTCAAACCGGGAGCCCCGTGACTACGCGGTCGATTCCTACGAGTCACATTGGTCCCGTACGAAGTGTTCGTGACTCTTACCCGACCGTTTTATTGTTGTTTTACTTTTACACCCTCGATGGCATGTTTTTATGCTTAATGAGAAAACAGAACATAGATCCTTACATAATTTATATAAGATAAAGTATGGCTTATAAATCACATATCAACACAAATGTTATATGTTATGGCAGCATATGTTATATATATAGTATATAGTTGTTATAACATAAATGCATATATAACAGCATATATGTTGTTATATATATAGCAGCATATATGTTATAATATGTTGTTATAACATATATGCTGCATATATGTTATAACGGCATATTATAACATATATGCTGCTATATATATAACAACATAATATGCTGTTATAACATATATGCTGCATATATGTTATAACAGCATATTATAACAAATATGCTGCTATATATATAACAACATATATGCTGTTATAACACCATATATGTTGTTATATATGCATAACGGTGTTGTTATATATGCATAACATCATATTATAATAGATAAGCTGTTATATATATAACAACATATATGGTAACGGTGTTGTTATATATGCATAACAGCATATTATAACAGATAAGCTGTTATATATATAACAACATATATGGTGTTATAACAGCATATATGTTGTTATATATGCATATATGTTATAATATATGTTATAACAGTTATATATATATAACATATAAATATATATACTTACCAAATTGATTCGAATTTGGAGATCCTCCGGATACGCTCCCTCGTTCTTGATCCTTACGTATTTTTGCAAACATTTGCATCGTGTATTCCTGGAAATCCTCAATTTTTTTTATCTTGGGCCTCTATCTTCTGTTGTTGAGCATCTATCTTCTGTTGTTGGATAGCATTTCTCTCCTCGACTAAAGCCAAATTCTCTCTTAGTAGCCTCACCTCTTCATCACGCGCCCTCAATTGTCCTATTGTACTTGAAGCTTTAGAGGGCTTCGGGCCTCCCCCCCATCCAACAATATGGACCGATCTTTTTCCAAAAACTTCTATCGACATCTCCTCTTGTGACATGAAGGGTGCGTTTGGTTGCGAGGATCTCTCTTTAAGCTCCACAAACTTCTCCTGCCATATTTAAAATAGTATAAGCTCATGTTATAATTAGTCAACAAATTGTAAAATAACAATATAAAGAAGTTAGCAATATGGGATCTTTCGCAATATGATTAATTAATCAAAGATGTACATACATATTTTTCCTTGCACTTTGGATCCACCCAGTCATTATTTTTCTCACTCCAATGAGATGATTTAAAGAAGTCAGTAATATGTGGTCTCTCACCACCCTTTTCTTCAGCCTATTCATAAATGGAACCAATGAGAATATGATTTTACATTGATAAGTAATTAAATTCATAAATTACATAACGCATCACCTCTATTGACATGGCAGCTACAAATGATCGTGACCCACAAGTATGATTCCAAGGCAAATTAGCACGTGCTAATTGCCCTTTTACTAACCTTGCCTAATTAAAAACATAAAAAAATACTAAATGGATCTCCAATAATGCAATTTTCAAGGAATAGCTAAATTACAAACATAATGAAATACGAATTACTTACCTTGAACTTCTCACCACTCCAAACATCATCTATCATGTACTTCCAATCGCTTGGTGTAACCCCTCCATATGAATTCTTTTTAGGGTCGACTCCATCCTTCAATAATTTCGTGTAATGTATGTACATTTTACTCCTCCAGCCACTGTACCTCCGTGCACACTTCCTATGAATAGCATGTCTGACAAACTCATCCTCATCATAGTTAACAATATCGAATTTATCCTGCAAATTTACTTTAATTAGAAATACACACAATAACATTGAAAGAATATCTAACTGAAAGAATCAAATATAACTACCCGAATCCTGGCGATTACTGCATCTCGTGTCCCAGAATCAATTTCCCCCCAACGAGTCACCCCTTGAAGTGGTGCCACATTTCGAACTTCAATTCCGATTTGTTGTCCTAGAGAAGGAGCATTTACACCCATAGGTGCCCCATCACCTTCCAACACACACACTTCAAGTTTTCCATGTCTTTTTACCGTTTTCTCAACCTTCATTCCACGTGTTAATCCTCGAACTCGCTTTTTGGTTCTACTAGCTGTAGAAAAATAAAGTAATATAAATGTCATTGATTGATGTTAAGTATTACATAAAGTAATACAATAAATGTCAAGTATTACATAATAAACTACTAATAAAATAATCAAAATAACTTACATATCAAGGAAACATCCGGAATATCGGCCTGTATATATTCAACAACATCATTGATTGATGTTCTTTGTTGGAGACGCATCGAGGAGTGACTCGAGCTTCCTGTTTTAATAAAAAATAAAGACAATTATATATACAATAAGTAAATTTAAACAATCTAAACAAAAATGACTTACGCATCATGGAAACGTCAGGAACAGTAACTTGTATATCTTTTACGGCATTATCATTTGATGTTCTCTGTTGAAAGTGCACCGAGGAGTGACTCGAACCTCCTGTTTTAATGCGAAAGTAAGATAATTATATATACAAGAAGTAGATTTAAACAATCTAAACAAGATTTCGAAGAAAAATAAATAAGTTAAAATATAAACTGTAATATATATAACAGTTTGTATATAACTGTTTATATATAAACTGCTATATATAAGTTGTTATATATAAGAAGTTTATATATAAATTGGTTATATATATAAACTGCCTATATATAACAGCTTATATATAAACAGTTATATATAAACTGTTATATATAACAGCTTATATATATAAACTGTTATATATAACAGCTTATATATAGTTGTTTATATATAAACTGTTATATATAACAGCTTATATATAGCTGTTTATATATAAACTGTTATATATAAGCTGTTATATATAAGCAGTTTATATATAAACTGCTATATATAAGTTGTTATTTATAAGCAGTTTATATATAAACTGGTTATATATAAACTGTTTATATATATATATATATATATATATATTATGTTACCTGCATTGTTGGTCACTGGTGGTACTCGTGACATATTGATTTGGGGGTTGAGTGTCTCCTCAAATGAGGCTTCTCTCGTCGGGGGGGAGGGAGAACGACGAAATAATCGTCGTACGGGCGCCATGTTCGAGACCTGCCAATACAAAATACAGTTTAATTAGTGATGCAAAAAATGTATAGAATCTATATATGTACTTTAAAGTATATTGAGGTAATGAACATAAACTTAATTTCAATTACACTACTATGCATGCATTACCTTCTCCATTTGAGGATTAGAATACTCATTATTATCATCACTGACATCATCACCACTGGACGAACTAAGATCCTCCTCACCATCGGTCAATCTGTAGTCGTCATCATCTCGTACATTTACATTAAAATTTTGATTCTTACTGAATGTGATCTCGTTAGGCACCAATGCATTCAGTCGCAATTGATTCTTCTTAATATTATTGAGCCTTTCTTTCTCATATGCTAACATCATACGACCCGTATGTCTAGGTTGAAGCCATATTTTTTCCTTTGGAGGCATATTTTTCGACTAAACACAAAAATTAAATAAAATAAAATGAACATCACACTACATAACGAATTACGCTAGATGGAATCATATAATTTGATTAATAATATTTGATAAAACTAATTTGACACAACACGTAACGAAATAGGAACAAACATTTAACATTACATATCAGTATCAATATCATAATCATAATCCAGTTTCTTCGTTATCTCCATTCTCTAATTTGATAAAACTAATTTGGCACAACACGTAACGAATTACACTAGATAGAAACATAAAAAGTTTGTCCACATACAAAACAAAATAGGAACAAAACATTTAACATTACATATCGGTATCAATATCATAATCATAATCCATTTTCTCCCCATCTTCTTCGTTATCTCCATTCTCTAGCATTGTTTCATCATCAACGACATCATCATCATCATCATCATCATCATCATCATCATCATCATCATCATCATCATCATCATCAATGTTTTCCCCCATTGGATGCAGAACCCTATCACTAGGGATAACCTCAGGAATTGCATCATTCCTATGAAATTGAGTAGCAGTATCTTCAACGACAATTGGGATAACATTTGTTGTTACGACTTGTTGGAACACGTCACCCGATCCATGCAATTCTGCTGCCCCGGTATCATCGTCATCCAACTCCGGTACATCCCAGGTTCCCCGATGTTGGACTTTTTGTACGATTTGCCATTGTGCACCTAACTTTGTATCATTGACATAGAAAACTTGTTGAACCTGACTAGGCAAAACAAATGGATCATCTTTATACCACCGACTCTTGACATCAATACTAATAAAATGTGAATCAGTGCGCATTGTCTTCCTACTACCGGTGTTGAACCATTCGCATTGGAACAAAATGACTTTATTCCCGTAAATATATGTCATCTCATAAATTTTGCTCAAGTAACCATAAAAGTCTAGCTCACGACCCTCATGTTCCCCTTTGGAGACCAACCCACTATTCTGACTCCTACGATGCATGTCTCGGTCCCTAGTATGGAATCGAACTCCATTGCAAATGCAACCCGAATACATATTCACTATCACATTAGGTCCATTTGCTAATGACCAGAGCTCATCATTTGCTTTGGGGGACCCTTGCGCTCGTAAAAGATTCATCTACATAAACAACATATGAAAGTCGTATTAAATTATTGTTAAAGTGATGCAAAGTAACTTTCTTTATATATCTTACCCGTTCTTTAAACCACTTCGGAAATTTTTGGAGTTGAATTTGAAGTATGTCACGTCCATTTGGAATTTGAAGTAGACTTTTGTGTTCCCTAATTAGAGAAATTTAATTTATTAATAAAATGGATAATAAAAAAAAAGATCATAAATATTATAAATTTGAAACACGTACTCTAGATACGGCTCAACCTCAGCAGTGTTATACAACACAAACCACTTAGCCATATTGAGCTCCTTTTCAGACACATCAGGAGCCCTTGAGATACATCCGAAAGGACGGACATTTTGGTTAAAGACAACTAGCCCCAAGCCACGTTCTCCACCATCACAATTGCATTCTTCTCTGTTAAATACGGTTTCAACATGGCTCAAGTACATTGAGCAAAAAGTCAAACACTCTTTCACAATGTACGTCTCCGCAATGGAACCTTCAGGCCTGGCTCGGTTAGATACAAATTCTTTCAAAGTTCCAAGAAACCTTGAAATTAATAATAGTTAAATGAATATTACACATTTTACACATTTTTCAAGATATTAAACTAAATTAACGTTATAATAGTTGCATTTACCTTTCAATTGGAAACATCCATCGATATTGTACTGGTCCAGCAAGTTTGGCCTCACGTGCCAAATGAACCGCCAAATGGACCATTACATCAAAGAATGCCGGGGGGAAAATCTTCTCCATTTTGCAAAGTATCAGAATTATGCGTTCCTCTAATTTCTCCAAATCTGTTCGCACTAATGTTTTGGAGCACAACTCCTGAAACCATTCACCCAACTCAGCCAGTGTAATAAAAATATCTTTAGGAAGGTATCCACGCATCCCAATGGTAAGAATTCGTTGTAACAAGACATGACAATCATGGCTTTTAAGGCCCAATGATTTTCCAGCCTTTGTAGTCACACATCTTGAAATGTTTGCAGCATAGCCATCTGGATACTTAACTGATTTCAAAAAATCATAAAAATACTCCTTCTCCTTTGGGGTTAATGTATATATTGCGAGAGGCTTGACATAAGACCCATCAGGACGCTTTAGTAAGTGCAATTCCGCCCTTATGCCCATATCTTCTAGATCAAGGCGTGCTTTTTCTGTGTCCTTGTTCTTCCCATCCATGTTC
The DNA here is from genome assembly GCA_949130495.1 of Sambucus nigra. Taxonomy (NCBI): domain Eukaryota; kingdom Viridiplantae; phylum Streptophyta; class Magnoliopsida; order Dipsacales; family Adoxaceae; genus Sambucus; species Sambucus nigra. Next base: position 98,890,625 of record OX422207.1, on the reverse strand, counting down.
AATATTGTTCCAAGTAAATTGTCACATATATTTTTCTCAATGCGCATCACATCAAGGTTGTGACGAAGCTTTAGTGTTTTCCAATACGGGAGCTCGTATAAAATGCTTTTCTTTGTCTAGTTCAATTCTGTTGGGTCACGAGGCCTTTTCTTGTTGCTCGGATGCTTTCCAAACTTGGCATTTGACAAGCAATTCAATTGATTTAGTACTTTTTCCACTAGTAACTCCAAGGATCGAGTTTGATTCTCAGACATACCATTAAACGCCTTACTCCTTCACAAAGTATGGTCCTCGGGAAGGTAACGTCGATGGCCCAAGTAGCCAATCTTACTTCGCAGGCGTTGAGATAATGCATCATCATTACATGGGGGACAAGCAAGATAACCTTTCGTACTCCACCCAGATAAGTTACCATAGGCAGGAAAGTCGTTTATCGTCCACATTACAGCTGCATGCATCCGAAACGTTTGTTGAGTAGAGGCATCATAAGTGAGTACGCCATTTTCCCACAACTCGTTCAACTCATCAATCAATGGTCGCATGTAAACATCAATTTCTTTACCGGGGGCATTAGGCCCAGGAATAAGTAAAGTCATCATGAAAAATGGATCCTTCATGCAGTTCCAGGGTTCCATGTTATATGGCATCATTACCATAGGCCACATGCTATTAGAGGTGCTCATGTTCCCAAAAGGGTTGAACCCATCGGTGGCGAGGCCTAGCCTCACATTACGGGGATCCTTAGCAAAATCAGGGTAACATCGATCAAAGTCCTTCCACTCCTCACTATCAGCTGGATGCCTCAATATCCCATCATCCACGCGCTTATCACTGTGCCATCTCATGCTTGTAGCCGCCTTCCTTGACATAAACAATCTTTGTAACCTAGGTGTCAATGGAAAGTAGCGTAGTACCTTTTGAGGGATCTTCTTACCATTGCCAAAATTAGGCTTGTATCTAGACTCCCCACATATCGGACAATTATCAAGAGATGCATTATCCTTCCAAAAGAGAGCGCATTCATGTTGGCATGCATGGATTGTCTCATATCCCAAGCCCAATTCTCATAGCAGCTTTTTGGCTTCATAAATCGATTTCGGAACCAAATTCCCTGCAGGCAGCAGATCCACTAATACCTCCATCAACATGTCAAATGACTTATTACTCCATTTACCCACAACCTTCAAATGAATCATTGTAATCACAAATTTCAATAGCGTATATGTTTTGCAGCCCGGGTACACCTCACGTTGGGCAGCCTTTAGTATTTTTTCGATATTTTGCACATCATTCGTTTTGGTGTTATTATACGCTTCTTCTGTCCCAAAACCCCCTGAATCACGCCCCGTATAAGTCCCCCTACAATAGTCTTCTACTAATTCGGGGAAATCGTCATCCTTGTCTTCATTATCACCAATTTCAACGTCCGTGTCATCTTCAGATTCATCGATTTGGTGTTGCAAAATAGATTCCCCATGATGAACCCAGATCTTATAACTTTCCATTATGCCATGTCGTACTAAATGATACATCACAACATGGCCAATGTGCCAATAACGATTACAACAATTATTACATGGGCATTGAATTGTACCATTTTGGCTCACTTTGGCCATTGCTCTGTCAACAAAAGACTTAGCGCCCTCACGATACCGCTCGCCTGCTCTATGCTTAAGTGTCATCCAACTCTTGTCCACTTCTTCCATATCTGTTTATTGAGAGATTACATAAACAACAATAGATGAATTAAATTTTACTTAAAAGTTACCTTTTTCTTCATATATTTCATACAAAGCAATATAATTTAAACTCTTATTGACCCCCTACATATTCGCTAATTGAGAGAGTACATAAACAGCAAATGATGAATTAACTTTTACTTAGAAGTTACAATTTATTTCCTTGTGCATCTCGTATAAAACAACATAATTGTATCTCCTCTAAAAGGTGAGTGGTCCTATCCCATTCAAGACCGCATATTTCTGTAACACACTTAGCATCTCATCCACAATGTTTCAATCTGAGGAAATTTCGGCAGCATATCCCCATAGTTCTCCTAGTACACGACATAGATTCGCAAGTGTTGGCGTTATTTCAATTTATGTCGATTTATCAATTGAATTAACACTCAACACCACATCAATCTAGTATGTACCCAGAGAACATTAAGAGACGACAACAGAAGTTCCCCCAAAAGTAACAAGTGCGCACCACTAAGTACATTATTATACAGAATCTATGCAGTCCCATACTGTCCAAATGGGACAATTCAAGAGATCTCATTACAAGGGTAATGACTCTCGAACGGGTCTAAGGGCTATTGAATGCGTACGCATAAGAACTAGATGGCTAGTATCTATGCGCACTATGTGTAACTTGAGAGGTTTATTACTATGTATAATTTACCCTACTTTTAATTGATGCTTTAAAAGTTATGTTGCTCACCACATTAAAACCACCAATCAGATAATAGTATTTATACTTGAGCCATAAACTAATACCCTTATTACCATAAACCATAAACTAATACCCTTATTACCCAATAAAGATATACATTAATTACATAAATTACCAAATAACGCAAATAAAAGAATGGGTTATCAAAGTGAATAACTTCTCCATCTTTTAATATATTTTTTCCTTTTCACAATCTTATATTTAAACAAAAAATTAAAAAAATATAATAATAAATATATTCGTAAATATCATTCTCATAACTTTTTCATAATTGTATATATATCAACAGATTAAATGAGCAATGCACAATGATTATACGAATAATTATAATTTTGCAATAGAATTTCAATTCCAATGCGTGTATATATTTATACATATGATTATAATGAGAATATAAATACCGGATTAGAAGACAGCTGGACCGAGAATTTGTACCTCTACAAGAACTGGTCAAGAAATAGAGAAACACAAAAACAATATATTTTTAGAACAATATCATCCATAAACTAAAAAATGAAGGAAAAATAATAGGAAAGAGAGACCTTCGATCACCTTCGCTTTCTGATCTATACGAGACAGAGTGTCTTTGCGATCAGATCAACACAAAAACAATATATTTTTATAGATGGTGTTTGAACAATCGATTTCTGAACAATCGTTTGAACTCACCGAAATCGATTTCTGAGCAATCATTGAACGAGGTGGTGGACGAGGATTGAACGAGGGGAAGAGCAGGATAACGAGGGGAAGAGCAGGATGGACGGAGGAGAGGGAGAGCACGACGGAGGAAAGCTTAGGGTTCGGTTTCAGTGAGCAGAGAGGGAGAGTATTTTTTTTTTGGTCTTTTGTCTAACTTAACGGCCAACAAAAATTAGTAACAAACAAATAAAATATTTTTGGCATCATAATTTTCTTTGTTGCCAAAAGTATGAGATTTTTCTCAATCCACTCCTATGTTGCCAAAAGTTAAGTCATGTTTGGCAACAAAAAAATATAATGCTAAAAACTAAAAAATTTCCCTCTTTTATTTTGCTAGCTTCCCGCTTGAAATTTTAACTTTTGGCAACAAGTTTTATTTTATGTTGCCAAAAGTACAATGTAAAATAGTCTTTTGGCAACATAATTCAAATTTTGTTGCCAAAAGGGTATCTTTGGCAACAAAAATATCTTGTGTTGCTAAATATTGTTGCTAATGGTGCAAATTCTTGTAGTGGCCACTGGACCCACTTTAGCAATAATGGGAAAAGGTCCAATAAAACGCGGCGCAAACTTTCCTTTCTTCTCGAAACGCTTTATACCTTTCATTGGTGACACTCGCACCAAGACTTGATCCCCAATATCCAACTCCATGTGCCTTCTATTTGCATCAGCATAACTTTTTTGGCGGTCTTAAGCTATTCGAATGCGATTTCGAATGAGTTCAATCTTAGAAGAAGTATCCTGGATCATTTCAGGTCCAAGGAATTTATTATCCCCCACTTCCAACCAGCACGTGGGTGATCTACAAGGTCGGTCATAAAGTTCTTCATAGGGAGCCATTCCAATAGTAAATTGGTACGAGTTGTTATAAGCAAACTAGACCAAAGGGAGGTATTGTTCCCAACCACCTTTGAAATCAAGCATACACATACGGAGCATGTCCTCCAACATTTTGTTGACTCTTTCAGTCTGCCCATCTGTTTGAGGATGATAATAAGTTCTTAACTTCAATTCGGTCCCCATAGCTTCTTGGAAACTTTGCCAAAAGTGGGAAACAAAGATCTTATCTTAGTCAGAAACTATTTTTAAGGGCACCCCATGGAGTCTGACAATCTTCGCGATGAATAATCGGGCATAGCAAGCAGTGTCATAGTCAGTATGCAGGGGTAGGAAGTGTGCCTACTTAGTCAAACGGTCGACAATCACCCAAATAGAATCACAACCACTCTGTGACCTTAGCAAGCCTGTAACAAAGTCCATCGATATACTCTCCCACTTCCACACCGGAATCTCCAACATTTGCTACAAACCTGTCGGTCACTGATGATCTATCTTGACCAATTGATAAGTAGTGCATTGGGATACGAACTCAGAAATATCCAACTTCATGCCTGGCCACCAATACTGACGGCGCATGTCTTGATGCATCTTGTCCCCACCATGATGTACCATAAATTTAGACCCGTGAGATTCTACTATCACGGCCCTTCTCAAATCCCCTTCATCTGGGACAATGAGTCTCCCATGAAAACTTAATCCACCCTCTGAACTTATCTAGTAGGATTTCGCTCCCTCGGACAGCAATCGGCGTATATGGTCCTGACAACCTTTATCCCTTCCTTGGGCATCTACAACCCTTGCTACAATCTTAGGCGAAACAGTCATCATCGATATGAACGCTCTAGCCACCGCATCCTCCTGATTGAGCTCTTTCCATTTAGCTTTCCATACATCAACTAACTCTCCCTAGGGCTTTCTACTCAAAGCATCCGCTACTACGTTCGCCTTGCCCGGATGATAGTGGATGTCGAATTGATAGTCTTTCACAAACTCCCACCATCGGCGTTGCAGCATATTTAAATCTTTCTGTGAAAACAAATATTGCAGTGATTTTGGTCCGTGAAAAACTGAATTTCTCCCCTAGGAGATAATGCCTCCAAATATTCAAGGCAAAGACAATCGCGAAAAGTTCTAAGTCATGCACCGGATAATTCCTTTCATGAGGCTTAAGCTTGCGGAAAGCATAAGCAATAGCCCGTCGCTCCTGTTGAAGTACACCTCCCAATCCTTGTAGAGATGCATTGGTGAAGACTAGATATTCTAACCCCGACTTTGGCAATGCAAGGACTGGAGCCGAAGTCAACCTATCTTTGAGATCGTCAAAAGCAGCCTGGAAAGAGTTATCCCAAACAAACCTCACCCCTTTTCGGGTTAAATTTATCAAGGGGCTAGCAATTTTTGAGAAACCCTTGATAAATTGACGGTAATAACCCGCCAAACCCAGAAAACTATGAATTTCCATAAGTGTCGTGGGCTGACCCCACTCCCTCACTGCAACCACTTTGCTCGGGTCCACCGAAATGCCGTGGGATGTCACAATATGACCCAAAAACTGTACCTCCTGCAACCAAAAGCCATACTTCTCGAACTTAGCATACAATTGGTGATCCCTCAACCTTTGTAGGACCAACCTCAAATAAAAAGCATGATCAGATTCTGATCGAGAATAGACTAGGATGTCATCGATGAATGCAATAACAAATTGGTCCAGGAAGTCCCGAAATACCCTATTCATGAGCTCTATATATACGGCGGGGGAATTGGTTAGTCCAAAGGGCATAACCAAAAATTCATAGGACCCATATCTCGTCAGAAAAACGGTCTTGGATACATCCTACTCCGGTATTCTCAACTGGTGATACCCCGTCCTCAAATTGATTTTAGAGAAGTACGACTCTCCCCTAAGATGATCAAACAAGTCATTAATATGAGGCAAAGGGTATTTGTTCTAGATGGTGACTTTATTCAACTCTCTATAGTCAACACATAATCGGAGAGAACCGTCCCTTTTCTTCACAAACAACATCGGAGCACTCCATGGCGACGTACTTCGCCTAATAAACCCTTGCTCTAGCAAGTCCTAAATCTGATCCCTTAATTCCCTCATCTCGATGGGAGCCATGCGATATGGATCTCTCACAATCGGTCTCGTTCCTTCTAAATCGATCACAAACTCAATCTCCCGACTCGAAGGCAAACCTGGTATTTCCCAAAAAACATCTACAAAATCTAACAACTGGAATAGAATCCAAGGTAACAACTACATCTCGAGAAGTCTCCTTTGCGATACAATACAAATAAGTGGTAGTCCCTCCTTCTAAATAAGGCATAACTACCAAGAACATTTGTTGTCCTGGAACGGCAAAGACTATACTCTTCCCGTAACAATTAACTATCTCATGATACTTCACTAGACAATCCATACCCAATATCACATCATACTCGACCATGTCTAGGACGAGCAAATCGGCCTCAAAGCACAAATTACCAAGATTAATTCCGATTTGTTTACAAACAAAGAAAATGAGTGAACCATCACCCATAGAGGACTCAATGCTAATGAAAGTACTCTCTGCATATTTAATCAACTCCGTGGTCTGAGAAAAACTTCTAGAAATGAACGAGTGTGTAGCACCCGTATCAAACAAAACGCGACTCATGTGCCCCTGAATAAGGAACTTACCCTCAATAGCTGGTGGCGCCGATAGAGTCGGAGGAAGCATAGCATCTTGGATATGATAAACTCTCCCATACTGTAGCTGACCCTGCTGCGGAGGGGCAACTAGATTAGGTACCTGTGGTGGTAGCTGAACCTGTGGCTGCTGAGGAACCCTAGGAAGCTGACCCCCAATCAACTGAGGACACTCCTTCTTGTAATGACGCGCCTCTCCGCATTGGAAACACCGTCCCGCCATATTCTCCATATTTTGGCCCCGATTATTTCTGAACTGGTTAACACCTTGGCTCGAATGGCCCCTACCTCCTTAACCACCCCGACCCATTTGTTGTTACGGGGCACCCTGACCATGCTGATTATTATTTCCACCCAAATTGAACCCACCAAAACTTTGCCTTTTCGACAAGTTCCCTTGCTGGGGATCCCTTTCTTTCTACTTGTTACCCGAAGATTGGGTCGAAGGAAATGTTTCTCCTCCAGTCCCACTACCTCTAGGTTTTCCCTCTTGACCCACTACGGTAGCTTTCTTGCCACTCTCCATGTACAACCAACGTTCTTGGTAATGGAGCAATGTTGCATTCATTACCTCACCAAAAGTTTGCAGGGTTGGATTACCCGGCAAATGTTGTCGGATCCTCCAGTTCAAACATCCCATAAACTTCGAAACCTTACTCTCTTCCGGAGTCACCTCGTCCGGTACTAAACTTGCTAACCGAGTGAACTCCTCGTCATATTTCGCCACGGATCTCTCACCTTGCACCACATCCTGAATCCTCCTTCTCATCTCCCTTTGAACTGTGGGAGGGAAGTATTTCTGGTCAAACAAGACCCGAAAATCAGTGATCATCATGGTATCTCTCTGTTCTAGTGTAGTCATTGACTCCCACCAATGCAATCCGGCCCCAACAAGTTTGAAAGTAGCAAGTACTTATTTCTTCCCCTCACTACATTCCACCATTCGAAGATGGCGTTGCATATCCTTCTTCCATTGATTTTCTCTAATAACATCAGAACCTCCATCAAATTCCGGGGGATGGCCCTTTAAAAAAGACTCTCTAACTCTCTCCCACGGAGAAGGTCCCGTAGGTGCTTGTGCATCATGCGCTCGTTGTTGAGTTTGTGGCATTTACTGACCCACTGTGGTCATAGCCGCATTAACCACTTGGGCCACGATATTTGCTACATCCGCAGCATTTATTGTCCCTTGTGGGCGATGGAGGACCAACATCCTCTTTTACAACTCTATTGCGTCTCGCTGGGCGACCTCTCTTAGGAGGCATCTGAGATGAAGAAACAAATAGAATTATAATACTATTCAACACAATCTATCTTGCAAAAGATTGCAAATATAAGTAACAAAGAAGTCCTAACATTAGGCTCTATATCAAAGAACGCTACGGTAGAACGTGACAAGTCCGCATAGATCCTAAAGACTCTAGAACCTGATGCTCTGATACCATCTCTGACAACCCGTGTTCCGAAATAAGGGGTGGCCAGCCCGATACTCCAATATAACGGAATCATGGATGGAATCATTCTCAGCATCGCAACAAAATAATAAGTATATAGGAAAACCACACAATAATTCAGAAAACGGGTTGCCAAAATTTTTGTTTTATTAAAAGTTAAGAAAATAATTTAAACAACCCAATCTAAAAGAAAGTGGAATCTCAAGAAAACTTATATTACTTCCATAACAAATATACAATAAGAGGACCGAATATGCTATCGGTCGAGAGTTACAAACAACGTATTATAACAGTTTAATAAATTTCATAATACATCCATTAAACAGTTACAAATTTTTTGACCACACGCCCGAGTGAAAGACCCGATCATATCTAGAATACAAAAATGAAGGCATCTAACAACACATCCTGTAATATCCGTAGAATCTTACAGCTCCTCAAAAGCATTGGAGTAGGAATATCAAAATGGGAGCCCTTGCGGCGGAGCACCTTAGCGGATACAAATTCATGCACAATGGGGAAAATGAACGGATCAGGGCCCGATTTTATATGATCACCAGATGAATAAAAAGCATGATAGTTATGAACAGTTAATTATGAATGATGAAGATGAGAATCTAACAACAAAATTTTAAGCATAAGACTACAATTTAAATGACTATAACTTTTATTCAGTTAAGCAAGAAAAAATAATTAAACCTCATTAATTAAAATTCTCCAACATTTTTACCAATTCATTTCATTTTTCCATTCCTTATCAGGAATATAATTACTCTCATATGCACTTATGGAATTTCACATACTTCAAGTCCCACTTGATTCAGAATGGTTATATTCTTATACATATAACGATTCTAAGACCGTCCCTCCGAGTTTCTCCACTGGGAGCGCCCCTAAATGACTATCATCTTACAGGGCCTATCACAAAAGACAACCTGGGCACCTAACGCACGTCGGGAAGTGACCATATGCATGCGAGTGATTCATAACCACACCCGAAATTAGCTCACTAGTGCAGAATAAAACATATAACAATCCCGCATATGGCCGAGGACTATAGTCTCCATGCGTTCATTAGTCAGGGGACATCACCTCATGAGCTAGCTTCCCTTATCATAGCATTTAGAGAGGTGTGTTTAAGTAAATTAGCATTTACCATTTAAATCTCATTTTCATTCCATTATTCATATGTAGGTTTCATTTTATCCGAAATCATAATCATTGAATATTCTCATTAATATTGTTCTTATTTTAAGTCCCGAATTATTCTCCAAGTGATCACAATAATTCTACAAGTCCCAAGGTTTTATATAGCTCCATTGAGCCCCTAAAGTCTCCAAGTATGGGCTTACAACTCCTAAACTCCTAATAATGTACTAAAGGAAAGAAATGCCCCAACCTCAATTTGTACACCTTAGGAATAAGCCCCGTTTAACCCATTCCTAATGTAGGGTAATGACTCAAATCAACTAAAACTCTAGGACTCTAAGTTTACTTCATACAAGAAGGTTACTAGGTCCTAAACCTAAAAAAAGGGCTGGAATTAAACTAAGAAAAATAACCCTAAAGTGTAGGATTTTCGAATCAATTCGGCCTGGCCAAATCAATTCGGTCAGAAAAGCGAATCGATTCGAACCATCCGAATCGATTCGGTCATGAAATCTGGGTTTTTTCATAATTACCAAATCGATTCGGACAGGCCAAATCGATTCGATCCATTCAGACCTGTAAACTGCCCCTTAGGCGAATCGATTCGGACCTAGCCGAATCGATTCGGCCCTGCGAATTTGCCAAGTTTGGCTATGGAGTCTTGGACTCCTAAATTCCTTCAACTCAATTCTACCCAAACCAAGCTCATTTATTGCAAACAACTTCTCATCAATGCATCTAACAACTATAATTTACACCAATAAACATCCAAATCAACCTCCAAGGACTCAAAACCCATAAATCCATAAAAGCCCTAACTTTGTTAAACCATAACTAATACACAACCATCAATACTAATTATTCATCTTAAATCACATATTAGCAAGTGGAAAACTTGCCTTGGTGAAGGAATCTCAGATTTTTGGAAGGTGAATCCAAGATCAAAACTCCAATCTTCAATTTCTACCTTTCTCCTCTTTTTCTCCAAAGTTCTCTTCCTCTCTCTTTCTATCTAGGTTAACAAATGCACTTAAGAGAAATAAAAGGCTTAGCAAGACTAAATCGTGGCATTAGTCTAAATTCCAATCTTCAATTTCTACCTTTCTCCTCTTTTTCTCCAAAGTTTTCTTCCTCTCTCTTTCTCTCTAGGTTAACAAATTCACTTAAGAGAAATAAAAGGCTTAGCCGGACTAAATCGTGGCATTAATCTAAATTTCCCACTTAAATGATAAATACCGCGATAAAATGACTCGCAACTACACATTCAAGCTATAACCAGTCAAAAGTGCCTGAAACATCAAAATACAATATGGCACTTATTTCGACTATCTCGCACATTTCGGGACTAACTACGCCCTCCAAATTATCATTTGGAAATTTTATAACTCATTTCTAGTTCCGGTTTCATTTTAAACCATACATGTCATTTGAACCTTATGGCGTAATAAAACACAACATGGTGATATTTACCTACACATACGGTAAATATGCAACATTTTAGTAAATATCAACTTTTATCTCATTGAATTAATATTTGCTCCACATTCCAACATTTTATATATAATTACTTCACATAGTAAATAAATATAAAATAGATTCTCAAAAGCGAGGGTTGTTACAAAGAATACTCTGGTAATTCTTTTAATAATGAACCATCAGTTGCATGGATGAATCTTGGGTTATGTTCCCGTATAGTTAGACCCTTGGAATTTCGTTATGTGTTTAATCAAGACTCTGTACCATCATTTTCACACTCCTCTCTATTCAAAATTGAATGCTTGGAGCTACCGTTTCTCATATTTTGCCTTTAAGTTTTCTTCATCTTTGGCTCTTTTTTTTCTTCGCAATCAATCTGAACTTTGTTATTCCTTCCTTTCACTGAGCATTTTTATTTATATTAAGTGTTACATTCCCCTATCTTTATTTTTGCAATCATGGTGTATTCTGTAAATGAGAAGACTGTATGAGAGTTTAGGAAGATATATTGTATTCCTCCTTGGGTAACAATCAAATGTGCCTAGGTTCCTAAGAATTACAACACTATTAAGGGTGGACACTGGATTCAGACTCTCTCGATGGTTGAGTGGGGATATATTTTACTCAAAATTATTTATTTTTAGAATTTTGCGAGTTCTTTGAAGTGTTCCTCGACCAATAGCGGTTCGTCAATGGCGTCTACATGATCATTGAGTTGTACGTCACCTACATAGGGAATCTAGAAATTTGGTATTGTTACTCCTGGTCCCACACAATAGACGGGGTATTCTATTTAAAGGAAAATAAGGCTGATAGAATTTTAGTTATCAAACTTCCTGATTCCTATAAGGGTTATTGGAATTAAGGTTTTATTGCCAAAAACTGTCAAAATCTACCCTTTCTTGAGGGTGAGCAGTATCGCATGTTTATGTGCCCTAAGAGGGGAAGGATTTTTTTATCTTGTTCTGAAATTTATTTGATAATATCACCGTTGATGACCTTTTTCTTTATTTTTTTCATCTTGATCAAAGAAAAAGGAACCATCTCCTCTCATTTTAATTGGGAGGAGTTGCTCAAAGTTTGGGGGCTGAGGGGGACACATGTTCCAGGTGGTGATCATTTGCTTATTTCCTGCTTGAGTATAAGAACTCTATAAGCAACTTTACTGCTCGTCTAATGGACGTAATTCCTAATATCTCCAATCATTCAATAAGTAAGGAACATTTTACTTCCTCCTCTTTTGAATCTCTAAACCTTAAGTCCATCCGCGCTGCTAAGGACAAAATAATGTCGCCCAAGAAAGACTTCTGTTGGTAGATAAGGAAGATATAATTCAAACTTCCCCTAAGGATAAGGTTCCCAAGAGGACTGAGCTTGAGGGTACTTCTTCCCTCATACCTATGTCGGACTCCCCAATTCAAGATAAAAATAAGAAGGAGAAGACCCATTCTTATTTAACAACTGTGATGTCTTCTATGAAGAGTGATTGAAGAGTGCACGTTCGTTTAAATAAGGAAATTATTTAATTAAATCTCAGTTTTTCAATTAAATCCTAAAACATATATCTAGGTGTGATTGGAAATAATATAATCATGCAAGAATATTTAATCGCACACAAATGAGGAAAAATCCCCCAAAGGGGCAAAACCTTTATTTTATTTTATTGTCACTATAATTTGTAAAAATGGTTACATGAATTACAATGAAAATAAGAGCGACATACGAAATACCCTCGGGAATTGGTTTCGATGTCTCGACTGAAATCTCCCACGGGAACTACAGATGGACAGCAGTAGAGAAGAAGATGGCTCCTCCACAAGTTACTCCAGATGAGAAAAAAACAATCGTCTTGAAGGTTTAAAGATTCACAAAAATAAGGGAATGATATGTGAATCAAAACATGAGTTTTTGGGACTAAAAAATATGAATACTTGAGCTAATAGAACTCTCAAAAACGTCTCTCCAATTCTTAAAAATAACTCCCACAAAGTTGGCTTTTATAGGAAATCTAAAAGAGTTTTGAGTCGGTGAGACTTTTGTTGTGCGTGTACCCCAAATCGGTTCGCCTATGTACCCCGAACCGGTTCCCCCCTAAACCGATTCACTATGCAGTTTGCGGTACCTCACTTATTTGGGGTTGAAAAAATAGGATTCGTTTATGGAATTTTGTCCATCTTCAAAAGGGCATAACTCCTTCACCTTAGCTCGGATTGGGGTGCCGTTTCTTCCAGTATCTTCGGGGCGTTGAGTCTTCAAATTTTCATTTTACCAAACCTCCGGACTATGGCTGTAAAATTACCAAAATTCCCTTAAACTTTTCTATCTTGTCTTTATTTCATTGTTTTGACTTCTCTCGCGAACCACTTGCATAAAATCCATAAAATCGGGGAACGTGAAGTCGTTGAGGCGGATATAGGACACTTGATGGAGATGTTGAATGCTTGATTCCTAGAATTCGAATAAAAGCCATCATGTGATATCGTGAAGTGACATGCTGAATGTAGCGGTATCATACATACAAACTGTGATCTAGGGAAGACATAAAATTCCTAGATTCTACCCCGGACATTTATAAAATTATGTTCTTATAAATCTCCATGTATGTCTATGCTGGTACATACATAAAAATACGAATTATGCAATCTCCTTAAAATAAATGACATATAAGATAATATCCCCATTAAACCCTCAAATTGAGAATACTAAATGACATGTCTTCAACCAAACTTCAGCATCTTCAAATCTTCAGCTCTTCAGAAACTCCCAAAGCTTTTCTCATCAGGGTGTGCAATCCAATCAATATCAATTTTGTACCTACACACATGAGATAAAGCAGATACCCGTGACACGCAACAATTTGAAAAATAATGATATGCAAAACTCAAAGATCAATTAATCTTAAACAAATCATTGATAAATCATTAAACATTCTCCCCCATAATTCATTCTCCCCCTTTTTATGATGTCCCCAAATAGATAGATATGAGAAGCATAAATATGGAAAATGTAACAAGGAAAACAACTTTCTTTCTTTTTTAAGTTTTCAAAATTTTTCATACAACATATACAATAAAGAATCACACCATGAAAGAACACAAAAACAACCAAGTCGATGATAGTGTAAATGCAGGAGTGTGATCACATTTGATAGGAAAATCAATGCATACAAACAGGACATATGTGCACGATGAATATCGGATACTCCTAACAAATGAACTCAACATCTTCCTTAGGTGTAAAAATATGGAAATATGGGACATTGACTCAATCAAATCAACAAATCAAAGCTCAAAGTGATTTCCACACCAATAACGTCCAAAACGATTTAATGCTTTTTCAGGACTTTCAAGGAAGTGCAAACCCGTTTAAATTCTCCAACCAAACTCCCTCAGATTTATATTTTGAATAGAAGTGATCTAATTTCTCAAACTTTGGAGAATTGATCGTGAAACCTAATGTCCTATATTTGGCATGAATTGCTTTTTATTGCCTTTAAATTTTTTGGGCTCTTTTAACCTCTTTGGACCCCAGATAATAAAATTCCTTAATTGTTTAGGTCCGATTTAATGGTGGCTTAAGATAAAAGAATAGATAATTACCTTTCGTAGCCCTTTACCATTTTTTTAAAAAAAACAATCTCACCAAACGTTTTTTTTACATACATTCCAATCTTGTCAAGTTTTATTGCATATGGTTCGTTGTATAGACATAATTGAGATGGAAACACTCAAGCCAAAATGTGATAGACAAGTACAATAATCAAATAATACCGTGCATATGTGCAATAAAGGAGATAAGGGGCCAAACATGTAGAAAGATATCACTAATCACATCTTAAAACTCCAAACAGTGTAAAGCACATGGATGCAATGATGTAGCGTCTCGAATAACTATCAAACAGTCACTTGGATAAAGGGAATGAAATTTGTGACGCGGCTATATTAAATGCTCATCCATAAAAGGTGCAAATAAAATACAAAAATCTTTTGTGTATTGCTAAAAATTTTATTAAACGAAAATCTTTTTGGATTTTTCAAAAAAAAAGCAAAAATAATAATACAAATGATACAACCTAGGAATAGGAATCATATGATATGAACATGACAATGCATCCTATCCTAGACAAAAACCAACCCCTCAGTCAACTGTGAAAATCCCCAAAGACTTTCTAAGACTCTCAAATCTAAGGGCATCTAAAGGCTTCGTGAAAATATTATCTAACTGAAGGTCGGTGGGTACGAAACTCAGGGATACGACTTTTTCCTCAACTAACTGTCGTATAAAGTGCTCGCGTATCCTAATGTGCTTTGTGCGTGAATGCTGAACTGGATTACGGGATATGTGTATCGCGCTCGTGTTATCACAAAAAATAGTCATGGTGTCCTGTGAAATCCCATAATCCTCTAGCATTTGCTTCATCCACAAGAGTTGCATGCAACAACTCCCGGCGGTGATGTACTCAGCCTCTGCAGTGGACAAAGGGATGGAGTTTTTCTTCTTGCTCAAACAAGAGACAAGAGTATAACCAAAATAGAAATACCCACCAGAAGTCTCCTATAACTATCTACATCCCCGACCCAATCGGCATCTGAATAGGCGGACAAACGATCATCGGTATTAAAGGAATATCAGATACCATATGAGAGAGTCCTACTCACGTAGTTGATAATATGTTTTAGACCGAGTAAGTGTGACTCTTTCGGGGACACCTGATATCGCGCATAGACTCCAACATTAAAGGCTATGTCGAGACGACTGGCAGTCAAGTAGAGAAGACTACATATCATACTCCGATACAAGGTTTGCTCTATGTCCTTATCTGAAGTGTACTTACTAAGCTTGATAGAAGTACTCATAGGTGTACGTGCATACTTAGAGGAGTCCAAACCAAATTTCTTCACTAGGTCATTAGCATACTTGGATTGGGAGATGAATATACCATCCTCTAGTTGACGAACCTGGAGACCAACGAAGAAAGTAAGCTCACCTATCATGCTCATCTCAAACCCACTTTTCATCTTCTCCTCAAAGTGTTGAGCATGCTGGGAGCACATGGATCTAAAGACTATATCGTCTACATAGACCTGGGCAACTAAAATAGCACCGTCATCTCTCCTAAAAAACAACGTCATATCAACTCCCCCTCTCTTGAAACCACGGGCTAAGAGATAGGAATTAAGCCTCTCGTACCAAGCACGGGGTGCTTGCTTCAAACCATACAAGGATTTCCTCAGATAGTAGATGTGCTCCGGGTGCTTAGGGTCTTCAATCCCTTTTGGTTCTTCCACGTAAACCTCCTAGTGTAGAATGCCATTTAGAAAGGTACTATTGGCATCCATCTGATATAACTTAAAGCGCAGATAACATGTGATGGCGAGTAGTAAACGGATGGACTCAAGCCTCGCAACAGGAGCAAATATCTCCCCAAACTCTACACCTTCTATCTGTGTATAGCCTTGAGCGACCAACCTAGCCTTATTTCTGATTATGGTACCATTTTCATCCATTTTATACTTGAAAATCCACCTGGTACCTATAACATTAGTCTCGCTAGGTCGGGGAACAAATTCCCAGACATTTTTCTTTTTAAACTGAAGCAACTCATCCTGCATGGCAGATATCCAGTGTTCACCCTTGAGTGCTTCTTTATGATTCTTGGGATCGACTCTGGACGTGTAGCAAAAATGACTAACAGTGTTCTCTTGCTGAGCACGATTTTTAACCCCTAAAGTGGGATTGACAATAATGGCAGAGGGATCATGACTCTTGCGAACCCAAGAAGGTGTGTCCTCTAACACATGAGTAGGGTCCACAGGGTGTGGATGAGGGACAAGTAATCACTTCCAGAAAATTCCTCATCCTCACACTGAAGGTTAGGATCAATAAACGTCGAAGGGTTGTCATCTTGCACGATAACATTTATTGACTCTATAACCTTAGAGACCTTCAAGTTAAAACCCGGTACGCTCTACTATTTGATGAATATCGTAGCAATATTACCTCATCGCTCTGAGAGTCAAACTTTCCTAATTAATCTCTATCCCATAGGATGTTAGCATTTACTCCCAAAGACATAAAAATATGCAAGGTTGGGTTTCTTCCCAGTCCATAGTTCATAAGGCATCTTAAGTGTGTGTGGACTTAGGTAAACCCTATTCACCGTGTCGCATGCAGTAGATATTGCCTCTGCCCAAAATCTCCTAGCAACCTTACGACCTAGAAGCATAGATTTAGCCATTTCTTGAATCGTCCTTTTCTTTCTCTCAACAATCCCATTTTGCTGAAGAGTCTTCACAGTATAAAACTCATATTTGATTCCAAGGTTGTCTTAGTAAACATCTACGTCTGCTTCCTTAAATTCCATGTTGTTGCCACTATGTATCCTGTTAATAGTGACTCCGTGTTCATTTTTCCGGATACGGCACTTGGTCGTTAAAAACTCTATAACATCGAATTTCTCTCTTAGAAAACCTAAAATCAAATATCTAGAGAAATCATCCACCATCATGAGGATATACCTCTTACCACCTAGACTCTCAGTACGAGTAGGACCCATAAGATACATGTGAATCAACTCAAGTACACGGGAGGTGGTATTGGAATGCAACTTCATATGGGGAATTTGCTTTCCTAATTGACAGGGTCCACAAACCATGGAAGTTAGCTTTCCAAGTGATGGCAACCCACATACTAGGTCCTTTTTAATCTAAGCGTGTCAAATCTCTAACGTTCACATGTCCTAGACGTTGGTGCCACGGATCCATAGGATTGATCATGGAGTTGTTGCAGACAGGTGAGTATATGGGCACAGTCCAATAGCAATTATCCGTTGTCCTTACCCCTTGCACTAAAATTTTACAGGCCTGATTATAGACATTGCACGCATCCCGGTCAAACTTTACGACAAAGTCAGTGTCGCACAACTGGCTAATGTTGAGAAGGTTTGCTTTCAAACGTTTGATGTACTAAATATTCTCTACCTTAGGAAATCCTGGTAACTCTACAGTACCTCGTCGTGCGATGCTAGACTTTCCCCCATCTCCAGAGGTGACTCTACCTTCCTTATACTCCTTTAGGTAGGTAAAAAATGAGACTTCACCTGTCATATGTCTGGAGCACCCACTATCAAAATACCACTGTGAGGTATTATGTGCCTTGAGAGCGACATGGAAAACAAGGGCCCTTTCATCTTTTGTAGGTACCCAAGAAGTGGTATCCTTTTGTTTACCCTTGTTGTTGTTGGTTTTAGTCGAGATGCGGGAAGCATTCATTGACGGCAAAGACATCCGTCAGAATTCCTTCATCAAACTCTGTGATATGGCAGCTAAAAACTCAACTCGCTCTCTTAGACTAGCAAAATCATCAGTACGATGTGGTGAAGCAGTAGTACATCGTATCCAACCCAAACTATAGCAAAACTCCCTGAGGTGGCATTTTCTTTTGAAGTACGTACAAAAGAACACGGTATTAGGTGGACTTGGGTTTGCTTTTCTTGGTCGAATTCTTCTTCGTGATTTTTGATGATGGCCATATGGAGTCTTAGTAAACTCAGGAACTAGTCCAAGTGAAATTTAGGATGTGGAGGCACCATCATAACCTATTCCCTGCCTATCACCAAAACCTAAAGTGGAGTCGAGGAGCATCTTTCCAGATTTGTCCTCGATTTGAACATTGACTTCCCGTGCTCTCTCAAGATCATGAGTAAGCTGGGCAACAAGGGCTTCAAGTTTCTTTCGAGTCTCCGGGGAGGGATGTATCTCACTCGTAAGACTAGCCACTTGTTTATTCAAGTCCCCTTTCTCTTTATCAAAACCAGTATCTCTCTCTCTCCAAACAGTTTCTCTATATATATAAACAAACTTTCTTTCTCAACACAGGCAGACTCTCTCTCTCTCAAGGTAGTGCAGGTGGAGGATTCTCTCTCTCTCTCTCTCTCTTATTCTAAATCTTCCTCTAATGCGATGATCCTAATAAATAACTATTTGTTACGCTTTTTGGTTTTAAATGACTCATTACATAACTTAGCGTAGGCACGTTGAAGAGTACTCTCGATCTCACTTGCATCATCCTCCCCCTTACTCACATCGCTCTCACTGTCGAGGTGTCCCTGTGAAACAGTATCCTCATCATTGTGAGGAGCACTAGAAGTACTCACATGACTAGCCATGAATGCGGTGAAATTACACTCATGCGGTGACTCGTCTCCAGAGTCCACCGACTCGACCTCACTATCGTCACTAAGGGTAGTATTAAGGACAGCTTTGCCCTTTTGTTCAGCAAATCTGTTCAGCCTAGTAGCACACTCAAAATCTCTATGTCCCTTACCGTCGCACTCATAACATCTCTCACTGTCTTTTTTAGGAGGGTCTTTAAAATCTTTTTCATATTTCTTTTCAAATTTATTTTTCTCAAAATTCTTTTTATCTTTGAAATTACCATTTTTCTTGAATTTGAGAATTTTCTTGAAATTTTTAGCAAATAAAGCCAAATCATCTAAGTCAAAGTCACACTCGGAATTAGACGTTTCTATCTCCCTTTTTCTAGATGACTCAACTCTCTTTCTTGCCGACCACACACTCTTTCTCTCCTGGGCATTAAGTGCAATTCCTTATCTTTAGGTTTGACAGATTTAGAAAATAAATCAATTTCATACGTTTGTAAGCCTCTTACAAGTTCCTCCAATTTAAGCGTGTTTAAATTACCCATAGAATTTAGCACAGTGACTTTAGGGACAAAATGCTTAGGCAGTGATCTAAGAATATTTTTAACAACTCTAGAATTAGGAATGTGTTCACCAAGATTAAAGCTAGTGTTTACAATATCAAATAATCTAGCATAGAATTCATCAAAACACTTAGACTCAAGCATGGTGATAATTTCAAATTGAGTTGTTAAACTTTGCAGTTTAGACTCTTTCATAACATTAGTTCCTTCATGGGTAAGTTGCAAAACATCCCATGCCTCTTTTGACGTGGTGCACGTCATTATGCGTCGGAACTCGTCACGTGTGATGGATCCGAAAATAGCACTTAAAACCTTTGAATTAATAGATGACCATTGAAATTCTTCTTCAGGTCAAGTAGTGACAAATTTTAAACTAGTCACGTTCTCAACAGTTATGGAGGGAGGTGTCCACCTTCTTTTAACCAAAATCCAAACGCGTGCATCAATGGCTTTTAAAGCAGATTTCATGCGGGCTTTCCAATAAGCATAGTTTTTCCCGTCAAAAACTGTCATTTTATTATATAATTTCTCCATTGAACACGCCCTTTTTCAAAAATCAATTTTTTCATAAAATTGATATCTTAGAAAAATTTTGCGGAAATTACACGGTATAATTGTGTAATTGGTTATGATACCAATTTAAAGAGTGCGCGTGCGTTCAAATAAGGAATTTTTTTAATTAAATCCTAAAACATGCATATAGGTGTGATTGGAAACAATATAATCATGCAAGAATATTTAATCACACACAAAACACACAAATGAGTAAAAATCCCCCAAAGGGACAAAACCTTTTATTTTTATTTTTTATTTTCACTATAATTTGTAAAAACGGTTACATGGATTACAATACAAATAAGAGCGACATACTAAATACCCTCAAGCGTCGATTTCGATGTCTCGGCTAAAATCTCCCGCAGGAACTCCAGATGTGCAGCAGTAGAGAAGAAGAAGGCTCTTCCATAAGTTACTCCAGATGAGTAAAAATAATCCTCTTGAAGGTTTAAAGATTCACAAAAATATGGGAATGATGCGTGAATCAAAACATGAGTTTTTGGGACTCAAAAATATGAAGACTTGAGCTAATAGAACTCTAAAAAACGACTCTCCAAGTCTTAAAAAATAACTCCCCCGAAGTTGGATTTTATAAGAAAACCAAAAGAGTTTTGAGTCAGTGGGACTTTTGGCGTACATGTACTCTGAACCGGTTTGCCTATGTGCCCCGAACCGGTTCCCCCTGAACCGGTTCACTATGCGGTTTGCGGTACCTCGCTG
This sequence comes from Sambucus nigra, assembly GCA_949130495.1. Taxonomy (NCBI): domain Eukaryota; kingdom Viridiplantae; phylum Streptophyta; class Magnoliopsida; order Dipsacales; family Adoxaceae; genus Sambucus; species Sambucus nigra. Next base: position 98,869,859 of record OX422207.1, on the reverse strand, counting down.
GTTTGGGGTTAAAAAATAGCCTTCTTTATGGAATTTTCTCCATCTTCAAAAGGACATAACTCCTTCACCGTAGCTCGAATTGGGGTGCCATTTCTTCCAGTATGTTTGTGGCGTCGATCTCTTCAAATTTCTAGTTGACCAGACATCCGAACTATGGCTGTACAATTACCAAAATTCCCTTGATATTTCTTATCTTATCTTTCTTTTATTGTTTTGACTTCTTTAGCGAACCACTTGCATAAAATCGATAAAATCGTGGAACGTGAAGTCGTTGAGGCAGATGTGAGACACTTGATGGAGATGTTGAATGATTGATTCCTAAAATTCGGATAGAATCCGTCATGTGATATCGTGAAGTGACATTCCGAATGTAGCGATATCAGACATACAAACTGTGATCTAGGGAAGACAGAAAATTCCTAGATTCTACCTCGAAAATTTATAAAATTATGTCCTTATTGTGATGCTCATAAATTCGATAAAGGACACCAGGAGATTTAGATGGACAAAAATCCCTCCTTGGGCTTTGGTGTATTCACATATCATAATATGCTAATTTTTATCAGTTATATAGGTACCTTTTAAATTCAGATTGTGTTTGAATACCACTCCAATCCTGTTATTATAAGAATACTTGAATGAAAGAGAATTTTTATAAAGAAAAAAACCATACATAATGAAATAAACCCGTTACGACTGTGCTATAACTACCTGTGATAGAACCTTTCGGTACTTATCTTTTTGGTGACGTATTGTATAGTATTTTACTATATATACAACTATGTCTTTGTTTTTAGTGACATTTGTGTCTAGAACTTTACTTTTGTTCCAGTTATTTTAAAGATAACACGAATACCTCTGCTCTCAATTAGTGTTATGAACTTGCACGTGTAAATTACTTCCAAAATCTGTTGATTATGTTGGGAAAGTTTATGGCCTCAATTTGACATACCATTTCATATGGGCTTGTAGTTTTTCCTCATATCTTAACCTTATTCTCTATTCTTAAGCTAAAATCTCCATATCAATGGTCAGGTCTGATAAGGAGAAATGTTATTCTTATGCTCTAGAAGAAGGAGTCCGATATGATGGGGCTTATAGAATTTTGAAATGTTGGCGCAAAGATAAAATTCAAGTAGGGTTACTTACAAAATGATCCTTTACATGTGGCTCTTGCTATATATCTTTACATTTTGTCATACACTAATTTTTTCCAGGGATTTAATGTCTGTCGATATCTTTCCATTCGCTACGATAATGAACCTACTGCATGGACTAGGTTTGCAATTGTTGTTGTCATCTTCGTTTTTTATGTGTATGTATCTATCTCTGTGCATATATAATGTTTACTTAAAATCTACAGTGATGAGCCAGGGGGCTTACCAACTTGATGCATGGGTACAGGGGGGAATCTTTTGGCACTAGATTACTTAAAGCCATATAATAAAACATCTCAAACAAGTGAAAATAAAATCTATAAAAACTAGGGAGGTTAATTTTAGTAGTGCCACCCCCTCTCCTCTTTAGTCTAATGTAATAATTTGTATTGCGCATACTTGGTATCAGTTGGAAATATTTTTCATATCACTTTTTTTTTTGCAGAAAAACAAAGACTCCTTGCAAATATGTCTCTTAGGGGTATGCCATCAAGGATGATCTCATCAAATCAATCCATGTAAGTTAATTTAATTAAGATATGTCTTTGTTTTTATTTTTTTTCTTTTGAGTTGTCTTCCACGTTGGTTAGAAATAGACATTTGTATTTATTCCATTTATAACTATAATATGAGTTTCCCTGAACAATTGATTTGGAAGATGGTTGTGTTGGAGATAAATTCTTTGCCACATATTATTCAATTGCGTCAAACAATTATAACTTGACGAATATGGCTATAGTTAACAATACCTATTTAGGTGGTTTATTAAAATGTATTTTAGTTAACATTAGTTGAAAATTGAAAATGTAATAACAACCCATAAGTTGTTTCGGAGATATATAACTGTTATAGCTCTATAACTGTTATAATTGTATAACACATATGCGGACATAGAATTGTTATAATTGTAGAGGATCTAATTGTATAACACATATGCGGACATAGAATGCTAAAATCTATAACTGTTATAACTGTATACCACATATGCAGACATAAAATGCAGACATATGCGTAGTCACGGGTCTCCCAATTCGAGAATACGACGATAATTTGAAAATATCTAGATTAGGATTAAAAACAAGCCGTTAAAGGGTGAAAACCTAAACTAGCCCCGAAATGGTCCCGTAAGAGGCACGATCAAGTCGCACGGGACCAATGTAACTTGTAGGAACTGATCGTGTAGTCATGGGTCTCCGAGTTTCAGAATAAGATGATGGTTTGAAAATATATCAGATTAGGCTTAAAAATAAGCCATTAAAGGGTAACCCAAACCAACACCCAAATGGCCCCATTAGAAGCACGAACACCTCGCACGTGACGAACATAACTTATAGGAACTGACCGTGTAGTCACGGGTCTCTTGTTTTGAGAATATGATGATAATTTGAAAATATCTAAATTAAGCTTAAAAACATGTCATTAAAGGGTGAAAACCCAAACTAGCTCCCAAACAGCCGTGTAAGATGGCATGAACACCCCGCACTGGACCAATGTAACTTGTTGGAACTGATCGTGTAGTCATAGATTTCTCGGTTTTAGAATATGATGATAATTTGAAAGTATCTAGATAAGGCTTAAAAATAGGTCGTTAAAGGGTGAAAACCCAAATGAGCTCCCAAACGGAGGGCGAAAACCCAAACTAACTCCCAAATGGCCCCGTAAGAGGCACGAACACCTCACATGGGACCAATGTAACTTGTAGGAACTGACCGTGTATTCACGATTCTCCCGATTTAAGAATATGATGATAATTTAAAAATATCTCAATTAGGCGTAAAAATAGGCCGTTAAAGGGTGAAAACCCAAACTAGCTCCTAAATGTCCCCGTAAGAAGCACGAGAACCTCGCACGGGACCATTGTAACTTGTAGGAACTGACCGTATAGTCACGGATCTCTCGATTTGAGAATATAATGATAAATTGATAATATATAACTTGGGATTAGAAATAAGTCGTTAAAGGGTGAAAACCCAAACTAGCCCCTAAATGGCCCCGTAAGAGGCGCGAACACCCCTCACGGGACCAATGTAACTAGTAGGAACTGATTGTGTAGTCATGGGTCTCCCGATTTGAGAATCTGATAATAATTTGAAAATATCTACACTAAGCTTAAAAATAGGTCATTAAAGGGTGAAAACCTAAACCAGCTCCCAAATGGTCCCGTAAGAGGCACGAACACCTCACACGGGACCAATATAACTTATAGGAACTGACCGTGTAGTAACGGGTATCCTGGTTTGAGAATATGATGATAATTTGATAATATATAGATTAGGTTTAGAAATAAACCGTTGAATGGTGAAAAACCAAACCATCCCCTAAATAGCCCCGTAAGAGGCATGAACACCTCGCACGGAACCAATGTAACTCGCAGGAACTGACCGCGTAGTTAAGAATATATCGGTTTGAGAATATGATGATAATTTAAAAATATCTAGATTAAGCTTAAAATAAGTCGTTAGATGGTGAAAACCCAAATCAGCTCCCAAACGGTTTCGTAAGAGGCATGAATACCTCGCACGGGACCAATGTAACTTGTAGGAACTGACCGTGTAGTCACGGTTCTCTTGTTTTGAGAATATGATGATAATTTGATAATATATAGCTTAGGTTTAGAAATAAGTCGTTAAAGGGTGAAAACCCAAACCAACCCCTAAATGGCCCCGTAAGAAGCACGAACACCTCGCACGGGACCAATGTAACTCGTAGGAACTGATCGCGTAGTCACGGAACTCTCAGTTTGCGAATATGTCAATAATTTGAAATTATATAGATTAGACTTAGAAATAATTCGTTGAAGGGTGAAAACCCAAACCAGGCCCTAAATGGCCCCGTAAGAGGCACTATCACCTCCCACGGGACCACTGTAACTGATAGGAACTAACTGCATAGTCGTGGGCCTCTCGGTTTGAGAGTATGATGATAATTTGAAAATAAATAGCTTAAGCTTATAAACAAGCCCTTGAAGGGTGAAAACACAAACCAGCCCCCAAAGGCCCCGTAAGAGGTACTAACACTCACGCGGGACCAATGTAACTCGTAGGAACTGATCACGTAGTCACAGACCTATCGGTTTGAGAGTCTGACGATAATTTGAAAATATATAGATTAGGCTTATAAACAAGCCATCAAAAGATGAATACCCAAACCTCCCCCCAAGCGGCCCTGTAAGAGGCACTAACACCTCCCATGGGACCAATGTAACTAGTAGAAACTGATCGCGTAGTCATGGGCCTCTCGGTTTGATAATATGATGATAATTTGAAAATATATAGCTTAGATTTAGAAATACATCGTTAAAGGGTAAAAACTCAAAACAACCCCCAAATGGCCCCGTAAGAGGCACTAACACCTCTCACGGGAACAATGTAACTCGTAGGAACTGACTACGTAGTCATGATCCTCTCCGTTTGAGAATATGACGATAATTTGAAAATATATAGCTTAAGCTTAGAAACAAGCCGTTGAAGGGTAAAAACATAAATCAGCCCCCAAACGGCCCCGTAAGAGGTACTAACACCTCGCTCGGGACAAATGTAACTCGTAGAAACTGATCATATAGTCACGGGCTTCTTGGTTTGAGAATATGGTGATAATTTGAAAATATATAGATTAGGATTATAAATAAGCCATTGAAGGGTGAAAATCCAAACCTTCCCCCAAGCGGCCCCATCAGAGGCACTAACACCTCCCACTGGACTAATGTAACTCGTAGGAACTGATCGCGTAGTCACAGGCCTCTCGATTTGAGAATATGATGATAATTTGAAAATATATAGCTTAGATTTAGAAATAAGCCGTTGAAGGATGAAAACCTAAACCAGCTCCCAAACGGCCCCGTAAGAGGTATTAACACCTCGCACGGGACCAATATAATTCGTAAGAACTGATCGCATGGTCATGAGCCTCTCTATTTGAGAATATGATGATAATTTGAAAATATATAGATTAGGCTTAGAAACAAGCCATTGAAAGGTGAAAACCCAAATCATCCCCCAAACGGCCCTGTAAAAGACATTAACACCTCGCACGGGACCAATGTAACTCGTAGGAATTGTTCACGTAGTTACGGGCCTATCGATTTGAGAATATGATGATAATTCAAAAATATATAGATTGGGCTTAGAAACAAGACGTTGAAGGGTGAAAACCCAAACTAGCCCCCAAACAACCCTGTAAGAGGCACTAACACCTTGCACGGGACCAATGTAACTTGTAGGAGCTGATCAGGTAGTCCTAACTTGTGTAAGATTTTCAATTTGAGAATATAATAATAATTGTAACTCCGATATGAAATTTTTTAGCTTGAGTTATCTTTTTTTATAAATTACTTGGTTACTAATATCATCTTTTTTTTGCAAGATAACATTTTATCGTTAGCATTTATTCACGTGTAACACACGGAGAAGTTAATGGTTTACAACAAGGGGATTATTTATTTAATTTCGTTAATATTCAGGATTCTATTTTTTTATGTTATGGTCGTGCGGGCTTTTATAGTTTTATTGTTTACTTTTATGGCCGTGCGGGCTTTTTTAATTTTATTGTTATACACTAAACCAAATCTGCCAAATTGTCACGATCATTGACCTTGACAAGTTCAACTTGTCAAGGTCAATTTCCATGACAATTCTGGGCGAGATAAATTTTTTTGTCACGGTCATTGACCGTGATAAGCTCGTTATAATTGTTACGGTCGTGTCACGGTCACTGACCGTGACAAGTTTTGTTACGGTTATAAATCGTAACAAACCCGTGACACTCTTTAAAAATTATCACGGTCATTGACCGTGATAATTCTGGGCAGAATTGAAAAAATTTGTTGGGCAGTAAGGCCACTGCCACTGCCCAGCAGTATATTTGTACATGTTATAGAAACGTTGTACCTGTTCAAACATCATATATCCAAATAAACTAGAGATAATGCAAATATACATTCAAAATAAAAACAATATGCAATGATATAATCCAAATATAATTCAAATGTACCAACTTAAAAACAATTCAAATGTGCCAACTAAAAAACAATACAATTCAATTCAAATAATGTCACTACATGTCTTGAGTAAGGTTAAATACGAGGAGGTGAGTAAGCCACACGATATACTAATTGACACATCCACTTATATACATTGTGTCGCATTGTTCGCGCAACCATAACGGGGAGTTCTCCTTCCCAGGTATCACATGCGTGACGAGCACCTTGGACTCGATGTCTTGAAGCTCATGTCCATTAACTAGTCCACCCTGGACGATATTCGAGTTCCTCAACCCCCTCCCTATCCGATGACCGTCAAATATGTCCAGTATAAAAACGCTCCACTAACCAAGCGTCGACATCGGTTGGTAGAAGGGAGCCAAATAGGAAGTGGGTCATCAAAGTTTGCACGTGTCGGCGATGAAGCAGTGAGGTCCACATCCTCATCATCCTACACCTCGTCCTCCCGCACCCCCTCCCCCCCACCTTCTCCTTCCCTTTCCCCTTCAATTTTTCGTCGCCCAACGGACGCTTCATGAATGAGAACATATCTTGGACCGTCGCCTCCAAACGGGATAACTTCGCGTCATGCGAGTCCACGGTTCGAGCCAACCCGGTGTGACTCGTCTCCAATCCGATGATCCTAGATTTGGCCACCCGTGAGCTCACCCCCTTGTCCTCCCCTTGCGATCAAAGCCAAGCACTTGGATGAGTGCTTCTGTGGAAAAAGATGCCTTGTTGGCATTAGACTACGACTCATGCACTTCTTTAAGCTTTAACTGAAACGACAAAAAGCACATGATTAGTAAAATAAGTAAATTAAAAAATTATAATGTACACTACACCAAATCTGCCAATTTTTCAAGGTCATTGACCTTGACAAATCCAACTTGTCAGGTCAATGACCGTGACATTTCGAGGCGAGACAACTTTTTTTGTCACGGTCGTGTCGTGGTCAATGACCGTGACACGTTTGTCACGGTTTATAACCGTGACAAAGCCGTGACCCTTTTTAAAAAAAATTATCACGGTCAATGATCATGACACGTCCGTGACAACTTTTGTCACGGTCAATAACCGTGACAATTCTGGTCAGAATTTAAAAAAATCTGTTGGGCAGTATGGCCACTGCCACTGCCCAGCAGTATCCAAACATCATATATCCAAACAAAATAAAGATAATGCAAATATATATTCAAATAGAGACAATATGCATCACGATATAATTCAAATGTAACAACTTAAAAGAATTCAATTCAAACTTAAAACAATTCAATTCAAACTTAAAACAATGTCACTATATGTCTGGTGTATTGTTAAAACTGAGGAGGTGAGTAGGCCACATGACATACGAATTTACGCACCCCTTGATATACTTCGTGCCGCATTGTTCGCGCAACCACAATAGCGAGTTCTCCTTCCCGGGTATGACATGCGTGACGAGCACCCTGGACTCCATCTCTTGAAGCACACATCCATGAACTACTCCACCCTGGATGATATTCGGGTCCCTCAACCCCCGCCCTATCCGCTGGCCATCAAATACGTCCAATATGAACACGCTCGGCCAACCAAGTGTCGACATTGGTCTGTTGAAGGGCGCCAAATAGGGAAGTGGATCATCGAAGTACGAACGTGTCGGTGATGAAGCAGCGAGGTCCACATCCTCGTCATCATGCACCTCGTCCTCCCGTACCTCCTCCTCCACCGCCTTCTCCTTACCTTTCCCTTTCCCTTTACGGTCTCCGCCCAACGTACGCTTCATGAATGCGTACATATCTTGGACCGTCGCCTCCAAACGGGTCAGCTTCACGTCGTGTGAATTCACCGTTCGATCCAACCCAGTGTCACTCGTCTCCAATCCGATGATCCTAGATTTGGCCACCTGCAAGCTCAAGAACTTGGCTGAGTGCATCTGTGGACAAAGAGTCCTTGTCGGCATCAGACTGCGACTCATGCACTTCCTTAAGCTTTGCCTGAAATGACAAAAAGCACATGATTAGTAAAATAAGTAAACTAAAAAATTATAACGTAATGAATAAAAATTAAACTGTCGGATTACTTACAATCGTGGCCGCGACGCTCGGGGACACCTCCTTGTCCTTCCCCTTCTTCGTCCGAAGAGCCGCATAAGTATCGAGCCTATGTGGCTTACCCCCTGGCCCACTCCCTACCCCCTGAAATAAAATAAAGTAAAGTAAAATTAATATCAGCCCCGCAAAGTAAAATAATGAAGAATAATATATTTCTGTAGTTATAGAAAAATTAAATCTTACCTACATCCTATGCTCCACCTCGGCGTAAGAGGTCCGGTCGGAGTAGTGCACGTCCGTCTTTTTTGCCCGATTTTCCCTCCCCGATTGGCGAGATGCCAATTGTTGATCCTCGATCTCATTGTCAATGAACTTCTGCCATTGTGCCAATGAGATCGGCTCCTTGGGGGGGGACAGATTCACGTCATTGGATAATCGACTCTCGTGTTTTCCCAAAGTACCGTGCCCGCATATTTTTTTTCCACGACTTGAGTTGCTCCCTAATCTGCTCTAACACGGGATCGCGTAGCTTTGGATCCAAGTTGAATTGTTCCTGTCCAACAAATACAATGTTAGTTGCGAATAAATATAAATATAAATATAAATATAAATATAAATATAAATATAAATATAAATATAAATATGAAATCTAAATCTAAATTGAAATTGAAATTGAAATTGAAATTGAAATTGAAATTGAAATTGAAATTGAAATATTCATATAAATATAAATATAAATATATTACCTGTAGTGCCTCCCAAACAGCTAACTTGAGCTCATATGGCACCTCCTTCCAACTCATAAACCCCGGGCCGATGACCGTCTTTAGCACGGTCAATGACCGTGACAAGACTTTGTCCCGGCCTTATCACGGTCAATGACCGTGACAAAAAATACGTGTTTTTTTGTCACGATCAATGACCGTGACAAGGCTGGTCGGCTAAAGGGTGCAAATTTAGTCTTTTTGGTGTAGTGGCTGAGGACGCAATACTAGGCACTTTGTAAACTCGGCACTTTGATATCTTCACTTTAAAATATTGGCTGCTACGTCTTCAACTTAACTTTAAATGTCATAAGCTGGGAGGATACTCATAATTATCAGCCTATGACTCAAATATTTTTGTCCGGAATTGATCCAACACTACATTAAGACTCAATTGGAAATTTGTGTCCTTACAAATCTCCCCCTTTGACTATTTCGGGACAAAAACCATACAAAAATCTTAAAGGGCCGTCAAGCTCAACTAAACTCAAAAACATCCCACCCAAAATAAACAATACAATCTTGACTCATAACCCAAGGATAAATAGCTTGGTCGAATGAGGTTGCCGCTAAAAAAATTCCTGCACACTTAAGAAACAAATTAAACGCATATGGAATATCAAAACATTAAATGCAATTAAAATAAATGCTCCCCCTAAATTAATTCTCCCATTTATCTAATAAAAGACCTACTTAGAAAGACGTCTCCCCCTAAGTTAAATCTCCCAAACTAAAGGTTTAGATACCACTTCTCCTCCTTTCTGCTCAGGAATAGGCAAAGGTGATAGAATTAATTAAATACTCATTACTCACCCAATGTAACTAAGTACCATGTCTCCCCTTAAAGAGTACGTAAGGGATATAAATATGGGAAAGCAAAGAAACAAGATGGTGCATAAGGTGATAGGAACATGAAAGCATATGGGAAACATTAACAAGAACTAATCCACAACAAGGATATATGGATACCAATTTATGATGCAAGATAAATGATACCAATTTATCAAATAAGATACTAAACACGTGATATCAAACAAAATACGCAACAAAATAGATACCAATTATGAATTAGAATCATAGATGAACTAGAAAGCAAGGAAAAGACTTATAAATTAAAAAAGACCATATATATGTATATATAATGGATATCACTAACGCACACGCACATATACATAGGTATAAACACCACACATGACACAAAATACATTAAGCTTTTCACACTCGTATGGAAAAAAATGTGTCAAAATATATGTGGTAAACGAAAGTGTAGGGGTGTGAACTAGTAACAATTAAATTTCGACCCAATCACTCAAAATATGTTTACGGAGTTCTCATTTGATTGCAAAAATTTATCACATTTAGATATAGCCTCATGTGACAATATAAATTGAACTCAATGAACAAACATACACAATGCACATAAGCCTAGAATTTTAATGATTCTACAAATCAATAGATTCATGACAATAAACACTTAACTAGGATAAAAAGTCATTGTGCAAACCCGTTAATATATCCAACCAAACTCCTCATAATTTTTCTATTCTTTTCTTTTGAACATATTAACTAAACTATTTTTGGCCTTGGCAAATATTCTTTTTAATGCCGCATTTTTTTAAGGCCTAAAATTCAATGGTGGCTTTTCACGCAAAGAAATTTTGTCTTTTGCAGCCTAATTCCATTGATAAACAACTACACCGGATAAACATATTTTTCTATTTTTAAATCTGGGAAATGGTTATTACATGTACAAATCCTCCATAGTCATAGGAAAATGTAAATGACTAAATTGATGGGAAAATATCTCACTTAGCTCAAATATACATGTGACGATTAAATTTCAAGTGAGCTCGTGCATGTGTGAATTGAGGCATATAATAATAGAATCCAATAAGCAACACAAAATCCAACTACTCCATGCACGCATCACAAAGAACATTTTAAGGATTGGCAATCGTAACCAAAAGTTCTAGCCACATGAAAGTGAAAAGGAAAGGATTCAAACACAAGTATATGTCACATAATGTGTGTCAAACTAAAATACACAAAAAAAATCTTTTTGAGTTTTTGAAACTTGTTACCCAAACATAAATAATACAACTCAAAAGAAAAACAAAGAAAATCTTTTTGTATTTTTCATTTAATGCAAGTAAAAAAATATAATACAAAAGATATACACAAATCATAATTCTAGCAAGAGATTAAGCATGGAAGATATACTATAACATGACAAATAAAGCATACAACTAACAATAGAATAGATCAAGATGCACAAAAGCTAGAGCATGTAAAACTAAGCTAACACATTCAACCTTTAGGTTTCGCAAGGGAGGAAGCATGTGAAAGCAAATGAGAATAAAAAATCATATTTTGTAAAGCGACCAAGTCGGATCTCCTAACCCAAACTAATGAAGATTGACACTCTCGAGATTTTGGGATCTTAGCTACCATGGTTACCTTACCTTTGGATTTCCTGAAATTATTTTAAGATAAAAAAAAACTTCCTACGATGAACTTTTCGACCACAATGTGAGCAAGTAAAGACTTGTCGAAAAGTAGTACCTAAGGATTGACCTCTAGAAGTGTTCCTAGGAGATTCTCTCAAAAAATTGGTTTTGGCTTTATTAGTGGAATCGTTACAAGAATCGAAGCCTAAACCATAAGTGTCATTTTTTATTTGGACCGTGCCTAAGATTTTATCTAGTTTTTCGGACCTACACTCCAAATAAAATTTGACCTTACTAGAGTCTCTCAATCTTACTTCCAGCTCTAAAATTATAGACTCTAGCAAAACATTCCTCTCTTCATATATAAGAAGCTCCTTTTTCATTAATTCCATTAAACCTCTAAAGCTATCTTTCTCGCCTTCTACATATCCAAGCTTCTCTCGAAGAGCTCTCTCACGTGTCCTAAGGTCATCAATTAACGCACTCTCATCAACGACTTTGGCACGCTCCCTTAAAATAGCTTTTAAATTTAAATTTACTCTTTTTAATTTAATAGATTCTTCATATAATTCTCTAAATGAAAATTGAAGTTCACTCTCATCAACCTCTTCATCACTTTCACTCTCTCTCTCTCTCTTCTCCACTCTCACACCCATCATATTTTGGGGATTAACAAACAAAGGCATTGGAAGTGTCATGTAAATGTTTATATTCATGGAAAGATTCATTATCAGTACTCACATTACTTGCCATGAACACGGTAAAGTTGCGCTCAATGGGGGAATCGGGTCCCTCTTCCTTATCACTATCACTAAGGGTGACATTACGTGAAATAGGTTGCTTACCCTCTCTCCTTAGTTTAGTAGGGCATTCAAAAGCCGTATGGCCATACCCTTCACAACCAAAACACCGATTTGACTCGTCCCTATTTAGATCTTCATTTTGTCTTTTACGGAATTTTTCGGCTTTGTCATGCATGGATTTTTCAAATTTCTTAAAATCATTTTTAAACTTATCATTATTAAATTTAAGAAATTTTTGAAATTTCCTAGCAAATATAGCCATGTCCTCCGAGTCACTATCACTCTCATCAACCACAACTTGTTTTTCCTCCTTTCAGACTTTCAAAGCAATACCCTTATCTATTTTCTTTTCATTTTTGGAGGGAAACATATCTACCTCATAGGTTTGCAAATCACCTACTAATTCCTCAAGTTTGGTAGAGTGCAAGGTGTGTAAAGAATTTAAAACAGTCACTTTAGGGATAAATCTCTAGGGTAGGGACCTTAAAATTTTCTTTACTACTCGGTCGTCGGGTATTTTCTCTCCCAAATTAAATGATGAATTAACTATATCGAAACGTCTAGCATAAAATTCATCAAAGGTTTTATTTTCAAGAATTTTGATGGTTTCAAATTGAGTGGTGAGGTTTTGGAGTTTTGAATCCTTAAGGACACTAGTTCCCTCATGAGTGAGTTGTAATATATCCTAAGCTTTCTTAACGGTTTCACACGCCATGATACGTCGGAATTCATTTAGTGTGACCACCCTAAACAAGGCATTTAAACCTCGGGAATTAAAATTAGCAAGTTTAAATTCATTCTCACTCAATCTATCTACGGGTTTGGGGATACGCTCATTTTCTATTAAACATGTGGGTGGGGACCACCCGTTAACAACTGACAACCAAACCCTCTAATCGATAGTCTTTAGTACCGATTTCATACGCACTTTTCAATACGGGTAGTTGGAACTATCGAAAACAGGAAATTTTAAAAATGAAAAAAATTCCATTTTTAACCAAAAATATTTAAAAGGACCTTAAGGCAATAAATTAGAGCTCCGGCTCTGATACCACTTGTTGGAAACGTAGACCACCAATTTTAAAATTTTAAAAATGAATTTTCTAAAAGTGCAGAATAGGATTGTTCAAACATATAAACAACTTATCAATTTTAATATCTTCCAAATTAAAATTAAACTAAACTCAAAGTGAAAACAAATTAATCAACTAACAAATATTCACTTAAACCAAATTAATTCAACCCAAGTCCTAAATATTTTCCTAACAAGATTAATTCATTTTTAGCAAATTAGGACAAACCAAATTTTACCAAATTATATTAATGACTTGAATTAAATTAATCTAAATTTTCCCCAAATTAATTTTTGCACCAAATTAAACAAGAGTAGTGAATTAAATCATATTTTATCTTTTACTCCTAAGCATGCGTTCTAGGTGATTTACAAGATAAAATAAATTCACAACACACTACGCCGCGAGCGAAAAACTCAAATGAAAAAAACCTCGGACGACCCTAGCCTTAAGTCCACTAGGTAGGGAATTTTACAAATACAAGACAGATGACTTCCACAACTCGACTCGACTCCTTCAAGTCCATGACGCGGCTTCTTGTACCAACCTCGGCATAGCCGATAATCCTGAACTCCATCGGAACCTTGGAATCCACTAATGAGGCATTTGGACAACCGTCAACCCACACACAAAGCCTTTCTCTGAGTGGGAACGCCGCAAAAATAAACAATTCTTCTTCTTTAAGGGATGTAGAAGTAAACCCAAACAACTCTTCGAACAATAAAGTAGAACTCAGTGCCAAACAAAACTCCATGCAATATATAGATCAGGAACTTGGAATCTTTAAACAAAACAAATGGGTGTATACTTTGTGTTTCGAAAGGATTTAGGCCATCTAATTTAGACACACAAAAGCGAATTTTCTAAACATTAATTTTTTCTATCAAAAGATCTCAAAGGTTTGTGAAAAGTCTTATGAAAAATCTGGTCCCGAAGTTGATAAAAAATGTCAAAAAGTAGTGGGACAAAAATAGTGGGAAGATGTCAAAAACTACCAAAAACTGTTCCCGCCTGAAATCTCATTCGAATGACATTTTGTTCGAACGACCTTTCTAATGAAAAGTCAGTTTTCAAAAGGAAAATTCGTTCGAACGACATCTTGTTTAAACGACAATTTCAAATGAAAAGTCAGAATGTGGACTTTTCATTTTAAGCCTATAAAAATTTATATAAAATAAAATTACACCTATTAAAAATTATTCCAAGTCTCCTATATATATATATATATATGTGTGTGTGTGTGTGTGTGCATTCATACCTTTGGGAGACTTGAAATATGAACCGTTGAGGATGCAAAACTGGGCACTATATAAACCCGACACTTTGATATCTTCTCTTTGAAATCCTGTCGCTACATCTTCAACTGAACTTTAAAGGTCATAGGCTTGGAGAATACTCATGATTACTATCCTATGACTCAAATGTTTTTGTTCGGAATTGAGCCAACACTACATTAAGATTAAATTGGAAATTTGTGTCCTTACAATTACTATTACTATTTGTGTTTGTGAAGGTTACTAATAGGATAAGTATGTAGAATAATCTCTAAAAAAATTGCTTATAAGTTCACATATATCGAGTTTGAAATGGATGATTAGTTGAAAACATGACTGAAATAGGACCATTGAATGCATTTTAAGCCTGAATGTCGGATTATGATTCTTAAACTCACACATGTTAAGTGTTTTTTTCTCACTCGAATCAAAAGACATTGCACTCGATAGTCTGCATCCATAAAAGGACAACATTTCATACAGAAACCAAACCAAAGTCAATCTCGGCATGAAAAGTTTAATTAAAAGTGAAAATACCCTTATGAGGGATATATGGGATCCATATGTAGGGTGCGACTGAGGTGATGAATCTAGCGTACACATGCTAACCTAAAAAAAATTGGGGTGTAAATTTCATTATGTTTAATTGCATTCAAATAGTAAGAAAAACATACGAAAACTTTAAACTAATAGTCTCGTACAAAATTTTCGTATGTTGACTTTTAACTAAAAAGGTTGTTTAGAGAGCAAACGGAGAATTACTGCAGTTTTAGTAAAAGGACAAAATTTTGAAATTGCGCCAATTTAAATGTAATCAGGATATTTTTTTACTTTTCTAGGATGAATGAGAAAAAATATTTTTGTTGTTATTTCAGACAAGTGGAACTTAACCTCCCTTTAAAAAATAATTTTTAATAAATTTTATTTTTTGAACAAGAAATAATATTTTTTATTTTGCTGTAACATTTCTTTCCATATTATGACTGGGCTAACTTTTTCACGTAGGAGGGTGGTCTGATTTTAACAAATTTTCATGGTTGACTCACTCTATTTTAATTTATTATATATTAATTGATGTTTTGTATGAGAAAAGGACACTTAATTTTAAAGGACGTTATTATTTTGATTTGACTTTGTTTCAAGTTGACAATAATAAGTATAGGTGCTTTGAGTTTTTCTTACTATTGAAAATTTGAAGATGATGAATTTTTACATCTATGACTTTGGTTTGTCATGACAAAACATTTTGACGTTTGAGATTTGGTAAGGTAATACGGAATTTTGATTTTTTTTCTGTTATTCAGATTTAAGGACTGATGAGAAAAAATAGTTTGAGAAAATGATTTTCAAATTTAAATGTTATTTGTTTCTACATTTCTCATAAGGAAGGGGGTTCGTACGAAAAAACTTTCACAAAACATATTTCATAAGAGATTTCAGTTTTTAAATAAAAATTCTCATACAAACTATTTTTTTATGAGGTGGCCTCGTGCGAAGTACATTTTGTGAGAGAAACCTAATCATACTCAGAATTTCTCATATGAAGCCTCGTATAAAAGTTGAATTCTCCTACAAAGTGGCTCATATATATGATAAACTTCTCAATTGTACGAAGGCCGAAAAGCCTTATTCTTAGCATGAGGCAAATTTTTTATAACAGCCCTTATTGGGTTGTGATATATTTCACGAGATTTTGATAGATCCTATTAAAATTATTCACTCTGAGGAAGCTATTTCCCCCCAATCCCCCATATTTTACATTCGAAGACATATCAACAATTATTCGAATGGGTTAATCGTGTGCTATTGAGATGGCTGAATACCTGTAAGAACAATTTTTCTAGGATTGTTCATATCACATCTTTATTCTAGTTTGGCGTATCCCATTACAAATAATCACGCACCATCAAGATGAACAGAACTCAAGCATCTGAAAGTTTGAAGACTTTCTGACATCTTGATGAGGTATAAAACAATTTAGAGTTCGAATTAATTTACAAAATTATATTTTTGGATGTTTATTTTTATCAAAAGAAGAACAGGAACTTTTATTTTTTAAATTCACTCGTTCAAACGACATATCAAGGTCGTTCGATCCTTAGTTCCAAACTCGATTCAAACGAAACAATTGTTTTGTTTTAAGAGGTCATTGTATAAGTCATTTGAAGCCACTTCAAATGAGATCTCAGTTTTGTGCAAACGACCCTAAGGTATCATTCGAAAGATGCGTCGCCTTTAGTTTTGTATAAATACCCCTTTCATGTTCAGAAAGTTTAAGACTTTTGCCAAATTCGAAATTGATTAACTTTTATGTGACACCTTGCATATTTTAATCATGAGTGATCAGTCCTTTATAAAAATAATCAAGAATCTCATTTGGTTAATTCTTAGCATCACTGTCGAAAGTCTTTTTAATTACTAATCATCTATGTCAAATTATGCGAGTGCCAAATTTTATATTTCATTTATTTAACAAGATGCGAAACGAAAATAATTTAACCAAACTATCCACACAATAATAGTTTGAAAAATCACATGACATATATAAATAAATAAATAATTAAATAAATAAGACCGAATAAACCATCGGCTCTCGAAACAAGTCCAAATACAAGTCTGACATAATAAAGTTGAATCTGAAATAAGTCTGATAAATAAATTGAAGAACTAATAAGTTCGAAGGGGCAAGACACTCAAATGAAATACTGAAGAATCTATCATCTATAAATGAATGAATTGAAGCGTCTAAAGCAACTCCTACAAGCCTCCACTAGTGTTGTATCTATGCATCCCTAGATAGAATTATCAAGCTTTGCATCTCTGGGGCTGGACACTTAAAAGGTTTTGAAAATATTTTGACAGGGGTCAGAGACAAAGAAAATAGTTTGAAAATATTTTACATGTATTTAAATCATAATTTAAATAAGTTATTTGATACACTTGTTAGTTTCACGCACACTCTATTGAGATCCTCACCTCCCAACTAATGTGCACGCCTAATGTACTCTATCTAGCTATGCTACCTATCCCAACTAGATAATGTATCTAAATAACCTCCATAGGTCTATCTCTCTCGTATTACCCATAAGACACGCCACCACAATATATATAATGAATATTTCCTGCGTATTATTATCGATTCAAACATTTAAGTCTCCCTACTTAAACTACTTTTAGATTTACACAATCTATCAGTTCTACTATCACATATAAGTAGATATATCACACTCGTATATATTTAAAACACATATAATATATACAACTATAGCATCCCCTTGATAGCCCCTCGTGATGCTGGCAATCTCTGCTATCAAGTCCATATACCTCTCGTACCAAATCAAGGACTATTGGTTCGGCATGTCTCCTTGAAACCAAAATCAATCAACACACACTGGAGGCGAACATGGTTCTAAGCCTTTGGGATACACATATACCTAACGTATCCAAACGACATGACGGTCCCACTAATACATAACACATAGTGAGCATCCCTAAGCTACATGTTCTGGGGCACACATCCAGACCTCACTAAAATCGTTAAAGTAGGATTACCCTCTACGCGAAAACCTCCTGATAGCAGGCAGCGTAGGTATGTTCACACACAAAATTAAATCACTGCAATAGGTATTCATACAACCAATATACATATTTTAATCAGTAGGTATACACACAACCCATCACATATAAATTCGTACGCAATATATAACTCTTGAATACTCAAGGTACTAATTATAACTTATTTTCATATAATCCCTGGTATCGCTCGCTACTCGAAGGGTCCAAGTTACCCCTTAATTAATCTCAGTAGTTAATACATCTCTATCCTACTAGTATTTGTCTTAGATTATCGTTTACCCTTATCGTAAATCGATGTATAAATTTTCGATTCATGACACAGTCGGTGGACTCTTGTCAGTTTGAGTCTGAACTTTTAGCCTCCTTAAGACTAAGACGACCTCAACTAGTCGATCGATCGAAGTTAAAAGATCATTACTAAGATTCTGGGTAAATTGGGGTAAAGAAAACTTTGTAATTAAACCAAGTCCCCAATTTTAGCAGCAGTCGATCTATCGAAGTATTTGATCGATTAATCAATGGATCGATCAATTGATAATTGTGGGTCGATCAATCGAGACTTGATTTAACAACTTCATATCAGTTTCATTTTTCTCTA
Organism: Sambucus nigra; assembly: GCA_949130495.1. Classification (NCBI taxonomy): domain Eukaryota; kingdom Viridiplantae; phylum Streptophyta; class Magnoliopsida; order Dipsacales; family Adoxaceae; genus Sambucus; species Sambucus nigra. The sequence goes on along the minus strand of OX422207.1, from coordinate 98,851,156 downwards.
TGTTTTAGACCCCAAACCTTCATGGATCTTTCCCAAACACTCAATCAACATAACCAAACATCATTTACGTATGTTGAGATGATTTCTAACATAAATCATGTATTAAATCCATACAAATTCCATCCAGGATTAGATTAAACTCTACTAATCATTAAAACCCTAGATTTTGTGTTCTTCACATAAATTCATCAATGACCCAGATTTCTTCCATGTTCTTATTTCCATACCTTCTGATTTTATTTTATCTATACAAATGGATTCTTTTACAGGCAAACCTACCAAGAGTTATGAGTTCTACTAATCAAACTCCTAAGGATATAATCAATTTTCATTAAATCAAAAACCCTACACTACATGGGTATTATAACTCATAAAATCATACAAGATAAACACTTGTCTTATCAATTGTAGGTCTGATTTCACGTTGTGAGTGATGAGGATGCCTTTATTCCCTCTCGATGACACTCCGGTGGTAAAGATGATGCAAGAAAGGTGTTGGATCTTCCAAGAAAACTCTCTTCTCCCTCTCTAATGGCCTCTCATGTCTTCTCTTTTGATTTCTTAGGGTTAAGAACTGTTTTACTGCTACCCCCAACTAGTTATCCTTAGGTTTATAATCCCAATTCCTAAAATTAGGCTAACAGCCATGCACAAATGACCCGAACACCTCTGTATAAGCACTGTTATGACTAAAAAGGCCCCAAAACCTAATTAGAACCCCTGAGTATACTATTTCGACTATCTCGACCCATTAGGAATCAACCACGACCTCAAAATCGCCATTTGAGTTACTCTATAATAAATTCCTACCCTGAACCCAATTAGTCTACACGTGACTCCCGGTTGAGATACAATGTTGCCATGTCACCATCACTCGCTACGCTGTAAAATAATTATTTACTATTCACTTAGTAATCTTATTCCACAAATATTAACCATTAGCTCTCTCGAATAATATTTTTAATTCACATGTAATAATTAATTAAATTAAATTATGGCACACATGCAATTTAAAAATACCCGAATTAATTAAATAATGAATGTTTAGAAATACGGTGTGTTACATATTTCCCCCTAACAAAGGAATTTTTCCCTAAAAATTAGGACGTACCTGTGATGAATAACTCTGGACACTTCTCACGCATGTCATCCTCCCACTCCCACATCGACTCATCAACATTGTGGTATCCCCACTGAGCTTTAACCAAGGGTATTACCTTAGATCGCAGTTTATGCTCACTACGATCAAGTATCACCATCAATCTCTCCTCGTTCAAGATATCTGGATGCAAGTCGATCTCCTCTAATAGAACGTTCCAAAAAACTCTTTCGTTCCTTCGATACCTCTTTAGCGATGACACGTGGAACACATAGTGAATCCACTGTAAGTGCTCCGATAGTCCCACCCTATATGCCATTGGTCCCACTATCTCGATGATCAAAAATGGTCCCATATATCTCGGCACTAGCTGCCCATTCTTACCTAAACTCATCACCCTCTTCATAGGAGCACCCGTACCAAAACCTGGACCTAATAACTTGATGTCCCCAACCTCTAACCAACAAGTGGATGAACAATAAGGCCTACCCTACAGTACTTTAATTGGTTCCATACCTATGGTGAACCGATAAGAGTTGTTATACACAAAATCCACCAAAGGAAGATATTGCTCCCATTCTCCACGAAGTCAAGTATGCATATCCACAACATATCCTCAAGCATCTGATTAAATCTTTGTGTCTGCCATCTATCTGTGGGTGATACGTTGTACTCAACTGTAATTCATTTCCCATCGCCTTTAAAAAGCTCTTCCATAAATGGGACATAAAGACCTTGTCTTAATTGGACACAATATTAATCGAAAACCCATATAGCCGCACTATCTCCGCAATGAACAACTATACATACCACCCCATATCAAAATCTATACGAATCAAAAGAAAATTGCCCATCTTAGTCAATCGATCCACTATCACCCATATGGATTCGTGACCCCGTTGCGTTGTCGATAACCCGGTAATGAAATCGATAGAGATACTATCCCACTTCCATATGGAAATCTCGAGTGGCTGCAACATCCCTATCGATCCTTGGTGGTCTACCTTCACTAGCTCGCAGGTAGCACACTTCGAGACAAACTTCGTTATGTCTCTCTTCATCTCCGTCCACCAATACTACTTGCACATATCCTGGTACATCTTAACCCCACCAGGATGTACCATAAATCTGGACCCACGAGACTCTGGCATCACTGCATGTTTTAAATCCTTATCCTCTGAAACCACGAGTCTCCCATCAAAATGAAAACCACCCTCTGAACTAATCGAGTATGACTCTGCCCCATCATCTAACAACTGGCCAACTCTATACTGGTACTACTGATCACCTACTTCTGCTTTCACTACCCTCATAACAATCTCGAGTGTGACAGCTAATATGAACATATAAGCCATGGAAATCTCATCATCATGTCGAATCTCTTTCCAATTCGCCTTCCAACCCTCCACTATCTCCCCAGCAGGTCGTCGGCTCAACACATCTTCCACTATATTAGCCTTACCAGGATGATACTAAATATTAAACTAGTAGTACTTCACGAAGTCCAGTGATTTTATTTGCCTTATGTTCAAGTACTTATGTGTAAACAAATACTCAAGTGATTTATGGTCCCCTAAAAGATAGTGCCACAAAATCATCAAGGCAAACACCACCATTGCTAACTCCAAGCCATGCGTGGGGTAATTCCTCTCGTGGGGCTTAAGCTTGCGAGACGCATAAGCTATATTCCTCTCCTCCTACTATAGTACAACCCAAGTCCTTACAAGGACGCATCTATATAAACTCAGTACTCCACTCCTCCCCTAGGAAGTGCAAATACAAGTGTTGAAGTCAATTTGTCCTTTAGCTCATCTAAAGCTAATTGATAATGGTCATCCCAAACAAATGACACCCCTTTATGAGTCAGATCCGTCAATGGACCCGTAATCTTCGATAAACCCTGAAGAAATGTCTATAGTATCCGACCAACCTAAAAACACTACGAACCTCGGTCGGTGTCATGGGTTATCCCCACTCCCTCACCATCGATACCTTACTCTGATCAACTGCTATACCCCTGTCAGAAATAATATGGCCAAGAAACTGCACCTCTCGAAGCCAAAAAACACACTTCTCAAATTTTTAGTACAACAGGTGCTCTCATAGTGTCTATAAGACCATCCGTAGATGCTCGGTATGCTCATTCTTAGAGCGAGAGTAAATTAAAATATCATCGATGAACAAAATCACAAACTGGTCATGGAACTCTCTAAAAATCCAATTCATCAAATCCATGAATACTGCTGGCACATTAGTGAGCCCAAATGGCATCACCCTAAACTCATACGACCCATAGCGTGTCAGAAAAGTAATCTTGGGAATATCCTCCTCTCTAAAGAGCAACTGATGATAACCAGACCTCAATTCTATCTTGAAAAAGTAAGTTTCTCCCCTCAGTTGGTCGACCAGATTATCGAAAAGAGGCAGTGGATACTTATTCCGGATCATGACCTTGTTCAACTCACTATAATCGATACACAATGAAAGCGAACCATCCCTCTTCTTGACAAACAACACCGGTGCACCCCCACAGTGAAGTACTCTGTCTGATGAAACCCTACTATATGAGCTGCTGAATTTTCTCTCTCAACTACCTCATCTCAGATGGGGCCATGCAATAAGGATCTCGGGCTATAGGCCTCCTACACGGTGCTAAGTCGGTAAAAAACTTAATTTCTCAGCTAAGAAGGAACCTGGCTATCTCCTGGAATACATCCTTAAACTCCCTCACCACTGGAATCGAGTCTAATGAAAAACTACCTGCTATGAGGTCTTCTCCTTCACATTGTAAAAATGTGTGCTTGACCCTCCCTCAGGAAGAGGCAACGCTAATAAGAACAACGCTTGTCCCAGAATTGAGAACACAATAGTCCTATCAAAAAAATCCACCATCACCCGGTATCCATCTAACCAACCCATACTCACAATAACGCCATACCCCTTCATATCTAACACAATAAGATCGACAGATAAGCATGATCTACCCACATCGATATTCACACCCCTATAGATTGAGTGTATAAGCGGCCCACTACTAAACGATGACTCCATACACATAAGAAGACTACCATATATCTCTAATAGACCGAGAGCTCATGCAAATCTTGTCGCTATGAAAGAATGTGATTCCTCGTTATAAAAAATAATCCTACCCCAAGGCCTTGAATAGGAAACGGACCCTCTATTTTTCTGTGGTGCCTGCTGAATGACGGCATCTCGAACGTTATAAGAACATTCATATTGTAAATGTCCCTGCTGTAGTGGGGTGGGTGGGGTTGGTTCTACTGGTGGTCTTTGTGCCTGGTTCTCCTGCAGGGCACCCTACTACTGCGGTGCTCTATCCTGCTGTGGGCAGTCCCTCCTCTTGTAGCCCGTCTAGCCACAAATAAAGCACCAGAATGGGAAATCTCTCTATCTTTGGCCCTGATGTCTGGGATGGAGTTAACCATGTTGTTGGCCCTGATGGCCTCCATCCTGCTGGCCTCCCCTATTGTTCCCTTGACCCTGGTGGACATGTGGAACCTAATGCTACTAAGGACCTTGATGCCCTTGCCTAAATCCTTTATTGGTTCGATAACTCCCAGATCTAAACCTCTTGGACTGACTCCCTACTGGGAATCCTTCCTCTGGTTTTTTCCTGACTGTTGTTGTTGTTGTGGTTCTCTACTACCACCACTCCTTCCTGCCTTGTCTCGCTGGCTAGGATCATCTCCTCTATTGCTTCCCTTTACATGGAAGCGATGATCCTGGCAGTGTAAAAGTGTGATATTGACGATATCGGTATAAGTCACCATTGCAGGGATCAAATGTTACCTGATCCTCCAGGTTTGTCTATCCATAAATTTCAGCTTCTTCCTTTCTTCACTGTTCACTTTATCTGACACAAAATTAGCCAAGCGAGTGAACTCCTCCGCGTACTCAACTACTGATCGATCTCCCTCGACCACCTCACTGAACCTCTTCTGCATCTCTGTCTCAAAGGTTGGCAAAAAGTACTTGTGGTCAAATCGTACCTAGAAATCTGCAATGGACATAATATATCTCTCATCGGCAGTGGTAACGGACTCCCACGACTAGAAAGCTGCCTCGACTAATCTGAATGTGGACAACATCTTCTTCTACACGTCGCTGCATTCGACCATGCGCAGGTGGTGCTGATTATCTTTATTCCAATAGCATGTTAGGATCATATCAGAACTGCTCTGAAACTCCGGTGGGTGTCCCTTCTAAAAAGCCTCCCTAACTCTCTGCCACTCTGGCGGCCCCTGGTGGACCTGAAAAGATGGTGCCACTGGCTGCAATGTTTGTTGTGCCTGAGGGAAGTGGAGGGCCAAGGTGGTCATAGCGGCATTAATTATATGTGCCACAATAGTGGCCACCTCTGCTGCTGACACTATCCCTTGTGGTGGTTATGGCTGCAGTGCATGTGGCTCCTACTGAGCCTCCCTTACATTGGCGCTAGCCTCTACCCTCGTTGGTCGCCCTCTCTTGGGTGGCATCTAAAAACATATCTAATTGTATGAGTTCACAGTCAATACAAATATAATAGCAGAAGAACGTAATCTCAAATGCGTAATCATGAATGCAATAGTCCTAATAATACGGCTCTATGTCACGAAACGCTACGCTGAAATCGTAGTAAGCCGTACAGATCCTATGGACACTAGAACCTGATGCTCTGATACCATCTGTGACACCCCGCCTATTTCAATCACGGTTGATCAGTCTTTTATCAAAATAACTAGGAATATAATTTGGTTCATTCTTAGCATCACTATTAAAAGTCTATTTAATTACTAATCATCTATGTCAAATTAAATCGGTGCCAAATTTATATTTCATTTATTTAATAACATGCGAAACTAAAATAATTTAACCAAACCATCCATATAATAATAGTCTGAAAAATCACATGACAGATATATATAAATAAATAAGACCGAATAAATCATCGGTTCCCAAAACAAATCCAAATATCAGTCTGACATAATGAACCTGAATCTAAATTAAGTCTGATAAATAAACTCAAGAACTAAATAGTCCGAAGGGGTAACACGCCCAAATGAAATACTGAAGAATATCCTATCTAGAAATGAATGAATTGAAGCGTCTAAAGAAACTCCTGCAAGCCTCCACAAGTTCAGTAGCTACGCATCCCTGGATAGAATCATCAATCTTGGCATCCCTGTGGCTTAACACCTTAAAGGTTTTGAAAATATTTTGACATAGGTTCAGAGCCCAAGAAAATAGTTTGAAAATATTTTGCAAGTGTTTAAATCACAATATAAACCAGTTATTAGATACACATGATTGTTCCACGTACACTCTCTTGAGATCCTCGCCCCTATCTAGCTATGTTATCCATCCCAACTAGATAACGTATCTAAATAGCCTCCGTAGGTCTATCTCTCTTGTATTACCCATATGATGTGCTACCATAATTTTAATAATTATATTTCCCATGTATTATTATTTATTCAAACATTTAAGACTCTTTACTTAAATTACTTTTAGATATACACAATCTATCAGTTCTACTATCACACATAAGTAGATTTATCACCCTTGTATATATTTAACACACATATAATATATAAAACTAGAGCATCCCCGGAATGGCCCCTCGTGATGCTAGCATACTCTACTATCAACTCAATGTACATCTCGTACCAAATCAAGGACAATTGGTTTGGCATATCTCCTCGAACCCAAAATCAATCAATATACACTGGAGACGAACATGGTTCTAAGGCCTTAAGATATGCATATACCTAATGTACCCAGATGACACGTTAATCCCACTAATACACAACACATATTGAGCTGCCCTAAGTGCCATGTTCTGGGACACACATCCAGACCTCATTGGAATCATCAAGGTGGGCTAGCCCTCTGCACGAAAAACTCTAGATAGAAGGTAGCATAGGTATGTTAACACACAAAATCAAATCACTATAATAGGTATTCACACAACCTATATATACATTTTATTCGGTAGGTACACATACAACCTCTCACATATAAATCCATACATAGTATATAACTCTTGAATACTCAATGTACTAATTATAACTTCTTTTCATATAATTCCAAGTATCCATCGCTACCCGAAGGGTCCTAGTTACCCCTTAATTAATACCAATAGTTAATACATCTCAATCCTACTGATATTTGTCTTAGATTATCGTTTACCCTACCCGTAACTCGATTTATAAATTTCCAATTCATGACACCATCAGTGGACTATATTAATCATTAAAACCCTAGATTTTGTACTAAATCATGTATTAAATCCATTTAAATTCCAACCAAGATCAGATTAAAACTCTATTAATCATTAAACCCCTAGATTTTGTTTTCTTCACATAACTTCATCAACGACCCAGATTTCTTCCACGTTCTTATTTCTATAACTTCTGATTTTATTTTATCTACACAAATAGATTCGTTTTACATGGAACCCTACCCAGAGTTATGGGTTCTATTAATCAAACTCATAAGAAAATCATCAATTTTCATTAAATTAAAATACCTACACTACATGGGTATTATAACTCATAAAATCATGCAAGATAAACACTTGCCTTATCAATTGCAGGTCTGAGTTTGTGTTGTGAGTGATGAGCATGTCTTCATTCCCTCTTTATTGCACTTCGGTGGTAAAGATAATGTAAAAAAGTGTTTTGTTGCTACCCCAACTAGTTATCCTTAAGTTTATATTCCCAGTTTCCAAAAATAGGCTAACGGGCCTAGCCTAAATGACATGAACCCCCTCGTGTAATCTCGGTTATGACTAAAAAGGCCCCGGGTACATAATTCCGACTATCTTAACCCATTCAGAATCAACTGTGACCTCGAAATCTCTATTCGAGTCACTTTACAATAAAGTTCTATCTTGATCCCAATTAGTCTACACGCAACTCTCGGTTGAGATATAATACTTCCACATCACTATCACTCGCTAGGACGTAAAATAATCATTTACTATTCACTTGGTAATCTCTATTACATAAATATTAACCATTAGCTCTCTCGATTGATATTTTTAATTCATATATAATAATTATTTCAATTAAATTATGGCACACGTGTTATTTAAAAATACTCGAATTAATTAAATAATGAATGTTCAGAAATATGGGATGTTGCATTTTGTGAAAGTTCTTCACCTTTTGTGTTGAAAAATACTTGTTTAATTCACTGCAAAGCATCCTTGAATATTGTTCTTGTAAATTGTTTAAACCCTAAAAAGTTTTATATTTTTGCATACACCTTTTGTGAAGAGGATCTCCATTGCTGATTTGTGATACTGTAATACCCCGTATTTTTATAGCTTTTAAATTATGGGATTTATTAAATTTAATTGAGATAAATTAATTTAATTTTAATCCGGAATGTTGTTTTAAATATTTACTAGCGTGACGAGAGTTAGTAATTATTGGAAATTTGTTATTTGTTGAATGTTACTGGACGAGTATAGTAATATATGAGATTTACTTTTATAATATTGTCAAGTGTGAATAAAATGACAATTATGGAAATTTAAGTCAGGACGCGCCTGTGTCGCGCCGGGAATAAATGTTGATTAATAAAAGTGAAATATTTTTAGTTATCTGTATGGTCGTTTTGAGTGCGCCAACGTGTCCGGAAGGGTCGAGATAGTCAGAAAAGTGTACCTGGGGGTTTAGTTTGAGTCTCGGGGATATTTTAGGCTTAATTAGTACCCCGGGAGGGCATTTTGGTCATTTTATATTTTTGGGTAATTAAACCCACGAAATTTCAAGGGTTATATCAGATGTCTAAGGTTGACTTCTAGGGTTAGAACAACCAAAGACAAGTGACGGCCATAGGAGAGGGAAGGAGAGAGCTTCCAAAGCAATCCAAGGCCCGAAATCCATCCGTTTGCACCGCCTCCACCACCAACGCGCAGATCGCGAGACGGGGAACGCAACCACACCAAATTCGGCACCAAACCAGAACGTAGAAAATCCCAGGCAAGTGTTTATCTTGCTTATTTTCATTGATGCATCACTCATATTAGTTTAGGAATGATTAGGATGAGTTGTATGGAAGAAAAACCCCATTTGAGATAGGAAATTGCATGTAGGGATGATTTAAATGATATTCTGGAAACCCTTTTTCCATGTAGAGGATTAAACCACGAATTTATGATGTTTTATAAGAAGGAAATTCTGGAAAATATGTGTTAGAACCATGTTTAAGGGATTTCTAGGGTTCTTGATATTTACATGAATTTTGGGTTGTTAATCCATCCTTAGTGACGGAAACTTACATGCTTTACGTAGAAAATACATAATATGATGATATAATGTTAGTAGTATAAATTCTGGGACGATTAGGAATGAAAAATATGGAATTGGTTGAGGTTAGAGGATGAAACCCGTAACTGTAAAACTGCAGGATTCGCAATACCTGCTTGATCGATCGATCAAGCCTTGAGCTTCGATCGATCGACCCCTCTTGGAAGACTCATGTTTTCCCTTCTTAATTAGTTGAAATTCACTTTAATGAGGAATAATTCATGGACACCCTTATAAATATGTTTTGAGAGATAAAGAGGACCAGTAGGGTATATGAATAAGTTTTGGGACCTTTAAGGTTAGACGAGAGTTGTATCCTTGGGAGATTTCATATATAAGAAACGGTAAAACTACGTATTTAAAGTGAGAAGATTACGTAAAATAGTTACGAAAGAGAATAGATGAATACCTACTGAATTTTTATAGGTGGGAGGATAAAACCATGAGAGTTATGTGGTAAGTTGGAATAATACCGAATCAAGGTTAGAAACGAACTGTTACATGTGATAACAAATAATGAGATATGAGAAATAATGTCGTAAGTATGGGATTTGAGAATATACCCAATATTGATATGGTAATATTAGTATAGTTATATGATTGTGTATGCATATGCTATCTATGTGTGAAAAACATGCCCGCGCTACTTGTTATCCCTGAGGTTACCGCGCTGGGACGATCTTATCTCGTGTGCCTTATGGGGGATATTGACTCGTACTCTAGAAGATAGAAATCCTAGGTATGGGCTATCGGATCAATAGTCGGACGGTCCTAAGAGACGTGAGGGTATGTACTGGCCTCTTGGACTTGGAAACTATGCTTTGCCTCAATATTGTTTATGTATGTGTTATTACAGTTCGAGAGTGATTTCGAACTTGTATTTCCCTTATTACGAGTGATACGGGGATTAGATAGCAGAGTATGCCCGAACCATAATTTTTATGTGGGGTGTTGTTAGAATATATATATTATACGAGTATTTAATATATATATATGAACTTCTGAAATTTGGGAAACTGCCTACTGTGTTATGGTAAGTAAGACATGTGTAATGAATCAAAGTGGAAATACTTGTTTTTGAAAAGTATAATATGATATTGAAAAACTTTATGAATCAATAAAGTTAAAATGAGCGTTTTGTACTAAATGAAATTTTCCTTTTTAACCATAATGTTGTTAAATCTTAAATCTTGAGAGTCAACTAAGATATGTTAAATCCTTGGGGAAAGATAGTGTGATATATGATGAGATAAACCACTGGGAAGGTTAGTGCGATAGGAGTGCACATTAGAAGAGAGGTGAGAATTTCTCAAGAGAGTGTCGCACTGATATGTTGTTGCATTGGCCTGTAATCAATTTAAATACTTTCTAAACGAATTTTTAAATCATATACACTATCGGGCTATGACCCGTTTCCATTTCTCTTTCTCTCTTGTATATATATGTATGTATTACAGGTGCCCAGCCACAGGGGCGTCTTGCATAGGATCCTTTGGATGGAACGCGATGTAGCTTTTGTGGGAGTTGCAGGCCATTGTTTAGACGACCTCATTGTTGACTCTACTTCTAGTTCAGCTTTAGCCAGTGGGGGCATGTGTCGCCCTTTTTCCATTATTTAGTTGTTATTGTCAGAGATTCACTACACCAAATCTGCCGAATTGTTTGACAAATCCAACTTGTCAAGGTCAATGACCGTGACATTTCGAGGCGAGACAACTTTTTTTGTCACGGTCGTGTCACGGTCGTGTTGCGGTCAATGACCGTGACACGTTCGTCACGGTTATAAACCGTGACAAAGCCGTGACCCTTTTTTAAAAAATTGTCACAGCCATTGACCGTGACATTTCAGGGCAGAATTTAAAAAAAATCTGTTGGGCAGTATGGCCACTGCCACTGCCCAGCAGTATATTTGTACCTGTTATAGCAACGTTGTACCTGTTCCAAACATCATATATCCAAACAAACTAAAGATAATGCAAATATATATTCAAAACATAAACTATTTAAGAAGAAACAACATCACCATCAATTATCTCAAATCTACAAACTATTTGCATGGAAAAGAGATTTTGTACCGCGACGCTCAGGGACACCTCCTTATCCTTCACTTCTCGTCCGAATAGCCACATAAGTATAGAGCATATGTGGCCTACCCTTAGGGCCACTCCCTGTCCCCTGAATTGAAATAAAATAAAATTAGTATCCGCCCTCAAATATAGATAAATATAAATCGTAATTGAAATCGAAATCGAAATTGACATATAAATATAAATACATTACCTATAATGTCACTCAAACAGCTAACTTGAGCTCATATGGCACCTCCTTCCAACTAATGTACCCCGGGCAATCGTGTCAAATATAATTCTCTTCATATCTAAACACTAAGAAATACCATAATCCTATGGAGTTATGCGTTGCAAATTCCTTCCAACCGTTGTGTAGCCAAAAATCAGCAGTTGAAGTTGTCAATTCCACCTTTCAATGGTCTCCCATGTTTTGCTAGAAGTTCCAAGTGGTGGGGTATGGAAAGTGGAATTGACAACTTCAACTGGTGATGTTTGGCTACATAACGGTTGGGAGGAATTTGCAGAGCATCGCTCCATAGGATTATGGCATTTCTTAGTGTTCGGATAGACGAAGAGATTCAGTCTCCTCTCTACAAATAGGACACCCCAAATAACTATGTACTAATCACCTATTAAAGGTAAGAAGCGTATATTCATGGATTAGTATAAACAAAACTTAGATGTAGTTGGAATATTTATGTATTAATCTCCTCTCCACACACGCACACTACACAAGAGTGAAAATGATAAAGTGCAGATCAATTAAAAGCATTAAAAATGGATGTTTCGGTACAAATTGAAATATTTATTACAAATTGAAAAATTGTTTCAAATTCGGGTTATCATAAAAAATGGATTGATATTCAGTAGGAGCAGCCAAGTCATCCACACTACTATTTAGACGCCTTGGCGCGTGTTGGAAAATTGACCACGGCTCGTTGTTGATATACTCCGAGTAAAACACTTGCTTAACCTTTTGAAATGCACAAACAAACGGCTCATCGCTCACGTAGTCGTTGCTCTTCAACTTGGACAAGTCAACTATGATCAAATTGGTGACAGGATCAACTTTACAAGCATTTTTATCCTCAACTCTTACCCATTCACAGTAAAATACAACCTCTTTGAAGCTTATATAATCCAAATCAAATATATTTTGGATTACACCATAGTAAGTCATTTCAGCTTCAACGAGGTTTTTATCTTTTGCGCTCGCTCGAAAGAAAGTAAGAGCCTTGTATGAAATTCCCGAGTTCTGTACATTTGTACTTTCCTCGTACACTTTAGCGCCGAAAATCTAACCGTTAAATCGATACTTTTTGTACTCTTGTGCCACGAACAAGGGTCCAGTAGCTAGACGAGCAAGCCTTGATGTCGCATCACCCATCTTTAGGAGCTGAGAATATAGATAAATTAATTATATTAGTGGTAAAATTTGAGTGTAATGTAACGTTATATAACGACTGTTTTCATTATAATTACCTCTTGTGTCAACCATAGCCTAAATTCGCTGTCTGATTGTACCATTATTTTTCGTCTTTTATTGTTCTCGCAGGCTTCATATTTACTGCATATTATAAAATTAATCATGTATAAAATAATCTAAAATAATGTTAAATATTATAATATTCGAAACTTACTTTTTCCATTCTTTGACATCTTCATGTGTGTCAAATAGATAACGAGCTACTTGTTCATGTTGCAAACTCGTTAATTTCACTCGTTTTCCCATCACATTACCACCATCATCGAGGAATTCATCAGTGTCATCAACGCTGGTCAAGTCAGACATATATTCCCGAGTATATATTGATGACTCCACGGTGATGTATTCCTCTGCAATTGATCCTGCAATATATCGCATATTCTTGACGTAATCTTTAAAAAAATTCATCAATCTTTCAAACGGATACATCCACCGATATCTAACTGGATCACAAAGAAGTGCCTTTTCGCATAGGTGTACAAACAAGTGAACACTTATGTCAAAGAATGCTGGGTGAAAGTACTTCTCCAATACACAAATCGCTTCGTTCACAGCCAATTGTGCGGCCACTATGTGTTCTCGATTCACTACCTTCTCACACAAGAGGGAGAAGGTAATACTAATTTGCATAATAACCCTACACAAATCCTTGTGCTTGGAGAAACAGTGCTTAAACAATAGAGGAACCAATTGCATGATCACATGCCAATCGTGGGACTTACAATTATGTAAATCATGAGTAGAATAATTCACAATCCTTTGCAAGTTGGACGAAAAAGTAGATGGGCCCTTCAAATTATATATTGTGTCTAGAAGCACCTTCCTTTCCCCACTCGTCAAAGTAAATGCACCAGGGGGAATTATTGTCCTTCCCCTACTATCTTCTTTCAACCATAGTTGTGGCTTAATTTTTAACGTTTTAAGGTATTTTCGTGCATTTTCTCCATCCTTCGAATGACTCACCCCAAGGAAAGTACCCACAATATGCTCAACGAAGTTCTTCTCTGCATGCATCACATCCAATATATGGTGCACCAGGTTTTTCTTCCAATAAGGCAAGTAAAATAAAATTGACCTCCGAGACCATGCCTTTCTTATCTCAGTTTCATTCCCAGTTGGGGTCTTCTTATGCTTGACATTCTTAAATTTGGGATTCTTACCTGGCATATTTTTGGCCACATTCAGAAGATTTACTTTCAATTTCTGAACCCGAAAGTTGTCTCGGCGGTAGCCTATGTTCAACTCTGCCCAATAAAAAATTGGAACCTTTCTCAAATCTGAAACTATGAGCTGGGGGTAAAAACCTCCTGTGGCAATGGTATAAATTTTTTAAGCTAGAGGATATACGAAGAGATTCAGTCTCCTCTCCATAAATAGGACACCCCAAATAACCATATACTACACATCCGGATAATGTCCCATAAGCTGGAAAATCATGAATTGCCCACATCAACATAGCTTTCAGCGTAAACTCTTATTTTCTAAAATAGTCAAATGATTGCACACCCTCTTCCCACAACTCATTTAATTCTTCTACCAAAGGAGCCAGGTAGATATCAATGTCATCACTTGGTGCCTTTGGCCCAGGTATCAATAAATCCATCATCGAAAATTCAGGTCTCACACACTGTGAAGGAGGGAGGTTGAGTGGGGCTAGGATCACTGGCCATACACTCTGATTGGTGCTTAGATTTCCAAATGGATTGAAACCATCTGTTGATATAGCCAAACGAATGTTGCGTTGTTCTCGAGCAAAATCGGGATACTCAAAATTCATCCTCCGCCAGGCAGTAGAATCAATAGGATGACGCATGATATTACCCTCTACTTCTGCCCTAGCATGCCAAATCATTGCCTCTGCAATCCATGATACTGTGAAAAATCACTTTAATCTAGGCCCAAAGGGAAAATATTTCAATACTTTTTGAGGAACTTTTGAGCTTGTGCCTTCCTTACTAGTAGATTGGACATATCTAGGTTCATCGCATACCGGACAACGATCGAGATTCTCATACTCTTTTCGGTATAGTATGCAGTCATACACACAAGCATGAATCAATTTATACTTCATTCCCAAACCTTTCAAACTGTTCTTCATAACAGGATAGCTATTTGGAAGTGTATTCACCTTAGGTAATAAGCCCTTCACCCATTTCAGAATTCCCGTCACGCTATTGCCAGACAAACTGTACTGCGTCTTCAAACTGTGCAAACCAACCATGGCATGTAAAGTTGTTTGATCTTTCTCACAGCCAGAGTATAACGGTTGGGTCGCCTTAAATTTTAAACTTTGGTAGTCATCGTCAAGTTTTATCGTGTTATCTTCACAGCCAGAGTATTACGACATCTCTTTGCATATTTCACAAATTCGTTAGCACCTCTGCGAAACACATCCCCCATTCTATTAGTCTCACCCATCCACTCTTTGTATTTCGGATATCCCATCACAGCTACCATAACTAAACACCTATTAAATGTAAACAAAACTTAGATTTATAGTATGTTTTATTTAATTATCCCATCATTTAATTATCCTATTAAAGGGTAAGTGGTCCTATCCCATTCAAGACTGCATTTTTCTGTAATATGCTTAACAGCTCATGCACATTGTTACGATTTGAAAAAAATTCGACAGCATATCCCCTTAGTTCTCCAAGTACACGACGTAGATTGGCAGGTGTGAGTGTTAATTCAATTGGTCAATTGAAATAACAGTCACAGTTGTCAATCTAGTATGTACCCAGAGAACATTAAGATACGACTGCAGAACTTCCTCCAAAAGTAACAACTTTAAGCCAATAAGAATATTATACAGAAATTATACAGTCCCAAACTGTCCAAACGGGACAATTCGAGAGATCTCACTACAGGGGTAATGACTCTCGAACGGGTCTAAGGGCTATTGAATGCGTACGCATAAGAACTAGAAGGCTAGTATCTATGCGCACTATATTTAATTTCAAGTATGTTTCATATAATGGGTTAATTCAAATACAAAAATAAATTCATGGGTTAATTCAAATACAAAAATAAATTCATGGGTTAATTCAAATACAAAAATACAAATTCATGGGTTAATTCAAATATACACACACACACACACACACACACACACCTCCCTCCACACCCCCCACTCACCACATACACACACACCCCCACCCCCACTCACTATTTAAAATAATCTCAATGTTAATTTCATGTAGTGACAGTCTATTTAAAATAATCTCAATGTTAATTTCATGTATTGAATTTTTACTATTGTTTTGTGCTTTTTATAAATCATATTCAATCTTAGATATGTGTTTTGTTAAGATATCTAAGCTCTTCTATAGAATTATTTTTTGTATCTTGAAGTTTAAGTTCTAAAATAATCAACCTAAAGTTGTGGTTCATAAAGTATTATCACAAATATAAACTAAGAGTGATAAAATAACTTTGAGGCATATAAATTAATTGTGACAAAGTAAGATTATGCACCAGAACCTAAAATTTTAGAAAAAAGTGTTTTTATTTAAACCCCACTTTTCTTTCTATAACTCCTATTTTATTAAACTTTAAATATAATTAAGGGTGTATAGAAAGAAAAGTTAAATAGGAATAAAAATAACATTTTTAAAATATGAAGGGCTCACCAATTTGATCAAATTTTTCAACAACATAGACTAAATGATATTTTATTTTTCATGCTTTTAGCAATTTCAGATGCCATTTTAACCCTTATTATAGTTTTTTGTTGTAATGTCATTTAAAAAAAATCATTTAGGTATGTAAATATATTGTAATAGATCTTGCCTTCCATAAAATGATATTTTATGGTAAAATTTTAATTGATGGATATAAAGTCATGTGATACCTATATGTGTTATTTTGCATCTACTAAAAACAAAAAATGCCATATATGGTTTTTTTCTCCATTAGTATAAGTATATTGCGATTATTTCACACTTAAATCACATATTAAGCCGGCCTTCATTTTTTTATGAAATTTGTAGAAAATTACTTATTTATTTTGAATGAAAATAAATTGTTATGCAATATTTTTGGATATTATTTATAATTATGAAACTCATACACAAATTAATGTTGTATCAAAATAATATTACATTTTTAACCCCCTACCCCACCCCCTACCCCCACTCTGCCCCCACCCTACCACCACCCTGCCCACCCCCTACCCCCACCTTGCCCCACCCCTACCCCTGCACACACACACACACATATATACACACATATATATACACACAAACATATATATAAATGGAAGAGAGAGAGAGAGAGAGAGAGAGAGAGAGAGAGAGAGAGAGAGAGAGAATTAAACCTGAAAGTAGAGAGAGAGAGCAGCGTCGACAGAGAGAGGGAGGGAACGGCGGGAGGGAAAAAAGAAGGGGAAAGGGTTTTTGCTGCAAACATTGTCACGGTCGTGTCAAGGTCATTGACCGTGACAATTCTTTGTCACGGTCGTGTAAGGTCAATGACCGTGACACAAAACGCGTGTTTTTTGTCACGGTCAATGACCTTGACAAGGGTGACCGGCTGAAGGTGACAATTTTGTCATTTTGGTGTAGTGATTGTAATTCTTTTAATTTCAGTATCTTTATTTCGGGATTGTTAATGTCAGGATGTTTTCCTTAGTATTTTAATGTTGGGATTTATTATTGTTGGGTAAACTCTTGAATGTTCATTTTATTCTTCTACTTATTGTGTGACTCTTTAGACGTTAATGGTTTAAGGTTTTATAATCGGATTTAATAATATGAGAATAAAGGTTTAAATGGTTTTGACACTTAGCTTAATTAATTAGGGTGTTTAAATTGGAAAAGTTTTATTTTTCGACAGTGATGCTGAGAATGAACCAACTGTTCACCTTGAATTAATTTAATAAAGGAGTGATCGCCCGGTATTTAATTAGGCGGGGTGTCATAGGTGGTATCAAAGCCAGGTTCTAGTTTCCTTAGGATCTGTACGGCTTATTATGCTTTCAGCGTTGCTTTGTTTGATATAGAGCCTTATGTTTAGGATTGTCGATTCCTTTGACGAGATTTCGTTCTCCTGTTATAATGTGTATACATTAGTGAATTCTAATTTCGTTCAGATATGTGCGTGTACCGAGCGATGACGGATGTCAGAAGAGGACCGTTAAGCGTACATCAGGAGGCAGGGCTCAGTTGAGATTATAAAATATATCCGAGGATGATGACAGTAGTTGAGGTCACCTCCATTGTGGCACGAGAAGCCAAGACCAGAAAGGCGACTAAGGCGTAGCAATGATTTCCAAATGTTGTTATAGTCAAATGAGGTGCGAGGGTAAACTTATCCAACATATTACAAAAACGTGTAGAGACTGTCAGTGGAAAAATTCAAAAAAAATTGCGGAAATTATTTGTGTTTACCAAAGGAGGTAAAGTATCCAAAGGTTTAGATATAGGACGGAGTGTGGCAAACTGAAAGTGAAAATTTAGAGAAAATTTTCTTGGCTTTCGGGACGAAGTTATAATGGTTGGAGTCAACCACCAATTTTAGAAGTGGAATGGTATGCCTATAGGAGAACCTTAGGTACAGTGTTGACCGTATGTTCCTTCCTCAACTGTTCAGGGTGAGAATCAAACGTGGTTCTGAACTCATCGCAGGAGGGCATGACAGAAGTCCAATTGTGGATATGAATCCTAATCATTAGCAAATTTTGTATCGAAAGATGTAGATACGAGTGGAGGAAACGACTCCAAGTGGGAGACCAACTCGTAATAATAATTGATAATACTCGAGGAGGAAATTCTGATGGACGACTGATTCAGAGGTTGACAATGTTGTATTTTGTCAATAAAGATGATAATGCTCCTTGTGTGGTAAGCTTAAAGGAATCGAAGAAGTTAGTCAAGAATAAGACTGAATACGAGGGTGGTAGTGTAGCACCACAAAGGGATGTGGATACACATCGGGGGACCCATTTAAGGGATTCAGATAGTTAAATTCTTACCAAGTGATGGTAAATTTAGTAAGTACTAGTATAGATAGTAACATGATATGTATGGCCTAAAAATCTAAGGGAACAACCGGGATGGCTAACAGGAATCGGGTTTACTAAAGTCCGAAAGAAGGACAATCCTAACCTGGTTAGTAGGACAGGTGATAAGTGGATTATGTGTTGAGGTATTTTGTGCGGAGTGAGATCGCTCGCGATAATATGTTCCAAAGTGAGAAAAAGGACAAGAATACAGTGCCTAGTAAAAGGCAACGATTAATGTAATTGCGTTTGGTTTGAGTAGACGTGTTACGTCCGGAAACCATTTGCGCAGTCAAGACGATTGACAAGGTATAAGTGTAAGTTGTATCCTCAGAGGATGCGGCGTATTTATGTGACACGAGCGAGTCACCATATTTTGTTCATTGCTAGATTAGCATGTGAGACGAGTTTAATGCATATAGTTATAAATGTTACCATTATGTGAGTATTTTCCCTAGCGTAGCGGGATTTTTCTTTGGTGCTATCCGTGGAGGATGAATGTGTATATTAACAGTGTTACGTATTTTATTGAGACTACTCGTTGTAGTGATGCGATATACGAGTATGATATTATCTTTGTTAAAACATTATAGAAATGGTTAGTACGATAATGAGCATTTATTGCAAGGCTATCGGAGTGGTTGCATTAGCGCAGCATGTTTTATGTTTGTTTTGGCGAGGCTTTACCTGTAAGAAGGTTGGACTCACACTTATCTTATCTATCCTAGAGACGTCGGAGGAGATAGTGGGCTCGAGATATTCGACGCCAAAGTATGTATAGACTTTGTCAGTATAATTCCATATGTATCGGGGTTTACCGTTGAGAGAAAAGATTTGACTCAGAATTTTGTTTAGCACTCCGGACTTAGTGATAGGAAAAGTGCATTGTTATATTTATCCTTTAGAGATGTGGGAGTTAATACTTATACCCCTATTATTAGGGAAAGGAATTTCGAGAATTACGATTGTATGTATTCGAGGTTTATGGAATGCTATTACCACCAACCTATACTGAACAATAGTGCAATTAGTGAAACGTTCTTTGTTAAGCATAATTACGGGAGAAATTGTAAATTTTCTGTCAAGAGACGGAATAAAGGGGTAAATGTTATGGAAGGAGGACCTAATGGATCTCGATAACCGACAATACTAGGCATTAGTGTATCGGGAGGGTTCCTTGTTTGGATTTCTCTTTGCGAGACATCCCACGCATGAAACTTAGTGTAAGGTTGGAAATAGGGAGACGTTTGGTCACTATTCCATGAGTTCGGTACCCCAATCGAAAGGGGATCAAGTGATTATATCTTTAGGTGGGAAGTTAAATTTTGATTTAAAGCCATTGGAGCCGGTTGTGTGGTAAGAAAGCATTGAAAGTTTTGCTTTGTCACAACGAGTTAAGGGGGCGGAATGATAATAAGGAAGATTTAAAATTTTAATTTTTAGGGTGGTTAAAGTGTTATAATCACGCTACAAGCACCAGGGAAAACAAAGAATTTGTTTATTAGTATGGAGCGTATGTGATGCTTACGCTAGTATGCCCGGTTTATAGGGTGTGTAGACATCCTGGTTAACTGATGTTAAAACTCGTCCGAGATGAAGGGGCGTGGCAATGGACGTGTGGAAAATGTGTTTGTGGGGCTAACAGAACGAAGTGGAAGTGATATAGTGGATTAAACTCCACATGAGGGACGATAATCCATACATAGGTGTGCAATTAGAATAACACACCCAAATTTGAATTGGAAGACTGTGGGAATCCATTTAAGAAGAGTATTCCTTGAATGGAGCAGAATTAAATGATTATGAAGAACACTCGGAGCAGAAATTGTTAGTAATCAAATGTGAGAGCGACTCGCACATATAAAGGGTGATGATGTTAGTACGGTATAAGAGGTCCAGAAGTACGCTTCGTGAAGAGAAGAGCACGGGTGGAACTTCCGGCATACACCAAGGAATTTTGTGTTTATCTAAAATTGCTGAAATTGGAAGAGGTCGGTAAAGTCGGTACAGTCCTTGGATGGGTTGCCATCCTCAAAACAAGATCAAGGGTTCATCCCGAACATGTGAATTAAGCCGCCGAGAAGGAAGTGATTGATATTCCTCTGGGTTGGTTTACAATATTAACTAGTATGACCCAGACTTCCTTTGAAAGGAGGTCGCGCCAGTGCATGGTCCGGCGCAGTATAAATTTCTGAATCAGGATGAGATTGGTGAATCCCACCTTTGATATGGAATTTCAGGAACCAACAAAGATAAGGTTTCGTTTCGAGTTGGATGTATCACCCTTATCCGGGGAATAGGCGCATGGTGATTAAAGATTTGGGGAGCTACATGAAGGAGATTTTGGAATCTTGCTACGATGATTTCAGGAATGCTCTGTAGAAGCAGTCGTACCTGCTTGTCTCTTACGAGGTACTTATTTAGGTTTTGTTATGGAAGAACCTCGACTATTCTCCTTCCGTATGCTTAGAGGTGAGTAGATAATCAGGGTTTTTGGATCGGTCGAGAGAACATCCGATAACTGTGGTAGAATTCCACGACTGTTTTACGCGAGCAAGAAAAATCAAATGTTCGTATAATTTTCTCAGAATGGGAGTTTTGTATATGAATAAATCCGAGTATTTGTCATGTAGTGAGGTGCGGCCTCCTAATGATAATGAGATAATGAAATTTATAATGTATAAAACGTGACCGATGCGAATGTTGTCGGTTGGGAGCACAATGTGAAGTGTCTCCAATGAGAATGTAAAACAATGTCGCTGTGAAGAAAGGGCTATAGTGATTGGGCGCCGTAATGTGTAGCTAGTTTGTGTACGGAAAAGGATATCCAGAATTGTGCTATCTGATAGGCCTTATTTTTCGAATTTCGGGACGAAATTCCGTTATTAGGGGCGAAGTATGTAATACCCCGTATTTTTATAGCTTTTAAATTATGGGATTTATTAAATTTAATTGAGATAAATTAATTTAATTTTAATCCGGAATGTTGTTTTAAATATTTACTAGCGTGACGAGAGTTATTAATTATTGGAAATTTGTTATTTGTTGAATGTTACCGGACGAGTATAGTAATATATGAGATTTACTCTTATAATATTGTCAAGTGTGAATAAAATGACAATTATGGAAATTTAAGTCGGGACGCGCCTGTGTCGCGCCGGGAATAAATGTTGATTAATAAAATTGAAATATTTTTAGTTATTCGTATGGTCGTTTTGAGTTCTCCAGCGTGTCCGGAAGGGTCGAGATAGTCAGAAAAGTGTACCCGAGGGTTTAGTTTGAGTCTGGGGCTATTTTAGGCTTAATTAGTACCTCGGGAGGGCATTTTGGTCATTTTATATTTTTGGGTAATTAAACCCACGAAATTTCAAGGGTTATATCAGATGTCTAAGGCTGCCTTCTAGGGTTAGGACAAACAAAGACAAGTGACGGCCATAGGAGAGGGAATGAGAGAGCTTCCAAAGCAATCCAAGGCCCGAAATCCATCCGTTTGCACCGCCTCCACCACCAACGCGTAGATCGCGAGACGGGGAACGCAACCACACCAAATTCGGCACCAAACCAGAACGTCAAAAATCCCAGGCAAGTGTTTATCTTGCTTGTTTTCGTTGATGCATCACTCATATTAGTTTAGGAATGATTAGGATGAGTTGTATGGAAGAAGAACCCCATTTGAGATAGGAAATTGCATGTAGGGATGATTTAAATGATATTCTGGAAACCCTTTTTCCATGTAGAGGATTAAACCATGAATTTATGATGTTTTATAAGAAGGAAATTCTCGAAAAGATGTGTTAGAACCATGTTTAAGGGATTCTAGGGTTCTTGATATTTACATGAATTTTGGGTTGTTAATCCATGTTTACTGACGAAAACTTACATGCTTTACGTAGAAAATACATAATATGATGATATAATGTTAGTAGTATAAATTCTGGGACGATTAGGAATGAAAAATATGGAATTGGTTGAGGTTAGAGGATGAAACCCGTAACTGCAAAACTGCAGGATTCGCAATACCTGCTTGATCGATCGATCGAGCCTTGAGCTTCGATCGATCGAACCTCAGACCACGATCGATCGACCCCTCCTGGAAAACTCATGTTTTCCCTTCTTAATTAGTTGAAAGTCACTTTAATGAGGAATAATTCATGGACACCATTATAAATATGTTTTGAGAGATAAAGAGGACCAGTAGGGTATATGAATAAGTTTTGGGACCTTTAAGGTTAGACGAGAGTTGTATCCTTGGGAGATTTCATATATAAGAAACGGTAAAACTATGTATTTAAAGTGAGAAGATTACGTAAAATAGTTACAAAATAGAATAGATGAATACCTACTGAATTTTTATAGGTGGGAGGATAAAACCATGAGAGTTATGTGGTAAGTTGGAATAATACTGAATCAAGGTTAGAAACGAACTGTTACATGTGATAACAAATAATGAGATATGAGAAATAATGTCATAAGTATGGGATTTGAGAATATACCCAATATTGATATGGTAATATTAGTATAGTTATATGATTGTGTATGCATATGCTATCTATGTGTGAAAAACATGCCCGCGCTACTTGCTATCCCTGAGGTTACCGCGCTGGGATGATCTTATCTTGTGTGCCTTATGGGGGATATTGACTCGTACTCTAGAAGATAGAAATCCTAGGTACGGGCTATCGGATCGATAGTCGGACAGTCCTAAGAGACGTGAGGGTATGTACTGACCTCTTGGACTTGGAAACTATGCTTTGCCTCAATATTGTTTATGAATGTGTTAATACAGTTCGAGAGTGATTCTGAACTTGTATTTCCCTTAGTACGAGTGATACGGGGATTGGATATCAGAGTATGCCCGCACCATAATTTTTATGTGGGGTGCTGTTAGAATATATATATTATACGAGTATTTAATATATATATGAACTTCTGAAATTTGGGAAACTGCCTACTGTGTTATGGTAAGTAAGACATGTGTAATGACTCAAAGTGGAAATACTTGTTTTTGAAAAGTATAATATGATATTGAAAAACTTTATGAATCAATAAAGTTAAAATGAGCATTTTGTACTAAATGAAATTTTCCTTTTTAACCATGATGTTGTTAAATCTTAAATCTTGAGAATCAACTAAGATATGTTAAATCCTTGGGGAAAGATAGTGTGATATATGATGATATAAACCATTGGGAAGGTTAGTGCGATAGGAGTGCACATTAGAAGAGAGGTGAGAATTTCTCAAGAGAGTGTCGCACTGATATGTAGTTGCATTGGCCTGTAATCAATTTAAATACTTGCTTAACGAATTTTTAAATCATATACACTATCGGGCTCTGACCCGTTTCCATTTCTCTTTCTCTCTTGTATATATATGTATGTATTACAGGTGCCCAGCCATAGGGGCGTCTTGCATATGATCCTTTATATGGAACGCGCTGTAGCTTTTGTGGGAGTTGCAGGCCATTGTTTAGACGACCTCATTGTTGACTCTACTTCTAGTTCAGCTTTATCCAGCGGGGGCATGTGTCGCCCTTTTTCCATTATTTAGTTGTTATTGTCAGAGATTGTAATTCTTTTAATTTCAGTATCTTTATTTCGGGATTGTTAATGTCAGGATGTTTTCCTTAGTATTTTAATGTTGGGATTTATTATTGTTGGGTAAACTCTTGAATGTTCATTTTATTCTTCTATTTATTGTGTGACTCTTTAGACGTTAATGGTTTAAGGTTTTATAACCGGATTTAATAAAATGAGAATAAAGGTTTAAATGGTTTTGACACTTAGCTTAATTAATTAGGGTGTTTAAATTGGAAAAGTTTTATTTTTCGACAGTGATGCTGAGAATGAACCAACTATTCACCTTGAATTAATTTAATAAAGGAGTGATCGCCCGGTATTTAATTAGGCGGGGTGTCACAGATACCTACAGGGATTCATTGCTGAAGACGAAGGCTGAGGCTGATGGAGGAATACGGTAATATGATTCTTGTGAGGATCATAGTTCTTCATTAGAGATTTGCGAAGATTAGCCTGGTATACTTGTGGTGGTGATCATGTAATCTGTAAGTCGATTGTTTTTTAAATTTCTATGTGAATAAAGGTTTTTCCCTTTGGTTTTTTTTACTGACACTTGGCTTTATCGTATTTGCTTTTTTGATTTATCTATTTCATCACCATAGATGCATGATTAGGATAAAGTGATAAAATCTGTATAAAATTGGCCTATACATTAATAATTGGTGTTGCAATTTTTTGTTTCTTACCACCCTGCGATTATTTTGTGTTTATAATACCGAGGCCTCAGAACTATGCAAGTTGTTACAATAAAGAGAAATTGATTGCTAGTACGAACAAAAGTGTCAAATCTAGAGTGTTGGAGAAAATGCAGTTCCCTTTAGTTTTCACAATAGTTGATCAGGCAAAAATGCCCAAATATGCGCAATATGAAATTTATATCATTCTTAGTATCAACTATAAATAAAAAAATTGCAATAAAATGAAATCAACAATATAAATAAATGCGACAAAAATAATAGAAAAGAGTTAACTATAATAAAATTCAATAATACGAAATAGTTTCAAACTGAAACGTAAAGAAGCTAGAACCCTCTCGACCCATAAATAAAATCATGAATAATAAATAACTTGAATGTCAATTGAAATCAAATAATAATCCTACACTAAGGATGATGAATCGGATATCCTACCAATGGAAGTCTGATTATTTAGTTATGGTGCTACTGTCTAAGAATATATGGGAAAAGGGTTTTAATAGATTGGGTCTGCGATCGAAAGTTGCAAGAATTATCTATAATACTTAATTGTATTAAATACGACCCATTTAATCCTCATTCTATCTCCGGCCGACGCTCATACAAATCACAACTCACCTCTCCTTTAACCTAATACAGTTTTAACTATTTGTATTTATTATTTCATTAACATACTAAGTCTACCACCCCATGTATAATAAGTTCTCACGAGATAACCATAAGAAACAAGTATAATAATGCAACTAGATATTATCCCTGAGATTTAAACATCCAATAAAAACTATTGATCCCAATGCCCCACTATCTTTCAACTCCTAACCTTACTAAACTTTTTGCACGGGATGTCTCATAAATGAAATCCAAATAAGGAATACCCTGATACACTTCTGTTTAGCTTAGTTTATCATTAAAACCCCATGACCCGATACTCATTGTATCACTATAGTAATTGAAACATAAACCAAATCGAGATTTGGTAATTACTAAGGATCTCATACCCAATACCATATGACTCCCGATAGAACTAAACTCCATGAATGGGATATCTCTTAAACAAAATTCAAACAAATAAACCCATGATAAACTTCGGTCTATAGGGGTTGTTCAAACGAATCATTGGTGTGAGACTCTCCCTAAGAAAATATCAATCATTCTCAAACCACCTAAACATCTCTGATATCGCTGAGCACTACCTGGCTTATGTATTATACAAGATACTCTATAATATTAAACCTAATCTCATACACACAATAGTAAACCATAAACTATTAACCTATCTCACAAAGTCAAAATAGTCACTGAAAAATAATAACTCAACTTATAACTACCCTATGCCATAGGGTACACGGTATAATTTAAATCCTCACCACGATGCAGCGTAATCAACAAAATCTAAGCTATCTTAACACGAGTGGTCTATTAACTCTTTTATTTCTATGGTTTACATGATTAAACCAAACCATAACCGTCCCACAATTGGGCCTTCAATTAACTCAGGCCCCATCGTAAACCATATTGAGAGTTCAACCACACTATACCAACCCATCGTTAAGGGATGTACCATAACCTTATATTATTAATATTTGTGACACCCCGACTAATTAAATACCGGGTAGCTACTCCTTTATTAAATTAATTCAAAATTCCAAGATGGTCCAGTTAATAGCATCACTGTCGAAAACATTTTAAGATTACTAACCACCTAGTATTTAAAAAGTAAGTGCCAAATTTTAATTTAAGTCTGATTAACATGCATCAAGTGTAATAACGAATAATAGCACCATTCACCATAAAGTAGTAAATAGAATAACCATCACATAATGTAAATAAAATCCGGAGGAAAAACTCCTCACTACAAAACCCATAACTGATAAGTAAACTGAATACTAAATCAATACATGCCAAAGTCTGAAAACTGTAATGGAAATGTAACTCTAATAGAAATGGGCAACATGCCCTACAACTGATAGATAATGAATCTGGAATCCAAGTGATAGAGGTGTCTACAAGCAAATCCCTGTAGCTTCCACAAACAGCTACAGCTCGTCACCAGAATGAGTATCCTATGCATGGTGTCCTTGTGGCTGGGCACCTAAAATGGTTTTACAAAGAAAAATAGATTTGAAAAGCAAACGGGTCAGAGCCCGAATGTGGAGTTATATTTTAAAAACCTGCAAGTGCTTTAAAAACATTTAAAACATTAAATGCAAAGTACATGTTAGGACGTGCACTCACATGATATTCTCACCTCTCGTCTAACTGTGCACTCCTAACGTAAGTACCCATCTATAATGACACAAACTACTAGCTAAGTACCATCATTGATAGCTAGACTGCCATAGGTCCTACCGTTATTACTTGGTTCGATTAACATAATAACGCTCGTAATTAAGTAGGGGTTTAACGTAAACTCAGATGCTCAATATGCAATATATATAACTATCAGTTAACTCGTTATATTTCTTGAAACAATACCGTAATTATATTCATAACATTAACATGAAGGTTCCCATTAATTAAGTGTATATTAATCACAACATAAATATACAATACAAGCACCCCGAGAACTAAGCTGCGGTGCACACATACTCTGCTATCCATCCCGGTACATCACGTACATAAGGATTACATATTCCGAATCTCTCAGGAATAGTTCACAGATAATAACATCACAATTAATGGAGGCGAACACAGTCACATCACATGGGTCACGCACATACCTACGCTCCCACGATCAGCGGACTTATTAATATCCCAATAAGTCTTTCTATGACCTATGTTCATCAAGGTAACCAGTCTAAATCCGGGTAACACAAGGATTAGAGGGCCCTAAGCGAACGCAAACCTCCCGTGATAGCAAGTATGGTAGGTATGTCATACACACAATTCATATACCAATACTAAGTAAACACACATCTTAGTAATCAACGTAGTTTAATCGTAGTACTATTCTCATTCTAGTACCAATATATAATTTACACACTTTATACGATTCCGGTTTATAATCATACGCGCCATAATTTATTCTCTCGTCGTAGTAGACACTCACGTTTCAACCCAAACCGTCCATTTAATATAACTCTCGTATATAATTTCCTTCTCATAAATACCCAAAAGTCCCAATTCTATCATTACATCATCATTGGAATGTTATCTATATCCTCGAACCAGTTTATGGGACTCCAAAAATCAAAACAGTCTAAAAAGTTCCAGACTGTCAACTCGTTAGAAGTCTCGTTCGAACGAGACTGTTCGAACGAGATTCCACTGTCGGCTCGTTAGAAGTCTCGTTCGAACGAGACTGTTCGAACGAGATTCCAGTTCGTTCGAACGAACTGTATCTTCTAACGATATCTCGTTCGAACGAGATATCGAACGAAACTGCCCCTCGTTAGAAGCGACTGGTCAATTCGTTAGAAGCTCATTCGAACGAGTTCGTTCGAACAACCTGGGTAGGGGCTTCTAACGACCTACCAGATTCGTCCCAGATTTGTCTAATCTCGTTTTTCACCATTCTTACTCCTCAAATCTCTTCTAAACTAAGTCCCAACAATCGTTTTAAGGTCTCTAAACAATCCTAAACATATTATAATCACATCCTAACACGTTTTGAAGGATTAATCCATCCTAACATCAACCAAATTTACAAACCTCTACACTTTTTCCCAATTTTTTAAGAACATGAACCCTAAATTTTTGAATCATGAATTAACCCAATATAATTCCGTTTTAATTTCTTCCAATCACAAATATTATGGGAATACTCATCTACCTATCATTCTACATGCAATTCTCCTCAAGATTTTCATGTTCTAAGTTCCAAACTACATGGGTTTTCATATTTCACCAAGAACAAACATAAGATTTGAATTATCTAACGTGGAAGGAACATTCTCTGAAATTAAATGGAATTAAATCACTTGCCTCGGGTTTATCTCTGATTTAGATGTTGGTTTGATGGAGTTTTTCTGCAGAATTCCTTCTCTCTCCAAGCTCTCTTCTCCAATGGTTATGGTGGCTAGGGTTTGCTTCGGGAAGATATTAGAAAACCTAATTCTAATAACCTACGTAGCCCTCTAGGTTAATATGGGTTGGTTAGAGGCTTAGTGGGTCAAATCCACATTAGATGTAATTAACCAATTTTCGTCACTTTTAATTTCCCAAAACACAAAATTACCAAAATACCTTTTATGATGCCGGTATGGCCTAAAAATACCCCGGAATCCAAACTACACCCCCGGCTAGTGTTTTCTGACTATCTCGACCCTTCCGGATGCGTTGGCGCACTCAAAACGACCATACGGATAATAGAAATAAAAATCACTTTTATAATTAACATAATATACCATGACGCGGCGGTCACACGCGTCTCAACAAAATTCCCAAATTGTCGTATTTAAATCTCACGACAAATTTTATAATTCCAAATTCATATATAATCATATATGCACATAATCAAATACCAACTCGCATCTCGTTAGTATAGTATTTTTAACCCGGATTAATTTCCAATTAATATGCATTTACGCATTTAATTAATTAATCCCAAAAAAATAAATATAGCCAAAAGTACGGGGTATTACATACTTCCCCCCTAATAACTGAACTTCGTCCCGAAATTCGAAACTAGAAAGTACCTGCTAAAAACAACTCTGGATAACGTTCGCGCATCTCATCCTCGCGCTCCCATGTGGACTCCTCGACATTGCGATGTCGCCACTGAACACGCACTAACGGGACTATCTTTGACCGCAGTTTCCTCTCGCTTCGGTCCAAAATTGCAATCGGCCCCTCCTCGTAGGAGCTATCTGGCTGGAGATCGATGTCCTCCACAGCAATGTGAGAATGAGCCAAATTATCTCTAAGATATTTCCTCAGCGAGGAAATATGGAACACATCGTGAATCCGATGCAAATGTTTCGGTAACCCAAGTCTATACGCAACTGGTCCGATCCGCTCAATAATAGGAAACGGCCCCACATACCTTGGTGCCAACTTCCCCTTCTTCCCGAATCGCATAATCCCCTTCATAGGAGACACTCTGAGCAAAACCTGGTCCCCCACTTGGAACTCTCTGAAAAATCTCTTCGCATCAGTATAACTCTTCTGCCTGTCTTGAGCTACCCGAATGCAACTCCGAATCAACTCAATCCTTGCCGAAGTATCCTGAATCACTTCCGGCCCAAGCAGTTTGTTGTCCCCCACCTCTAACCAACATGCTGGGGAACGACAAGGCCTACCATACAATGCCTCAAACGGAGCCATGCCAATAGTGAACTGATAGGAGTTGTTGTAAGCAAACTCCACCAGTGGAAGATACTGCTCCCATCCACCCCCGAAGTCAATAATGCACATGCGTAGCATGTCCTCCAACATCTGATTTGTGCGCTCTGTATGCCCATCAGTCTGCGGATGATAAGCCGTACTCAACCGCAATTCCGTGCCCATGGCCTCCTGGAAACTCTCCCAAAACCTCGAAACAAATATCTTGTCTCTGTCAGACACGATATTTAGGGGCACACCGTGAAGTCTCACAATCTCTGAAATGAAGAGCTGGGCATACTGTCCCGTAGTGTAGTCAGTCCTTATGGGTAAAAAGTGAGCGACTTTGGACAACCTGTCCACAATTACCCAAACGGAGTCGTGACCCCTTTGCGACGTAGGCAACCCCATGATAAAGTCCATGGATATGCTCTCCCATATCCACACCGGGACCTCCAATGGATGTAGCAATCCTGCCGGTCTCTGATGATCCACTTTTACAAGCTGACAAGTGGCGCATTTCGAAACAAACTCAGCGATATCTCTCTTCATACCGCTCCACCAATACTATCGTCTCATGTCTTGGTACATTTTGTCCCCTCCGGGATGTACCGCGAACCGTGAGCCGTGCGACTCTGCCATCACCTCGTGTCGCAATTTCTCACCTTCTGGAACTACCAATCTCCCGTTGAAGCGTAATCCCCCGTCTGAGCTAACGGTATAGGACTCGGCTCCCTCTGCTAGTAATCGAACTATCTGCTCCTGACAGAACGAGTCATTAGTCTGTGCCCGTACTACCTTCATGACAATCTGCGGTGTAACGGTCATCACAGACATGAAAGATCGGGCCACTACATCCTGGTGTCCCAATTCCTTCCACTTAGCCTTCCACACCTCTGCCACCTCATCTGCTGGCCTACGGCTCAACGCGTCTGCTACCACGTTAGCCTTTCCCAGGTGATACTGGATGTCGAACTGGTAGTCCTTCACAAACTCAGGCCACCTACGCTGCCACATATTCAACTCCTTCTGTGTGAACAGGTACTGTAGGGACTTGTGGTCCGTGAACAATTGGAACTTCTCCCCCAAAAGATAGTGTCTCCAAATCCGTAGGGCAAATACCACTGCCGCCAACTCCAAATCATGCGTGGGGTAATTCTTCTCATGAGGCTCAAGCTTACGGGAAGCATAAGCTATGGCCTATCTCTCCTGCTGCAATACACCTCCAAGCCCTTGCAAAGAAGCGTCGGTGTAAACCAAATACTCAACTCCCGGTCTTGGCAATGCTAACACTGGTGCTGAGGTCAATTTGTCCTTCAATTCATCGAATGCCAACTGACAGGCATCACTCCAGATGTATGGCACACCCTTACGAGTCAGATGTGTCAAAGGACCTGCTATCTCCGAGAAACCCCGAATAAACCTCCTGTAGTATCCTGCTAGTCCCAAGAAACTACGAATCTCCGTTGGTGTCGTGGGCTGCCCCCACTCCCTCACCGCTGATACCTTCCCCGGATCAACAGATATTCCCTGGTCGGAAATAATGTGTCCCAAAAACTGGACCTCCTTCAGCCAAAACCCGCGCTTCTCATATTTTGCATATAACTCATTCTGACGAAGTGTCTGCAAAACCTGCCTCAAATTCTCGGCGTGCTCCTCCTCTGTCTGGGAGTAAACCAGAATATCATCAATGAAGACAATGACAAACTGGTCTAGGAAATCCCTGAACACTCTGTTCATCAAGTCCATAAACACTGCTGGAGCGTTGGTCAAACCGAAAGGCATAACCCGAAACTCGTAAGAACCATATTTCGATAAGAACGCAGTCTTCGAGACATCCTCCTCCTTGATACGCAACTGATGGTATCCCGATCTCAAATCAATCTTCAAGAAGAAAGAAGCTCCTCTCAACTGGTAGAATAAGTCATCGATTCGAGGCAACGGATACTTATTCCATATCGTGACCTTATTTAACTCTCGGTAGTCCACACACAATCTCAGTGAACCGTCCCTCTTCTTCACAAACAAAACTGGAGCGCCCCAAGGTGAGGTACTCCTGCGAATAAAGCCCTGACCTAACAGCTGCTCTATCTGATCCCGTAACTCCCTCATCTCAGCTGGAGCCATACGGTACAGTGCGCGTGCTATAGTTCTCGTACCCGGTAGCAAATCTATAATAAAGTCTATCTCTCGACTGGGGGGTAAGCCTGGTATCTCCTGAAACACATCTGAATACTCCCTGACTACTGGGATAGAATCTAAAGGAATCACTACCTCCTTAGAGGTATCCTCCTCAATGTAATACAGATGAGCGGTCGATCCTCCCTCTGGGAGAGGCATCGCCACTATAAACATTTCTTGCCCCGGAATGGCAAAAATAATGCTCCTGCTGAAGCAATCAATCATGGCCCTATAAGCTACGAGCCAATCCATACCGATAATCACATCGTGAACATGCATATCTAATACCAACATGTCTGCAGGTAATACCAAACCACCAATCTCTACCCCCACTCCCCGGCATATAAAGAATATAAGTGACCCACTCCCCAATGGTGAGTCGACACACGTCACTGTGCTCTCTGCCGTAGCTAACAATCCTAAAGCTTTCGCGAAGTGTGTAGCTATAAAACAGTGTGTAGCACCCGTATCAAATAATACCCGACCCATAGTGCCATGGATAGGAAACGTACCCTCAATCGCGGGCGGTGCCTGTGGAACTGCATCCTGGTGGACGTTATAGACACGTCCATACTGTAGCTGCCCCTACTGAACTGGGACTGCTGGAATGGGTGGCAATGCTGCCATCTGTGGCGGTGCAGGAAGAGCGGCGGGAAACATAGGCCTCTGTGGCTCCTGGCGAGCACCCTGTTGCTGCTGCTGTGGGGCCCTGCCCCTATCAGGACAATCCTGTCGCTTATGGTTAGTCTTGCCACAAACAAAACACTTCCCTGGGAAGTTCCCTCCTCTCTGCCCCCGCTGTCCCCGGCCCTGGTGAGCGTTACCGTTCCTCCCTTGGCCCTGCTGGCCCTGGTGAAACTGCTGCCCATTCTGCCCCTGTTGGCCCTGATGGCCTTTTAGACCCTGATGGCCCTGACGCAAACCTCCATGTCCCTGTCTATAGTTCCCTGACCGGAGCCTCTTATTATCCCCCTGCTGGGAGCCCTGCTCATTCTGTCTCTGCCCCTGACCAGATTGTGCCCCGCTGGCACTATGTCCTCCAGTCCTGCCCTGATGGCTAGACTCCCCCGCCCTCTTACCCTCGGCCATATGAAAACGGTGGTCCTGGCAGTGTAACAATGCAACGTTAACCACATCAGAATAAGTGACCAACGATAGGTTCCCTAGCAGATGCTGACGGATCCTCCATGTCAACCCGTCCGTGAACTTCTCAATCTTCTTCTTCTCTGTTGGTATCTCATCTGGAACGATATTCAACAGATTTATGAACTCGGCCTCATACTCGGCCACATTCTTACCTTCCTGCTTCAGACTCATCAATTTCCTCCTCATTTTCGTGTGAACAGCCGACGGAAAGTACTTGATAACTAGGCTTTTTGCGTGTATGTCGTTGTTGAAAGCCAAGTTAATCAAAACCTCACATACCTACAAATAATAATAAACTCAAGTGTAGTGGTAAGTAAGGGTATCAATCCACTTTCTAGGGAGTAAAGCAAATGGAACAAATTCAAATGTAATTCACTATTTATTTTCTTTTTATTCTTTTTCACTTTTCTAATTTTTTTAGCTTTTTCAATATTAAAACAATAAGGTGAGGTGAGATCTAAACTAAAATAAACTAAATGTAAAATGATAATAACTAACTAGAAAGTAACTAAAATGAAAATAAAGTCTAACACTAAAATAAAAGATAAAGTGAGGAAAATAATTGTGAGAACAATCAAGGAGTGGGATTACACCACAAATTTTAGTTATTCTAATTAATTAATTTAATTATTTGAATTCTCCCAAATTAATATTAAAATTACAAACCAACTCTCGTTGCAAGTGTAATTAGAATAGTAATCTTTTAGAAAGTTAAAATTAACACCCCACAACTCTAGAAAATTATATCTACACTCCTTTTAATTAATCACCCGCTAGGATCGATCAATTAGAATTTATGTCAATCTTAGAAATTAAATTTAGAGTTGAAATTCAAATGATAATACCCCACTTAAGAAACCCCTATCTCTAGTTCGAATCTAAAATGGGTATTATCACTAGAATTTCGATTTTCTCTCGAAAATCATTTACCCTCTCTCGAGGCGTAAATCTAAGGGTGAGGGATCAAAATTAACATTCAAAGGGATAATTCAAGTAAACAAACTAATTAAACTAAAATAATATCAAATAAGGGTTTCACCCCACCCCTTGAAAGGGATTTTAGCCTAACATGATATGAAATATGACAAATTAATAATCAAGGCTATTAAAATAAAAGAGAAGAGAATAGAACAAGCAAACCAAATCTCTTTGAAAAAGTTGAACTCTAGTCTTCCAATTTGAAGCATACACCTCTCAATTTGAATGATCAACAAATACACATGAAGCACTAACACACAAATTGATTCTCACTAGAATTACTTTCACTCAATTTAAATTGAAAAGAAGAAAATAAAAATAAAAACTAATTCTAATCTACTATTTATTTCTAACCCTAAAATTTCTCTCTACAATTTCCTCTCTCTAATCTAGAATTGCCTACAAATGAGGTCTTCATCTTCTTTTTATATGCAATGGAGCAAATGGGCATAATTGGAAATTGGCTAGAGGTGCATGTGTTTTGGGTGAGGTCACATGTGCATGGGGGTGTGAGGTGAGGGAATAATTGGAAAAAATCTGATTTGTTATTGAGGGTAATTTGGGAAAATGGGGTTAAGTGGTTGTTGGGGGGTAAAATGGGTATTGGGACCTAAATGGGTATTAGGCACATGGGGAATTGGTTTGGCTTGGTTTTGGGATTTGGCAGGTGGAAACAAATCGTGGGTTTGAAGAAGTGGGTTTTTAGACTTAGGTTTGAAATGGGTTTGGTTTTTTTTTTTGTTTGGGAAATGGGTTCGACCGGACAGGGGTATGGCTGCCCGAGTTCGCGAGGTGGAGGGGTGCACGCCGGCGGGGTAGAAGGGGCTACAGGAGAGAGAGAGTGTGACGGCGGGTTGAGGTTTCAAGGGTTGTTGACGCCGGACCGGGGAGCAGGTGGCGGTGTATGGAGCAGCGCCGGGGAGAGGTCGGGTTCGACCGGCGCCGGAATGGGCAGCGGCGAGCAGGGGTCTCGGCGGGTTGTGGTGTGGTTACCGCCGGAGTGGAGGTTCGAGGGTTGTGTCGCCAGAGCACGTGGCCGGATTATATTGGGTATGGTGTTGGGTTTTAATTGGGTGGGAGTAAAAGTTGGGTGATGATAGAAGAGAGAGAGAGAGAGAGAGAAGTTTGGTGGTTTGACGTTGAAGATGAAGTAGGTGGGTGTAGGGTGTGATGAGGGTGTATAGGATTAGTGTGAGGGTGAGGGGTTAGTGTATGGGTATAGGATATGTTTGGGTGTAGGGTAGTAGTATGAGGGTGAGGGTTAGGGAGGTGTAGGATAAGTTGTGTGTGTGTGTGTAAATTTGGATCCAATTAAAATAATAAAAGGACTCAACTAAAAAAAAAAAAAAAAAAAACCTAACTAAAAATAAAACAAACTAAAAATAATAAAAAAAATAAAAATATTAAAACTAAAATAAAATAAAATCCTAAGCTATAAAAACTTATAATAATAAAACAAAAGAAATAAAAAAATGAAAATATAAAATCTAATAAACTAAAAATACATGAAATCCTAAAAATTCTAATCCTAATAAAATGAAATAAAACTAAAACTAAAAACTAATAGAATAAAAATCAAAATAAAATTATACTAATAAAAATAAAATCTAAAAATTCTAAAATAATCCTAAAATAAATTCTAGAAATTCTAAATGAATCTAAAAGAAATCCTAAAAATAGAAATGACTCAAACTAAAAATCTAAAAAAAATAATAAAATAAAATAAAAGGGAAACAAACTAACACACACAGGGCTAGGGTGACAGTTTGGGCTAGGATAGGGTAGGTTAAGGTTATGGGATTGGGCAATTAACTCCATAAAATGCACAATTTCCTTGAAATACGCGTTTGAACACCGCAACGTACATTAGACCTGCATAATAAAAAATTAAGCGCATAAGACCCATATTGTCGAGAAATAGCAACTAAAGTACATCTATTTGGGGTATAAATTGTACAATTTTGGGTGCTTATCAGTACTTGCGGTCAAACCGCACCCAGAAGTCCTGAATAGTGAGAGTATCCCTCTCCTCCATGGTGGTAATAGACTCCCACCACTGTAGCGCAGATCCAACTAGCTTGAAAGTAGCTAGCACCTGCTTCTGGACGTCCGTGCACTCATACATCCTTAAGTGCCTCTGCATATCCTTCCTCCACTGGCTCGAGACTACCACATCTGAGCTACCTGCAAACTCTGGCGGATGCGCTTTCTGAAAAGCGTCACGTACACGCTCCCAAGCAGACGGGAATGCATTTGCCTGTACTGGCGCGGAAACCGGCGCCTGAGGTGGTGCTTGCTGAACAACGTCAATGGCGGCATTTACCGCTTGGGCTACTATAGCTGCAACCTCAGCGGCGTTCATCATGCCTTGAACTGGAGCGGGCTGGGGTTCGGGCGTTGCATCCCTGGGAACTTGTCGTGCACGTCATGGAGGCATCTGAAATAAGAACAAAGTTTATAAGTTCGCTGTTTATAAACTTAAGATAGCTGAAGAACGAAGCATACACAAAAAGAGTACAATAGTCCTAAAATATAGGGATCTATATCAAAGAAACTTAGCGGAAACATAATAAGCCGTCAGATCCTAAAGGACACTAGAACCTGATGATCTGATACCACCTGTGACACCCCGACTAATTAAATACCGGGTAGCTACTCCTTTATTAAATTAATTCAAAATGCCAAGATGGTCCAGTTAATAGCATCACTGTCGAAAACATTTTAAGATTACTAACCACCTAGTATTTAAAAAGTAAGTGCCAAATTTTAATTTAAGTCTGATTAACATGCATCAAGTGTAATAAAGAATAAAAGCACCATTCACCATAAAGTAGTAAATAGAATAACCATCACATAATGTAAATAAAATCTGGAGGAAAAACTCCTCACTACAAAACCCATAACTGATAAGTAAACTGAATACTAAATCAATACATGCCAAAGTCTGAAAACTGTAATGGAAATGTAACTCTAATAGAAATGGGCAACATGCCCTACAACTGATAGATAATGAATCTGTAATCCAAGTGATAGAGGCGTCTACAAGCAAATCCCTGTAGCTTCCACAAACAGCTACAGCTCGTCACCAGAATGAGTATCCTATGCATGGTGTCCTTGTGGCTGGGCACCTAAAATGGTTTTACAAAGAAAAATAGATTTGAAAAGCAAACGGGTCAGAGCCCGAATGTGGAGTTATATTTTAAAAACCTGCAAGTGCTTTAAAAACATTTAAAACATTAAATGCAAAGTACATGTTAGGACGTGCACTCACATGATATTCTCACCTCTCGTCTAACTGTGCACTCCTAACGTAAGTACCCATCTATAACAACACAAACCACTAGCTAAGTACCATCATATCTAGCTAGACTGCCATAGGTCCTACCCTTATTACTTGGTTCGATTAACATAATAACGCTCGTAATTAAGTAGGGGTTTAACGTAAACTCATATGCTCAATATGCAATATATATAACTATCAGTTAACTCGTTATATTTCTTGAAACAATACCGTAATTATATTCATAACATTAACATGAAGGTTCCCATTAATTAAGTGTATATTAATCACAACATAAATATACAATACAAGCACCCCGAGAACTAAGCTGCGGTGCACACATACTCTGCTATCCATCCCGGTACATCACGTACATAAGGATTACATATTCCGAATCTCTCAGGAATAGTTCACAGATAATAACATCACAATTAATGGAGGCGAACACAGTCACATCACATGGGTCACACACATACCTACGTTCCCACGATCAGCGGACTTATTAATATCCCAATAAGTCTTTCTATGACCTATGTTCATCAAGGTAACCAGTTTAAATTCGGGCAACACGAGGATTAGAGGGCCCTAAGCGAACGCAAACCTCCCGTGATAACAAGTATGGTAGGTATGTCATACACACAATTCATATACCAATACTAAGTAAACACACATCTTAGTAATCAACGTAGTTTAATCGTAGTACTATTCTCATTCTAGTACCAATATATAATTTACACACTTTATACGATTTCGGTTTATAATCATACGCGCCATAATTTATTCTCTCGTCGTAGTAGACACTCACGTTTCAACCCAAACCGTCCATTTAATATAACTCTCGTATATAATTTCCTTCTCATAAATACCCAAAAGTCCCAATTCTATCATTACATCATCATTGGAATGTTATCTATATCCTCAAACCAGTTTACGGGACTCCAAAAATCAAAACAGTCTAAAAAGGTCCAGACTGTCAACTCGTTAGAAGTCTCGTTCGAACGAGACTGTTCGAACGAGATTCCACTGTCAGCTCGTTAGAAGTCTCGTTCGAACGAGACTGTTCGAACGAGATTCCAGTTCGTTCGAACGAACTGTATCTTCTAACGATATCTCGTTCGAACGAGATATCGAACGAAACTGCCCCTCGTTAGAAGCGACTGGTCAATTCGTTAGAAGCTCGTTCGAACGAGTTCGTTCGAACGACCTGGGTAGGGGTTTCTAACGACCTACCAGATTCGTCCCAGATTTGTCTAATCTCGTTTTTCACCATTCTTACTCCTCAAATCTCTTCTAAACTAAGTCCCAACAATCGTTTTAAGGTCTCTAAACAATCCTAAACATATTATAATCACATCCTAACACGTTTTGAAGGATTAATCCATCCTAACATCAACCAAATTTACAAACCTCTACACTTTTTCCCAATTTTTTAAGAACATGAACCCTAAATTTTTGAATCATGAATTAACCCAATATAATTCCGTTTTAATTTCTTCCAATCACAAATATTATGGGAATACTCATCTACCTATCATTCTACATGCAATTCTCCTCAAGATTTTCATGTTCTAAGTTCCAAACTACATGGGTTTTCATATTTCACCAAGAACAAACATAAGATTTGAATTATCTAACGTGGAAGGAACATTCTCTGAAATTAAATGGAATTAAATCACTTGCCTCGGGTTTATCTCTGATTTAGATGTTGGTTTGATGGAGTTTTTCTGCAGAATTCCTTCTCTCTCCAAGCTCTCTTCTCCAATGGTTATGGTGGCTAGGGTTTGCTTCGGGAAGATATTAGAAAACCTAATTCTAATAACCTACGTAGCCCTCTAGGTTAATATGGGTTGGTTAGAGGCTTAGTGGGTCAAATCCACATTAGATGTAATTAACCAATTTTCGTCACTTTTAATTTCCCAAAACACGAAATTACCAAAATACCCTTTATGATGCCGGTATGGCCTAAAAATACCCCGGAATCCAAACTACACCCCCGGCTAGTGTTTTCTGACTATCTCGACCCTTCCGGATGCGTTGGCGCACTCAAAACGACCATACGGATAATAGAAATAAAAATCACTTTTATAATTAACATAATATACCATGACGCGGCGGTCACACGCGTCTCAACAAAATTCCCAAATTGTCGTATTTAAATCTCACGATAAATTTTATAATTCCAAATTCATATATAATCATATATGCACATAATCAAATACCAACTCGCATCTCGTTAGTATAGTATTTTTAACCCAGATTAATTTCTAATTAATACGCATTTACACATTTAATTAATTAATCCCAAAAAAATAAATATAGCCAAAAGTACGGGGTATTAGAATATTTACTTATTCACTATTATTAACCCACCACAACTGTGCATTTTGATATTATTAATCCGCTATTTACACCTTTCGATTTACGTTCAAAGTACATAAATATAACTAAATTAGTTTCATGGACAATCCTCAAAACTTGCGTATACTCATATGCATATACATTTAATCGTACCATCCTAACCATATTCATTGAAGCATATATATACGATATAAACCCAACACGAAACCATAGCCTCCATATATATATATATATATATATATATATATAGAGAGAGAGAGAGAGGCAGGCTCCTGTGCACACTAAGTTTACACACTAAGTTTGCACATTAAGTTTTTAAAGTAGTAAAAAAAATATTTTTGAGTGCTGGCGCACACCAATTTTTTTATGTGATATTTTAACATTTCAACGGACTCACATAAAAAAAATTAGCTCAAAAAAACTTTTTTTGCTATTTTTAAAAAATCGGTCAAATTTTCGCAGTTTTTAAAGGGCTTAAAAGCATAGAAAGTTTGACCGATTTTTTAAAACTAGCAAAAAAAGTTTTTTTTAGCTGATTTTTTTTATATGGGTTCCTTGAAATGTTTAAATATCACACAAAAAAAATCAACTCAAAAATATTTTTTTTACTACTTTAAAAAGGTAATGTGCAAACTTAGTGTGCAAACTTAGTGTGCAAACTTAGTGTGCACAGGAGCCTGCCTCTCTCTCTCTCTCTCTCTCTTTAGAGAGAGAGAGAGAGAGAGAGAGAGAGAGAGGCAGGCTCCTGTGCACACTAAGTTTGCACATTACCTTTTAAAAGTGTGCAAACTTAGTGCTGGCGCACACCAATTTTTTTATGTGATATTTAAACATTTCAAGGAACCCATATAAAAAATCAGCTCAAAAAAAGTTTTTTTGAGCTGATTTTTTTTATATGGGTTCCTTGAAATGTTTAAATATCACACAAAAAAAAATCAACTCAAAAATATTTTTTTTACTACTTTTAAAAGGTAATGTGCAAACTTAGTGTGCAAACTTAGTGTGCACAGGAGCCTGCCTCTCTCTCTCTCTATATATATATATATATATATATATATATATATATATATCACTATTCTAAAAACTCGCCTAGGCTTGAGAGAAATGCCCCGTCTTAAGATTTTTACGCCTTATTCTTGGTAAAACCCTTAAGGCAAACTTTTTTCTTAAAACAACAATGCTTTAGTGAAACAATATCGCATTTTAAAGATTTTTTTTACAAACCGGACCATTATCTCATCCAAAATAATCAAATAGTATTTTAATTTGCAAATATTCATACATATTTTAATGTTATGTACAATTTTAGCACTTTAATAGCCTTGTTATGGTTGAAAAATATTAAAATATATTAAGAAGGCCTAAACGCCTTTTTACGCCTAAGGCCCGCCTAGGCTTCTAAGGTTTAAAGCTTGACCTCCACGCCTCGATCACGCCCCGCATTTTTTAGAACCTTGATATATACATACATACATATATATACATACATACATATATACATATATATATATATATATATATATATATATATATAGAGAGAGAGAGAGAGAGAGAGGATACAAACCCCACTACTTAATATGGTAGAAAAAATCCAACACCTGAGTACTTTCCAAAAGTATGCCTAAACCATCCTTAAACCCGTACCAAGAATCCTAGTGAAAACCAAACATATAAACCTTTATTCCAGCAACAGTGCGTACGAGCCCATTTTTAGCCTGTGCGCGCATTGCCCCATCTAAAACTCCCTACCTATATCTTTGCGCACAATGTTGATTTACAGTCGTGCACACGACATCATGAACATACCCATCGCGCCCAAACATCATTATTTTCATGTTTTTTCTTCCCCAAAGCCCAAGTTATGAATTCTAAAACAATTGTTCACCATTAGCGACCGTACAAAATCTTCCAACACCCCTAGAACATCGTTTTGTGATCCCTAATTACTTATAAATAAAACCCACCCTTTTATGTTCATAATATAGGTTTTACATTCATTAATCGGGGCATAAACACTAAGCTAGCATATTC
Source organism: Sambucus nigra (assembly GCA_949130495.1). NCBI lineage: Eukaryota > Viridiplantae > Streptophyta > Magnoliopsida > Dipsacales > Adoxaceae > Sambucus > Sambucus nigra. Next base: position 98,808,673 of record OX422207.1, on the reverse strand, counting down.
TCCAATTGATTAAACCTTAACCCAAATTTCATTCAATTAATAATAATATATTCCACTAAACATGTGATTACAGATTAATCAGCCATTATTACTATAAAAAATTGAATTTACAATGACTTATGATTCAAAATAGGTTAAATCATGATTTTTCAATAATATTAGCCACATAGTTCTAAGTTAAACATGAATATTAATATAAACGTGGGTTTAATCATCTAATCAATTTAGATATACAATATGCATGTTTAATAATCACATTCTAAAAATCAAAAATCAAATTCAAACCATAATAGCATGCTCCTAACCAACTGATTCATATACAACGATGAAAATCATAAATACATTACATTAATACGATAAGCAAGATAATATTTCTTACCTTGAGAGAAGAAAGAACCATAGTTGAATCCTCTTAATTTCTCTCCTCTTCTCCCAAAGTGTTCATTTTTTTCTAGGTTATGAAATGTAACGTGTTATGATGATTAAGTTTAATTATCTATTTATAACTCTGATTCTGTAGGTCCTCTATGGGTCCACTTTTGGACCCATGGATATGCCCACAATACTAACAAGATGCTATTAAAACATATCCCAAGGATGTCCTTACCCCCTGGTCCCAATTTGGCACATTAAACATACCATTCCGGGTATTTATATTCCTCTAGATGCATGTCTAACCATACCAACCCACAATATAAAAATTAATCACAATTTTGTTATTAAATTATCAAGTTCTTTACAAATTAATCAAATTATTATTTGAAATCTTGGTTAATAATTCAAACCAATTACTTTCACTAAGTTAGTTGTTAAACTACCCTACTAAATATTAATTAATAATAAAATATTTATTTATTTATTTATTTATTTAATTTTAAAAAATACGGGTTATTACAAAAAATTCATGGCCGAATATTGAGTTTTATGTAAGTATTGTCTCTACATTGTGTACTTCCTGTAAAAACTATTTTTAGCACTAGTGGACTTGAGTTTCTGGCTCACGTGGTGGTTTTTTTCGATAAGGTTTCCACTTTATACATATGCCTAGTATGACTGTTTTTTTCCGCATTCATAGTCTATACATCACACGAAATTTAAATATGTTAGACTTAGGTAAAATTTATAACCCTCTTAACTCTATATAATTCGATTAAATTCTATATTTTCGAAAGTTTGTAGGGAACTACTCATTTTTTTCCCGTAGCATGTGGTTAAAGAGTGTAAGAGGGTACTTTATATTATAGATGGAGGCGTAACCCCTTTTAAGTATGGTGATGATAAGTTAATTAGCCAAAACCTTAGATTAGTGATAGAACATGCAAATACAAACCTAATGAAGATAAGACTCAGTTCAAACTCACAAATCTCTCATGTATAACTTTGGGAAGTAGTAAAGAAACTTAGAAGTAACTTATCTAGAGGGAGAGAAAAGTAAGCACCCTAGATACACCTTGGTAGGCAGGTAGAAACACACCAAACACCCTCAAGAATCTCTGTTAAGTATTAAAAGCTTCGTAATAAATAACAATGGTGAGTGAGTAAACCCTTTGGTTTGCAATAACTCTCTCTGATGTATTCTCTCTAGCAATAACTCCTGAGCTCTCAAAAATATCTTCCTCTCCTTAGGGGTGGTTGGGGTCCTTAAATAGCCCCCACACCATCCCCGAAGCAACTCAGTCATTAAAGACTGTGAAAGACATCCCTCATACTTTATGTCACAACATTATATACATGATGCACTAGTTGTCTCCACGTCATAAACATTAAATGCCAAGACATGCCTTTGCCTAACCATTATATGTCAGGGGGCTGTTTTCGCAGAGGTGGCTCACCAACTTCCTGACAACCCCAAATACCATGATAGTTTACTCAAGTGTAGGTCTGACATTGTTTAGCTGGATAGTGACATCACCTACAGTAGATATGACATTAAGTAGAGGGTTCTTTGGTTCATAACTCAATGCCTTATGGAACTCGAAGCTTCTCCATCCGAGGTTCCACGGTCAGGGTCCTTTGGTGTTTTACCAGGTGTATCTAAGATGGTCAGGACCAGCCCCAACGGTGTCTTAGTTCTCAATCTTCCAAACCATGTCCCTCTAAAGTTTCCACGGTGAGGTCATTCGATAGAGCATGAAAGCTCTCTCAGGCCCTGCCAAGCCTGGTCTCTCGCGAGTACCATTTGACCTCACACTAAAACTCTTTATTATTCTCATTACATGATTACAACCGTTATAGCTTACAGTTAATATAAACAGAGATACAATATGAGTAATACAACAAGCTAAAATACAAGTTGTCATGTTGAGCTACCACGGTGCCTAAATCTCAAAACACTGTTGCTAATGTGGAGTTACTTCTAATCTCAAAATTACCTTCAAGCCCCCTCTACACATATTTACAGCAGCCTAGCCTCTATGACCTCCTCATAAATATCTAGTTCTTTTTCTCTGAAGCTCTTAATGTACTTCATAAGCTCCTCGCCGAGTTTTTGCACCTACTAGGCCAAATACCTTAGAGTAAACTCATTTTCAGCCAAAAAGAATTTATGCAAAAATTGTTTGTGCATCTCTTCCCAAATGGGAATACTATATGGCGCTAGGAGGGAGTATCACGTGTAAGATTTACCGGTGAGAATCTTTAAAAACTCCCTTAGCATTAAATCTTTATCACTGAAATGCACACCGAGGTATTCCATAAACCTCTTAATGTGCTCTCTAGGGTTTTCTCTCTTACCATTAAACTTCATAAATTTTAACGGAACATACCCCTCTAGTTGCAGCTTCTCATTAGGGCTATCTAGATAATGATTTTTTAACTCCTCATATATGAGAGTCGATTCTCGCTGGAGTGAGAGGAGACTCTTCACCTCTTCTAATGTAACTTCCTTGGAAGGCGATTCATCCGCCTCTACTTTCTTTGCTATCGGCGAGCTCACGGGAGTTACGACCTACTCGGATGCAACTTTCTTAGATGATGCCACCTCTACTACTCATGCTCCTTCTTTAGGAGAAACTATTGACGTAAAGCAAACTTGACCGAGACTGTCCCTATCTATATTGTTTTTCTTCAAAAAATCAAAAGATAAACTCATTAGATTCATCCCATTCAACTGTGGGGATGTTGAGTTACTCGCATATCCCATGAAGGGGGTAGGAGATCTCATTATAGTAACCACGACGTCTTCATTGGTGGTTTTGTCACTCTGAACTCCATTTTCAGCCAAATTGTCTTAAAAGACTAATTATTTTGAAACATTATAACCTTATTTTTCCATGGTATTGAGAATAACTCCCCAACAGAGTCTCCCAATGTATGAGGGTAGTGGTAGTGGGGTCTATGAATAACTGTAAATGGGTGAGGTGTGACCCACTCCAATTGAAATTCTCTTCAAGGCGTAAATATTTCAAGAACAAAGGAAAAACCGAAAACTAACTTTTCAATACAATAAAAAGATTTCTGATTACAATGATGAGAAGATAAGGATTGAATACAACTTTGTAATAACAACAAAAGGAATGAACCAGTAGAGAAAAATAATTCTTTGAGAGTGAACAGATAAGCCCTTCAAATATTTAGGACAGAGAATAGAGAGAATATATGTCAGAATTTGTGCAGGGCAACAATATTAGTGAGAAGATCATAATGACTATGCCTCAAGTGCTCTATTTATATCAAAATATTTGGACTGACGTGGCGCGTGAAGGCTAAAGGGATATTCTCATATGAAAATGCTTTTATCCTTATCAATATCTGGCACTGTCTACCACAATCTATATTTTGTTGAGTGACACCTGGTGTAATAGTCACAAAAATTAATGTTGTCGACCATAACATCAAAAAGTATTATTTTGTCTATTTGTAAATGGTTGCTTTGTGAAAAAATTTGAAAACTAATGTGTGACCTTGAGGGCCACTCTCCATTGGCTAAAAATAAAATGCCTTGAGACCAACTCATTGACTGCTCCCTAGTTAACAGTTGCGGACTATCTGATGTGAGTGAGTGAGAGTGACCTCTTGGGTCCTACGTTTTATAATTCACTCTTTCCTAATATACTGAAGTGGTTATGCCTTTTCTTGCTCAACAAATCTTACCCCTCAACCTCCAAACTAAAATTCTTAAGAGGTTAGAACTAGCCATTTGCTCGAGCCTTTTACTCAACCAAGGCTTCTTGTTAAGTAAACTTGTGTTAAAACAATAAAACCAACTGTTAATAAATGAGTTTCTTAAATGCATCATTTTTCGTAGCTTGAGAAACTGCTCACAAATTGCCTTTACTAAGTAGACATTATTTCTCATGTACTTTCTCCTTATTAAGAACTGTAAGGACATATTTCCAATTGAGTAAATTTGTAAATGTTGACTTAATTTCATACAAAACTATTTAAGTCGTAGGATAGAAGTTGTATTTGTGACCTTTCAAGCCTACGGCATTTTTATTGAAGATGTAGTGGCCAAGTCGAAGCGATCACATCCTATTCCATGCCTCGTGCCTCATTTTCATCATCAACAGTCCAATGATCTCTCAGACATGAATGATTATATTATATTATATTCGGCCTTGTAAATTTATTATTAGGTGCTAGAATTTTTACTAAAATATTTTAATTTGACTTTGAATCACCTTATACCCTTGACTCACTTGAGTCTGTATTGTATAAGTGTTCATCTAGTTTAGAAATTGTGATAAAATTGTGTCTACCCTAGAAACCAAAGAACCTCAGAGATTGGTTTGCAATTTTATTCCACTTGCTTGATTGATATAGATACTTTTACCAACACTCACACACATTTGAATTGCATTCATACATTTCATATTGCATATAATTGTGTGTATATATGCAGAGGGTGTTTACATCCCTAAAATTGATTTTTAATATTTTTTGGGAAATTTATTAACTTTTAAAATAAGGTTTTTATTAATTTAAATTTGGTTTTAAAAGTATTGGGGTCAATCAGCTATTTTGGATTGTTGGTCTTATTGGTTGAAAGTTCACTTGGGTAGAATTCGAAAGCGCCAGAGACTATAAGGCATGTTGTGTAATTATTTTAAGACACACGTGTGTCATCTAATCTCATGCCTACACCTGTCGAGCTATAATCGTTCCAAATCGTGTTTTCTGTGTGAGACGATTGATGTGTGTTATTTCAACCCTTAGATTAGATTTAATCGATGACCTGCATGCGTTCTTATACAATCCTGGTGAAACCAATTTGAGCCAATCAGAAGCGTTTTAATCACCGCCTCTGTTTAAACCATTGGATCAAAGTCAATCCTCCAAGGCCAGATCCTAACCCTTGATTTTGGTCTCTATTCTTGAATCTTCTCAGCCTCCTATAATAGGACCCCTACCCTCAGCCATCTGAGACTTTTGCCACTTTGTTCATTCGAGTGAGAAAGAGAGAAGAGAGAGAGAGAGAAACCAAAATTAGGAAACCCTAACCCTAAATCGTCCAAAACTATATTCAAACCATAACCTCTTTCAAAACCAGTATATACCAAACACAGCCTTGAGTGTTTGAGAGATTTTTGAGTGATTGGTTTATTAGTTTTATTGTTGTAACCTCTTCGTTCTCAGATCTTGTTATCAACTTAAACATCTGTTTAGATATGTGTTTCTACTTTTATAAAATTCTTAGATCTAAATCATTGCAAGTTATATTACACGTATATCTACATATTTAGTTTCTCATCTTGAGAAAATATTTGTTGATTTGTTTCTATAAATGTTTTTAACTTTGAAATCAACAAAAACATTTTATGTTTCTAGTTCTTTTGAAACAAGACCTTTGACCTAGTTAAGAATCGCACTCAGTGATTTCAATCTCAAAAATATTTTCAAAACCTGAGATTGATTAAGATCTTGATACGTCTTCCAAGCAAGATAGACGTGGATTCTGGGATTATAATAAAGGTCAAATAAGGCTAAGTTTTCTAAGAAGAGAGAAATAGAAAATCACAGAATATAGATCTTATATGTAATTTGATTGGACTGTTTGTATAATATAAATGTGGGTGTGGGTGTGTGTGCGCGCGCATGCATGTGTTAGAAATCACCTCCACAAACACTATCACCCTACCACACTAAATATGTTGGTAATAAGATCTCAAGAACAAGAGTCGACGTAAAGAACTTGAACAAATTGGAAGTTAGCAAACTGGGAGAACAACATCAGCAAATATAACTACAAAGAAGTTATAAGGACACCAGTGGGTGCATTACTAAACTTGTATAGGTCTGATTTGTATGCAAGTGTGTTATATAGTTTGTAACTGTTATAATTTGTTTTAGTGGAATTTTTGGTTTACTCCGTAGAGGGAGCCGTGGATGTTTCCTCAGTTGGGTGAGGTTTTACCACGTTAAAAATCATTGTTCTTAATCTTTCTACATCTCCTCATCTAATTCTTGGTTGTGCTGAGTTTAAAGTTTTTTAAACTGATTTATCAAACCTGTTAACAAATATTCAATAGATCTCGTACATATTTTTGTTAAACACATCTTGTGATTAATTTGATTTGATTTTAAGAAAAAGAGTTTCTTCAAAAAACAGTTCGGAGTTACTTAAATAGTTTAATTTTATATTAAACGGCTTTTGTAACGGTATTTCAATTGGTATCAGAGCTTTGTAAATTTCTTTTAAAAGATCCTGTGTTTCTGAAATTGTTTTCTAAAAATCAAACATGGACGAGAAAAATGAAAGATTTGGTAACTTGACCAGACCTCCTATCTTTGATGGAACCAATTTTGCTTACTGGAAAGTAAGGGTGACTGCTTTCATTCAAGGGACTTTGGGAGATGATGTCTGGGACATTGTTGAAAATGGATACACTTTTCCTACTAAACCAGCCACTGAAGGAAGTAATGAGAGGGTTAAGAAAGTGTTAAGTGAGTTCACACAAGAAGAGAAGCAAGTTTCTCGCAACAATAACAAAGGAAAGAATGCCATATTTATGTCCATAAATGAACATGAGTTCAAAAGAATCTCATCCAGTACCACTTCCAAGGAAGCTTGGGACACTTTGGTTACTGCTCATGAAGGTGACACTGGAGTTAAGGCTGCTAAAACACAAATGCTCATTCAACAGTATAATTCGTTAATTATGTCTGACTCTGAGTCATTTGATGATTTTTATATGAACTTGACTGATATTGTGACCAAATTGCATGTTAATGGGATAACATATGACAGATATGAAATTGTATCTAAAATTCTGAGATCATTACCACAAAAATTTGACAACAAAAGATATGCTATTGAGGAAATGTGTGACCAAAATCTCACTCCTGAATTACTCAGTAGTAAACTAAGAACTGTGGAAATGGAACTAGAATTTAAGAAACAATTAACCCAGTCCCATAGGAAACAGACTAGTTCCAATCTAAGTTTTTATTCTAAGTTGATTAAACCTGAGCTTAACATTCCCAATGATGACTCTGATGAGGAATGTGACATAGAGAGTTTGGACAATAAGATTACCTTAATGTCAAAACAATTTAAGAAAATTATCGAGTTTAGAAACAACATGGCAAACAAACAAGACAAGTCCAATTATCCAACTCACTCTTATCACAAACCTCATGAGAAGGGTCAAGACAAACATCACAAGGACATTCACACTAGACCTAACATAGACTTTAAGAAGATTGAATGCTTTAGATGTGGAAAACTAGGACACATTGCACAAGACTGTAGAGTTAATTTGAACACACACAATAAACACACTAGGGCCAATAGTTGCAAGACATGGGATGATTCAAGCGACTCTAAAAATGAGGAACCTGAGTCATCTGATGCTTTTGATCCTTGCATGTCTTTCTTTGCTAAGATAATTTGCAATGATGATATGCCTATGTATGAGAATGATGATAGTATCAATACTCCTGTTGTTGTGAATCATGCTACTATTGGTTTAGATGCTTTACTTTCTAAGAATATTATTAGCTCAACTACGGGGTGTGTGAGTCAAAAGGAATGCGAGAATGACGATGTCCATGGGTGCGTGAGTTCAAGAAATGAAGCCTTAGGGGTCACTTCACACACCACACTTAGTGACTCGGACAATGAAGACCTCCCTGATATTCACACACTTTATGCGAAAACTCTCAAGAAAAGCACTAGACTAGAGAAGATAGTGAAAGATCTCACTAAGAAACTAGAAGATCTAAGTCTGATGGTCAAACTTAATGATGAAGAGTATACTACCCAATGTCTTACTGATGAAAGAGAAATCAAAATGTTTGATCAAAAACTAAAAAATTTGACTGAAACAAATGAAACACTATAGAAAAAATACAAAGGGACTTTGTTAGAATTGGAACAAACTAAATAAAAGAAAACAACTGTTTTTAAAAAAATTACAAAATTTAAAAATAACTCAAAGTGTTTTGATGGATTTGTTGTTGAATCAAAAACCAATTCTGATGATCGAACATGAATAGGGTTTTTCCCCAAGTTAAAGACACAAACAAAATCTTTGAACCTATCAAGTTTGTGTCAGTAGGCAAAAGACCTATTGAGACCTGCCCAGACTTTCATTCTCTAAAAACTGAGTTTGATTCAAAACATCAAAATTATGACATTGGGGAATCAAGTTACTCCAAACATGAAAGTTCACCTAAGGCTAAATATGTTTGCCCCTCCATTAGGAAGAGTGAATCTACTTTCAAAACTATTCTATCTAGGAATAGGGTTCAACCTCAAAATTCCTTAAAACCTATGTTCAAAGACTTTCCTAAGGAGACTCCAACTTTGAGCAATCTTTATTGCTCCCACTGCGATATATACGGTCATTCTTTTGATAGTTGCTATGCTAGAAGACTAGTTAAACTTGTCTGTAATCCCCCTATCTATCAAAACTTTAACTATTCTAGGAGAAGCCGAAACAATTATGTTATGCCTAGACAACCAGACAAAAACTCTAACTATGGGAAGAGAAAGACCAAACCTAAAAGAACATTCCCTAGAAGGATTCCTAAACACTTGCCAAAACCAAATGCTCATATGTTTCATAAAATTCAAAATCATGCGCAAAACATTTTTCAACAAAAATCGAATGCTCGCAAATTTTATCAATTGAGAGCTAATAAGCGCAAAATGGAAACTAGAGCAATTTGGGTTAGAAAAGATGATCTATTACCCCATTTGAAGTGTAAAATTGTCATTACTATTTTAAAAGCTGAACACACATCTTCTGGTTGGTATTTAGATTCTGGATGTTCAAAACACATGACCGGTGATGATACAAAACTCTTAAACAAAATCAGCTTTGCTGGAGGAAAAGTTATTTTTGGTGATGGAGTATCATCGGTAAAGGAACACTCCAAGAAGAAGGACTTCATGTTCTTGAAAATGTTCTTCTAGTCAAAGGTCTTAAGGCCAATCTACTTAGTATCTCGCAATTTTGTAACTCAGATCATAATGTTACCTTTTCAAAGAATAATTGTAAAATTTTAAATGAAAAGGGTGAATGCATAATTACAGGATTCAGGACTCCTCACAATTGTTATACTATCATGAATAGTTCTGAAATCTATAATGTTGCCAGAATGGATGACAATGAGATATGGAATAACAGGATGGGTCACATAAATTACGATAATCTTAGTAAATTGACTTCTCAAGAAATAGTTAGGGGAGTTTCAAAAATCAAACCCACTTCTAATATTGTTTGTGGTTCCTGTGAGGAAGAAAAAATTATTAAGGCACCTCATAAGAAAGTCAAAGATATCCTTACCTCTAACCCCTTGGAGCTCCTCCATATGGACCTAATGGGTCCTTCCCAAACTGTTAGTCTCTGTGGACACAGTTACATTCTTGTTATAGTTGATGACTTTACTAGATTTACTTGGGTAGCCTTCTTAAAACAAAAGTCTGACGCTTTTCAAACCTTCTTAAAAATACTTCTTCGGATTGAAAATGAGAAGGACACTCAGGTAAATAGAATTCGTAGTGATAGAGGTGAAGAATTCAAAGACACCGGTATAATAGAGTATTCTGACTATAATGGTTACAAATATGAATCTAGTGCTCCTAAGACTCCTCAATAAAATGGTATCGCCGAGAGAAAGAATCGTACTCTTCAAGAGATGGCACGTGTTATGTTACATGCCAAGAGTTTACCTAAATATTTTTGGGTAAAATCTATTTGTACTGCTTGTCACATTATTAATAAGGTTTATCTTAGAAACAATTCTAAACAAACTCCTTACAAACTTTGGTATAAGAAAAATCCCAATCTTAAGTACCTTAAAACCTTTGGTAGTACTTGTTATGTCTGCAAAGATAGAGAACACTTATCCAAATTTGAGAGCCGGGGAGATAAAGCTATTTTTCTAGGATACTCGCCTAACAGTAGAGTCTACCATGTTTATAATCTTCACACTAAGACCATAATGGAATCCATAAATGTAATTGTAAGTGACACTACTGTAGAGAGTAAGATTGGTGAATCAACTATTGTGGAAGAGCCTACCAATGTTTTAGAAAATGACTCTCCAGAAATAAATGATTCATTACCAATTGAGACACCTGAAGTACCTAACTAGGTTTCTAAAGACCATCTCATAGATAAAGTTGTTGGTAATCCTAGTGAGCCTATGCGTGCAAGATATCAATTAAGAAATTATGCTCACTATGCATGTTTTGTTTCCCTTGTGGAACCAAAGAATGTAAATGAGGCATTGAATGACTCTCACTGGATTTCTGTTATGCAGGAAGAACTTCTTTAATTTGTCATTCATGATGTTTGGTATCTTGTACCTAGGCCTAATAACAAAAAAGTTATTGGCACACGTTGGGTTTTTAAAAATAAATATGATGAAAGTGGGATAATCATTAGAAACAAATCTAGATTAGTTACTCAAGGATATTCTCAAATTGAAGGAATAGATTTTAACGAGACCTTTGCTCCTATTACTCGTTTAGAATTTGTTCGTCTTCTCTTTGCCGTAGCTTGCTACTTGCATTTTACACTTTACCAAATGGATGTCAAATATGCATTCCTTAATGAAATATTGACTGAGGAGACCTATGTAGAACAACCAAAAGGGTTCATTGACCCTCAATATCCAAATCATGTATTTCGTCTTAAAAAGGCTTTATATGGCCTAAAACAAGCGCCTAGAGCCTCGTATAAGCGTCTTTCCAATTTTCTCTTAGATAAAGGTTTTAAGAGAGGTGGAAATGATCAAACTTTATTTGTCAAACATTTTGACAAACACATCATTATAGCTTAAGTTTATGTTGACGATATTATCTTTGGATCAACTTCTCCCTCAGAAGTGAAATCCTTTTCTGAAATTATGCATAAAGAGTTTCAAATGTCTCTTATGGGGGAGTTGCAATTTTTCTTAGCTCTTCAAGTCAAAAAAAATTCAGAAGGATTATTTGTCTCGCAATCTAAATACGCATTAGAGATAGTAAAAAATTCGGCCTTGAGAGTGCTAAAGATGCTAAAACTCCCATGAGTACTACGGTCAAACTATCTAAAGATGAAACTGGAAAATCTATAGATCCAACTCTATATCGTAGTATGATAGGAACCTTGATATACCTTACTGCCTCGCGTCCTGATATAATGTATGCTATTTATGTATGTGCTCGTTATCAAAATAACCCCAAAGAGAGCCATCTATCTTATGTTAAAAGAATTATTAAATATGTAAAAGGCACTTTGAACCTAGGACTTTGGTACACTAGTGATAAACCTAGCACTATAATTAGGTACATTCATGTTGACTGGGCTAGGTGTACTAATGATAGTAAAATCACATGAGGAGCATGTTATTATATAGGTAATAATTTGGTAGGATGGAGTAGTAAGAAACAAAATCGCGTGTCTCTCTCAACAGCTGAATCTGAATACATAGCCGCCGGAAGCTACTGTGCTCAATTACTTTGGCTAAAACAAATGCTAAGTGATTATGGTATTCACAAAAATCAATTACACCTCTATTGTGATAATCAAAGTGCGATCGATATCTTTAAAAATCCTGTTCAACACTCGCGAACAAAACACATAAAAATAAGACATCACTTTATACGCGAATTGGTTGAAACTAAGGAATTAGAAATTAATTATCTTCCTACTGATTTGCAACTCGCAAATATGTTTACCAAACCTTTAGATTACAATAGATTTATTTCTTTACGTAAATCGATAGGTATGGTGTGTGCTGATTAATTTTTTTAGTCTCTATATGTTTTTCCCTTTGTCTATTTGAGACAAAATGGGGGAGAAATTTGAGTCTTATGAATCTTTTTACATATTCTAAAAAGGTTGATCTTAGTGATTCATTGCAGGATTCTGTACAGTTATTCTCGACATTTGTAATAGGGTACTCAATTGTAATTAGTTGAGTTAAATGGGTATATAAAATTTTTATAGGAATAGGTTTTTCTTATTTTTGTTGCCCTACGAGTCCTAGATGACTCAAAGGAGATTTTGTCTCATATTTTCAAAGAGGGAGATTGAAGCACCTTATACCCTTGACTCACTTGAGTCTGTATTTCATAAGTGTTCATCTAGTTTGGAAATTGTGACAAAATTGTGTTTATCCTAGAAACCAAAGAACCTCAGAGATTAGTTTGCAATTTTATTCCTCTTGCTTGATTGATCTATATACTTTTACCAACACTCACACACATTAGAATTGCATTCATACATTTCATATTTCATATAATTGTGTGTATATATGCTGAGTGTGTTTAAATCCTTAAAATTGTTTTTTAATATTTTTTGGGAAATTTATAAAATTTTAAAATAAGGTTTTTATGAATTTAAATTTGGTTTTAAAAGTATTGGGGTCAATCAGCTATTTTAGATTGTTGGTTTTATTGTCTGAAAGTTCACTTGGGTAGAATTCGAAAGCGCTAGAGACTATAAGGCATGTTGTGTAATTATTTTAAGACACGCGTGTATCATCCAATCTCATGCCTACACCTGTCGAGCTATAATCATTCCAAATCGTGTTTTCTGTGTGAGACGATTGTTGTGTGTTATTTCAACCCTTAGATTAGATTTAATCGATGACCTGCATGCATTCTTATACAATCCTGGTGAAATCAATTTGAGCCAATCAGAAGCGTTTTAATCACTGCCTCTGTTTAAACCATTGGATCAAAGTCAATCCTCCAAGACCAGATCCTAGCCCTTGATTTTGGTCTCTATTCTCGAATCTTCTCAGCCTCCTATAATAGGACCCCTACCCTCAGCTATCTGAGACTTTTGCCACTTTGTTCATTCGAGTGAGAAAGAGAGAATAGAGAGAGAGAAACCAGAGTTAGGAAACCCTAACCCTAAATCGTCCAAAACTATATTCAAACCATAACCTCTTTCAAAACCAGTATATACCAAACACAACCTTGAGTGTTTGAGATATTTTTGAGTTATTGGTTTGTTAGTTTTATTGCTGTAACCTCTTCGTTCTCAGATCTTGTTATCAACTTAAACATCTGTTTAGATATGTGTTTCTACTTTTATAGAAATCTTAGATCTAAGTCATTGTATGTTATATTACACGTAGATCTACATATTTAGTTTCTCATCTTAAGAAAATATTTGTTCATTTGTTTCTGTAAATGTTTTTAACTTTGAAATCAACAAAAACATTTTATGTTTCAAGTTCTTTTGAAACAAGACCTTTGACCTAGTTAAGAATTGCACTTGGTGATTTTCAATCTCAAAAATATTTTCAAAACCTGAGATTGATTAAGATCTTGATACGTCTTCCGAGCAAGATAGCCATGGATTCTGGAATTATAATAAAGGTCAAATAAGGTTAAGTTTTCTAAGAAGAGAGAAATAGAAAATCATTGCATATAGATCTTATATGTAATTTGATAGGACTGTTTGTATTAAATAAGTGTGTGTGTGTGTGTGTGTGTGTGCGCGCGCGCATGCATTTGTTAGAATGCACCTCCACAAACACTATCACCCTACCACACTAAATGTGTTGGTAATAAGATCTCAAGAACAAGAGTCGACGTAAAGAACTTGAATAAATTGGAAGTTAGCAAACTGGGAGAACAACATCAAGAAATAGAACTGTAGAGAAGTTATAAGGACACCAGTGGGTATATTCCTAAACTTGTATAGGTCTGATTTGTATGTATGTGTGTTATATAGTTTGTAACTGTTATAATTTGTTTTAGTGGAATTTTTAGTTTACTCCGTAGAGGGAGTCGTGGATGTTTCCTCAGTTGGGTGAGGTTTTCCTTGTTCTTAATCTTTCTACATCTCCTCATTTAATTCTTGGTTGTGCTGAGTTTAAATTTTTTTTAAACTGATTTATCAAACCTGTTAACAGATCTCGTACATATTTTTGTTAAGCACATCTTGTGATTAATTTGATTTGATTTTATGAAAAGAGTTTCTTCAAAAAAGCAGTTCGGAGTTACTTAAATAGTTTAATTTTATATTAAACGGCTTTAGTAGCAGTATTTCAGATTTTATATTTTTTCAAGTAAAATAATTTGATTCTTCCCAGGTTGTTCGAATGAGATTCTTTGTTCATTTGAATGATCATCTAACGAGGTCATTTTTTTTATATTGATTTCTCATCGGAATAAATATTCTTATCTCTTTCAAATGCGATGACTATGTCCTTCGAACAAGATTGAATATCATTCGAATGATCAGGGCAGTTATTTGAAAAATGTCAATTTTCATAGTAGTTTTCTCCCATAACTCCTCACTACTTTTTCCCAACCATTTATGTAGGGCGGGACATAAGTTTATTGAGAGACTTTTCCATCTTCAAAAAATGAGAAACCTTTAGAAAAATCCACAAAAGTTTTTTCTAAGATTCAAGATTAATCCTTCAAACAAAGCACAAGTTTACACCCAATTGTTTTTATGATCCAAGCTTTTATATGATATATGTTTGAGATCAGGTTTTGGCACCGGAATTGTTATTCTCTACATCATTAAACTTATTTCTTGCGAAGGATTTCGTCATTGTTGGTGTACATTCGGTGGACCCTGTATGCGTGGCGGTATCAGCTCCCTATTAGTGGAATCCGAGATGTAGGTGGACTCCTGCATTATCAATAGGCAGATATTGAAGGAACAAAGAGCGTCAAGGCTTGCGAGGGCGCTGATTCATTAAGTATTTGTCGTGTCCTAGTATTAAATTCGTACTTAGTGGACTTGTGGTTGGTCCTTCTGAGGTTTTTCTCGATGTGGGTTTTCCTCGAACATCGTGGCATTGTGATTGTGTATTTTATCTTGCAAATTCTCACCTAGATGTATGCTTAGTTTTAACAAGATAAAATTGGTTTAATCACGAAAATGATTTAATTGGTGCTTAATTAATTTGGGTTATGTAGGTTTAAGAAAAAGTTAAATTTAACAAAATTCAAGTTTAATTTGAATTGAAGTTTTGTTTAAGAAGTATGAATTTAAATTTAAAGAAATATTTAGATTTAGAAGACTTCACAAGATTTAATGGATGTTTTTCATAGTATGTCATTTCCTTTGGGGAACTCCTTCGGGCCTAATGATTGAGGTTGATACTTGTTTCTAGCTTAGAAATACTTTTCATTTTTTATATCTTGCATGCCTATTGCTAGATTATACCATCATTGTACTTATATTCTTCATTTTGATATATTTTCCAAAAATTCAAAAAAAAATTATTTTTCTTGAAAAATTGTGAAAAATACAAAAAGATTTTCAGTTTCTTGTTAGAAAAAGTGAAAAATTCAAAAAGAGTTTTTTATTTTTTTTAACACCATATGTGAATGAACAATAAAGATGTCCAAGTCACCCATTAATGCCATATCCATGTGACTATTTTGTAGTGTTTTGAGATGTGACATCATTTTGTTTTTATGCTTTATCATGTGTGGAGTTATTAAGATGTGATATGTTTGTAAGAGGGTACTTTAGATTATAGATGGAGGCGTAACCCCTATTTGAGTATGGTAATGATAAGCTAATTTGGCCAGAGCTTTGGGTTAATGATAGGACACGCAACCACAAACCCAATGAATATAAACTCAGTATAAATTGACAAAACTCTCCTTATAACTCAGGGAATAGTAATGAGCTTTAGAAGTAACTTGGCTAGAACGAGAGAGAAGTAAGCACCCTAGATAAACCTTAGTAGGCAGGTAGAAACACACCAAACACCCTCCAGAATCTCTGTCAAGTATTAAAAGTTTCGTAATAAATAACAATGGTGAGTGAGTAAACCCTCTAGTTTATAATAACTCCCTAGTGTGTCTTCTCTCTAGCAATAACTTCTAAAATCTCAAAAAGATCATCCCCTCCTCAAAGGTGGTAGGGGTCCTTAAATAGCCCCCCACACCACCCTCGAGGCGACTCAGTCATTAAAGACTATGAAAGACATCCCTCATACTTTATGTCACCACATTAAATGTCTGATGCACTAGTTGTCTCCACGTCATAAACATTAAATGCCAAGACATGCCTTTTGCCTAACCACTGTGTATCAGGGGGCTGTTGTCGCAGAGGTGGCTCACCAACTGCCTGACAGCCCCAAATACCACGGTGGTTTACTCAAGTCCAGGTCTAACATTGTTTAGCTGGCTAGTGATATCGCCTACAGTAGATGTGACATTAAGTAGAGGGTTATTTGGTTCTTAACTCAATGCTCGATGGAACTCCAAGCTACTCCGCCCGAGGTTCCACGGTCAGGTTCCTTTGGTGTTTTTACCAGGTGTATCTAAGATGGTCAGGACAAGCCCCAATGGTTCCTCACTTCTCAATCCTCCAAACCAGGTCCCTCTAAAGTTCCCACGGCGAGGTCATTCGATAGAGTATGAAAGCTCTCCCAGGCCCTGCCAAGCCTGGTCTCTCACGAGTACCGTTTGACCTCACACTAAAAACTCATTATTATTCTCGTTACATCATTACAAATGTTATAGCTTACAGTCAACATAAACAGATATACAATATGACTAATACAACAAGCTAAAATATGAGTTACCACGCCAAGCTGCCTCGCTGAGTTGCCACGCTTGAGCTGCCTCGGTTGCTTAATCTCAAACACTATTGCCAATTATGGAATTATCCCTAATCTCAGGATTACCTTCAAGCCCCCTCTACATTTGCCCCTTTGTGGAGAGATTTATTGGAACAAGAAATGTCTGCACAAAACTTCTCAATCCGATGAAGCCTCTCTGAGTGAAAAATTATGGCCTCCTCTATTCGTTAGAACCGCAGTATTATAATCTCCTGGAAAAAGTAAAATTCTCCCCGATGTACCTGAGACGAAGAGTCATGACCTATTGGAGCTTGGACGAAGGGACATCGCCACTTTTTCTTCATACTGAGTCTCAAACGTTCTAGCTTTATTATTTGAAATTTTCCCGCAAGGCCTACTAACCTTCACAAATACTCGTTTGCACTCTTAGTAAGTGAAATTATCCTTTGTAATGCTTCGCTATGTTCGAAAAAGCAGAAATTCTCCCCGTGTAACTGAGTAAAAAATTAAACAACGTTTAGACTTGTGGGGAGGGGACATCGTAGCTTTTTTGAACCGTTGGGACATCTTTTGCGTTGGGAGAATTGGATATGTCTGACACCAATTTGGCGCCAAAACATAAACTTAATTAGGAAGGCAACCCTTTCTATTCCCCAGACGTCACTTCGTATTCGACGTAATGCTGTCTTTTCAACTATCGAGAACCTTCCCGAGGTGCCACGTGTTCATTTGAAATGATTATAGGCAGCCCTTGCACGTGCGATGATGGGAAACTCCAACTGTCGAGTTTGAAACCCTTCAAACTTCTCTTTTATTTAAAAACCCTTCTATATCTTCATCTTTTTTATCTTCTTCAATCTCCCCACTTTCTTTTCAGAGAGAAACTTTGTGCGAATTCTGTACAACCTCCATTGCTGCCCACTTCTTTACCCAATCTCCTCCTTCTCTCATCCTTTTGTACCACCCTTTGCGGTTGTGCTCCTCTCTCCTTGTTCTTAGCCCTACTTACCCGGCTGTACCACTCATCATAACTTTCTCATGGCTTCATTAAGTATTTCCAAGGTTGTTACCGCTAGCCATCCAAGTTCCCCTTCTGTCGCTACTGGCAATGCCACCGCCCTTAGCGGCGCTGCCCTGGTTGCTTCTCCTCAAGAGCAACTACAGTTCTATCGTCAGGCACCCATCTTTGAAGAAGAAGACGATAAATTTTTTGAGGTGTGGAAGACCTGCCATTTATCATCCAAGTTCGATCCATTACTGTTGGGTGATGAAAAAGTGGATTCGTCGAAGTTGGGCTATCTTCCACCAGAGGGGACTCTGCGCTTTCGTCTAGACCGTGGTGACTTTCCTTATTCCCAGATCGATTTCAAAGCACCTGGGGGGTCACTAGCCCATTTTACAGCTTGGCACACATATATGTAGAGCTCCAATGCTGCTGCTCTTGCGAAAGTTGGGCTGCTTCGAGCATACTGGTTTGGCGAGTTCACTCTCTTGAAGCACAACGCGGCACTCCAAGTGCTAGTCTCTCAATGGAACATCACAACCCACACCTTCTTCGTTGCGTGGGGGAGTTTAGTTTTACCTAGGAGGATGTCTGTGAACTCCTTGGGTTTGAGCCCATGGGCGAGTTCACCTATCACGACGAGCCTCTGAACGCCGAAGAGGCTACTGATCGGGTTGAGATGGATCGGATCTACCGCAGTTGCATCGGTCCCTCAAATAAAGCCATATTTTCCCCCTTATCAATTATTTTTTTGAAGCTCCGATGCCGAAGGATGCTAGTGATGTAACGGGTCGTGGTAGAGGTACCTCCCTAGAACTACCGGCCTATATACTCGTACTACTTTCACGCTTCTTTCTTACTGGAAAGCCTAACGATCAGCCCAGGAGGGACCTGATAAACATTTCCGTTCATTTGGCCAGAGGATTCAACCTACCTCTAGCCGCCATCGCCTTGGGGTCCCTCTACACCTGGTTGGATCGAACCCATATTGACATGGAGCGATCACTGGGACGTTAAAACTTGGCAAACTTCGCCAACACCATCATATTGACTGCCTTCCTCTATACTCACTTTCCTTCTCTCGCTGAGAAGTCAATTTCCCTGCCCGTGAGGGAAGTTATTAATCCCCCACGCCTCATGTGTTTCCATAAGAAGCAAAGCCGAAAGGAAAGGGTTTTCGACCACCTAGTCTCCTTCATAATAAGGCCATATAGCGAGTCTACTTTTGCCCATAGTTGGGACTTCTTTCCTGCTGCATCCACAACGATCAGATTTAACCCGGTTGTAGAAGATCCCTCATAAGCCGTAGTGCTTATTTTCACCTCAGGGTTCCTCCCCTCTTATACTGCATGGGGATATACTTCTGAGCCTTACAACTCTGATAGATGCAACAGGAAATTCGAGTTCGACTAGGGGGCTCCTCGACCTGTGTTCTAGGACAACCACTCCAAGGCCACCTTCATTGAGGCATGCACCTTCAATACTGCCGCTGCAATGCTTGGTGTGACGTCCACCATCGATGGGCATGTCACCCTTTCGAGTGCTACTAGGAAGGGAGACGTATCCACATCCTTTACCATGAAGTTCCATCTGGAGTAGTTGTCCATAATTCATGAGTACATCCAGTCCGCCCTCACTATCCCCAAGTCCTTTCCTTTTCTTCATCTGAGTTGGGTCTAAAGGGGAACTCCGTGCTTGGGGTTGAGTTTCCCTTAAGAAAATTTATTAACGAGTCTCTTGATGAACTACCCCCTCATTGCCTAATGATCCTAGCTGCTACCCCAAAACCCAAGGCCGCTGCGACCCCCAAACCATCTATCCCCACAGCCGAAGATGCCATTGGAAAAGGGCCTTTTGAGCCACTTGCTAAGAGGGCCAGGAAGTCCAAGTCTAAGAAGACCAAGGTCAAATGAAAAATCCACTAGAGGCATTCCCAATTGCCTCCGCTCCCCCTCCTATGTCTTCGAAACTAGCTGAAGAGCTGAGGAGGCGGTTAGAGGTCAAAGTTGCCTGAATAAATGCTGAGTTCGAACGGCGCGCAGTTGTCGTTCCTTCTTCGAGTGCATTCCCCAAAATCGTGATTGATCCCAGTAAGCCCTCAGCAAAAAGAAGAAGGAGGTCGAAGGTGCCTGAAAGTGGTGGTGCCAGGGGATCAAGAAGGAAGATGCTAGGTACTAAGCCCCAGAAGAAACAAACATCTGAGCAACCTTCATCACCAGCTCCTTCTGCCCCTGCTTTTTCGCTGTCTTCACCAGTGGTTATATCCTCTCGTTCTCCCCCCGAATATAAGGTATATGTTCATCCTTTATTTCTCATTCTTCTTTTCTTGACATAGCACCTTTACTTGTTGCCTAATATTTTTTTGTGCAAGGAGTTGAAGAAGTGAGGGTCAGTCCTCCCAGTCCCCCCAGTCCCCCAGTGAGTCATTTCGTGGGGGGAGGTTGCAGTACTCCTCCAGCCACCGTCGCCCTTTCACGCTCTTCGTTAATAAGCCTTACCTATTCGCGACGTTCCTCATCCCACCAGGCTAGAAATACCACAGTGGGTGCTGCTGAGTTGTCTAGCCAGCCCGAGGCACCTGTTCCAGCCTCTTCTGAGTTACCTTCGGAGCGGGAGGTCTCTCTGCCCCTGGTTGTGTTCGAAGGGAGTGTGCCACAAGTAAATGTCTTTTCGAGCCTTGCATCTTTTATGTGTTCCATTTGTTTATTCCTTAATTGTAACATGTTGGGTTGTTTTAGGTGGAAGTGGCGTCACCGATAGCCAACATCCTCCTTCCTCCTATGCTGTCAAGACCCCTTACTGCAGTTCCTCTCTTTAGTGACATAATGGGGGTAAGCTAAGTGCATTTATGTCTCTTATCCCTTTACGATTACTCCTTTTATCTAACATTTTTGTTTACATTTATATCTCTCTCCAAGTCTTTCTCCGCCTTTCGCGTTGAGTGGCCTTATCCCTTCTTAGGCCCAGGTTGGAGTAGCTGCTCTAGTTGGGGCATCTCTCAAGGATCTAACATCTCCTTCTGATGATGCGCCCGTGTTGGCCATAGTGCTTTATGCTGGCGAGGGAAGTGTTCCCACCTTCGAGGCTTCTACATACAAGGGATCTGTTGAGGCTGTTGAGGTAATGAGCCCGCCTCCCACGGTTTCTAGCCTTATGGATCCCATGGTGATTACCCCTCTCGCTCCTGTTGCTACTGAGGAGGTACTTCTTTAATTTCTCTGTACTTCTCAGTTTTTCGAAATCCACCTATAACGGTGACTTAACAACGTAAACACTTGTTAAGATTTTTTTTCATAAACTCCACCTGTAACGGTGACTTAAAAATGCAAACACTTGTTAATATTTTCCCCATAAACTCCACTTGTAACAGTGACTTAACAACGCAAACACTTGTTAAGAATTTTCCACAAACTCCACCTGTAACGGTGACTTAACAACGCAAACACTTGTTAAGAGTTTTCCACAAACTCTACCTATAACAATGACTTAACAACGCAAACACTTGTTAAGATTTTTTCATAAACTCATTATTTCGTCTATCTATTTTTAGGTTACTCAGGAGGATTCTCCACCAGTTGCTTCGGCTATTACCTCGCAACATCGTGAACCTATCTCCTCCGAAGAATCGAGCCATAATGATCAAGGTTCCACGACAGGTGCTGTCGCGAATAGCGAATCTGGATGTGAGCTTCCTCTGCCCAACTTGGCTCCTCCTGTCTTCTGCCTGATGGTACTCCAAAGTTCTCCCCAAATTCCTGCCAATCATCGTTTGGTCATCGAACAACTTGTGAGCTATCATCCTGAGACCTTCATGGTGGACTGCCTGCGTTCAAACATCCTAGTTATGAGCCATAAGCTCCAAGGCATGGCCATCGTTATTACTGATATTTCCAACACTCCAACTGCGAATGTGACCAGGTCCCTCCTCAACCAGTTCTTGGGCTATCTGAGGGAGTTGGGTCGTGACGGGTTCCACTTTGACTGGCTTATCGCACATTTGAAGACTTTGAAGAGCCAGTGATTGTGCAGGCAAAGGGAGCTCTTATAAAAACATCAGGACGATCATAGGGCTGAGGAAGCCAAGCTATCCGAGCTAGTACCTCTCCTCGGAGCCGTTGACAAGGAGGTGGGTGACCTCGAAGAATCTCTGCATTTAGCAAAGCTAAAACGATAAAAACTTCTTATCGAACGTACGCAAGCACAGACTAGGTTGGAAGTTTCCATTAATGCCCAACGGTCTTACTTAGAAGCTTCTTCGGGGCTTCCTGGAGATTTTTTCTCTTCCCCAGATTTGTGGTTCTTCTTGGGTCAATGATTTTTATATATGTATTTTTCCTTTCTTCTCATGTAATCCTTGGGCAATAGCTCCCAATTTTTTGTAATGCCCTGAAGTTTATAAATGGAAAATGACACTTTTTCTCATGCCATTGCTTTGTATTACAACTGTTTTACATATATCGTGGAATATGTTATGTAGTTCTTTCATCTCTACTTGAATTAAAATAAAGAGAGGCAGAATTTGTATAAAACAAAAATGAACTCGTATATTCATAACAGTTAGATACATTGGTGGCCCCAAATGTAGTTGCTTACACATGATAGACCTTCAACCATTTGTTGTTAATCTTAAATGGCATTTCTTCTTCTATCTTAGAAATTAAGCAATAACCTGAGTCTTAAGCCTCCTTTACGATGAAAGGTCCCTCCCAATTCGCTACAAATTTAGGTCGAGGAAGCCCCCTAATATATTTTACGGTTGCCTTTAATACGATATCTCCCTCCATGAATTTCCTTGGTCTCACCAAGTTATCATATACCCTGGAGAGCTGCCTCGTATACATTTGAAAGTGTTGCATCGCATTATCCCTTTGTTCATCCAACGCTTCCAACTGTACGTGTCTATTCTGAGGGAGCATGCTGCTTCGCAGAGCGTATCGAGTCGAGGGAACCTCTAACTCTACCGGGAGGATCGCCTCAGCCCCATAAACAAGATAGAACGGTGTATACCCTATAGGCTTCCTTTTAGTCATCTGATAGGCCCATAAAATGGCTGGTATCTTGTCATCCCATGTTCCTGGGAAATCCTCCATTATTTTAGCCAAGATATTGACTAAAGTCTTGTTAGTTGCTTCGGCTTGATCGTTCCCCTTTGGGTATGCCACCATCGAAGTGTGGTGGATAATGGAGTATTTGTCTGTGAGCATCGTTACCTCTGAGTTGACGAAAGGGGTTCCGTTATCTGAAAGGATGACCTTTGGGATCCCAAAATGGCAAATGATGTATTCCCTGATGAAATTGCTTACTACCCCTGTTGTTGCCCTTCTCAGCGGTATCACTTCGACCCACTTTGTGAAACACTCCATTGCCACTAGGATCTATATCTTCCCCCTCAATGAGGGGTGTATTTCCCCTACCAGGTCCAACGCCCATGTGTGAAAAGGATAAGGCGTTGCTAGGGAGTGTAAGTCCACTGACGGGGCATGGATCATATTTCCATGAAGCTGGCAAGCCTTGCACTTTCGAACGAACTCAGCAGAATCTTTTTCCATCATTGGCTAATAGTACCCCAAGGACATAAACTGGTCATACAACTTGGCCCCTCCTATATGAGCTGGATCGTGCGTCGATTTGATAACCTCAACCGCTTTTTCCTTCATGATGCAACGTAATGGCCTATTGAAGTACTCCCTTCGATAAAGCTGCCTCTCCTGGACGTAGAATCTCGGGGCCCTTCGCCGGAGTCCCATTGTATTAATTTTCTCTATTGGGACAACTCCATCTTTAATGAAGTCAATATAGGGTTGTCTCTAGTCAGGCTGAGTCTCTATAAAGTGACATTCTGCTGCCTCGAAGAACAACTGGAATTTATCGCACCTCCGTTGTAACTCGATTGCATCCTGCTTCATGCTAGGCCAGAAATACCATTCCCTTTGAATTCTTCTATAATGGGGGATCTCAATCGTTTCACGGTGTTCTTCGTGCATTTTCTTCAATCTCTGCCCTGCATCTTCTGGGTCGATGCACCTTGACAGCCATCCTCCTGCATTTCTAAAGTAAAGGTTCCCCTGGTTTGTAAAGTACTGGGCTAATTCTCTGAGCCCCATCGTTCCTCTACCAGACTCCAGTTACCTCTTAATCTCTCCCCTCCATTTCTCATCCCCTTTCCTCGGTAGAATTAACGGTACCACCGAAGGCGCTGTTCTTCGTTGAATCACGACAGTAGTTGTATTGATCATCATGATTATCTTCTGGTCAATGGTGGCATAGGCATCTGGGTGATGGTTCATCATTCTAGGATGCCTCTTAATCTTGGTCTGATGGAACTAGCCAAGGATCCTCTGAATGATCGTTTTGTACGGTGCCAGGCTCATGTGTTTTAACGCGTATTCTCCATTCACTTGCTGAACCACCAAGTTTGAATCCCCCTTGATGCAGAGTGAATGAATCCCTCTTCGAAGAGCCTCTAGAAATCCCAACATCAATACTTCATATTCTGCCTCGTTGTTAGATCAATGGAAATCTAACTTGTATGAAAGACAAATCTCCTCCATTCCTTTCTAAATAATGATCCCCGCTCGTACCTTCTTTTTTACTGATGACCCATCAAACTGCATTGTCCATTCCTCGTCCATTGCGTCTAGATGATTGGCCTGCAAATCATCCCCTGGAATGTCTTCCTTGGGTGGCTCGAAAGTTCCTGAAGGGAATATGGCCAACAGATCAGCGTACGCCTGGCTTTTAATTGCGTGAGGGACTACGCACTTCAAGTCATATTCGGAGAGGATAAGGAACCATCTAGCTTCCCTGCCAATTAATATAGTTCTGGCAAGCAAATATTTAATGGGTTCACATCTAGTTATAATATGAATTGTAAAAGACAACATATAATGTCTAAGTTTTTACGCTATAAACACTAAGGCTAAATAATGCATTTCTAAGCTACTATATCTGACTTCTGGCCCATGGATGATCCTGCTGAGGTAGGAAACTGGTTGTTCTTGCCCATCGATCTCTTATGCCAGCAAAGCTCCCACGAACCTTGTGGTGGATGTGAGGTACAATTGCAACGTTATTCTCGCCCTTGGTGGAACCATGGTCTGTGGTGAGATGAGCAGCTTCTTCAGTCCGTCAAAAGACTCTTGGTGAATTACCTCCCATTTGAACTTCGTATTCTTTCACAGAAGATGCATTACTGGGTGTGTTATCTCGGCTAATCCAGGCACGAATCTCCAAAGGTAGGAGACTTTATCGAGGAAACCCTTCAGCTCCTTCGTCATTCTTGGACACGGCATTTTTAAGATCACTCGCTATTTGTCCTGGTCCATCTGTACCTCTTATCGATCAACCACAAAACCTAGGAATTTCCCACTTGTCACCCCAAAAACTCACTTCAGCGGATTCATTTTTAGTTTAAACTTCCTGTAATGGGAAAACACTTTCCTCAAATCGCTCAGATGAGACTCCTCCTTACCCGACTTGATGACCAAGTCATCCACATAGAATTCCACAAACTTGTGAAAGAATTCATGGAAAATGGCCATCATTGTTCTCTGGTAAGTCGCCCCAGAATTCTTGAGTCCAAACGACATCACCCTGTACATGAAGTTACCCAACAGGGTTCTGAATGTCATTTTCTCTACATCTGAGGGGTCCATCTTAATCTGGTTGTACCCTATATACCCATCCATGAAGCTATACATTTCATGACCCGTCGTTGCATCTATTAAGCCATCAATGGAGGGTAGAGGGAACTCATCTTTTGGGTAAGCTCTGTTTAAATCTCTAAATTCCACACAAATTCTTATTTGATTTTTATCTTTCTTTCCTACTGGGATAATGCTGGACAGCCAGGTCGGGTGTTGTATCATCTTGATAAACCTTGCCACTAGCAAGTGTTGAACCTCTTTCTTGATCTTCAAATCCAGCTTAGGCTTGTATGTTCTCGTTGCTTATTTTATTGGAATGGCTGAAGGCATCACGTTCAACTTGTGACAGCTTACTTCCTCGTCCAACACCTCCATCTCTGTTTATTTCCATGCAAAAACATCTATAAATTCTCGAATTAACTCGACCAAGGGTTCTTGTTTCTCCTTACCTAGATCCTTTGAGATGAAGATGGGCCTCGGATCTTCTCCTTCTTTCGCCAGGTTCAATTGTTCCAACTCTCGTACCTGGGGCCTTGGTTGTTCCGCCATGTAATCTGGTTCCTCGGCGACTTCCTCCATAAATTATTGTATGTTGGAATTGTCTATCACCATACATTATCCCCGTTGATCTACCAGAAAGCATTCGTATTTCGGGTTAACCTCGTCATCACCTTACTTGGTCGCCCGCTCACACCGTTATAATTGATACACCACCTTGCCTTCTTCAGTACTGACTTTCTTGCATTGTCTGCTGGTAGCGGTGATTGTCTTCCTCTTCTTCTCCCTAGAAGCCTCGGCCACCCTTTTTCCTGAGAACCGGCTTAGTACACTCTGTCGTTGGACCTCATGCTCCATCGGATCCACTCTGGGCCTCATCCTATCCTTAAGCTGCTTCGAGATGCCTTGGGGTCGAGGGGCCACTTGGTGAGCCTATTCAACTATTATTTGTGCTACTTGTAACCTCTTTACCTTGCTCGTTCGTGGGCCCCATACTTTCTCTGATCGAGGGAACCCATGCTCCCTCCATCCTCCTCATTAGGACCCGGACATCTTCTTCCAACTCAGTGTAAATTTCTTTGTCCACCAAATGAGCTTCCTCGATAGCGAAGGGCCTCTTTATAGCCCTGATGGTCACCTCTGTGCCCTTGATATTCTCCTTAGTGCACTGGTGGTACATAGAAGGAACTGACCCTTGGTTGTGCATCCATACCCTTCCTATTAGCAGATGGTAGGAAGTTGCGCTCTCTATCACGTGGAACTTTATATGGGAACTCAAATTCCCCATCGCGATCCCCATATTAACATATCCAATGGATTTAGAAGATTGGTTATCATACCCCGAGATTACCAAAGGCATGGGGACCAACCTTTCTTTCGGAATATTGGTTGTATAAAAGGAGTTAATTGGCATGATATTAATGGAATCTCCCCCATCTAAGAGAGTCCTCACAAAACTAACCCCGTTAACAATGGCAGCCACATGCAATGGCTTGTTATGAGAGAATCTCACAGCCCTATCGGCATCGCTGAAAGTCACCTCTGACAGGAATCTCCTTACCAGCCTGGCCATAGGCCCCTTCCATTTCAGCGAAGGGACTGCGTCTTTCCTTGTAATGTTTATTATCGCCTGGGTTATTTCCAACCTGCTCTCTTTTGGTATCCCTACCTGTTCGAAGAACCAGGTGAATTTGAGGGATTTTGAGACTGTACGGTACTCTAGGTCCGGATCTACTTCCTCACCTTCAATGCTGTACACGTCCTCCACGTCTTTGGAGCTTTCTTTATCGTAGGCCAAAACTACGTTAGCCATTCCCTTGGTACAGGTTTCCAAAGCTGCTTCATACTCTCTATTTCTCCTCTTTTCGCCTCTTCGTCATAGTCTACCATAAGATTGGTCCCATGTGCTGGTAGCGGGTTGTTATTGACGTTCTGTGGAGGGATTTGCAACGTCCCTACCTTCATGTACTTGTCAATAATTCTTCTCAGTGTGAAGCAACTTTCTATTGAGTGCTGGATCCTCCAATGGACCTAGCAATACTTTGGATCCGCCTTTAATGTCGCATAGGGATCCCCAACGGGAATATCCTTTGGCTCATAGATCGTTCCCCCTTGGGCCATCGCGTTGTAACAACTGACAGCTTCTTCTACTGTACAGGGCAATGGAGGTGGTTCTTCCCTGTCTCTTCTGAACTTCCTCTTATTGTCCTTCTTTGGTGCCTTGCCCCTATCTCCCCCCACGGTGTATCCTACCCGTGGGGGCTGAGACCTCCCCCTCGCGGGTTGCATCGGCTGTCTAAACATCATGGGCATCACCATCGGACTGGGTCATACCACTAAAGAGATATTTCTCGCTGCCTTTAAGCATGCCGCAAAAGTCCCCTCGCGCGTCTCATTAATAAGATGGCAGATATACTCAGGGAGCAGCCCCTCAGCACAAATCTGCAGCAACTTAGATTCTTTAGCCTCCTCCCTCACGTCGAGGGATCTTTCTCTGAACCTTTGAACATTGGACACCACTTCTTCCCTAGGTCGTTGCTTATCCCTACCTAGTTGGGTCAAGGTAAACTCATCTTCTGCGAGAAAGAACTTCTGGACAAACAACATGTGCATATTTTCCCATGTAAAAACGCTATTGGGAGCCAAATAGGAATACCAGGTATATGCCTTTTCGATCAAGGATTTGGAAAACTCCCTCAACCTGAGCCTTTTATTGTTACAATGTGCCCCCAAATGTTCAACAAAGCGCTTAATATGATCCTTTAAGTTCCCTCCTTTTCCCGTGTATTTTTCAAAAATAGGAGGAATATAGTCCTTCGGATAGGGCTCGTCGTTGTATTCCTGAGGATACGGTGTTCGAAAGTCATCAAAAATCAAAGCCCCCTCGCCAGTAGATTGTGAGGAAGCCTGTACGAACTTCAGCATCTCCTTTTGCATCTCCTTTCTCATTTCCTCCATGGGTAATGCTACTAGGGCAAAAACTAATGGTACCACGGGTTGAGCGCCCGTTGTAACTGGAGCAGGCGCCACGGTTGGGGCCGCCGATGCTCCTGATGTTCCCCATGCAGGGTTCATAATAGAGGGTACGCTCACTGGGACTGTTCCCACTACGCCTGTGCCTGGTGGGGCCGTTGGAGCTATCCCTCGTGTTACGAAGGCATTGGCCTCCAATACTCCTAGCATAGTTGAAGCTACTAGAGTTTGCAAAAACTCGTATAACTTTCTCATGTGGAGCGCGACCTGAGTGGGTCCCAACTCGCACTCGTGGAAGCTTGTGTTACCCCCGGAACACCTGACATCACTGGAACTAGGGGTATCTTCGTTCGAGGATTCCCGTCCCTTAGGGCCTCCAGTTCTTTCGCAGCTTGTTCTTCATTATGTTGGACGTCATCAAAGTTGAGCCTTCGATTAGCATTGTCCTAAGCCATACTCCTTATAAGAATGCCCCCCCAGCGGAGTCGCCAAATTTAAGAGGGTACTTTAGATTATAGATGGAGGCATAACCCCTATTTGAGTATGGTAATGATAAGATAATTTGGCCAGAGCTTTGGGTTAATGATAGGACACACAACCACAAACCTAATGAAGATAAACTCAGTATAAATTGACAAACTCTCGTGTATAACTCAGGGAATAGTAATGAGATTTAGAAGTAACTTGGCTAGAAGGAGAGATAAGTAAGCACCCTAGATACACCTTGGTAGGCAGGTAGAAACACACCAAAAACCCTCCAAAATCTATGTTAAGTATTAAAAGCTTCGTAATAAATAACAATAGTGAGTGAGTAAACCCTCTGATTTGCAATAACTCCCTAGTGTGTCTTCTCTCTAGAAATAACTTCTGAACTCTCAAAAAGATCATCCCCTCCTCAAAGGTGGTTGGGGTCATTAAATAGCCCCCCACACCACCCTCGAGGCGACTCAGTCATTAAAGACTGTGAAAGACATCCCTTATACTTTATGTCACCACATTAAATGTCTGATGCAATACTTGTCTCCACGTCATAAACATTAAATGCCAAGATATGCCTTTTGCCTAACCACTATGTGTCAAGGAGCTGTTGTCGCAAAGGTGACTCACCAACTGCCTGACAACCCCAAATACCATGGTGGTTTACTCAAGTGCAGGACTGACATTGTTTAGCTGGCTAGTTACATCGCCTATAGTAGATGTGACATTAAGTAGAGGCTTGTTTGGTTCTCAACTCAACGCCCGATGGAACTCCAAGCTACTCTACCCGAGGTTGGTCAGTATAAGCCCCAACGGTGCCTCACTTCTCAATCTTCCAAACCAGGTCCCTCTAAAGTTTCCATGGCGAGGCTATTCGATAGAGCATAAAAGCTCTCCCAGGCCCTGCCAAGCCTGGTGTCTCGCGAGTACCGTTTGACCTCACACTAAAAACTCATTATTATTCTCGTTACATCATTACAACCGTTATAGCTTACATTCAACATAAACAGAAATACATATGACTAATACAACAAGCTAAAGTATGAGTTGCCACGCCAAGCTGCCTCGCTGAGTTGCCACGCTTGAGATGCCTCGGTTGCTTAATCTCAAACACTATTGCCAATTAGGGAATTATCCCTAATCTCAGGATTACCTTCAAGCCCCCTCTACAATGTTGACTACTTACTACATGTTTGACTCTTTGTCACCTTTAATGCACACGAGCATGAACTTATTAGAATATTACACTTACCTTCCACGTGCCGATTGTAGATTTTTCATCTCAATCTTTCTTTTTAAACGAACCAAATATGAAAAACGAGATAATAAAAGTAGTGCATGTAAGAACCATTACCCGGATTTCAAAAAAATAGAAAATCATTTATCCAGTATATTTGGTATATTTTATACAATGGAATCGGGCTGCGAAAGCCATGCTGACTTTGCATGAAAAGGCACCATTTGTAAAAAAAAGAGCCTAAAAGATTAAAGGCACATAAAAACATAAGTGCCAGGCCAATTTCTAAGAACATTGATGCTTCTCTACATATGAGCATTAATTTCTTCAAAAATATTTGAGAGAAAAAATTCAATATGTGAGTTTTAAGGGAATTAAGTCGAAGATCAATGGGTTTGCACATCCTAAAAAATCTCATAAAGCATTATATAGTTTTGGGCATTATTGGTATGAAAATCACTTTTGATTTTGATTAGTTGATTAGGGTAAGTTAATGTCACTTGAGTTCATCATATTTACACCTAGGGTATACTTTGCGATCTTGCATTAGTGGTGTCTCATTCCTTCGTGCACATATGTTATGCTTGTCTACTTTGATTAACCTATAGAATGTATTCACACGCTACATTCCGTTTTCATGATTCGGTTAATTTTGTTTTTCTCCGTGGTGTGCTGTGTGGTATCAAAAAATATCATAATAGATGTTTTAGGAAGAACAATTATAATCAAGCAAGAAAGCATATATTCACACACACAACACAACTATATACGTGATTCGGCAACTTGCCTACGTCTACAGAGAGGTCTACTATTTTATTAAGTATCTCTCAATATGCTTGGTAACATGCCCCTATGGCTCGATCCGGGAGTTACAATTTATTAATATAGAATTTTAGTTGTTCAAGTAACTCCATGATGCTCATGATGATCCATGAATCCCTTTAATTTCTCCATGAGATTATAGGGGATCAACTTGGTTTTGAGGCAGTGTGGACTGCACATACTCATAACTTATTTCCATGATATGAGTTCGGGCAAGTCTTTAAATTTATTGGGCCAGTTCAGGCATTCTTGTGGGCTAAGAATAAGATTGCTCCCCACAATTACCCCTAAAATCCTTAGGCTGGTGGATTTTACATGTGGCTAAGGATGCAGCCCTGTCAGTGGCATACTCGTAATTCATTGAAGCAGAAGAGGTGTGTTTGTCTTTATATAAGATATTAAAGAGCTAAATCTTTCTTGAGAAGTGTAAAATGTTAGTTGAGTGTTTGAAACTGGTTTGTCAAAAACTTAACTGTCAGTTCATCCTCTTTGGTCATCTTGTGCGCATATTGTGTTCTCAGTATCCATTTTTTACTTTCGTCCTTCAAAATTAAGGCTTTCTTAGCTTTTCAAGCTTCCTCTCTATCTTTTAAACTTTGTATCTCTTCTTCTTCAAGTTTTCGCCTTCTGTGAACCGTTCTTCTACTGTAGCTAGGATTTTTGTGTTTTTTCTTATGGCGATGCATGATAATAAGTCTTTGCCTGAGTTTAGAAAGTGTTAAAATATTCCTAATTCGGTAGAGATAGAGTGTACTCAGTCCCCAGAAATGTTCGCGATTTAGAAGATGGTCACTGATCCATATTTTGTTAGTTTCATTAGGGGGTTTAACGTTCCCCCCTAACCCTCTATTTTTACATTTTTTTCTAATAATTCAACATAGTTCCTGCTCAATGTTCTCCAAACGTGTAGAAGATTGTTAATTGAGTTTATAGGATAAACCATCTCTATGGCACCAACGTAGGATTAGTTGATATTTGATATTATTATCCTTTATCTTGCACCAGTGGGGGTCTTTTGTACTTGAAAGAAAGAAGTTCTTATAGGGTATTGGTAGTAAATCTACCTGATTCCCATAAAGACTATTGGTCTTAAGGTTTTATTGCCAGGAATTGGCAATATCCTCCCCAATTAGGGGGCATAAGGTACATGGGACCTCGAATCCCTACCTTTAAGGAGAAATACATAGGTTATTATCTCCATCTCTATTTTATTGCTTATTTACCTTCCTCTCTGTACGGTCCTTCTTATATTTCCTTCTTTTTCTTTTATATAGAAAGCCAAGAATCAAGAGCCTACTCTTTGCGAGATCCGAGTTGTTAAACTTCTAAAAGCTTATAGAATAAGAGATACTATTGCTAAAGGGCAACATCCTCGATCTTCTGCATTCTTGCTGGAATATAGGAATACTACTTCCAGATCTATTACTAGTCCAGTAGACACAATCCCTTATTTAGAGGTTCCAGGAGAAGAAGTTGGTGGTACCTCTAAACCCATTGAGGTAAAGGATTAGGAAGAAATTAGCTCAGGAGACGATATGGTAGAAGGCTATGAGGAAGGAAGTGGTGAAAGTGAGAGCAATGAGGAAGAGTCCATTGAAGAAGAGTCCGGCAAAGAAGAGATAGCCCTTCTGATGAGAAGAAACTTGATCCAGGGCTACGATGATGATGATCTACTATCCAGGTTGATGCAGTTTCTTAAACAGAAGGCTAAAGACTCTATTAGTAGTTCCAAGATGGTGGTTCATGAGAAGAAGGTGGATATAAAGAAGAGATAAGAAGAGGAGAAGAGAGAGAGAGGGAGAAAGAGAAAGAGAAAAAAAGGTCACATGCCTTAAAGGCCTCGATAGTTCCTTATGTTATTACTATTGAGGAAGCCTAGGTGGCTGATGCTCCTCAACTTGCCCCTTTTCTACTGGAGAAAGCAGTGCTCGCGACTGATCGCGAGTGCTCATAGAGCATGGGGGAGACCAGTTAGACCTCAAGTTTTCCTAAGGGATTAATTTAGTAAGTACTCCTTTCTCTATACTTCTTTGTTCTATGTTGTCATCTAACATCTCATGCTTATCCTGTGTCTTTTTTATTTTGCAATTTATCTCTGACTATACTGTGTTGCTCTGTGGTCGAGCTGAGATGTTAAGGAGAAACTCAAAGCTGGATGAAGCACTAAAGTCTTTCAAAAAGTCCCTTACTGACATGAAGTCTACCTTTGACAGGGAGAGGGAGAAGTCTGCTAAAGAGCTGTCTGACCTTCGTGAAGCTTACGATGTCATGATTGCAGAAAATCTGGCAGTGGCAGAGGCAAATAAGGGACTGGTCATGAAAGTGGAGAAGCTGAAGGAGGAAGCAGCGATCGTTCGAGAAAGAGGATATAATGAAGGTTGGGATGCAGCGTATGATGACGTTGAACGCTAGATTTCTTATCTTTGGTGAGCATGTTTCAAAAAAGGCTAGGATCAAGCCTTGACTGTTGCTGACTCCCCCCTCTTCTCCCAGCTTCATCCTGGTCACAATCCTAGTAGGTGCTCAGGATGGCATAGAGCCCATTACTCCTATTGTTAGGGATTCACTGGTCAATCCATAAAGGGTCATTGTCCCAGCTAGAGGAGCTGCCCCAGGTGCTAGTGAAGGTCAGGTTCCTGTCAATCAAGCTACTGACAAAGGGAAGGGTCTTTTCACGTCTGACCAGGTTGAGGCCTCCTAGGAATTTTTGGCTTTACTCTTACTTTTGTTCATCTATTGCATTTTTTTTCTTTTTCCTTCACTTGTACTGGCCTGTGCCCTTTGATTTATTGAAAAGAAAATTTTTATTTTATTAATGATTCTTGCTACTTTTGTTGCTTGTTTAGTTGGCTGTATCTCATTGATTTAGATGATTATATTCCTGTAAACTCCCGTCTAGTCCAGATTCTTGGTCCAAATAGAAGCGCTCAAGCATGCCAAGCTTTTATAAGGATCTGTAAATCTCGGAGGGCAAGAAACCAGAATTACAAAGATCAATCTTAGGTAGTTGATAAGCTTAAGGATAGGCTTGAGGAAATGGAGAGAATTGGTGCCTATATGCAGGAGGAGATGGACGCCTTGAAAGTAAAACTTATGGATGCGTCTAAAATCAACTAGGTAGGGGAGTTATTGTAAAGAGAAATTAATGCTCTAAGAAGAGAAATTGCTCGTCTCCAAGAAAATACTCCATTTGGCCCTCCTTTAGTGCTCAAGGATCCTTATCGTCTGTTATAGTTGCTCAAACTGATAATCAAGTTTCTAGAAGGGAGATTATCGAGCTAAAAGAAGACATTTGTCGGGCCTATGTGATTGCTTCTAGTTTTCAAAGGGATGTCACACAGTTGAGACAGTTATTTTGAAAGGGCCCTTAGTAGGTTTGGGTTGATGGTTATGACCAAGGTTAGGCAGATGCCCCAGTAAGACTGAAAGAGGCCAAACAACTTGCTTTTTCTAGGGGATGGCTGAACGTTCTTAAAGTATTGAAATTTCCTAAGGAATCCATCCTATGATATAAATATCATATTGTTTGCTTATCTGCTCTGCGAAATCCCTTCTCGGGGGATGACCATTAGATCCCAACAGATGTTATTCTTGTGCATCTTCTAGAGCCAAGCCCAGAGGGCTTTGAAGAAGACTTAGTTCCTCATCCTGATTATGGTCGGATAGCTTGAATAGCGAAATACCTTACTCGTTATGCTGGACCATCGTAGGTCTTTAAGTTTTTTTTGGTCTTCTGATGTAAATGTAATCATATGATTCTAAATGATAGATACAACTGCTTATATATGTCTTGAGCATTTTCTAACTAAACATGTATTAAACGTATTTGTTGATTGCTTGTTATTAGTGTTTGACCAAAAAAGTACTTGATAAATCTAATCATAGTATGAATGATAAGTACAAAAACTTTTTAATCATTTTATGCTTTTTAACCGACTAAATGATGTTGAGTTTTTGTTATATCGTGTTTAAACATTCTCCCAATCCAATATGCATTATCCATATCATTCCGTCCACTTTACCTTTTAAGTTGGGTCGTCACACTTCCTTAGGCCTAAGTAGGGCGATGGCGAGCATGTACCTGGTTAATGGGTCATCTTCACGAACAGGATTTTTCAACCAACCTAAGTTGGGGACCAACCTTGAGTTGGTTTTATTGCCTAAAGGTCCCCTGTAGGTCCTTTATTATTGCCGGAGCTACTCAAGAGTCCAATTTTGTTTTTAACAAAGACCTGAGGAAGGTTAATCGTAAACCTTGCTCTATATATATTTAAATTTTGAATACAATAAGTATGGAACACAATTTTAACCATAGGAGCTTTATTCCTTGACTGAAGCAAGTTGATCAACCTACTGTAATCCTGAAACTTTGTTATATTTTTAGGGGGGCATATTGTTTAGAAAGGATGCGTATTGAAGTTTGATCAAGAGACGTTAAATAACCAAGATGTTCAAAATGCGTGGGCCAATCGACCTTTATTGACTAAAATGACAATTAAAAGGCAATATTAGTTTGTAAATGACAATTTGCCTAAACTAATGATGCTGGAAAAAAATTTAGAAGTCTAAAAGTATAACTTCTTAAGGTCGGATGCATTCCAGGCCCTTGGTATCTCCCTTCCCTCCAGCGTTTCTAAGTGATAGGCCCCTTGTAAGTCATATCTTATTATCTTGAAAGGTCCCTCCCAATTTGGTCCCAGTTTGTTGTATGATGGTCTTACAAAACTACCGAGGAATTTCCTTAGTACGTAATCCCCTATTAGAAATTTCCTCGAATTGACCTTTTGATTGTATTATTTGGACAGTTATTGTTGGTAAGATGCCAACTTAACTAGTGTTAGCTCTCGTCGCTCATCAGCTAATTCATGCCCAGTGAGTAATGCTTCATCATTGAGGCCTTGGTCGACCGAGGTAGTCCTCATTATAGGGAGTCGTGCTTCCAGTGGGACGACTGCCTCCATTCCATAGGTGAGAGCGAAGGCGGTTTCTCCCATTGCTCTCACGGGAGTTATAAGATAAGCCCATAAAACGTGAGGTAGCTCATCTACCCAGGTACCTTTGGATTTTTCCAGCCATTTCTTCAGTCCGTCTATCATTGTCTTATTAGAAGCTTCAGCTTTCCTATTGCTCTAGGATATGATATGGAACTAAAGTGGTTCTTGATGCCATGTTCGTCATAAAAACCTTAAAAGAAGCCACTTTTGAATTGCATGTCGTTATCAGTAATGTTCGTCCTTGGCGTCCCAAAGAGGGTGATGATGTTCTTCCGTATGAACCTCGTCATATCAGAGTCCCAGATATTTGCGAGTGGTTCTGCCTCTGCCCATTTGGTAAAGTAGTCAGTGTCGACTAATAGATACTTGCGATTTCCAAATACGGTAGGTAGAGGCCCTACAATATCCAGGCCCCACTAGGCGAACAGTCATGGGATGGTTAATGAGTTGAGGTTTCTAACTGGTTGGTGGACCATAGGGGAGTGCTTTTGTCACTTCTCACACTTATGAACATAAAATCCAGCATCCTTCTACATGTACGTCCACTTGTATCCTTCCTTGATCACTCGAAAAGCCAAGGATCTCCCTACTACATGACTCCCACAAATACCTTCATTAAGTTCATTAAGAACCTTCTCGACATCTTATGGGTGAACGCACTTGAGGTAGGGGCCAGTGAAAGACTTTTTATAGAGTTTTCCTCCAGGAGATAAGTAAAAGAGAGAAGCCTTGACTCTTATCTAGTGCACCAATCTCTTGTCGCCTAGAAGTGTGTCGCTCCGTAAATAAAGTGTGATGGGATCCATCCAATTGGGTGCCTTTTCAATGTCAAGGACTTTCTCTACGACTGCTTGGTTGATGCTTGGTTGTGCGAGGAATTCTATCTGTAGAGTTCTCCTTAAATGAGAGTCAATGGCAGAGCTTAGAACTGATAGGGAATCGGCGTGATTGTTTTGCCCCCGGGGAACTAATGAATGTCAACTCTATCAAACTTTTGCATAAGTCCCCTAACAACAGTGAGGTAAGATTCTATCCTCTCATCCTTGGCGTTAAAGTCTCCACTTATCTTCTTGGACACTAGCTTTGAATCGCCAAATACCCGAAGTTATTTTTCCCATAACAATTAGGCTTTGCACAGGCCGACGGTCAACGCTTCATATTCTGCTTCATTGTTGGAGGCTTCAAATCCTAGCATGATCCCTTGTTTGATCACAGTCTTTTCTGGGGTAACCAATACAATTCCTACTCCTGCCCCTGAAGTTGGAGGATCCGTCAACCTAAAGCATCCCGTCAAAGTTTTTTTCTTCCTTTTCTGTTGGTTGCTCAATTTATAACTGGGCAGTAGGCTGATTCCCCGTGAACTCGGAGATAAAATCTGCAAGAATTTTCCCTTTAATTTTTGTTCTTGGTTGAAAGTGGATATATAATCTTCCAAGCTCTACCGACCACTTGTACAGTCAGTCAGAGAGGTTATCTTTCCTTAGAATAACTTTAAGGGGGTGTAAGGTGATCACGACATTGGAATGAGCCTCAAAATAATGCTTCAAATTCCTTGAGGCTATTACTAAGGCATAGGCGAGATTCTCTCGAGGAAAATAACATTGCTCTACATCCAGGAGTGTCTTGCTTGCATAATAAACTGAGTTTTAGCCTCCTTCCTTCTTACATACCAAGGCGGAGCTCATAGAATGGTCTGACATAGGAAGATAGAGATGTAAGGGGTCACCTTCACTTGGGATCAGAAGCAAGGGTGGATTTCTTT